>LR738711.1:373589450-374064746 GCA_902687465.1 Secale cereale
CCAGAGATGAGTCTCGGTCATGTCTACATAGTTCTCGAACCCGTAGGGTCCGCACGCTTAACGTTTGATGACGATCGGTATTATGAGTGTTTGAGTATTGATGTACCGAAGGTAGTTCGGAGTCCCGGATGAGATCACGGACATGACGAGGAGTCTCGGAATGTCCGAGACATAAAGATTGATATATTGGACGGCTATATTCGGACACCGGAAGTATACCGGAAAAGTTTCGGATTTATCGGGAATGCCGGAGGGGGTTACCGGAACCCCCTACGAGAGGGAATGGTCCATAGTGGGCCTAAAGGGTGAGAGAGAGGCAGCCCATAGGGCTGGCCGGCGCCCCACCTAGGAATCCTAGTTGGACTAGGATTGGGGGGGGGGGGCGCCACCTCTCCTAATCCTTTCCCCCTTCTTCCTTCCGGTGAATCCTACTAGGAATAGGATTGCAATCCTATTCCTAGTAGGAGTCCCCTCCCTAGCCGCACCATAGGAAGTGGCCGGCCCCTCCTCCCTTGCTCCTTTATATACGGGGGCAGGGGGGCACCCAAAGACACACAAGTTGATTTGTTTTAGCTGTGTGCGGTGCCCCCCTCCACAGAATCACACCTCGGTCGTACCGTCGCGGAGCTTAGGAGAAGCCCTGCGCCGGTGATCACATCATATCCGTCACCACGCCGTTGTGCTGACGAAACTCTCCCGTGAAGCTCAACTGGATCAAGAGCTCGTGGGACGTCATCAAGCTGAACGTGTGCTGAACGCGGAGGTGCCGTACGTTCGGTGCTTGATCGGTTGGATCGTGAAGAAGTTCGACAACATCAACCGCGTCACTTGACGCTTCCGCTCCCGGTCTACGAGGGTACGTAGACACACTCTCCCCTCTCGTTGCTATGCATCTGGTAGATAGATCTTGCGTGATCGTAGGAAAATTTTAAAATACTACGTTCCCCAACACATTGAGCATCTCCGCAAGTACTACCCATAAGGCGTGGCTGTCGGGCCCTGCCCAGTAGTCACCCTTTTGTACAGGCCTTGCCTCAGTTGCATGTAACCCCTTGTACAAAGCCAGGCGCAGACCCTGAGTAATGGAGAAATAAATGAAACGCTTAGAGGGGGGCCTCGACAAGTTGCATGCATGCACAAGCTTATGATGAGCATCTTATGTTCATAAAGATAAGATTCCATTTGGCATCATTTTCATCCGCATAAACCATAGGTTCCTACCGTGGGCTTGGTTACCCAAGAAGAGATGAAAAGAGAAGCCAACATCGCAATCTACGGCAAGCCAAACAGATAAGTCTTTTCCTTTTATCCATATGTGTTCTTTAAGGACTTGTGCATAGGAAAACCCCCACTACATTTCGAAACTGAGGCACTCGCATCCTTCGACCAGAACGCTGCTTCAGTCAGGATGGTCGTAGTGGCCTTTGACGAAAATGGATTAGCGGCGGAGGGCTAGTTCCTGTTCATGACTTGTTCCTAGTAAGCCTAGCTCGACGGCAACAAGACTAAGGGTGCTGAAATTGTAGCCTGCCAGGGGAAACTTGTTGTCTTGGAAGTATAGAGGCATGCGACCTCTGCATGAACACATTACATGCATGAGTCCCCGGCAAGGTTCTTCCTTTTCATTAATATGCTGATCAACAAGTACAAATCTTAGAGAACACAAGCATGGATAAAAGAGATTATATTTATATGAATTAAAGATTGGCGAGGGCCTACAAGTTTATGATTGAAAAAAGATAAGTGCCCCGTAATCCCCTTCTCTGTCCGTCCTTTCCCAAGTACTACAGCAAGAGGGGAAGGGGACAAAAGGAGCACGTGAGGAAAGGAGGTGATGAAGGTAGCAACATGAGTGGTTCCCAATAACCGCCAGCAGTGCCAGTAGGACGCGACAGGGCGAACGAAGCCGGAAGCCACGAGGAGGCTTGCCAAGAGTGCCGCTGGTGAATTTCTGAAAAAGGGCGCAAGCACCAAGGAAGACGGGAGGAAATGAAGATGAGACAACGGACTGCCAGGGCGGCGGAAAGGCACCAGTGCCATAGTACTCCGACCTAACTGCCTTCATCCCGCCTCCTCCTTACTCCCTTGCCATCTTCCCGCCACCGTCGCCCCGGAGGAACACACTGAGGGTCGAGCGCCCGCTACGACCTGTGGGTGGTGTGCTATCACGAAGCGCGCAAGGTGACGGGCATGGCCCGCCACCTCCCTCGAAGGGGTGGCAAACGGTAGCGTCGTCAAACAGAACGCAAGCGGGGCGCCACCACTCACCTCGGCGGGCAGGAGGACACCACCATCTTCTGCATCAGCCCCCGCCTCTGCCGGAAGGAGCAGTGCTGAGGGCATCCAAGGTCCCGAGTACTGCATCCCAAGATGGCGCCTAAAACCCTAGAGGCCTCATTACCGGGATGGCGAGCATCGATGATTCATGGCGGAAGCCGATGCCCCTTGTCAAACGGCTAACCCAAACAAAGGAGGTGAGAGTTCTACCACCCGGGCGGCGTTCACCACCTCCCACCTCCTAAATGCCTCGTCCACGGCATCTCCCCGCATTTCTGACCAGACTCACTCCCCGAGCCTCAACACAAGCAGTCGACATTGCCAACCACAAGCTCATCCCCCGCTCCTCCTTTTATAGGAGGAAGAGAGGAATATGGATGAGTGCCTCTGCTTGTCCCCCGCTCCTCCTTTTATAGACAAGCTGGGGGGAGGCGCTTATTCCCTAGCGGGTAACCGCCGCCCTCCTCCGCTAATCCAAGAAGGCTGGGGCCCTGCCTTGGTGCTCTCTCACCACACACCTCTGTTAGCTACCCCACTCAATGCATGCATCATACATGGCTAAGAATAAGGGCGTGGTGGGAAGAGTGAATTAGCAGTTACTCCCTCGTGCGTTAAACTCATTCACGGGCCATTTCGAGAATGGCCCCACGAAGACTAACGTTACGCGATGCGTGGGAGATACCGAAACTGGCCCGGGCTCAAGTTATTGAAGAAGCAAAGAGGATCTCAAAGGGGGCGAGCTGCTCCCGCCCCTTTGCCCGTGCACTGATTAGAGCATACCCCGACGACGCCCAATGGCGTGACCATGCCAGGCTTGGGGGCTCCTGTCGGTGCAACAAACCCTGGGTCCATTGCCCCAGACTGTGCATAGGCCCAACGACAAGTTTGCAACGCCAAGATCAAGGGATCAGCTCCCTGAGGAATCAGAGAGAAGGAAATCAAGACAAACCAAGACTAACCAAAGAGGCAAGATACCACTGGAAGAAGAGCCTTCCTTGCCAAACATGTGAGCCTGTCATGGTTGGCCTCGGAAGCAAATCTCCAACATTGCTCCAGCAGGCCTTTCGGGGCTCGCGGAGGCAAACCACCACCTCCGAATGATGCTTGTTGTCAATCAGTGCGGTGTCAAGCTCCTAAGTGGCTCAGTGGCAGCCTCCTGCCACATGGCAGCCACTTCCTACAGACAGAACCTCCAAATGACACTCGCCTTGACACGTGTCAAGCAAGCAGACACAAAGCTGGCTAAATTGCCCGGCAGGGCCTGCCGGGCGAACCGTGTTGTGATACTCAGTGGCGCATTTAATGCGCTCTATCAGCCTGAAGAGTAAGGTATGATAGCACAGTTTTCTATCTAATTAGCATGCAAAGACTGATTTGCCATTGTGGTGACCCCTTAATCTATAAAAGGAGGCCCATGTCAACCATATAAAGGAATCGGCAATTCGAACCCACAAACTCATACACGCGTAGTGACTCTCCCCCCGAGGCAACCTTGCTGGGCAAGAGCGTCGTGCCTCTTCCCACATTCCACCGTCAATCCACCAAAGCAGGAGTAGGGTTTTACGCCTCGCGGCGGACTGAACCTGGGTAATAACTGCGTGTATGATCTCTGTCGTGCTCCGCCATGCTTCTCCGCTCTTTGTGCAACGTGCCCATACCCCCGCCGAACCAAAAAGGGACACTGTCCCGTAGGTGGCCGTGGTTTTCCCGCGACACTAAGTAAAACACCGAAAACACAATCATAACAGCAGTTTAATTGTGTAATTATTGAAAATCAGAAATAAAACCAAAAGAAAAAAGATGACTGTTGGGCAGCCTCCCAACAAGCACTATTATTTTTTGCCCCTAGCTAGACATAATGCGAAGATTCTTACTTCTTATGATCTTTCCTCTCTTTTTTCTTGGATGTGCTGCTACTAATACGTTATTCAAATAAAATAGGAAACATATCATCCATAAAAAAATTAGAAGTAGCCAATTGTACCTCGATATATAGATTTTGATTATCGGCCACAATCCAAGACTAACATTGATTAACCTCATTGAAAACTAGTTGGATCATACTCAAAGGCAGAACTTCTGTTTTAAGATTCTCATCAAAAATGCGATTGTCCCCAAGCAAAGTCTTAGCATATAATCACTATTATAAAGGAGCTCATCTATGACTGGTTTTTCACGATTCATTCCATAAAAATCAAAGATCTCCCTAGCCTCCCGTATGATATGGTCAAATGCATTCATGAGAAGAAGGGTAGCTATCTTTTTAGCTCAAGGATCCTTTATAATGGGCAATTCATAAAGTAATCTTTGCAAGGTAGGATGAGTATGAATAAATCTTCTCTCAAGTTTAAGAACAAGAGCGGAAATGGGTAATGCATAAGTTTTGGTTCTTTCGATTATAGGAACATCATCACAAGTCAAATTTTCGGTACAATTAAAGAATTATTGGATGACACTTTTTCCTATAACATTACCTTGCCAGAAAACAAAGGGTCTTTCCATCATCCATTCTGCCATACCGAAATCACTCATCGTGAAAAATTCAAAGACACGCAAACAAGATCGCAAGCAAACAAGATATCTGACAGGAAAAAGGCGAACGAAAAACAAGCAATAAAAAGGCAAATATTTTTGTGTTTTGTGTAAAAATGTTTTAGAAGTGGGGGAGATGAAAACGAGAGGAAAAAGAGAAATAATGTAATTTCAAGGAGATTAGAGTTTATGCATAGGAACCTGATAGATGTTGATGATGCCTCCTCGACAACCACACCAGAGGTTGATGAGAGACTATCTTGTCTTGACCCTCCCAGCCAACGACGCTAGAGATTCTTCCTTGCTGCTTGTAATCCACTTTCGTAAATTCCCCTAAGAGGAGGGGATGATGCAGCACAGCAGCGGCAAGTATTTCCCTCAGTGATGAAACCAAGTTTATCAATCCAATAGGAGAACCAAGCCACACTATGTAAACAACACCTACACACAAACAACAAAACCTCACGACCCAACGCATCAGAGGGGTTGTCAATCTCTCCAAGGTAAGATAAATAAATTGATTGATAGATGCAAAAAAAATAAAGGCAAATAAAAAACAGCAAAGTATTTTTGGATTTTTTGCAAAACAGATTTGAAAATATATAATTGGGAAATAGACCCCGGGGCCATAGATTTCACTAGTGGCTTCTCTCGAGAAAATAGCTGTGATAGCCTGGCTATCAATAAGGAATTCCTTCCTTTTCGGGAGCTCATTCGGAAATAACTCCAAAGTTAAGAATGCTCGGCTGGGAGTAATTTCAGGATTGGTGACCCACCGGGAAGTTGCTCCTGGGTGCGCACGATTGTGGACAAACTGCACTAAAAAGACTAGTATTGATCCCACTAGGAGAAACAACCACCGGCGGGTGTGTCCGGGGCGTTACAATAGCATGCGGTTGGTAAACAAATTACTATTTGGGAAATTGATAGAAGAAAAAATAATTATGACGATATACAAGATAGCGATCATGTGTATAGGCATCACGTCCAAGATTAGTAGACTGACTCCTGCATGCATCTACTACTATTACTCCACACATCGACCGCTATCCAGCATGCATCTAGTGTATTAAGTTCATGGAGAAATGGATTAATGCTTTAAGAACGATAATATGATGTAGACAAGATCTATCAATGTAGTGATAAACCCCATCTTGTTATCCTTAATAGCAATGATACGTGTGCGTCATGTCTCCTTCTGTCACTGAGATAGAGCACTGAATGATCGAACCCATTACAAAGCACCTCTTCCCATTGCAAGATAAATCAATCAAGTTGGTCAAACAAAACCAAAATATCGAAGAAGAAATATGAGGCTATAATAATCATGTATGGATAGATCTAATCATAAACTCACAATACATTGGATTCAAACAAACACACCGCAAAAAAAGAGTTACATCAAATAGATCTGCAAGAACATGAAGGAGAACATTGTATTGCAGATTAAAAAGAAGGAAAAAGCCATCTAGCTACTAACTACAGACCGTAGGTCTATGGTAAACTACTCACGCAACATTGGAGGAGCACCAATGAGGATGATGAACCCCTTCGTGATCGTGTTCCTCTCCAGCAGAGTGCCGGAAAATGCCTCTAGATTGGATCTCATGGTTCTAGAACTTGCGGTGGCTGAAACAATTTTTCGTCGACCCCCCTAGGTTTTCTGGAATATTGTGGTATTTATAGAGCTGGAGGTCGGTGGTGAAGGGCAATATGGGCCCCACGAGGCACTGATATGTCTCCAATGTATCTATAATTTTTTATTGTTCCACACTGTTATATTATCATTCTTGGATGTTTTACAATCATTTTAAAGCAATTTTATATTATTTTTTTGGACTAACCTATTGACATAGTGCTCAGTGCCAGTTGATGTTTTTTGATTGTTTATTACATCGCAGAAAATCAATACCAAACAGAGTCCAAACGCAGCGAAACTTTTTGGAGAAATTTTCTGGGCCAGAAGACACCCAATGGGCTAAAGAATTACCTGGGGGTGCTCTGAGAGGAGCACAACCAACCAGGGCACGCCCAGGCCTGCAGGCGCGCCCTGGTGGGTTGTGCCCACCTTCGTGACCTCCCGCACCGCCTCTTTGCTCTATAAATACCCCAATATTCCAGAAACCCTAGTGGAGTCGACGAAATTTTGTTCCAGACACCGCAAGTTCCAGAACCACGAGGTCCAATCTAGAGCCCTTCTCCGGCATTCCGCCGGAGGGGAACACGATCACGGAGGGGTTCATCATCCTCATTGTTGCCTCTCCGGTAATGCGTGAGTAGTTCACATCAGACCTACGGGCCCGTAGGCAGTAGCTAGATGGCTTCTTCTCTCTTTGTTTCGCAATACAAAGTTTTGTTGGACATCTATTTGATGTAATGACTTTGTGCGATGTGTTTGTTGGGATCCGATTAATTGTGAGTTTATCATCATATTTGCCTTGAAATAATATCCATACTTGATTATTATAGCATTGTATTTCTTCTCAAATATTTTGGTTTTGTTTGGTCAAATTGATCTATTTATCTTGCAATGGGAAGAAATACTTTGTAATGGGTTAGATCTTGCGGTGTCCTATCCCAGTGACAGAAGGGGAAGCAGGGCACACATGTATCGTTACTATTAAGGATAAAAAGATGGGGTCTATTCCTACATGAATAGATCTTGTCTACACCATCTCATCGTTCTTATTTCATTACTCCATTTTTCCATGAACTTAATACACTAGATGCATGCTCTATAGCGGTTAAGTTGTGGAGTAATAGTAATAGATGCAGGCAGGAGTCAGTCTACTAATCTTGGACGTGATGCCAAATACATGATCATTATCTTGGTATCTTCATAACTATTCGCTTTTCTATCAATTGCCCAACAATAATTTCTCTACCCACTGTTTGCTATTTTTCGAGAGAAGCCACTAGTGAAATCTACCGCCCCCGAGTCTATTTTTCTATCAAATACTTTCAGATCTATATTGACATTTGTTTTTCCTTTTATTTGCAACTTATATTTTCAGATCTATATTATCAAAAACCCAAAAATACCTTGATGAGTTTTATTCTTCGTTGTTCCATTTTCCACTACTCATCTATCCTTTTACCAATCAATTACCCGGGAGGGATTGACAACCCCTCTTACACATCGGGTTGCAAGTATTTGTTATTTGTGCGCAAGTACCATTTACATAGTGTTGCTTGGTCCTTCTATTCATTTTATGACCTTGATCTCATCTCTGAGGGAAATACCTAACGTAGCTGTGCTGCATCACGCCTTCCTCTTTGGGGAAATACCGACATAGTTCAAGTGACATCAAAAGGAATTTCTGGCACCGTTGCAGGAGAGGCATCATCAACATCTATCAGGTTCCTAATCACAAATCGCGTCTCCTTTCAATTTACATTATTTCCCATTTGCCTCTCATTTTCATATCTCCCACTTCACAAAAACTTGTTGTTTTGTTCGCTACTTTCCCGTCGGGTCTCTTACTTTGCTTGACACTATGAGTGATTTTGGTATGGCAGAAACTAATGATGGCCTAACTCCAAAAATTGGACGATCAGGCAATCTGGATGCTAAAACCTTCGTTTTGAAGCAAGGGAATGTTATGGGGAAAGAGCATATTCAAGAATTGTCATATTTGTGTTGGAAATTTGACTCTTGATGACACTCCAATACTCAAAAGAACTAAATCCTATGTGGAAGCCATTTCAGCGCTAGTACTAAAACTTAAAACTAGATTTATCTGTACCCATCCTACCTTGCAAAGATTGTTTTATGAGTTACCCACTATAAAGGATCCTAAAGCTAAAAACTTAGGTACATGTGTTCTTATGAATGAATTTGATCACATATTACGAGAAGCTAGGGAAATTTTTGAACTTTATGGCATGAACCATGAAAGCAACGGTAATAGATGTGATCCATTACAATAGTGATTATATGTTGAGACATTTTCTTGGAAATAATCAAAAATTTGATGAGAAACTTAAAAATGAAATCCCCGTTTTAGATATAATCCAACAAGTTTTTAAAAATGAAAGTGGATTGTGGCCGGAAATCAAAAGGGATATGTGGATGTGCAACTTGATAATGCTAAAATTTTGATCGATAATGTGTTTCAAGTTATTTTTGCAAAACATCATGATGATAACATGTCTACGGAAAATAAAAACAATGATACCAATACGTGAGATCTATGTGTTATGCCTAGCTTGGGGCATCAAACGATAGCGCTTGTTGGGAGGCAACCAAATTTGTATCTTTTTGCTTCTTTTTTCTACTATTTTCCACTAAATAAAAATTATGACTCTGGTTAGATGTGTTTTTGTTGTTTAAATTACTACTTGTGCCAAGCAAAGGCTTTGGGATGATTTGGTTGATAGTGGATTTGATTGCGTTGAAAATTAGAAACGTTTGGCGCTAGTGCTAGAATTGCTGATGGCTAGTGGAACATGATCAATTCTTGAAATTTTTTCTTGTTATCAACATACAAATTTCCCAAGTTATCCTAATTTTTCAGAATTGTTATATTTACTGAAGTATGACTAAAAATTACGTCTTTACAGACTCTTCTATTTTGACAGATTATGTTTTCGTTGTGTTATGTGCTTGATTTAATGAATCTATGGTTCCTTTTGAAGTGTTTAAGACATGGAAAATTTAGAATAGAGTAGATATAATACAATAACAAAATATGAATTGATTTCTACTCTACTTAAAGTAAGGATTGGTTTTGTTATACTAACGGGTCTCACGAAGTTTTGTTGAGTTTTGTGTGATTGAAGTTTTGAAGTTCTGGTGAGATCGTGATGGATGAAGGAATAAGGAGTAGCAAAAGGCTAAGCTTGGCGATGCCTGAGGCACCCCAAGATAACATTCAAGAAGTATCAATCAACTAAGCTTGGGGATGTCCCCGAGTGGCATCCCCTCTTTCTTTTAATGACCATCAGTATTTTACTTGGATATATATTTTTATTTGTCACATATCATGAGTTTTGCTTGTAGCTTCTTGTATGATATGAGTCTTTGCTTGTTTTTGTTTTTAGGTGTTGTCATCTATCCTTGATAAACACACTTATTTGGGGAAGCCAATTGATGCTATGTTTGCTCTTTATGCTTCACTTCAATTTTTTGAGAGCTATGCAATTGCTCTAGTGTTTCACTTATATCTTTTTGAGCACTACACCACGAACCCATTACTATTAACCACTTCCTATGAAAATCAAGGAAATATCATTTTTTCCAAAATAAAAAATAGAGGGAAACAACCCACTTCCTCCCGATAAGTAGGCACGGGCCGCCACCGCCTCGTGTGATCCCTGATCCGAATTCTTCCCGTTCGCCTCCATCCTCCACACTACGCCGCCTCAACCGCACCCAGTGATCCTAATGTCGAGGACTTCCCCATCTCTCTAGCACCTTCCCTCCCACCCAGACCAATCTTGGCAACCCCCCCAAACGGTAGCCCCGCGGCATAGGAGGAGCGTGGCGATGTTGACTGTGGCGGCGGCGCAAGACGGTGAGGTGGCTAGTTGCCGGACCAGATGGAGCGGAGCCTTCTGGAGTAGGACCATCCTCCCAGCCGTCGTCTGCTTGTCCGTGCATGTCATATCCATGGATTCCGCAAGTACCATATCCTTGCTAAGGGCTTCTCCAACCTCGACGCGATGGTAATTTTTTTATTTTCTCCTGTCTCTCTGTGCTTCCCGTCGGTTCACTCAATCGACCCAGTTCATATTTGCGAGACAGGCAGACACTCATGATGGCTACTAAAAATGGAGACTTCCAATTCTGGGTGTTCTTGTTTATGGGTATGTGGTATAACTTTCTCTTATGTGACTGGTTGATGGAACCTATATATTCGCGATTCTTTGGAATATTTATTCTGCTTGTGCTTTAGTAATATGGTGGTGATTTCATCTTATACCTTCCTTGGAAGGTAACAAGAGAAGACAAGGTCAGTGACTAATGGAAAATAAGTGTGTTGTTTGGAAATTTTTGTTTTTATATGTTCTGCTGATGACTGAGTTTCATTACAGATTAAGGTGTCGTGTCGTAGAAAAATGTACCAATTATCTGGCAATTTCCTTTGAAGTATTATATTGGATCCACTGTTATGGGTGCTGGCTTGCACCTATATACTCCCTCCGTCCCAAAATTCTTGTCTTACATTTGTCCAAATACGGATGTATCTAGTTACACTTTAGTGTTAGATACATATGTATCTAGATAAATCTAAGACACGAATTTTGGGACGGAGGGAGTACATGCTAACGGTCGGCTGGCTGCAACTAGTTAGTCATTAGCCCATATGTTAAATTGTTAATAAGTAGCACCAAATTAGAAAATCCCAAAACCAGAAGGCAATAGCTCATGTCGATCGTGGCTAGATTATTTTGATCGATGAATCAATCAGATGGTGACCAATGTATGTGTATGTGTATGTTCTGCACTTTCACCGGGTGGATATAGTAACTTCAGTTCAGACTTGATTGTCGTCGTCATCCGAGAGCATAGTAGCAGGTGTTGCTAGTAGCCTACCGCTTGTGCATTGGTCTTTAGAATAGTGTAATTGTTGTGTGTCATCTTCCACAATGCATTGATCCTTGGAGTCTTTGATCCTGGCATCACAACTCATGCGAGTAAATCCTAAACTTAAGGTATATCATTACAAATTAATATTTTTCAGACTTTTAAAGAGTGTTGGTTAGTATTTTTGTTAGATCTACTTAAATGTTCTTACAAGTTCTTAATGAATCCATTATTCTTTACAGGATCAAAATTTCTTAAATATTCATCTTTGGGATAAAGTTCAGGGCAGGGCTACTTCTATAGAAGGAGGTACGACTTCGTGATAAAGATGGCTGGTAAAGTTGTAGGTGATTTAAGTAACATAATCTGCGATGTAATTTCACCACTCATGTTGAAAAGATTGCGTATCCACTATTTAGGTTAGTATTATTGTCAAGCATGTATATAAATCAAAATCACTAGAAAACGCACTTGTCAACATTTAATACTGCCACATGGTTAGCTTTGTGCGACTTTTTTTCTATCAACTTCTAGTATTTCTGGATTTTTTTAATCTCTGTATTTCTATTCACTATTTTCGTAACTACAGACCTATGTTTTCAATGTAGCTTGCTCTGTTTGTTGGCGCACATATTTTTTGGGCATGTACGTCCCTGTATCTTCATTATATTCTTTATAAGGTGTTTAATAACTCAATTGACATATCAATGGTATATTCATAAGGCTCCCTTTTCTCTGTCTATAAAGTTGAGTGTTATACATGGGACTGTAAAGAATTATTCAAATTATGATAAATCAAAGCCCTTCATAGATGATGACATGCATTGGATGATGCAACGATTATTCTGGACCTTGCTTTGACTTGGGTGTTCATAGAAGTAAAACTTCAACTAATGTGTTTAGTGAAGCAACATATTGTATCTAAAGTGACACTTTCTCTATTAAATGGAGATGTCAGCATCAAACAAACATCCATCTAAAGATATGGTAGGCTCATTTCTCTACTGTTGGAATTCAACATGGCTGAGCAACAATCTAGTATAAATCATTCTTTTTGCAATATGAAATCTTATTCTATTTCCTACTTAGCTTTGGAAATCTATAGATGAATTTTCCTCTTGCTACACTCCAAAGTACACTCCAAAGTACAGTCCGAGGTCGGCGGTTTGGGGAGTTCCTCTTGAGGCGTCGCCGGCCCCTCATGCGGTGGTGATGCCGAAGGCTTGAAGAGCCGCTCCTCGAAGACGCCTGGCTCCTGGGGCAGGTGCTAGGATGCCCTTTTGGCGATGTCGTCAGCTTCCTTGTTGGTGCCACGGGGCACGTGCTGCAGCTCTAGGCCTAAGAACTACTTCTCCATTTTGCGTACCTTCGTGAGGTACGCCTCTATGTGCTCGTCCTTTGGCTCATAGACCTTGTTGGAGAAGTTGCCGAGGAGCCTTGAGTCGCCCTTGATGACGAGGCGCTTCACTCCCAGGGCCACTGCAGCCTTAAGACCAGCGATCAGGCCCTCGTATTCCGCAATGTTGTTGGAGAGCTTATCGCCTGGCTGATAGCAGAGCTGCACGGCGTAGTAAAGCTTGTCCTGAATGGGCGAGATGAGCACAGCTCCAGCCTCCGCGCCCTGCCGCGCGAATGCACCGTCGAAGTACATGACCCAACCGTCGGGCGCTTCACTTCCTGGCGAGAGGGATCGGCCCTCGCCCGCTTTGAGCGCCGGGGCGTCGGTCCATTCCGCCATGAAGTCAGCGAGCGCGGCTCCTTTGATGACCCTGGTCGTGCTGAATTCCAGCTGGAATGCCTGCAACTCGATATTCCATTCCGCGACTCTCCCCGCAGCATTGGGGCTCCGGAGTACCCTCTCCAGCGGGTAAGCCGAGATGACCTTGATGGGATGGCCTTGGAAGTAGTGGCGCAACTTGCGCAAAGCGACGACGAGCGCAAGCAGAAGCTTCTGCGGCATGGGATTGTGTGCCCGAGCATCATGAAGCACCGTGCTGACAAAGTACACCGGGTGCTCGCCGGGGGTGAAGCCCGAAGGAATCGCTCGATCGGGTTCAGTTAATAGCCATCAATCGATCGCTCGGGTTCAGTAACGCATAGCCTGCAGTACAATCGCTCGGGTTCAGTTAGAGCCCAACGCCTCGCTCGGGTTCAGTTAGAGCCCAACACCTTGCACCCACGCGCGTGCGTGTACTAGAGAAATGCGCATCACTCGGCCCTGACCACCCACCGTAACCGGGAACACCCCGATATTTTCTTCGCCCTCGCTTCTACCATGGTTTTTTACGTCATGGACGGCCCAAAGAATGTCATGCAGCTGTGTCTCCAGCCCGCCCTGGACGAAAAGCCCATTTTCAGTCATGGTTTTTTGTCATAGAAGTAGGACCCCACCACATCTATGATGATACCGGTTTTTGTCACAATTATCGTCATAGAAATGTCATAAGTATGACAGAAAAAAGTTTCGTTCGGCCCAAAATGTCAAGGATGTGTCTTTTTTTGTAGTGCCTGGGGCTGTGGTGCCTGATTGGGTAAGGGGGCCTCAGGAGCCTGGTCGCCGGACGAGGCAGCTATAGCTTCAGGAACGTTGTCTTGTGGGTCCCGGTCGTGGGTTGGCCCTGCCGGAGCATCGGGAGTATCACCCCAAGGCTGTGGGGTCTTGTCTTGGTCCTCCTCCTGGACTGCCACAAACACTGCGCTCGCGTAATGTGGTGTATCGGACAGGTAAAGTACCAGGGGTTCTTGAGATTTGGGTGCCACCATTTTCAGTGGGCTGGTGAGGTATCTCTTGAGGTCTTCGAATGCCGCATCGGACTCAGGAGTCCACTCAAATGGGCATTTCCTTGTCATCAGTTTGAAGAGGGGGAGGTGTCACTTCCCCAGCTTGGAGATGAAACTCCCGAGGGACGTCACTTAGCCGGCCAGCTTCTACATCTCTTTGAGGGTCTTCAGCGGACTCATTTTTTCTATGCACTTCACCTTCTCGGGGTTAGCCTCGATCCCTCTGTGCGACACCAGGAAGCCTAGCAGCTTACCTGACGGGATGCCGAACACACACTTTTCTGGGTTGAGCTGTAGGTCTACTTTGCACAGGCTGGTGAAGGTCTCTTCCAAATCTTTGATGAGAGTCTTATCCTCCTAAGACTTTACCATGATGTCATCAACATAGGCCTCAGCGTTCCTCCCGAGCTGCTCTCCTAGGGAGATATGCATCAATGGTTGAAAGGTTGCTCCTACATCCCGCAACCCGAATGACATACAAATGTAGAAGTATACCCCGCACAGGGTGAGGAAGGCATTCTTCTCGCCATCTTGCACCGCCATCTTGATTTGATGATAGACCGAAAAGGCATCCAAGAAACATAGTAGGTCGCATTCGGTGGTGGAGTCGACAATCAGGTCGATGCGAGGCAGTGGAAACGGGTCTTGTGGGCAGGCCTTGTTGAGGTTGGTGAAGTCGACACACATGCGCCCTTTCCTGCCTTTCTTGGGAACAACGACGGGGTTCGCCAGCCATTCCGGGTACCGAACCTCGCGGATGATACCCGCTGCTTCTAGTTTGTGAGTTTCTTGCACGATGAAGGACTGCTTCTCTGTAGACTGGCGCCTGGCGTTCTGCTTCACGGGGCACACATTGGGGCATACGTTCAGGTGGTGCTCAATTGCCCCCTCGGGACCCCTGCCAGGTCCTTGGGTTCCGATGTGAACACCTCCTTGTTAGCACGCAGGAATCCGACCGCGCCTTCTCTTGAGTTGGGGAAGGCCAGCGCCTATGGTGAAGGTGGCGCCGGACGCCCCATCTTCATCCACCAGCACCTACTTCATCTCAGCTCGGTCTTGAGAGAAAAGTTGTTTCTGCTCTGCTGGTGCAGCCCCCTTGGCCCCTGAGGCAGCCTCATTGGTCGGACATGCCGCCGCAGTGGTCCGGAAGGCGAGCTTGAGGGCCGCCAGAGCTTCCTTGGTGTCTCCATGTAATGCCAAGGATGCGACTATATCTCCTACGTGTCGAGGCACGAGTTAGAGACATAATCGCATTCTAGAATGATTGCGAGCGTGGTATCTTTGCACAACTCATGTAATGAACAGGGATAAAAGAGATAAAAAATTCTTGGCTTACACTCGCCATGTCACACAATTAATTCAACCTGCATACATTCATCCAAATAACACAGAGTCCGTCTACGGACGGAATCAAACAAAAAAAGATACCACAACCACAAGGCATGATTGCTCCTAGTAGGAACCACTACTGATCGTCGGGATACGTCACACACATACGGCCACGCTCTTCATCGAACTCCCAGTGAAATTCTTGTACATCTCCTGCTTTGTAGTCAGTTGTACCTGTATCTGGTGTGTGTTGTAATCTGTGAGTCACAAGGACTCAACAATCCCATTCTCGGGTATCAAAACTATTGAAGCCTTTTAGGTGTGGAGGGGTAATAAAGTGGTTGCGGCAAGCACTAAGCAACTAGCTTACGAAGTCAGAGCGAGAAGAGAACATGTGCCAACGGTCGCCAAATATGATCAATAAGTGATCCAAGATACTCACGCCATGCATAACCCCAGCGTGTTCACTTTCCGAAACCCCTTCGAAAAGAGACCGTCATGGTTACTCACACAGGTAGTGTATTCTTAAGTTATCTACAACCGGATATTAACCAATTCCCATCTGCCACATAACCGCGGGTATGGCTTTCGAAAGTTCATAACCCTGCAGTGGTGTCCAAAATTAGCCCATCACAAGCTCACGATCCGCTGAGTCTCAACTCCATGTTGGGAAGACCCGAGTATTCTCGAAATCCCATGCTCAAGATATTTCGACAAAGGTAAAACTAATCCAGCAAGACCTCCTGGCGTGCCGACACCCTGATAGTAGCCGCGCGTATCTCGTCTCAGGCCACGACCGGATAAGCGAGGCGTACAGGTGCCAAAATACCCCAAGTTGTCATGGGGCGGCCCCGCACAGTGCTCCTGTTTGGACCAACACTCATGAGGAGCACTGGCCCGGGGGTTGATTAAGAACTCGGGTTAATTACTCCCTATGCAAGTTTTTAGTTGTTAGGCAAATATAGTACCAAAGTTGGGCCTTGCTGGGAAAGCTTTAAGTAGTGCGAATTATCAAGGGGGGCCATAAACCCCAACCGTGTTAGGAACGCAAAATCAAGGAATATAACACCGGTTTATCGGGTCCTAAGGCGGTATGAGTGGAACAAAACACCAAGCAGAAGGCCAAGCCTTCCACCCATTACCAATATATATGTGCATTAATTAAATAAGATATATATTGAGTTATACCAACAAACAAATCTAACATGGAGCAATCTTCCAACTTCACCTGCAACTAACAACGCTATAAGAGGGGTGGAGCAAAAGCGTACTTAGCTAGTCAACGGTTTGCTAGGAAGGCGGTTAGAGTGTTTCACAGCAACATAGGAGGCTGACAAGACAAGAATAGGCATCGAGCCATAACTATAGAGCGAGACAACATGCAAAGAAAAGGAAGAAGTGATACCGTGGAATGGCCATCTTTCCTGGGATCCCACAAAGAAGAAGAACGAGTCCATGAAGAAGACAAACGGGTGTAGTCGAACGAATCCTGACAACTCCGGAACGAAACCGAAGCGAACAAGAGATGCAAACCGGAAAGAACCAAACAACATGGTAAACACACAAGCATAAACATGGCATATGATGCACAACCAAGTATGATGCATGTCCGGTTTAATTATGCATGGCATGTCAAAGTGCAAGAAACAACACTACAATTTAAGTGGAGCTCAAGATTCAACGAGTTGCATATTAACGAAATACCACATCAATTTATTTAGTTCGCTCTCAGTTACGTAAACAGCAATATTAAGGTTAATAAACATGAGAGGAGGTGAAGTATAAGTAAACTATCTATCTAGGAAATTTAAATGAGGCCGGAAATAACAACAACAATTCCGGTAAAACCCCATGTGCATATTTAACAATTTTAAGCAAACATAATTTAAACATTTTAAATGTTGTTATCATGATGCGAATGACACGTTCAAGTTTTATGCAATTTTGTCAAAAATCGACATGAGCAAGATATGAAGCATTTCTCACCGTGGTGGAAAGAAAGGGGTGCCACGACAGAGAACCCGAAAATAATGCCACGACAACATATCGCTTCCGGTAACTCGTTGAGATGCCCGCGCAAAAGAAAGATCGACGTGTGCGTGTCATGTAAGAGATAGGTGGGGTGACCCCGTTACCGGGTTCCCACGGGTTGGTGGCATGGAAACGAGTGGCAAAACAGACACGATGCGAACAAGTGATACATCTCATACAACATGCATTCGTTCCACAAGCGTCGTCTCGGGGTTATACCTTCGAAGCGTTCATTTGGAGCGGTTCGAGTTCGTCGAAGGAAGTAGTCGTTCATGTGGCGACGGTAGAGGAAGAAGTGGTACACGTTTGTAGACGATGCAGTTGAACTTGAGGGTCGTCGAAGCATGGTACTTGGCGTATCGTCGGGCATAGTGGTACTTGATGTTCGAAGGATGTCGTGGTACTCGGGGTCTCGATGACAATGGTCGTTCACGCTGTCGGGGTACTTGGGGTCTTCAAACTTGCCGGTCTCGATAAATCAAAGGGGGTACTTGGCGTTGTTCAATCCCTTAACCAGGGTCATCGTGTAGTCGTTCTCGGTGACGGAGTCGAACTTGGCATATTGCAGGTCCGGTGCCGTCGGACTTGCGCTTGCGGTTCCGACTAGTGGAACTTGACAAAATGCACGACGCTAGCGAGGCACTGGAGATGCATAGGCAGCAACTTGGTGTGGTTCTGACCACGCATGGTGGTCTGGAAGCCGAGGCCAGTAGGGCAGCGGCAGCGGTTGTGCATGGTAGCAACGGGTCGGCCTTGGCATCCATGCCGGATGAAGTTGGGGTCGTGAGCAGAGGATCCAGGGTGCCGGCGGCTTGACCTGGCGATGGAACACATGCATGCGACGGGGACAGCGGGACCCGGCGATGAGGCGCTCGAGGCAGGAGGAGCTTGGCGTCGGGTGGAGCTCGGCGGTGCAGAGGCGAGCCGGCGAGGGGATCGGGTGCAGGGAGCTCCTCTCCCTGGCTCGATGCGTGCATGCGAATGGCGGCGCGGCGGCGGCGCTGACCCGCGGCTAGAGGGCATCGAACCATGGCGGCGGTCTCCAGTGGCCTTGGCGAGGCCGAGGCGGGGCGGCGGAGGTGGTTGGAGGTGATGGGAACGAGCGCTGGCTGCGCAGCGTGAAGTGGTGGCGAAGGGGGAAGGAGGCAGGGAAGGAGAAGCGGGAGGTGGAGGTTGGACGCGGGCGCCGGGGCGGAGCAACTCGGCGGCGGCCTGATGGAAGGGGCGTGGCAGCGGACGTGGGGTAAGGTCGGCTGCGAGGTGGAGCAAGAGGCGGAGGAGAAGGGAGGCGCGGACGAGGCAGATTAAGGGGATCTCTCCCTGACGGCGCGCGATAGGGAACGAGGAGGACGAGGGAGAGGAGATGGGGACGGGAAGTGGGCTAGGGTTAGCGAGGGAGAGAGACATTAGGCCGGACTAGTGGTGGGAGGCCCAGGTGGGCTGCGAGGAAGGATGGGCCTAGCTAGGTATCCCCCTCCATTTTCTATTTCCCAAAGAAAAAAATGAGAGACAAAAGAAATGAAAAGAGGAGTAGCAAAGGAGTTTGGCAGGGAGAAAAAATATATTTCTGGACTCACAAAATGTGAAGGATACCAATAAAATGGTTCAAGCATTTTTATTTGAAGTAAGATGCGCACAAGTTTGAATATCGAAACCCATTTAAATGAACTCTAAATGGGTTGAAATTATAGGAGATGACCCTACACACTAGATGTGATTTATGGAAAGATTTGGAGCATTTATAGATAAAGTAAAATTGCAATTCAATTTTACTAAGAGACCTCAAAGGAAGAAATGAAGTTGAGCTGGATAATAAAATTGACGAACGGTGCAAATGTGTGATTCCAAGGCAACGGAATATTTTTCTAATAGCTCCCTACTATCGGGAGGATATGTTATAAAGAGAAGTCACGAGTGAATTCCCTCGATTTAAATGGACCGAAGATCCTTATAATTTATTTAGGTGAGTTTTTAAAAATTAAAGACATGACGGCATGATGGCATGATGCAACGCAAAATAAATAGAGCAATCACAAATGAAACACACGGTGAAACCCGGAACAACTCGATGTCTTCTAGAGCGTCGGTCTTGGGGCGTCACACTCTAGCCACGATGAGGACACCGCTGCTCCCCGACATCTTCATGAGGTTGTAGGCCGGATGGGTCGTGGCCATGAACTGAGCCAGGGTAGGATACCCGAGGATGGCATTGTATGGGAGGCTGATATGAGCGATGTCGAAGTCGATCAGCTCGGTGCGGTAGTTTTCGTGGGTGCCGAATGTGACTGGGAGGCGGATCTGCCCTAGAGGGCTGGTGGAACCGCTGCCGACTTCGGAGAAGTGCTTGGTTGGGCGTAGCCGCCTCAGCGGCACGTGAAGCAGGCTAAAAGCTTCTACTGAGAGCACGTTGAGGCCAACCCCAATGTAGATGAGGGTCTTGGTGACTGCCACGTTGCATATGGTGGGTGTGCAAAACATCGGGAGGGTGCCTGAGCCCGCAGCGGAAGAGGGATGGTCACCTGAGTCGTAGGTGAGGTCGGTCTTGGACGCCGCCCATTCCGGAGGGCCCCCCCCCGGCGTACAGAGGCAGCGCCGATCTGACCGAAGAACTGCTTGATGTGGCGGTCCGAGGGCGGTGCTTGAGAGCACCTCAGGAGGGCCGCGACGGTGTGTGGCGTCAGCGCCCCGAAGTGTACAGTAAAGAGGCCACGCAGCTCCTCCCAGGATGCCACATATGACTCTGGCAAGCTCAGAAACCAGGCACGCAGAACACCGGTGAGCGCCATGGGGAGCTAGCTGGCCATGACCTTGTTGTCGCCGCCGGCCACCAAAACAGCCACCTTGTAGGCCTGAAGGAAGACGGACAGATCTGCTGCCCCGTCATAACGGGGTGGTAGCTCCGGCCTAAACCTGAGTGGCCACTGCATGTGTCGCAATGCGGGGGAGAAGGCTCCATGGCCTGGGACGCCGCCGCGCGCGCCCACCAAGCCGATCGGATAAGAAGCGCCCGCCATTAGTGCATGGCGGACAGAGAGCGAGGTGGACGGAGAGGTAAAATTTCGCCGTGCCCCTACCTGGCGCGCCAAATGTCGGATTGTGGGTTCTGGGAAACCCTTGAGGTTCGAACACTAAGGTGCACACGAAGATCTCTCTTTTCCGCTCTAGCTCGCTCTCGCACCGATTCCTAGGCCTAGCTTGTCGAACCCGAAGAACAAGAGACACAAGGGTTTATACTGGTTCGGGCCACCATTGTGGTGTAACACCCTAATCCAGTGTGGTGTGGTGGATTGCCTTGTAGGCTGAAGATCAACTAATACATGGGAAGGACAGCCTCCTAAGGAGAGGTGTTCTTGTGCTCGGCGAGCTACTAGGTGTAAGGGTGGTCTCAATGATCCCATCCCCTTCTATGGTGGTGGCTAGTACTATTTATTTAGGCCCGGGTCCTCTTCCCAAATATTGAGCGGGAAGGGATCCCACAACGGCCAAGTTTGAAGGGGGCAGCTAGTACAAGCTATCCCGACAAAAGGTGGTCTTCGCCTGCCAAAGGTTCTGGTGGTGACGCTACCGTGGGCTCCGCGGTAACCTTCGCTCTGCCATCCTTCTGGCCTTGGTCTTGTTGCACCGATATGGAATCCTTTGCCTGATGCCTCGCGACTCCTTGCATGCGCCTGCCCTTTTAGCACCAAAGAGGAAACTGGCGTCTTGCGCCCGCTGGCCCCCGCCTGGCCTTGGTCGTCATGGCTCACGTCATGCAATCCTCGTGAGGTGCCCCTTGCCTTGATATCTCCGCTCCTTGGGAGCCAGCCTAGTGAGGCCGCCCCTGGGGAGGGCTTGCACCATCTTCCTCGCGAGGCTTAGCCCCTCACGAGGGTCTTGAGTGGTTGCTGATGAAGTTGGGCCGTACCAGGCCCCTGGATGAGCCATGCCCTGGGCCGCAGGCAGGCAAGTCTGGGTACCCTCGTTCCCAGAACGCCGGCAGAGATGAAGCAAGTGACTGTCAATGAGTGGGGCTCGGGCCTCGCCTTCACTATTAGCGCCGGCCTCCTTCCGGAGCAAGAAGAGGCTCTGATCATCTTCCTCCGGGCCAACAAGGATGTGTTCGCGTGGGAAGCATCTCACCTGGTGGGCGTTCGTCGAGAAGTAATAGAGCATCACCTGGCGGTATGCCCCAATACCCGCCCGGTGAAGCAGAAGGTGCGGCACCAAGCACAAGAGAAGCAGGCCTTCATCATCCTAGAGGTGCGCAAGTAACAAGAAGCGGGGGTCCTCCATGAAGTGCGGCTTCCCGAGTGGTTGGCCAACCTTGTCATCATCCCCAAGAAGGGCGGGAAGGAGTGCATCTGTGTCGAATTTGTCATATCCCTAGTCAGTGCTTGCATTAGGACAAGCTAGAGTGAGCATTGTGTTTAAACTTTTCCAGAAACTTGAAATGGGGATGACAGAAACCCCAGCACCCCTGCTAACTCAACTAGGGTTTACTAAAATCTTTTCCAATGTACCCAAAATGCCCTTCTAAAATGTTCATCATTTTTGCCTTGGTCTTAAACCTCTTACAAAAATGGTGCACAATTTTCTAGGACATCCTAAGGTCACTTGATTAAATCATATGGTATTTGCATTTGGGCATTTAAATGTTATAAAATATTTTAAATTCCCAAATAATAATAAACCAAAATGTTCCCTGTTGGATATATATTATATACAGTGAGCATGAGTAGTTTCATGATTTATGAAAGTGCTTTAGCATTTTTAATAAAGCAACACAATTACAGAAAAAACAGAAAACATAAAACAAATTAGAAAGGGAGAGAGAGAGAGAGAAAGGCTAGAGGCTACTCACCTGGCCGGCCCAACACTGTTCTGGCCCACGCCAGGCAGCTGCTTCGTCCTCGCCAGGCAGGCAGGTGACACCGACGCGTGCCAGCTCGCCACCATGGCAGCTCCTTGCCGCCTGGATGCCGCTTCGCCGCCCTTGAACGCCTGGATGACCTCCACGTCGTCGCCTCGACCGCCACGGCACCCCAGCCTCCCCCAGCTCTCTCCCTCACCCTCTCGAAGCCATGGCCGACGCAGCCGCAACCACACCACCGTGAAACACACAGCCACCGCTGCCTCCTCGCCGCCCCGTGCTGTCCATGAGCTCCGCCACAATCTCCTGCGTCTCTCCGTCGACTCGCGCGATGCCGGATGACCTGCATCACCCTCTGCACCGCCGTCTACGCCTCATGTGCCCCGAGATCGCCGGCGACCTCCCGTCGTCATCAGCCCCTTCCCGAGCTCACCGATCCGCTCGTCGTGTTCGCCGTGAGCCCCTGCCCCTTTACCCTCTCTGCCCGCACTCGTTTGCACCCTCTAACCACTTCCTCCTCCACCGGAGCTGACACGCTCCACCGCAAGAGCTCGCCGCCGACGTGGCTCCGGCCACGCAACGGCCTCGCCGCCGTGTCCAGCACCCTCACTGCGCCGCACGCGCCTCCACGAGCACCAGAGCCACAAGTTCGGCCTCACCCGAATTCCGGCGGTCGCAGGACTCGTCGCAGGTGTCGTTTCCGGCGACCCCGAGCTCCAACTCGAGCACCACTCGATTCGTCTCGTCTCGAGCTCCACGTAGATGCCCTCCGCCGACCTTTTGGTCACCGGAGGAGGAATCCCGACGCCCTCCTCCGTGTCTTGTCGTCGCCTGCGGCTAAATGCCGGCGATTTGACCCAGTTGACCGGGGATTTGACCCCCTGGGTCACTGACATGTGGGCAGTGCCCGTTAGTCAAACACAGGTTAGTAGTTAAACTAATCCTAATTAGTTAGTTAACTAACTGTGACACTGACCAGTGGGTCCCAGTGGTCAAGTTTGACCTGGGCTACCCAGTTGACCTGCTGATGTCACTATGACGCAGTGGTGATGCAGTAACTCTTTTCTGGATTTTAAATAAATTAGAAATGATTTATTTAATTTAGAAAATGGTTTAAACTTCTAAAATCATAATAAATCAACAATAGCTCAGATGAAAAAGATTTATATATGAAAAATGATCAGAAAAATACTATCTATCCATTGGTACAAGTTTCATACATATTAAAGCAAGTTAACCTTGGTGTTCACATCAAAGCATGATAATGCACTTTGAATATTAATAACTTGGGCATGAATTTGAATCTTTGATTCAAATAGGCTCAAACCCTTCTGTTTGCAGTTGCATTAGCTCAAACACATTCATCTTGCCATGTCATGAGCTGGCATCATATTGTTGCATATTGTCGTGTATTGATTGTGTTACAGGTGTGATCTCCGTGGTAGGTTCTGCTCCCAAGGATATTCACGAGTATCCAGTTGAAGGGCAGTACCACTCGACCAATCTGCCAGGCAAGCAACCCCATTGATCATCCCAATACAAACCCATCTTCTCGCTTCTGATCTCCTTTACTGCATTACAGCAACAACATTTCAACTGTTGTTTGCTGCGGTAGCTGAACGCCATTCCTTTGCATGACTTGTCATTGCCATAGTAAATAGTTGAAACCCACTAGCATCTGTAGGAGTTGATTGAGGCATGTTGATGTGTTCCTACAATGCTATGCCTGCTATGCTTAGAGTTAATGTCAGGCCAGGTTCATCTGGGTGATGGATCAGAGTGAAATGGTTGTGTCTAGTAATGAGAGTGAAGTGTGGAATATGTTTTGGTAAAAGGTATCGATGGAAGGCCATGTAGGAGTACATGGTGGATTGTTTCATTGGAACCGACACTCAGAACTGAGATCTGCATGTGTGATTTAAGATCAGCTACTACCACACATTGGGCTCCGGGCGCTCTAAGATCTCTCGACTTATTAACTGCCCTTGTCCTCTTTACAGGAGTTGCAATTAGTTTCTGGTCTTTGTAGTATACTGGAGGCCGTGCGCAGCGCTGACCCTCGGGGTGGGCTGTGATGCGGCAGGTACGTGGCATGGTGTACCGAGTCGCCCGTTTGGTGTCTCGGGAACCCTGTACACATCGTTTGGGGCCGTGATCGACACCCTGGCTGGATCTCCCCATGGATGCAACCCAAATAGGCGATAAACCTAGACTAGGGACTATGTGGTTAGTTAGGTCATGGCCGACACCCTCGCTAGGCTACCCCTTGAAGGTTGCCGAGTACATGCCAAGTAAACGGTGGTAAGTGGGGGAAGCGTGTGTGAAGAAGTACACCCCTGCAGGGTTATCAATCTATTCGAATAGCTGCGTCCGCAGTTAAGGACCACTTGGTTGCCTATACAGTTCATAGACACGTTAATGGTTACTCATAAAAGACTCAAGACAAGTGTGAGTGTCGTGGATGGCCCTTCCGTAGGATGACAGGAGAGGATCCGCGGTAGTGTATTGTTGTGGTGACTAGTGGACTCGTGTGCGCTGTCTCATATTTTCAAACTACTGATAGACGTAGTACAGGTTAGCCAAGAGTCAAAGCTGGCTTGCTGCAATAAAATCCACTACCCTTGTTGAAAATGTTGCATGTATGATAGGTGTTGATGTAAGTCTTGCTGAGTACCTTTGTACTCATGTTTTCTTAATAACTATTGCAGAGGAGAACCCCGCCCCTTCTAATGTTTTCTACATAGACCTCGATGTCGACGAGTAGCTTGCTGCCCAGGTGGCAATCTCAAGCCTGTGAAGGGCCACCGTAGATAGCCAGGCTACACCAAGCCTTCTTTCTTTCCAGTTGTCTGTACTCAGACAAGTTTAGCTTTCGCATGTGCTTGTATGTTTGTATGACTTGAGTGTTGGGTCATGTGACCCTTACCTGTATGGACATGTTAAGTATGGCTGTTCGGAGCCTCTTAAATAAAAGTACTTTGAGTCATAGAGTTTTGTTGTGATGCCATGTTGTATTTGCACATATTGAGCCTATTGTGTGTATGTTATTGAAATGGTTGGTATTTGTGGGATCCGACACCTAGATGTTTAGCCTTGGTAGCCTATCTTATAGGGAAATGCCTCCTAGTGCTTCGACTGAGCCTTGGTAGCTTGCTACTGCTCCGGAACACATAGGCTGGCCGGCATGTGTCCTTCTTCGTTCCTGTGTCTGTCCCTTAGGGGAAATATCACGTGTTGTCCCTTTAAGACCTTGTAGCTTGCTACGACTTGGGTTCATAAGTTGATGACCGACACATTCGTTGTTGGGTCATGTATGCATGTCTCCGTAATTCAACGCCACTTTTTTTTATAAATACTCATGTCGGCCCGGGTTCTATGTCATACGGATGCTAGCGACACATCATAAATGTAAGACAACATGCGCCAACGGTCACGGGCCAGGTAATGTGGCACCTGTGGGGATACCGTGCATTAGGACGCAAAGTGATATGATGTGTTACATGCTAGATCGGTGTGACTTAGGACCGGGGTCCTGACAGAATTTACGAGCCTAAACAAGGCTTGTCCTCAGGACCCCTTCCAGCTCCCGCGCATTGACCAAATCGTGGACTCCACCGCCGAGTGTGATCTGCTATGCTTCATAGACGCTTTCTCCGGGTACCACCAGATCAAGATGGCCACAGAATACGTTGAGAAGATGACCTTCATCTCCCCATGCGGGGTATATTGCTATACCTGCATGCCGTTCGGGCTGTGCAATGTCGGAGTGACCTTCCAGCGACTGATGCACATTGTGTCGGGGCCACAGCTGGAAAGGAACACAGAGGGCTATGTTGATGACATCGTGGTCAAGACACGAGAGGCCAAGACATTAATTGAAGAATAGAGGAGACGTTTGCCAACCTGTGCCACATTGACTTGAAACTCAACCCAGAGAAGTGCGTCTTCGGGGTTCCATCCGGCTAGCTGTTGTGTTTCCTCGTATCGCACCGAGGAATTGAGGCCAACCTGGAGAAGATCAAGGCAATCGAGAAGATGCATCCACCCCAAACTCTCAAGGAAATACAAAAATTGGCAGGCTGTGTGACCGCACTGGGACGTTTCATCTCCAAGCTAGGCGAGTGAGCTCTCCCATTCTTTGAGCTCATGAAGAAGAAAGCCCCCGTTGGTGCTCTGGAGGCGGAGGCGGCCTGCCAAGGCCTCAATAGATACCTCACAAGCCTGCCCGTAATGGTGGCGCCTCGCCCCAGCGAGCCATTGGTGCTCTACTTGGTGGCCTCCCCGCACACCGCCAGCGCAGCGCTCGTGGCTGTTCGAGAGCAGCACGCTGACGTGAAGGTGCCTCCCAGGAGCCTTCAGGAGACGGAAGATCCTCCAGAATACGCAGCGTGGCCGCCTCCTCCCGACAACACTGCTGAGCCTCATGCAACTTCACCAGCCAATGGGACTCCTAAGCTCCGTGATAGGGAGGATACCCCCCACACCTCACAAATCATCGAGCACCCGGTGTTCTTTGTCAACACTGTGCAACAGGACACACGTGCGTGCTACCCGATGAGGCAGAAGCTCTTGCTCACGCTCCTCGTTGCATCAAGAAAGTTGCGCCACTACTTCCAAGGTCATACCATCAAGGTAGTCTCTGCATTCCCTTTGGAGAAGATACTACACAACCCTAATGCGGCTGGGAGAGTCGCGTAATGGAGCATTGAGCTCCAAGCGTTCCAACTGGAGTTCAGCACCACCAGGGTCATCATGGGCGCAGCCCTGGCCGACTTCATGGCCTAATGGACGGACGCTCTGGACCTGGGCACGGCGAGAACCAGTCCCTCGCGGCGGGCAATGAAGCTGCTGAGGGGTGGGTCATGCACTTCGATGGTGCCTTCGCGTGACAGGGAACGGGGGCTGGGGTCGTGCTCATCTTGCCTACCAAGCACAGTCTATACTATGCCGTGTAGCTAAGCTTTCGGCACGGCGAGAAGGTATCCAACAACATCGCAGAACACGAGGGCCTGATCACAGGCCTCATGGTCGCGGCCGCATTGGGGATCAAGAGCCTCACCATCTTGAAGGCGAAGAAGGGCTTCGTAGGCCACTTGCTGTATGGCCAGGTCCTTAGTGGGCATAGGTGGTCCGATAAAGAACCAGCCTTGAGGTGAGGTCTTGGCAGGTACAATCACTTTGGCATATAATTCCGTCTTGAATTCACCATTGTCTAGTTCGTGCAGGGTGTACATCAGCTCCAAAGGATAGTGGCATTGTTGGAGGCAGTCCCTTAGGAGTGGTGGAAATCCGATCATGAGGAGTCTCGTGGGGGCGACGGCCATCTACAAGGAGGTTAGAGAAGAGTCAATATGACAAGAGTTGCTACGACAAGCGCAAAAGGTTGTCGCTGGTGAATAGTTCAGAAGGGGAGAGAAGTGGAATAAGTCTCGCAAGTGATTTGGAGGTCTCGGGGTCTAGCCCTTGTAGCTGGCGTTGACTTGATCTTCTCTTTTCTCTTTAATCATGACGACCCCTTGTGCCTTCTGGGACGTCAAGGGTACCAGGTAGGCAAACCATGTGGAATGACAATAACAAGGCATAATAGAGGCCCAACATGTCGGTTTTGTTGTTGAAAACATCCACACCAAGAGCGGGGGATGAAGAGAACCGTTTTCCTGCTCACCTTAGTGAGGCGGACCAAATGGCAAGGTTCTCATCCACCGGTGGTTGTCGATACAACAACGGTAGTGACAGGATTACTCTATTAGCGATGCATATCATGACTTTGCATAACCTATACCCTAGTCATTTATAGGACAAAGTTGCACCATCTTGGGGGCTCTTGTCAAGGGTGTCCCCCATCTTCTGGGTCTTCATGTCCTCACTCATCGAGGATGTAATTTCCGTTGGTATCGTCTTGTCGTGGTGTCACCAATCTTGCGTCCAGAAGAGGTGGGTGAGTGTTTGGCAAGGTGCACTCCACGAGGATTATGGAAAATCCAATGGTCAGGGGCATAAGGGTTTTAGCGACCAAGGTTTTGAAGGGGGAGAGATCAAGTATAGCCTAGTTTTCGAAAAACTAAGAAGGGAAGAGAAGTATAGATAGTTTTGAAAACTAGTAATAGTTTTGAAAATAGTTTTACCCTAACTAACGACCATGCTAACTAAGGCTTCCTACAGTCAGGATGGCTCTGATACCAGCTCTGTGGGGACCCCGACTTAGAAGTCGAGATCACCGAATGCACGTGTACAGTGATCCCAGAGATCAATGCTCACTGAACACACAGAAGCTGAATAACAAGAGTCTTACATCCATACAAATAGTCTTACACGAATTATGGCCATTATGGCCAAGTCTTACATAGATAGAGCCTCACGGGCTAAATAGCAAATAACTCAAATAGCGGAAGTCTTCGATAACGGGTAGAACCCATGCCATCTGCCTTAACCCTACAGGCATTCTGACTGGGATAGCGTCCTAGTTCGCATGCTCGTCACCAAGAAATCTTCATCATAACCTGTTCTCTCATGCCTGGCCAATAAAATAACCAGTGGCAAGCCAATGAGTACATTGAATGTACTCGCAAGCAACCCAAGTGTGATAACAGAATAATTATGCAAGTCTCTACTACTAAATTGGTAGTTTTGCGAAAAGCGGACGTCGAGGCCGCCTCGGGGGACACGAGGGGGAGGCCCAAGGCTGTCGGAAGCAGCCGATTGGGGGCGGCTGCAGTGCTCCAGAGCACTGTAGCGCGCTCCAGAGCGTGCTTTTGGCCAGCATGGCCGTGCCTTTTGCTCCTTGGCCGTGTCCTCTTGTGTCCGGCAGTGCTAGGGAGTAGTAAACAATAGTGTGAAGGTCTTGGATGCCCTAGGGATGCTGAGAGAGAGGGAGGATGCTGGTAACTTGGTGAAAGTTTGTTGTCCAGCAAGGTAAACTTGGGTTCTTACCCCTCAATCATGGAGCTGGGGTGCTGGGGAAGTTACTGGAAATAGCGAGTAGCTGAATGATCATGTGGTAAAAAGTTGAGGCCATGGGGAAGAGTAAAAGTGATCAAGATGAGGGTTTTAGTAAAAAGCCAGAAGGTGTTTGATCAGTGTTTGGTCAAGCAAATGACCTCCACTTGACATGGCACTTAACAGGATTGAAAGACATGAGAAAATAGGGTGCTTCACCAAATTTGGGCTCATTTGAAGAAACTAGCCAATGTAACTTTGGTGAACCCTAGAAATCAACAGAAATGGTTTCACCATGTTGAGTTGAGCTATTCATCTCCCCTTGATGCACCACTTGGTGTAGCATCATCATTTGGGGTTATGAACATGCCCAGAAAGTTTGAGGCTCCAGATAAAAAGTTGACAATGTAAAGTTGTTCAAATTTGAATTTGAACAGAAGTGGTTTTGGGGCACTTAGACCAAGTTATTCTTCTCCAAAACTTGTGCCATTTGGCATAGATGCATAATTACATCATTTTAGCATGTGAACCAAGTTTGAGAGCATTTGGACAAGTTTGGCAATGTAAAGTTGCTCAAACTTCAAGTATGGACAGAATGGTTTTGAGGGGACTAAATGATGTTTCCTTGATCTTCAAGGCATGAGGCTTTGCAAGATCATCAAATATGTCATATATGACATGATAGAATTTCCCAGGAATTTTTGGAGAGTATTTCCTTTGTAAATATTTCAAAAGCTTGAAATATCTAGAAAGGGTTTTGGAAGGATTTGCCCAATATTTTGAACATGACCATGTGCTGGAACTCTTATATATGGACAATATATGTCCTATGAGTCTCCCTGAATTTTGGCAAATATTTTTGAAATGATTAAATAATTTTTTCCCTATTAAAGACCATTTCCGGCCTTAAGAAAAAGCTTTTAAATAAAATATAAAAATAACTTTTAAAATTCTACTTTTGTGGTTTCTGGGAGTCCTATACCTAATAGGATTCAAATATACTTTTTGAAAGATTTTTCACACCCTAAATAAGGTACTTGCAGTGCAAACCTCAATTCAGGGGTTTTTGGAAAACTAATTTCAGAAAATACCATTTGGCCAAAATATTTTTATAAGAAAATTCTATACTGGTATATACACATGGCATGATCATTGGGAAAAGGTTTTGGGTCAAGGAGATGAAGTATAAGAGTTGGAGGATTTATTTGATTTTTAGAGCACTAGCAAACAACAGACAAAAGTCAAATCAAGCAAAGTCAAAAACACTCAAAAGTTTTTGCAAATCCACATTTTTAACATGATAATTAGTTCAAGCAAGGTGGTAAGAAAATCAGGGTGTGACACCCCGCCAAACTCTCCCCCTCCATGGAACATTTAACCGGAGACTTAATGTCACTTGTACCACTCACATACCTATAATCGAGCGGGACTCTCCCCGCTGCTAGGAAACCGGACTCGTCTCAAACTATGAGCTCCAATCTCTTGGGATCCGCACTCTCCGGGCTCGACCAAGTGGTCATCACTGAGCCTGGTTCCGCAGGCCCCCAAATTCCTATCCAGCTCTCACTCTTAAATGAGGCGTTGGACTTGCTGTAATCTCTCGCCATTACAAAGGATTCACCATTGAACCATGCCAAGTTAAAACTAGGGGCCAAGAACTGGGAATTCTGCTTCCCACCCATCACCCACTTGGTAGCTATGGTCGAAGACTTAAACGACGTACTATATTACGCTTCCGAAGACTTCGAAGGGATGGACCACGACGTCAAATCAGATCTAAGTCAAAACCCGGCCATCACCAGGCGGTGGAGGGCCACTTCTACCTATGACGTAAACATGGTGGACACACCCAAGGAGAAAGACGACGATGGCGATAAAGATCTAGGGAAGGATAAGCCCATCGATGAATGTCCTAAACGCCGGCGCCAGCGGAGCCGCTCACGGTAGCATCCAGAAAAGGAAAGTAATACTAGCACTGGAAACAATGAGGACCCGAAGGAAGCTGAAGACCCCTTAAAGCCAACATTGGAGCAGGACGAGCGTGAAGATGCTCAATGCAGCCCCGAACAACTCGCCGATCACAATGATTCCGAAGACAGTAACTACCTAGTTGTCTCCGGAGAGGATGTTGCTAGATTTCGGGTCCTGCAAAACCCTTAAGGTACGAACTCTAGGATTCGCACGAAGATCTCTCCTTCCGCCCTAGCTTGTCTACCCAACAAACCTAAGCCTAGCTCATCAGAACCGATGAATAAGGGACACAAGATTTATACTGGTTCAGGCCACCATTGTGGTGTAACACCCTAGTCTAGTGTGGTGTAGTGGATGGACTTGTAGGCAGAGGAAGAACTAATACATGGATGAACTGCCTCCTGAGGAGAGGTGTTCTTGAGCTCGGGTGAGCTTGTGGTGTGTGTGAAGTTTCGATGATTCACTCAAGATGAGATCAACTCCATCTCCCATGAGATGATCTCTATGGTCGTGGCTAGGCCCTATTTATAGTGGCCAGGGTCCTCTTCCCAAATATTGAGCTGGAAGGGATCCCATAACGGCCAAATTTGAAGGGGGACATCTAGTACAAGCTATCCTGACAAAAGGTGGCCTTCGCTGCCAAAAGCTCTGGTGGTGACCCAGCCGTGGGCTCCGCGATGACCTCTGTCCTGTCGTCCTACTGGTCTTGGTCCCATTGCACCGATATGGAAACCTTTACCAGACGCCTCGGGACTCCGCGCCTGCTCCTGCTCCTTTAACATCGAAGAGGAAACTAGAGTTCCGCGCCCGCTGGCATCCGCCTGGCTTTGGTCATCACTGCTCACGTCACGAGGACCTCGCGAGGTACCCCTCGCCTTGATATCTCCGATCCTCATGAGCCGGCCTGGCGAGACCGCCCCAGGGGATGCCTTGTGTCATCCGCCTCAAGAGGCTTGGCCCCTCGCGAGGGTCTTGAGTGTTGTTGAAGATACTGGGCCATACTAGGCCGCCTTGCGAGCCACACTCTGGGCCGCAGGCAGGCAAGTCTGTGTACCCCCGTTCCCAAAACGCTGAAAGTAGCCCCCGGGCCCAAGGTGCGCTCGGGCTTGGCTTCACAGCGAAGCCAAGGGACAAGTGTGGAGCGTCGCGGGACCCAAAGCCTGATGTTCTGACTGACGCGTGGTGATTGATGGGACGTGGGTGTCTCCACTTCCCCGCGTAGCCACGGCGGCTGCACGACTTGACAAGTCCCTGCATTTACAACAAATCATCATTACTTGTGATTTCGGGGGCCGACGGTTGGCCTTCTCCTGGCTATAAATAAAGCGTCGAGTGGAGGTCTCTTCGAGGGATTCCAGCGGGGAAGACGGCTCAGAGGCCACTGTCGAGGGAACGGGAGAGTTCTCTCCTCCACGCATGGCCGAACTCCTTCGCTCCATGCCCGACGATGATGGCGACGATGACCACCCGGTGGAGGAGGTGCCTCCCCTGGTCGGAGCTGTCATGAGGTCCAAGCACGCTCCCCCATGGAAGCCGCCGATAGGGGTCCCGACGAAGAGCCGGTCGGCGCTGATCACCCGAGGAGGTGGCCCAACCACGACATTGCCAAGCGTCGCTGCTGCGCTTCTTGGGGACCCGCGCTCCCGCAGCGCAGGCCACGGTACCATTGGGCCCCATGGTCCTGAAGAGATCTCGGGGCGTCGTCGTAGTGGATCGGTGAGTACCTTGGCCTGTCTTTGTCTTCGTTCTTGATTCTGTTGCTGATTCACGGTATCTTGCCCTGTGCTTGTAGGTCTGCACCACCGAAGAAAGCAAAGGGGGAGGCATCTGGGCTAGAGGCCACGCGGCCTGGCTTGGCCTCGTCCCCTCTGGCGCAGACGGACGATGGAGGAGATTTAGCTTCCGCTGCAAGGGTGTCGACGCAAGGCCCAGAGGTCCTGCCTCAGACGGTGGTCACGATCCCAGCTCCGTCCGCTATGGTCGCCAGGGCTCGGGAGGTCTTGGCCGCGCCTGAGCCCCCTGCTGTGACCATGCCGTCGGCTCGTGGCCCTCCTGCTTCGCCTGTCACCTTGGAGGAGGCATTCATAGAACTGAAGCAGCTCTAGGATGACTTTCAGGGTGCTGATCGTCGTCTAGTGGCCGAGCACCTGGAGCTAGTCTCCGAATGGCTGGGTTCCAACGCGCCTGTGCGAGATCAACTGAGCCAGGCCGTGGCGGCTTCCGCGGAGGACAAGCAATATACTGACCAGGCTATAGCTGCTCGCGAAGCGGCACTACTGGACGCTCGAGCCGCCCAGGAGCACTCTCACTAAATGGAGGCCGAGCTGAGAGACCTGCGTGGGAAGTGCAAGGTGGAAGAGGAGAAGATGAAGGCTCGAGTAGACGCCGTGACCAGCCGTGATGCTGAACTGGAGCAGCTGATGAAGGAGTTATGTGTAGAGCGCGGCCGACTGGAGGAGCTTAAGAGGGCGATAGAAGCTAGGGTGTCCCAGCCCGAGGCCAAGGTGATGGTCCTGGACGAGGATCGCGCGGTCCTGATCGAGGTGAGGTCCCGCCAGGCTCTGGGGGCACTCTACGACAAGGGCTTGCAGAAGCCTTTGGCGACGGATGATGAAGGCCCTTCCAGGTTGCTTCCTTTCCTGGTCCTGGCGCTTCAGGATATCGTGCGCGAGATCAACCCTCTAGCGGAGGAGGAAGCTCATGACCTTTCTTCTTCTGCCTTGACGCGCGTCCTCAGCGAGCTGCACCTTCACGACGCCAACGCTGATCTCGGGGCGTTGATCAAGCCTGTGGAGGAGGAGCACCACGAGGCCGCCGCTGAGGCTGTGAAGGACCACGTGGAGGTCCTGCTCAAGGAGTTCCTCATCGTCCACCCTTCCCCTCCAGCCGGTCCACCGCCGATGCCGTGGACGAGACCGCTCCCCTAGGGTGTGGTGGCACCGCCAGGGGGGAGGTCCCCTCGGGCAGCAGTGCCCGAAGCTGAGGGGAAGACCTGCAGGTTGGTGACGGTGCTCCCCTATCATATTCATTCTCCTGTGACATGAGTAACTCTCGTGGACGCATTAAAACTTTTGTTTGATGTTTTGAAGGACTATTTGGATTGTAATAATTGCTAGATAGTCACCCTTCTTTTCTTGTTTATCGCTCTGCGTCGGCAGGGCCCGACCCCGCGGATACCTCAGCCGCCGGCTGGCTTGTCTAGGTCACTGGGTCAAGACCAGAGGGTGATGGGCTATGTGGCTAGTTAGGCTCCTGAGTCGCGATGATCAGGGGTCCCCCTTAACGTGCAAACGATACCCAGGTAGGAAGCACTAAGCAGGGCTTTGGTGTTCTGCGTCGGCAGGGTCCGGCCCGCGCGTACCTCAGTCGTCACTGGCCTTGACCGGAACCAGGATAAGACCAAGGAGTGAGCAGCTACGGGTCAAGTTAGGCCCTTGGGTCGCTGATGACCCACAACCATAAGGGATCTATTGCAGCGTTTTCGATAAGTAAGAGTGTCGAACCCAATGAGGAGCAGAAGGTATTGATAAGCGAATCTGAGCAAGAAATTACTGCAAGCACTGAAAGATAACTTTTAGGGGTTTTCTCGGTATAAGCAACAGGATAGTAAAAGCAAGTAATATAAAAGGTACTGAGAGTAACAAGTGGCCCAATCCTTTCTTAGCAAAGGGGAGGCCTAGCAACTGAACTTATAAAGACTAAAGCGTTCCTGAGGACACACGGTAGAGGTAGTCATGTGCTTTCACCATATTCCGTATCGATACTATGTTATGTGTTGATAAGTGTTGAGTGGGTGGATCTATGCTAGTGCACTCTCTAGACTAAGATGAATGCACTCTTATGATTAAACACCTTGCAAGCATCCGCAAATACAAGATAGAATTTAAGGAAAAAGCCTAACCATAGCAATACGATCGAGGATCCATTATTCCCTTATGCAAAAGCGTGGGAACTGGGGTTCAGGTTTCTGTCACTCCGGCAACCCACCATAAGCATTCTTTATACACAATGTATTCTCCTAGGTCCTTAATAAGGCGAAGTGTTGGGCGTTCGACTCACACAACACCACTAGTAGAATGACAACGCAACTTAAGTATCAAACAACACATATTACTTCAACAGCATATGACTACTAACAACAAGACTTTCCCCAAGTCCTCAAGAACTAAGGTAACTACTCACGAGACATAAAAGAGACCATGATCAGCGGGGATAAATATGTGATAAACAATCTGGACATAATAATATTTCTCCAACAAAACTCAATAGCATTCACCACAAAGTAGTAATCAACACCGATGGAGTAGAGAGGATAGGTAGTAAAAGTTACAACATGAGTTGTGATTGTAAGATGAGATTTGGATGAAGATGGAGATGGTGCTGATGTTGGGGATGATGTTGATGATGATCTCAATGATGCCCGTGACGATGGTGATGACGATGGCGACGATCTCCCCTTCCGGGAGGTGATCTCCCTGGCGGAATCTGCCCGCCGGAGATGCCCTTTTCTTCTCCGTAGGGTTCCGCCTCGAAGCGGCGGCGGAACTCCGTAAAAAGTCTTATTTTTAGGGTTTTCGGAGAACGGAGAATATATATGCAAAAGGGGGCATCCGGAGGTGGGCCAGGGGCTCCAGGCGCCCCCCTGGCGCGGCCGGGGGGGGGGGGGCGCCCCCAGGCCGCCTGGGCACCCTGTGGCCCCCCTCTGGCTCCCCTTTTGCGTGCCTTCGTGATTCTTCTGAAAAATATCTCCCGTCAATTTTCAGGTAATTTGGAGGTATTCTTCTTCAGCAACTCAGCGTCCACTTTTTACTGCTGAATCCTACGTCTGCTGTTCCGGCATCGGAGAGTTTGTAAACTGTGTAAAATAGACCAAAACAACATAAGAACATCACCATAACGTGAAATATATCAATGAATAAGGATAAATTATGATACAAAATAGTGATGCATTTTGGACGTATCAACACCCCCAAGCTTAGACCTCGCTTGTCCCCAAGCGAATATGAACTCGGTAAACCTGTCCACAAGTTTAGAGAGTGAAGTGTCGATAAATAGAATACGGACAAGAAGCATCATAGTTTCTTTACCAACTCAAATATCCTCAACAGCAATCTTCAACTCATAAGGCCCTTATGAAAGAGTGATAACACTTATATTCGAAAGTAGGGCTAAGGAAACTCATTATATCATGGCAAACATGTCCTTTGGTCAAAGAACAACAATAGATTTAACTTTTACTCTTATATTTGATGAGATCAATTGAAGCTTTTTGAAAATAACATGTTAATAGGCAAGAAATGAAAATGTTAACCCAAAGGAAGATGTTTGCCTCAGCTGGGCATGACAAACAACTTACTTATCGAATGATAATGTCAACAAGGATATGATATGACAGATCTTAATGCAGCTTTATATGAATGAATCCTTATCAACATCAAACGTCTGCTCTCTTTGAGAAATAGAAGGAAGTAGAAGTAACTGACTCAACTTAAAATTAAAATACAGGCCCTGCTCTAGGGTAGTAGGGAAAACTCATGTGCTATCCTCAAATCAAACAGAATGAAAACAAGTTTCTAGGGGTGCATGATTTGTCAACGAATGCTAATAGATAACTCAATTGCTTTTTTGAGCTGGACAAATTTCGAGGAACGGCTCCCGCACGAGGATGATAACATCCTCTTATTCTCCTTTGTTTATCACTGCCAAAGTTTTCTGATTTCTCATGAACAAAGCGTGAAGGAGGGTTTGTTTGTTATATTATTTTTAAGCCAGGCGCACTCTATGCCAGCTCCTTCTCGTATTATGGGTTTGCACATTATACATGCAATCCCGGGGTGAAGCTTGTCCAACTCAAAAAGACTATGAATTAGCTATTACTTCCTCATGAGCTAGAACAGAGGCACAAAATAAAAGATTTTGAACATTTAAGGATAACACATAAATTATATACTTTTTAGGAGGTGGTAGCGGAATACCACGAGTAGGTAGGTATGGTGAACTCATATGGAAGGTATTGGCTTAAGGGTATGGATGCACAAGCAGAATACCGCTTAGTACAGAGTTAGGCTAGCAAAGGTTTTGAGAGAACAGACAATTGATGATGACTAAGATGCAAAGCAATATAAAGCATGAACATCGAAATAAGAATAACACATCAAGTTGTCTTCCTTGTCAGCATAACACTTCAAGCATAATAACATAAAGTTTTGGCTATGTTGATAATTTAAGAAAATCGTGCTTGTTGTTATGACCAAAGCTATATTTGCCAAGAGTAAATAAAGTTTCATAGCCATACCTGACATAAGGTCAATACTCCCCATAAGAATCATCATATAAGGTCGATTGCGTGAAGAGAATATCGAGTGCAGCAAAAGGAACCGATAAACTTCTCATTAATATTCCATCATAAACGACTCCACACTCACGGATACAATTCCTCACCGAAGGAGCGATAGACCTCAATGCACACACCTATCTCATATAACAACCTTCCTAGACATGATACGACTCTACTTGACTCTAAAAGACAAAAGGTAAAGATAAAGACACCGGGCACTCCCCCAAGCTTGGAACAAGCCAAGGGAATGCCATTACCCCAGGAGATTTCACTCATCATCCTTGTTGGCGTTGATCAAGTAGTCCTTGGCAAAACGCTTCCATGGAAGGGGTTCTCCAGTCTCATATGAGAAGCTCGTCTCCTGAATCCTGAATTCAGCACCCAAACCCATGCGCAGAAACCTTAGTTCATACTCACAGATCTGGTTATGTAGATCATTAATTTTCCCTTGGAGTTCTATAAATCTGTCTTCAGACGCGGCGATTCTTTCCCACATCTCCTTCATCTCCTTCAGGAAGTAGTTCTTCAGCTCGTTGGTGATGTCAAAGTTAGCTTCGACACCACGCTCGGTCATCTTCTTGTACTCAAAGACTTCCTGCTCCACTTCTTCCAGCCTGGCCTGGATGCTCCCCTCCTTGATAGGTCCCTTCAGATCTTCTTGATGAAGGACACCATCCTCCATCCGAACAACCTGAGGGTGCTTCTTCACCTCAGCGAGGTAAGGGTTGATGACGTTGACGACGAACTTGTCCTTGGGGGAACTTGGAGAAACCATGGCACCTAAATTCAGCTGAAAGATTTCCTGGCAGAAACAGATCGAAGAGAAAACACGCGAAATCGCAAGATACGTTGCCGGAACAATCTGGGCAAATATATAGGAAAATTTTATGTACAGAAAGGAAGGTAACGGACCAAAGCGGGGTCGGAGACGGGCTCCCGGGTGCCCAGGCGGCCTGCCGGCGCGGCCCAGGGGGGGGCGCCAGGGGGGCGCCTGGACTCCATGGAGGTCGTCTCTGGCTCCACTTCGACTCGGAATTTTACTAATTTTTCAAAAACTCGTAATACGGGACTTTTATGATGGTTTGTGGTGTTTCCTTACCGTACTACTGGCGTCTGAAACAGGGCTGCAACATGTTCTTCATGGCTTGTTGTGTATATTATATTCACATCAACATTGATAGGGTCTCCTGTTATGTAATGTTTAAGTCTTTGCCCATTCACAACTTGAGGTTTGGTGCCTTCAAAATTGTCAATCTTAATTGCACCAGACCGATAAACTTCTTCAATATGAAATGGTCCTTCCCACCTGGAAAGTAGTTTACCTGGAGAAAACCTAAAACGGGATCTAAACTACAAAACTTTATCACCAACATTAAATTCACGTTTCAGAATCTTCCTATCATGCCACTTTTTTACCTTTTCCTTGAACATTTTAGCGCTCTCGTAAGCTTCACTTCTCCATTCATCTAGAGAAGTCAAGTTCATGAGACGCTTCTCACCAGCTAGTTTTGGGTCAGCGTTAAGCTCTCTAACAGCCCAGAAAGCTTTGTGCTCTAACTCTAATGGCAAATGGCAAGCCTTGCCTTACACCATCTTATAGGGGGACATGCCCATGGGGTTTTTGTAAGCAGTTCTATATGCCCACAAAGCATCTCCTAACTTGTTTGACCAATCCTTCCTATTTCTGTTTACTGTTTTCTGCAAGATCAACTTAATCTCTCTCTATTGGTGAGCTCAACTTGCCCACTAGTTTGAGGATGATATGGTGAAGCAATTCTATGATTAACATCGTATTTGGCCAGAGCTTTTCTAAAAGCTCCATGCGTGAAGTGTGATCCCCCATCAGTCATGAGATACCTTGGTACACCAAACCTAGGAAAAATTACATCTTTAAGCATTTTCAAAGATGTCTTGTGATCAGCACTTTCAGTGGGGATTGCTTCAACCCACTTGGTCACATAATCAACAGCTACTAAAATGTGAGTGTACTTGTGCGAAGAAGGAAAAGGACCCATAAAATCAAAACCCCAACAATCAAAAGGTTCAATCACTAGTGAGTAATTCATAGGCATCTCATTCCTTCTACTAATGTTACCAACTCTCTGACATTTATCACAGGCTAAAACATAATTTCTAGCATCTTCAAAGAGAGTAGGCCAATAAAAACCTGATTGAAGAACCTTATGTGCAGTCCTTTCACCGGCATGATGTCCTCCATAGGGACTATCATGACACCGTCGGAGAATGTCCTTCTGCTCATGTTCCGGAATGCATCTTCTCACAATCCCGTCGGGACCTTCTTTGAAAAGATGTGGGTCATCCCAAAAGTAGTGCCTCAAATCATCAAAGAACTTCTTCCTTTGCTGAAATGTTAGACCTGGAGGCAAATACTTTGCAACAATAAAATTAGCAAAATCTGCATACCAAGGATAGGAAAGATATTGTACTTTTACAACGGCAAGTTGCTCATCTAGAAAACTATCGTTAACTGGGATGGGGTCGTGCGGTATATCTTCCATCCTTGAAAGATTGTCCGCCACCGGATTGTCTTCCCCTTTCCTATCAACAATCTGCAAATCAAATTCTTGAAGAAGGAGTACCCATCTAATAAGCCTTGGCTTGGCATCCTTCTTTGTCATAAGATACTTAATGGCAGCATGATCAGTATGAATAATAACTTCGGAATCAACAATATACTGCCTAAACTTATCACAAGCAAAAACTACAACTAAGAATTCTTTCTCAGTAGTAGCATAGTTTCTTTGAGCACTATCAAGGGTTTTACTAGCATAATGTATAACATTCAATTTCTTATCAACTCTTTGTCCTAAAATAGCTCCAATAGCAAAATCACTTGCATCACACATAATCTCAAAAGGTAAATTCCAGTCAGGTGGTTGTACTATGGGAGCAGTTATTAAAGCTTTCTTAAGGACTTCAAAAGCTTCCTTACAACTTTCATCAAATACAAAAGGAACATCCTTCTGGAGAAGATTAGTTAGGGGTCTCGAGGTTTTAGAAAAGTCCTTAATAAATCTTCTATAAAAACCTGCATGACCGAGAAAACTGCGAATACCTTTGATGTCCCTTGGATAGGGCATCCTTTCAATAGCTTCGATCTTGGCCTTGTCCACTTCAATTCCCCTTTCGGAAATCTTGTGACCAAGAACAATTCCTTCATTAACCATAAAGTGGCACTTTTCCTAGTTGAGTACCAAATTTGTCTCCTCGCATCTCTGCAAAACTTTATTAAGGTTGTGAAGACAATGGTCAAAAGAAGTTCCATAGACGGAGAAATCGTCCATGAAGACTTCCATAATATCCCCGCAGAAACCATGAAAGATAGCAGACATACACCTTTGAAAAGTAGCAGGGGCATTACATAAACCAAAAGGCATACATCTGTAAGCATAAGTACCAAAGGGACAAGTAAAAGTGGTGTTCTCTTGATCAACAGTGTTAACATGAATTTGAGAGAAGCCAGAATAACCATCGAGATAACAAAAGTGGGTATTTTTGGATACCTTTCAAGCATTTGGTCGATGAACGGCAACGGATAGTGATCCTTCCTGGTTGCCTTGTTCAACTTCCTGTAATCAATACACATTCTATATCCAATAATAATTCTCTGAGGTATTAATTCATTTTTATCATTAGGAACCACAGTTGTACCTCCTTTCTTAGGAACACAATGTACCGGACTTACCCACTTACTATCAGCTATAGGGTAGATAAAACATGCGGCTAGAAGCTTGAGAATCTCAGTTCTCACAACATCCATCATCTTCGGGTTCAACCGTCGTTGATGATCAACAACTGGTTTAGCATCAGGCTCAAGGTTGATAGTATGTTGACAGATAGATGGACTAATCCCCTTAAGGTCATCAAGGGTATAGCCAATTGCGCCTCGGTGTTTACGAAGTACTCCCAATAATCGCTCCTCTTCATATCCTGAAAGGTCAGAATTGATAATAACAGGATATACTTTCTTTTCATCTAAATAAGCATACTTGAGCGTATTGGGAAGGGGTTTAAGATCGAATACGGGGTCTTCTTTTGGTTTTGATAAAATTCTCAAAGGTTCAACCGGAAGGTTGTGCTTCAGGATAACAGGTTGCCTCAAGAATATTTCATCTAGTTCATTTCTTTCCTGCATATGCAAATCATTCTCGTGGTCCTCCATGTATTGCTGCAAAGGATCATTAGGGGGAATAGCAATAGAGGCAATACTTTCAATAATCTTATCATCACTAGGTAAATCAGTACCACGAGGCTGCTTAGAGAACTTAGAAAAAATAAATTCATATGGCTCACCATCGAATTCAACAGAAACTTTACCTTTCTTGCAATCTATTATAGCTCCACAAGTTCTAAGAAAAGGTCTACCAAAAATAATTGGACAAAAATTGTCCCTCTCTGAACCAAGTACTAGAAAGTCGGTAGGGTATTTTACCTTTCCACATAGGACTTCAACGTCTCTCACAATTCCGATAGGAGAGATAGTTGTTCTATTTGCAAGATGAATGGTAACATCAACTTTTTCAAGTTCACAAGGGGAAATCTCACCGATGATCTCTTCATAAAGTGAATAGGGGATAGCACTTGCACTCGATCCCAAATCGCATAGCCCATAATAATTGTGATCTCCTATTTTAACAGATACCACTGGAGTACCTGAAATTGGGCCTTTATTCTTGGCTGTGACAAGGTTAGTGGAAACAGCACAAAATGTTATATTGGATTCCAAAACATCATTAGTAGCAAGGTCTTCAATCAATGCAACTTGAGGATCGACCCTGATCTGGTCCTCAGGCTCATCAACTCTTCTCTCACTTTTATTTATTATGCCTGTCACAAGAGAGTGCTCCCTTATCCTTGTGGGAAAAGGAGGCTTTTCATATATAACTGCAGGCAAAATAGGGTCAGCAACATAAATATCAATAGGTGGTTCTTTAAAAGGTTCATGGTGCTGGTCTCTCTTCTTTTTAAAAGAATCAACATGAGAGGCAAAATTCTTACACAAATCAATCACTAGATGGGAGTCAAGACCAATCTTAGAGCAAAAAGTATTGAAGTAATCAGTTTCCACATAGCTCTCAATATAATCATGTTCATAATTTATAGCGGGTTCAATACCTTTATCAATTTCCCAATCTTCGGTATTCCTTTGGATCCTTTCAAGGAAATCCCACCTTTCTTCAACACTCTTCTTCTGAAATACCCCACTAGTGGAGGCATCCAGCATCTCCTTATCCTGATGAGAAAGCCTGGCATAAAAATTTGTAAGTATAATTTCCTTGGGAAGCTTATGAATAGGGCATTTGAGCATTAGGGACTTCAATCTCCCCCAAGCTTGAGCAATGCTTTCTCCGTCGCGAGACCTAAAGTTATAGATATAATTCCTGTCTCGATGAATTTCATGAAGAGGATAAAACTTAGTATAAAAGAGAGACATAAGCTCCTGCCAGTCCAACAAGTGTGAGTTATCGAGAAGCCCATACCAATCTGAAGCTTTATCTATAAGTGATACGACAAACAATTTCCTCATGACAAACTCCCTCGATACACCTGCAAGCTTAAATAATGAACATAGTCGTGACAAATATAGCAAGTGTTCACCGGGATGTCTGTCTCCTGCATAACGATTAGCCAAAACATAATCGATAATGCCAGCTGGTATTTTATAAGGCACAATTTCAGTAGGGGGAGGATCAACCACCACAGGTGTGGGGCGTCTTCCCGCAAGCAACGCTCCAATAATAAGGTTGTCCATAAGGACAAAGAGCAGCAATAGCAAAAAAATAAAAACAGAATTATAAAAAACTTTCTTACCAGTTTCACTTTACCAATAGCGCTACGCTCCCCGGCAACGGCGCTAGAAAACGGTACTTGATGACCCACAACCGTAAGGGATCTATTGCAGCATTTTCGATAAGTAAGAGTGTCAAACCCAACGAGGAGCAGAAGGTATTGATAAGCGATTCTGAGCAAGAAATTACTGCAAGCACTGAAAGATAACTTTTAGGGGTTTTCTCGGTATAAGCAACATGATAGTAAAAGCAAGTAATATAAAAGGTACTGAGAGTAACAAGTGGCCCAATCCTTTCTTAGCAAAGGAGAGGCCTAGCAACTGAACTTATAAAGACTAAAGCGTTCCTGAGGACACACGGGAGAGGTAGTCATGTGCTTTCACCATATTCCGTATCGATACTATGTTATGTGTTGATAAGTGTTGAGTGGGTGGATCTATGCTAGTGCACTCTCTAGACTAAGATGAATGCACTCTTATGATTAAACACCTTGCAAGCATCCGCAAATACAAGATAGAATTTAAGGCAAAAGCCTAACCATAGCAATACGATCGAGGATCCATTATTCCCTTATGCAAAAGCGTGCGAACTGGGGTTCAGGTTTCTGTCACTCCGGGTGTTCGACTCACACAACACCACTAGTAGAATGACAACGCAACTTAAGTATCAAACAACACATATTACTTCAACGACATATGACTACTAACAACAAGACTTTCCCCAAGTCCTCAAGAACTAAGGTAACTACTCACGAGACATAAAAGAGACCATGATCAGCGGGGATAAATATGTGATAAACAATCTGGACATAATAATATTTCTCCAACAAAACTCAATAGCATTCACCACAAAGTAGTAATCAACACCGATGGAGTAGAGAGGATAGGTAGTACAAGTTACAACACGAGTTGTGATTGTAAGATGAGATTTGGATGAAGATGGAGATGGTGCTGATGTTGGGGATAATGTTGACGATGATCTCAATGATGCCCGTGATGATGGTGATGACGATGGCGACGATCTCCCCTTCCGGGAGGTGATCTCCCCGGCGGAATCTGCCCGCCGGAGATGCCCTTTTCTTCTCCGTAGGGTTCCGCCTCGAAGCGGCGGCGGAACTCCGTAAAAAGTCTTATTTTTAGGGTTTTCGGAGAACGGAGAATATATATGCAAAAGGGGGCATCCGGAGGTGGGCCAGGGGCTCCAGGCGCCCCCCCGGCGCGGCCAGGGGGGGCGCCCCCAGGCCGCCTGGGCACCCTGTGGCCCCCCTCTGGCTCCCCTTTTGCATGCCTTCGTGATTCTTCTGAAAAATATCTCCCGTCAATTTTCAGGTAATTTGGAGGTATTCTTCTTCAGCAACTCAGCGTCCACTTTTTACTGCTGAATCCAGCGTCTGCTGTTCCGGCATCGGAGAGTTTGCATACTGTGTAAAATAGACCAAAACTACATAAGAACATCACCGTAACGTGAAATATATCAATGAATAAGGATAAATTGTGATACAAAATAGTGATGCATTTTGGACGTATCAGTCGCGATGCCCAAGGGTCCCCCTTGACATGCGAACAACCTAAGGGAAGTGAGTACTGGACTTTGGCCTTGATGTTTTGCGTCGGTAGGGCCCGGCCCGCGCATACCTCAGCCGCCGCTGGCCTTGACCGGAAACCAGGACAACACCAGGGAGTGAGGGGCTGCGAGTCCAGTTAGGACCTTGGGTCACGATGCCCAAGGGTCCCCCTTGATGTACGAACAGACCCCATACCTGTCCTCGTCGGGCTTGCGCTCGGGAGGGTTGCGTGTCGACCAGGCCTAGGGGACCTTGTGGGGCGTGTGCCAAGCGTGACCTGGACGCAGCCCCCGTGCCCAGCCCCCTCGCACTACCTTCTCGAAGGGAGCGCAGCGCTGTGGGGCTGGTCACTGAGCCGAGGGGCTCCCTGAGGTTAATGCAGTCGTAAAGCCACCCCCAGTTGATTATCACCAGCGCGGAGCATAGTGCTGCCGCTCCTCGACCATCTCGTCAGCCAGCGCAGAGCATGGTGCTTCCACTGGACCGTGGGACAGTACTCCCTACTGCGGAGAGCCCCCGGGCGTATATATCCCAGCCCGGACACGTGGCTGGCACGGTGGGGCTTAGACGAGGTGTATCTGGGCACCCGTGAGCCAGCGCAGGACTCACGAGGCCCTACCTCTAGGCGGGTTGCGCCTGGTCTTGGGTGGAGGTACTCGAGATGATCCTTCAAGGTGGTTAGACAACCCACGCCGGGTGAATCTCTCAAGGTCGCCCTATGAGAAGGCCGGGCACCAACGACCCCAGGAGGTGACGTGAACGGGGCTGGACCGCCAGACAGAGCTCAGCCATTGTATTTATTGATGCTACAGGGACGGACCCGAGCACAGACGCCGTGCCTAGTCTTCTCACGTGAACTTCCTAAGGGAAGCCACCCGGCATGTGGCTCCCGGAGCGACAAGACATGGTACCGTGCGCCCCAACTCAGCTGCAGGCATCCGGTTCGAGCTTGGGCGAGGCACCAAGGGCCACAAGAGGTGACGTACACGGGGCCGACCCGTGAGCCAGAGCTCAGCCGCTTGGATTTGGCGACGTTGCAGGGACGGACCCGGACACATGCGCTGTGCCAACCCCAAGTAATAAGACGGATGCAAGCGAGTTTGCGGGGGCGTAGGATGTTCAAGGCATGAGAATGGTGGTCAAACAGATGACTGAAATGCAACATGACTAGGATGGTAGCACTCGCTTTGGTAAAATGCAAAGGAGATACATGCCAGCAGGGTGGACCTGTGCGGCCTGGGGATAGTGTAGCCCGAGGGGAGCCCCCAAGAGGTGACCTGAGATGCAAAAGGATGTGCATCGCAGGGACAGACCCGTGCGACCTGGGAATAATGCCGCCCGAGGGGCGCTCCTAGTTGAAAAGAAATCGAAAGATGTCACCTAGTATAGTTGCAGAAGTAGTGTTGGTGCAGCTGAGGGTGCTTGACGAGCGAGAGGCGCCCCTCCTCTGCCCTGGCGCACTTGGTGGCGAGGATGAATAGCTCCAAGGAGGTGCACAGATCTTCATGGATGGCGAGCTCTTGTTTCATCCTGACGTCACGGACACCATCTGAAAAAGCCGAAATGATGGCCTCATCCGTGACCTTGGGGATCTTGACGCGGACACTGTTGAAGCGCTGGATAAACTTCTGCAGGGTTTCTCCTGGTTGTGGCTTAATATGCCGCAGGTCGCCCGCGGCCGGGGGACGGTCTCGAGTGCCCTAGAAGTTGGCGATGAACCGGTCGCGCATCTCGCTCGAGGTGGAGATTGATCCCACGGGTAGGTTCCAGAGCCATGAGCGCGCGCCATCCTTGAGGGCCATGGGGAACCAGTTCACCATGATCTTCTCGTTTCCGCCGGACGCCTCGATGCTCAGCTCGTAGAGCTGCAGGAACTCTGCAGGGTCGGGGGTGCCATCATAGCTTGGAGGCAGGTCGGGCTTGAACTTCCGAGGCCAGTTGACGTTGCACAGCTCGGGGGCGAGGGCCTTGAAGCCTGCTGTCGACACCGGGGCTTGCTGGGGTGGTGGGACTTGGTCTTGGTCTTCGCACACCGTCGCGACGGGGGGCACGCGGTCTCGACGCTGCTACGGAGGGAGCGCGGGTGCTTAGCCGCGGAGCCGCTTGATATCCTGACAGCTTCCTACTTCGCGCGCTGGCACCGTGCGTGGGCGGTCATGCCGCGGGGCCAGACGCCTTGGGTCTTGGACGATGCCTTGACGGTGGGGTAGCAGTGGAGCTTCTTGGGCCTCGTCGTCCTCATGGGGAGGTAGACGAGGCATGGAAAGGGACGGCGCCGAAGAGCCCCCTACGGCGCTGACGATCTCGGCGATGCGGTCGAACCATTCTTCGTAGAAGTCATCGACGGGGCGGTAGCGCAGGAGCTCACGTGTCATGAGCAACGCCGCCTGCGCATCCACGGGTCCGCGGCGAGCATGGGACGAAGAGATCACCGGAGTCAGCGATGGGGTAGCGATGTGTCCATCGCGCAACACGGAGGGGTGTAGAGATGATGCATGTTGTTCTTGCCGCGCCGGATCGGTGGTGGCATTGGCAGCGGGCGATGGAGAACGACGGGGTGGCCCACCGGCAGGAGCGGTCTGAGCAGTGCGGGCAGCGAGGGCAGCCCGCCGCTCAGCGCGGGCTCTGCGAGCGTCGACAATGGACTACTGGAACGACGGAAGGGAAGTTTCAGCGCACCCCTACCTAGCACGCCAAATATCGGATTTCGGGTTCCGGCAAAACCCTTAAGGTCCGAACTCTGGACTGCGCATGAAGATGTCTCCTTCCGCCATAGGTCGTCTACCCAACAAACCTAAGCCTAGCTCGTCAGATCCGCTGAACAAGGGACACAAGATTTATACTGGTTCGAGCCACTGTTGTGGTGTAACACCCTAATCCAGTGTGGTGTAGTGGATGAAATTGTAGGCACAGAAAGAACTAGTACATGGATGAACTATCTCCTAAGGAGAGGTGTTCTTGAGCTCGGATGAGCTTGTGGTGTGTGTGAAGTTTTGATGATTCACTCAAGATGAGATCAACTCCATCTCCCATGACATGATCTCAATGGTGGTGGCTAGACCCTATTTATAGCGGCCATGGTCCTCTTCCCAAATATTGAGCAGGAAGGGATCCCACAATGGCCAAATTTGAAGGGGGGCAGCTAGTACTAGCTATCCTAACAAAAGGTGGCCTTTGCTGCCGAAGGATCTGGTGGTGATGCCGCCATGGGTTCCGTGATGACCTCCGTCCTGCTGGTCTTAGTCTTGCTGCACCGATATGGAAACCTTTGCCTGACTCCTCGGGACTTCGCGCCTGCTCCTGCTCCTTCAATGCCGAAGAGGAAACTGGCGGTCTATGCCCGTTGGCGTCCACCTGGCTTTGGTCGTCACTTCTCACATCACGAGGACCTCGTGAGGTTCCCCTTGCCTTGATATCCCCGATCCTCATGAGCCGGCCTGGCGAGGCCGCCCCAGGGGATGCCTTGGGTCATCCGCCTCGCGAGGCTTGGCCCCTCGCGAGGGTCTTGAGTGTTGCTGAAGATGCTGGGCCATACTAGGCCGCCTTGCGAGCCACACTCTAGGCCGCAGGTAGGCAAGTCTGGGTACCCCCGTTCCCAGAACATCGACACATGTCAGCCTAGGAGACGAGGAATTCATCGTCCTAGAGGAACCCCTCGACCAAGAACGCTTTTAGTGATGGCTTATTGCCACAGCAAGGCGCCTGAAAAAAAAAGCAGCATCTTAAAGCCGAGCAGGATACTATCAACGATAGATGGAATGAAGTGCTAGACGCTGAAGAGAGATACGACCATGAGAGCGAAATTAAGATTTATCCCAAGCATAAGCTGCTGCCACAATTCGACGAGGAGGCCCTTGCACCAATTCCATCGCGGCAAGACCAGGCCGACCAACCAGACCGACCATCTCGTGGACGGGACAAAGTGGCTAGCAATGTCGTACACCAGCATGCACCTCCCCACCATAAAGGAAAGGATACAATGGCTCAGGGCCATATGTTAGGACCCCGATCCTAAGTCACACCGATCTATCTTGTAACACATCAGATCACTTGCGGCCTCACGCACGGTATCCCCATGGGTGCCACCTTACCTGGCCCGGGACCGTTCGCGCATTCTGGCACATATATATGATAGTGTCGCTAGCATCCATATGACAGAGAACCCGGGCTGGCATGGCTAGTTATAAACCAAAAGTGGCACTAAATTACAGAGACAAGCATCCATGACCCAGCAACGAACGTGTCTGTCATCAACGTATGAACCCAAGTCATAGCAAGCTACATGGACTTAAAAGAACCATGCGTGACGTTTCCCCTAAGGCACAGACAAACGAATGAAGAAGGACACATGGCGGCCAGCCTAGGTTTTCCGGAGCAGTAGCAAGCTACCAAGGCTCAATGGAAGCACTAGGAGGAATTTCCGTGTAAGATAGGCTACCAAAGGTAAACAACTAGGTGTCGGATCCCACCATTGTTCAAGATATCTTCCGATATGCCGATAAATCGGCCGATTTATCGCTTACTCCTGTCTTGCCAATAAGATAAATCGACCAATAAATCAGCCGATATGGCGATAAATTGGCCGATATGCCGATAAACTGGCCGATTTACCCCTTATCATGGGTCGACCGATAAGCGATATCCCCAGCATTAGATCCCACACATACCAAGAATTTCAAACATACACACAATATGCTCAATATGTGCAAATACAACATTGCATAACAACAGAACTCTATGACTCAAAGTACTTTATTTAAGAGGTTCCGAAGAGCCATACATAACATATCCATACAGATAGGGATCACATGACCCAACACTCAAGTCATCCAAGCATACAAGCACAAGTGAAAGCTAACATGTCTGAGTACAGACTACTAGGAAAGAAAACAGGCTTGGTGTAGCCTGACTACCTACAAGGCCCTTCATAAGCTCAGGATCACCGTTCGGGTAGCAAGCTACTCGTCGAGGTCAACGTCTATGTAGAACCCATCAGAATGGGCAGGGTTCTCCTCTACAACAGTTATTAAGTAAACATGAGTACAAAGGTACTCAGCAAGACTTACAAGAGAACCTATCATACATGCATCATTATCAACAAGGGTAGTGGAGTTCATTGCAGCAAGCCAGCTTTGAATGTTGGCTAACCTATACTACAACTGTCAGCAGATTGCAAGATGAGACTACGCACACGAGTCCTCTACTCACCACAACAATACACTACCGTTGATCCTCTTGTGTCATCCTACGGAAGGGCCATCCACGACACTCACACTTGTCTTGAGACTTTTAGAAGTAACCATCAACTTGTCTATGAACTGTATAGGCAACCAAGTGGTCCTTAACTGCGAACAATGGCTATTCGAATAGATTGGTAACCCTGCAGGGGTGTACTTCTTCACACATACTTCCACCACTTATCGCCGTTTACTCGACATGTACTCGGCAACCTTCAAGCGGAAGCCCAGCGAGGGTGTCGGCCACGACTTGACTAACCACACAAGTCCCTAGTCCAGGTTTATCGCCTATTTGGGTTCCATCCGTGGGGAGATCCGGCCGCGGTGTCGCTCACGGCCCCAAACGATGTGTACAGGGTTTCCGAGTCACCAAACGGGCGACCGGTACACCATGCCACGTACGTGCGGCATCACAGCCCACCCCGAGGGTCAGCGCTGTGCACGACCACCAATACACTACATACACCAGAATCTAGTTGCAACTCCTTGACAGAGGACAAGGGAAGGTAATAAGTCGAGAGAGTCAATTAAGGATCCCAATGTGTGGTAGTAGCTGAAACGTGAATCACACATACAAATCTCAGGTCCTATGGACGGTTCCAATGAAACAACCCACCATGTACTCCTACATGGCCTTTCATCGATACCTTTACCAAGCATGTTCCACACTTCACTCTCTTTATCGAGCATGATCATTTCACTCTGATCCATCACCTAGATGAACCAGACGTGACACAACTCTAAGCATAGCAGGCAACATAAACAAATAGCATGGTAGAACACACATGACATGGCTCAATCAACTCATACACATACTAGTGGGTTTCAACTATTTACTGTGGCAATGACAGGTCATGCAAAGGAATAGGGTTCAACTACCGCAGCAAGTAGCAGTTCAAACGCTGTTGCCTTAATGCAGTAAAAGAGAGCAGGAGCGAGAATATGGGTTTGTATCGGAATGATCAATGGGTTGCTTGCCTGACAGATTGGTTGTCGGGTACTGCTCTTCAGTTGGATACGTAGATGTATCCTCGGGAGCAAAACCTACCACGGAGAACACCGACGATACAATCAATATACAAACAAATGCAACAATATGATGCATGCTCATGACATGGCGAGATGAATGTGTTTTGGGATAATGCAACTATAAACAGAAAGGTCTGAGCTCATTTGAACCAAAGATTCAAACTTAAACCCAAACTATTATTTATTAAAGTGCATTATCATGTCTAGATCTGAACAACAAGGTTACCTTGCATAAACATGCATGAAACCAGTACCAATGGAAAGATTGGATTTTTCTGATCAATTTTCATATATAAAACTTTTCCATCTGAGCTACTGTTGAATTTATATGATTTTTGTAAGTTTAAAGCATTTTCTGGAATTTCCTCAATTGTTTTATATCAAATAATTCCAGAGAAACCTTTACTGCGTCAGCATGACATCATGCTGACGTCAGCATGTCAACAGACCAGGTCCAGGTCAAACCTGACAGTGGGTCCCGCATGTTAGTGTCATTAACTTAACTAATTAAACATTACTGCTAATCCTAACTTAATTAGCGGGCTGGGCCCCACCTGCCATTCACACCAGGGGTCAAGCTGGGCCCACCCGTGGTCAAAGAGGGTCAAACCGGCTGGCGTTTAGCCGCCGGCGAGGCCAGACGCGGCGGTGCGGTGCGGGATTTATGCACCGGCGACCAAAATAGCGGCGGAGCACATCTATGTGATGCGGGGAGTGTGCCGCATCTAGTGGTGGTGGTGGTTGGCCTCGGGGTCGCCGGAAAAGGCGCAGGCGATGACCTTGGAGACTGCCGGAGCTCGTGTGAGCTCGGCTAGTAGCTAGGAGGCACGGCGAGGCTCGTGGAGAGGTGCTTTAGGCTCCTGGGGGTGCGGTGAAGCTGATGGACAGGGTGGCGCGGCCGTTGGGTGGCCGGAGCCTCGTTGGTGACGAGCTCCGCGGCTACGCGTGCAGGTGAGCTATCTTGTCAGGACCCCGATCCTAAGTCACACCGATCTAGTTGTAACACGTAATACGACTTTGCGGCCTCACGCACGGTATCCGCACGGGTGCCACCTTACCTGGCCCGGGACCGTTTGCGCATTTTGGCACACGTATATGACAGTGTCGCTAGCATCCATATGACAGAGAACCCGGGCAGACATGGCTAGTTATAAACCAAAAGTGCCACCAAATTACAGAGACAAGCATCCATGACCCAGCAACGAACGTGTCGGTCATCAACGTATGAACCCAAGTCATAGCAAGCTACATGGACTTAAAGGAACAATGCGTGACATTTCCCCTAAGGGACAGACACATGAACGAAGAAGGACATATGCCGGCCAGCCTACGTGTTCTGAGCAGTAGCAAGCTACCGAGGCTCATTGGAAGCACTAGGAGGCATTTCCCTGTAAGATAGGCTACCAAAGGAAAACAACTAGGTGTCGGATCCCACACATACCAAGCATTTCAATCATACACACAATATGCTCAATATGTGCAAATACAACATTGCATCACAACAGAACTCTATGACTCAAAGTACTTTATTTAAGAGGCTCCAAGAGCCATACATAATATATCCATACAGGTAGGGGTCACATGACCGAACACTCATATCATACAGTTATACAAGCACAAGCGGAAGCTAACATGTCTGAGTACAGAAAACTTGGAAAATAAAATAGGCTTGGTGTAGCCTGACTATCTACAAGGCCCTTCACAAGCTCCAGATCTCCGTCTGGGTAGCAAGCTACTCGTCGACGTTAACGTCTATGTAGAACCCATCAGAAGGGGCAGGGTTCTCCTCTGCAACAGTTATTAAGCAAACATGAGTAGAAAGGTACTCAGAAAGTCTTACAACAGAACCTATCATACATGCAACATTGTCAACAGGGGTAGTGGAGTTCATAGCAGAAAGCCAGCTTTGACTCTTGGCTAACCTATATTACAACTCTCAACAGATTGCAAGATATTACTACGTACACGAGTCCTCTACTCACCACAACAATACACCACCGAGGATCCTCTTCCGTCATCCTACGGAAGGGCCATCCACGACACTCACACTTGTCTTGAGGCTTTTAGTAGTATCCATCAACTTGTTTGTGAACTGTAAGAGTAACCAAGTAGTCCGTACCGCGAACAACGGCTATTCAAATAGATTGATAACCCTCCATGGGTGTACTTCTTCACACATGTTTTCACCACTTAGCGTCTGCACACGACATGTGCTCGGCAGACTTCAAGCGAAAGCCGACGTGGGTGTAGACCACGACCTAACCAACCACTCAAGTCTCTCGTCCAGGTTAATCGCCTATTTGGGTTCCATCCGTGGGGAGATCTGGCCGGGGTGTCGCTCACGGCCCCAAACGATGTGTACAGGGTTCCCGAGTCACCAAACGGGCAATCGATACACCGTGCCACGTACCTGTCGCATCACAGCCCTCCCCGAGGGTCAGCGCTGTGCACGACCACCAGTAAACTACAAACACCAGAAACTAGTGGCAACTCCTGGACAGAGAACATGGGCAGTCAATAAGTCGAGCGGGGTCATATTTCAGGGCCCAATGTGTGGTAGTAGCTGTAACTTGAACCACACATACAGATCTCAGGTCCTATGGACGGTTCCAATGAAACAACCCACCACGTACTTCTACATGGCCTTTCATCGATACCTTTACCAAACATGTTCCACACTTCTTTCCCTTTACCGGTACGATCATTTCACTATGATCCATCACCCAGATGAATCAGACCTGACACAACTCTAAGCATAGCAGGCAACATAAACAAATAGCATGGTGGATCACACATGACATGGCTCAATCAACTCCTACACATGCTAGTGGGTTTCAACTATTTATTGTGGCAATGACAGGTCATGCAAGGGAATAGGGTTCAACTACCGCAGCAAGTAACAGTTCACACGCTGTTGCCTTAATGCAGTAAAAGAGAGCGGGAGCGAGAAGATGGGTTTGTATCGGAATGGTCAATGATTGCTTGCATGACAGAGTGGTTGTCGGGTACTGCTCTTCAGTTGGATACGCAGAAGTATCCTCGGGAGCAGGACCTAACACGGAGAATAACGGCGATACAATCAATAAGCAAACAAATGCAACAATATGATGCATGCTCATGATATGGCGGGATGCATGTGTTTTAGGCTAATGCAACTATAACCAGAAGGGTTTGAGCCCATTTGAATCAAAGATTCAAATTGAATTATTTAAGTGCATTATCATGTTTTAGAGTATACAGCAAGGTTAACTTGCTCAAACATGCATGAAACCAGTGCCATTGGAAAGATTGGATTTTTCTGATAAATTTTCATATATAAATCTTTTCCATCTGAGCTACTATTGAATTTATATGATTTTTTGAAGTTTAAAGCATTTTCTGGAATTTCTTGAATTGTTTTTAAATCAAATAATCCCAGAAAATCCTTTACTGCGTCAGCATGACATCATGCTGACGTCAGCCAGTCAACAGGGCGTCCAGGTCAAACCTGACCAGTGGGTCCCACTGGTCAGTCTCTCAGTACTAACTAAAAAGAGCTTAACACTAAACTAAAAGTTACCAGGGGCTGGGCCCCACATGTCAGTGGCTCACTAAACTAATGACAACAATTAGTACTTAATTAAAAACCTAAACTGAAATTAGTCAACGGCCGGCCCCACATGTCAGTGACACCGGGGGGTCAAACCCTTGGACAAACGGGGCAAACTCGCCAGCGTTTAGCCGCCGGCGAGGCCAAACGCGGCGGTGAGGTGCGGGATTTGTGCTCCGGCTGCCAAAACAACGGCGGAGCACGCCTACGGGCAGCCGGGAGTGAGCCACGTCGAGTGGTGGTGGTGGCTAGCCTCTGGGTCGCCGGAAACGACGCCGGCGACGAGTCCAGCGGCTGCCAGAGTTCGGGCGAGGTCGAACTCGTCAGTGCGGTGCTCGTAGAGGTGCGTGGAGTGATCCTACAGCACCTACACAGGACGGTGAAGCTGGTGGGCACGATGGCCGGAGCCTCGTCGGCGACGAGCTCCGCGGCGGCGCGTACAGGTGAGCCTCGTGCGGTGCGTACGGTGTAGGAGAGAACTAACGGAGAGGGGGAGGACGGAGCTGAGCTCACGGCGGTTGCAGTAAACATCGAGGCGGGCTCGGGGATGGTCGTAGCTGAGCGGGGTGGAGTTGGGGATCTCTGCGGCCGGAGTTGGGGAAGAGGGGGTCGGGGGCGACTCCAGAGCGGGCGAGCGCTCGGGGATCAGCCTGCTCGACGTAGTCGATGACGATGGAGCGGACGGACACAGTGACGGAGCTCGGGGATGGCGGTGGATGGGGCTATCACGATGGTGTGAGCGCGGCGGCGTCGGCCATGGTGCGGGGAAGGCGAGGGACATGAGCTGGGGAAGGTTGAGCGTGTCTGCGAGCTTGGGGGGAAGTGGGTGGTCGATCCCGCCCACCAGAACAGCGAGGGGAGGAAGCAGGGCGGCGGGCAGCTGCTTGGCGCGCGCTGTGGCCGCCATCGAGCACCTGCCTGCCTGGCTGGCCGAGCCAAGCAGCTCGCTGGAGCGGTGGCTGGGCTGTGCCGGCAGGTGAGCCTGTTAGTGGCGCCAGGTAAGTTTTCTTCTTCCTATTTTTTTCTATTTACTTTCTGTTTCATTTCTTTTGCAACTTTGTTGCATTAATAAAAATGCTAGAACATTTTTATAGCTCATAAAACTAGTCATGCCCACTGTATATAATATGAACAGTATGGAACATTTTAGTTTATGATTATTTGGGCACACAAAATATTTTATAGCATTTAAATGCCCAAATGCAAATACCATATGAATTAATCCAGAGACATTGGGTGTCCTAGAAAATTGTGCACCATTTTTGGCAGAGGTTAAGACCAAGGCAGAAATGATGAACATTTTTGAAGGGCATTTTTGGTACATTGGAAAAGATTTTATTAAACCCTAGTTGTTAGAAGAGGGGTGCTGGGGTTTTTGTCATTCCCATTTCAATTTTCTTTGGAAAGTAAACATGATTCACACTCTAGCTAGTCCTAATGCAAGCACTAACTAGGGATGTGACAACTCATCCCCACTCAAAAGAATCGCATCCCGGGATTCGGGTTCCTCCGGAAAGAGGGTGGGGTACTCAAGTCGAAGACGATCCTCCCTTTCCCAAGTAGCTTCACTCTCGGAATGATGTGACCATTAAACCTTGAGAAACTTGATATTGTGACATCGAGTGGTACGCTCGGTTTGATCAAGAATACGAACAGGGTATTCTCAATATGCGAGACTGTCCTGGAGATCAAGCGTTTCGTGGTCCACTCCGCGGATAGGATCCGAGAAGCAACGCCTGAGTTGAGAAATGTGGAAGACATCATGAACTCTAGAAAGGTGCGGAGGTAGTTCCAATTGGTAGGCAACTTCTCCTCGTTTGGCAAGAATGCGAAAATGACCGTTTTAACGATGGGCCAATTTGCCTTTGATACCGAAGAGATGGGTTCCCTTAAGAGGAGTAACCCGAAGGTAAGCCTCATCGTCGACTTCAAAAGTCACAGCCTTATGATGACTATCATATTGGCTCTTCTGGCGAGACTGGGCTGTTTTCAATTTCTCACGAACGATGCGAACCTGCTCTTCTGCTTCCTGGATCATATCCGGACCAAAGAGTTGTCTTTCCCCGTTTTTTGACCAGTTAAGAGGTGTTCGACACCTTCGTCCATATAGAACTTCGAACGGAGCCTTCCCCAAGCTGGCTTGATAACTATTGTTATAAGCGAATTCGGCAAATGGAAGACACTTCTCCCAATCCATACCGAAGGAGATGACAGAGGCTTGAAGCATACCTTCCAGAATTTGATTGACTCGTTCCACTTGACCACTTGACTGAGGATGGAAGGTGGTGCTGAAAGAGAGATGAGTTCCCATAGCATTTTGGAAACTTTACCAAAATCGTGAAGTGAAAATACTTGCACGGTCTGAGTTAATCTCCAACGGCACACCATGAAGTGATACTATCCGAGAGATATACCAGTCTGCTAGCTGGCTAGCGGTAATACTATCTCGAACAGGTAGGAAATGAGCTACTTTGGAGAGGCGGTCGATAACGACGAAGATAGCATTATTCCCTCTCCTGGTCCTGGGAAACCCGGTAATGAAGTCCATACCGATCTTGTCCCATGTCCATTCAGGAATAGCTAAAGGTTGTATGGTGCCAGCAGGCCGTTGATGCTCTACTTTAACTCGACGACAAACATCGCAGTTAGCAATAAATTGAGCAATTTCTCTATTCATCGTAGTGCACCAGAACCTCTGGCGTAGGTCCTGGTACATTTTGGTACTATCGGGATGAATCGTGAGAGGAGATTCACGAGCCTCCTTAAGGATTAACTTTCGTAGATGTTGGTTCTTGGCAACCACTAAACGGTTCTCGAAGAAGACAACACCTCAATCATTCGTAGAGAAACTTCTAGCGACTCCGCTAGCGATGCTCTCCTGGAGTCGGGATATACCCTTATCACGCTTCTGGGCAGCTATGATTGGATCCATAAGGGTAGGTTTCGCCACCAAGGTGGAAAGGAATCCTCGAGGAACAATGTGAAGGTTAAGCTTACGAAATTCCTCGTGAAGAAGTGGTTGCCCTTGTTGTAACATCAGGTTGTTACAATAAGACTTACGACTTAGTGCGTCGGCCATGACATTGGCCTTCCCAGGGGTGTAAGTGATTCCTAAGTCGTAATATGTGAGCAACTCAACCCAACGTCATTGCCTGAGATTTAGATCCGGTTGGGTGAAGATGTATTTCAGACTTTGGTGATCGGTGAAGATTTCACAGCGATTACCAAGAAGATAATGTCGCCATGTTTTGATTGCGTGGACTACAGCTGCAAGCTCTTGATCATCTGTAGGATAGTTATCCTGATGTGGACGCAACTGCCGGGATGTGTATGCGATCACTTGACGATCTTGCATGAGTATGCAACCTAGTCCTTGTCGCGAGGCGTCGCAGTAGATAATAAAGTCCTTGGAAAAGTCTGGTGGTACCAGTACGGGTGCAGATGTCATGCGTCTTTTCAGTTCCTGAAAGCTGGACTCGCATTGTGGGTTCCATTCTAACTTTTTATCTTTCTTGAGGAGTTCAGTTAGAGGTTTAGCAACCTTGGAGAAATTCTCGACAAAGCATCGACAATAACTTGTTAAGCCAAGAAAACTCCTAACTTGCTTGACCGATTCAGGGGGAGTCCAATCAAGGACGGCTTGAACTCGCTCGGGATTGACATCAATACCCTTGCCAGAGATCACATGACCTAGATAGGTCACTTCCGGCAACCAGAATTCACATTTAGAGAATTTGGCATAAAGGTGGTGCTCTCGAAGTTTCGTCAATACCAACCTTAGATGCTCGGCATGATCTTTCTTGTTCTTGGAGTAGATGAGTATATCATCGAGATATACCACGACGAATTTATCCAAATACTCCATGAATATAGAATTCATTAGCCGGGAGAAGGTGGCTGGGGCATTGGTTAATCCGAAGGACATGACGGTGTAATCGTATTGGCCATAACGAGTAACAAAAGCAATTTTAGGAATGTCCCCGTTCTTGATTTTGATTTGACGGTAGCCCAACCTCAAATCCATTTGGAAAATACTAAGGATCCAGCGAGCTGATCATACAGATCGTTGATCCTGGGGAGCGGATACTTGTTCTTTATGGTGACCAGATTGACAGGTCGGTAATCTACGACCATCCGTTCCGTTCCATCCTTCTTCTTGACGAAGAGGACGGGACAAGCCCAAGGGGAAGAACTAGGACGGATGAAACCCTTTTTCAAGGACTCATCGAGTTGTTTCTTAAGCTCAGCTAATTCTAGGGGTGCCATCTTATAAGGTCTCCTAGAGATTGGAACAGTTCCTGGAATAAGATCTATCACGAACTCGACATCTCTGTCAGGTGGAACACCTGGCAGTTCTTCTGGAAAAACATCCGGAAAGTCACGGACTACCGGGATATCTTTGAGTTCTGGTAGAGGGCTGGCATTAAGAGAGTAGAGCTGACGCTCAGCCATTCCGGTCAAGACATTGACTGTCTTGCCGGATGGGTGTGTAAGTTGAACGGTCCTTGTGTAGCAATCAATCTTGGCGTAATGAGTTGTCATCCAATCCATACCCAAGATGATGTTTATGTCCGAGGACTTGAGAGCGATTAGAGATGCAAGGAAAACAAGTCTATCGACAAGAATTTCATTTCCATGGCTTACCCTAGAGGTTTTCCACTTTGAACCAGGAGTTTGAATAACCATGGAAGTAGGCATGTCACAAAAAGTCATGTTGTGCATTCGAGCATAGCTCTCAGATATGAACGAATGGGATGCTCAAGTATCGAAAAGAACAGATGCCGGATGGCAGTTAACGAGAAGCGTACCAAGGACGACTTTAGGATCCTCATAAGCTTCCTCAGCAGAGACATAGTTGACATGACCACGTGCAGTGGGGATTGGCTTGACATAATTCACCTTGCCGGTTGGCTTACCACGGCCAACGGGCTTTCCTGGCTGGTTCTGGGGACACTCACGCATGTAGTGCCCCGGTTCTCCACACTTGAAGCATGTCACAGTGCCAGTGCGTGGAGCAAAGTTGGTAGGTGGTCCTCCATAAGTCTTGGCAGTTGCATACTGTTGAGTTGGGCGAGGCGCCTCATAGGATGGCCTCGGTGTGTACTTGGGTGGCAGAGCAATGTTAGGAACCCACACACGGCGCTTGTGAGAGCCAGAGCCGGATGAGGAACCAAAGTCACGAGGATGCTTGCGTGTGGCTTCGAAATCAGTCTGGCCTGTCTCAGCACTGATAGCTTTGTTCACCAACTTCTGGAAGGAAGTGCACTCGTGCAGACGTAGATCTCGGCGGAGTTCAGGGCTGAGTCCCTTGCGGAACCTCGCCTGCTTCTTGGCATCGGTGGATACTTCCTCATGTGCATAGAGTGCCAAGTTGCCAAACTCGCGGCTATAGCCATCCACGGTTAACCGGCCCTGGGTGAAATTGCAGAATTCCTCCCGCTTGCGATCCATGAGACCTTCCGGAATGTGATGTTCACGGAATGCCTCACTAAACTCAGCCCAAGTAGTGATTTGGCCAACAGGACGCATGGCCTCAAAGTTCTCCCACCAGAGACTGGCAGGGCCTTCAAGATGGTAGGCGGCGTAGGTAACCTTGTCAGCTTCGGCCACACGGGCAGAGTGTAGCTTATGGGTGATACTACGAAGCTAGTCATCCACATCCAGAGGTTCAGTGGAATGATGGAACTTAGGTCGGCACATCTTGATAAAGTCATTGATTGACACCACGTCATTCCTCTGACGAAACCCAGTGTTCTGCTCTATGCGTTCCAGCAGGCGGTTGGTCTCTCTCTTGTTTCGTTCTGCCTCGAGCATAACTTCAGCCAGGGAGGGTGGCTAGGGCAGATTCTCATCTCTAACCCCACTAGCCTCACCCTGCTCCTGAGCAGCAGAAGTGCTGCGAGTGTTGACCATCCTAGGAAAACAAAACAATGGTTTAGACAAGGATGGCAAAAACTTGACATAGGAGTGCAGAATGTAATGGATGACATGGAATGCAGAGATGTTCATCCGTACGACATGGTAATATAGAAACTGCCATATATACACCAGTGGTCATACACACCATACATAGTTTAGTACAAGCCAAGGCTAAAGTACAACTGCGGTGAAAGACGATACATCCCATCAGAGGCATTCCAAGCTCCTATACATTATTTAACAACACCTCCGAAACTCAGTACACACTAAGTCATATTCCTCAAGACGCACATGACTGTCGAAATACAACTACTACGATACTACTACTACCACGGTCTAGCTCAGACATTCCCGTAGTAATCTTCGTAAAGATTACCACCATAGCCTGGGAGTGGAACAGATGGATCTTGAAACTCTCGAGCACTCGAAGGCTGTGGACCATAGGGACATGGATGTGGCCTCGGGCCTGATGCTGGTGATAACCGACGCCCACGTGGAGGTGTAATACCCCCAACGTCATGCCAATCCATATGATCAGGCAGACGAGTCCGCACGGGGTACAAATCCCACATTTCCAGATATCCGGCGTGCACAGCAGGTGCAAGCTGTGTCAAAGTAGTCCAGTGGGCGGCTCGAGTGTTATATAGCTCCATCCGGAGGGCAAGGACCTCACGGTCCCTATCCTCCAGCATATGGACCGTAGTCTGAAGCAGTGGCTCCTCATGAGCAGCATCAGTATACAGACCAGTGTAGCAGCCTTCCTCTCCGGGAAATGAGGCTGGCATGTAACAGAACTCAGTGTTCAGCAGCAGGGCATGCCAAGCCCGAAGGATGGTCATCATCGAATAAGCGGCATCCTGCACTGCCATCTCGATGGTAACCCCGAGTCCATAAGACCAATGGATGGGGTCGTTAGCTCCGGGATATGAGGGGTATATCCGGACTGTGCAGAAATACTGACTCTGATTGAAATCCCGGTACTGTTTCTCCACGGTGTACTCAGGATACCAGCGGTAACCGGTCTAAGTCAACACACGGACTAGCATGGCCGTGTGATCGGGCACATTAATGCACCGAGTCAAACGAACCACTTGGTGAGGTGTGCGGCCAGACATCTGAAACACGAAGTAATGCAAAGGCATTAGTGTTTCTGGAAGAAATCGGGCAGCATAACAACTGTAAATGCTCAAAAAAAGATTTTGAGACATCATACAAATGATAGCATAGCCACTCAACAATATCATATCAAGGTTCCGGGTCCAACAAATCATCATACTAAAAGGGTAGAAACTGAGCTGAGGCTTGAAACCAACAATCCTAAGAGTCTACGGATTAGTAACATGTGAACCTAGTAAGGATAGGAGGCCTAGTCCTAAACCCCCGTAGAAAGAATAGACTGACTCAGATCAGAAGGGCATAAGGTAAAGGAGTAAAAAGAGCCTTACGTTCCCTTCCACGTTCAATTCCCCTACATATAACTAAGAATTTTTCTAGACTCAACATCGACCAGTTTGGCTTGAGAAACCTACAGGCAGTCCGGCTCTGATGCCAACGCTGTCAGGACCCCGATCCTAAGTCACACCGATCTAGCTGTAACACGTCATATAACTTTGCGGCATCACGCACGGTATCCCCACGGGTGCCACCTTACCTGGCCCGGGACCGTTTGCGCATTTTGGCACACGTATATGACAGTGTCGCTAGCATCCATATGACAGAGAACCCGGGCCGACATGGCTAGTTATAAACCAAAAGTGGCACTAAATTACAGAGACAGGCATCCATGACCCAGCAACGAACGTGTCGGTCATCAACGTATGAACCCAAATCGTACCAAGCTACATGGACTTAAAGGAACAACGCGTGACATTTCCCCTAAGGGACAGACACAGGAACGAAGAAGGACATATGCCGGCCAGCCTACGTGTTCCGAGCAGTAGCAAGCTACCGAGGCTCATTGGAAGCACTAGGAGGCATTTCCTTGTAAGATAGGCTACCAAAGGAAAACAACTAGGTGTCGGATCCCACACATACCAAGCATTTCAATCATACACACAATATGCTCAATATGTGCAAATACAACATTGCATCACAACAGAACTCTATGACTCAAAGTACTTTATTTAAGAGGCTCCAAGAGCCATACATAACATATCCATACAGGTAGGGGTCACATGACCCAACACTCAAGTCATACAGTCATAGAAGAACAAGCGGAACCTAACATGTCTGAGTACAGACAACTAGGAAAATAAAACAGGCTTGGTGTAGCCTGACTATCTACAAGGCCCTTCACAAGCTCCAGATCTCCGTCTGGGTAGCAAGCTACTCGTCGACGTCAACGTCTATGTAGAACCCATCAGAAGGGGCAGGGTTCTCCTCTGCAACAGTTATTAAGCAAACATGAGTACAAAGGTACTCAGCAAGTCTTACAACAGAACCTATCATACATGCAACATTATCAACAGGGGTAGTGGACTTCATAGCAGAAAGCCAGCTTTGACTCTTGGCTAACCTATACTACAACTCTCAACAGATTGCAAGATATTACTACGTACACGATTCCTCTACACACCACAACAATACACCTCCGACGATCCTCTTACGTCATCCTATGGAAGGGCCATCCACGGCACTCACACTTGTCTCAAGGATTTTAGTAGTATCCATCAACTTGTCTATGAACTGTAAGAGTAACCAAGTAGTCTGTACCGTGAACAACAGCTATTCGAATAGATTGATAACCCTGCAGGGGTGTACTTCTTCACACATGTTTTCACCACTTAGCGTCTGCACACGACATGTGCTCGACATACTTCAAGCGAAAGCCGACGTGGGTGTACACCACGACCTAACCAACCACACAAGTCTCTCGTCTAGGTTTATCGCCTATTTTTGTTCCATCCGTGGGGAGATCTGGCCGGGGTGTCGCTCACGGCCCCAAACGATGTGTATAGGGTTCCCGAGTCACCAAACGGGCAATCTGTACACCGTGCCACATACCTGTCGCATCACAGCCCACCCCGAGGGTCAGCGCTGTGCACGACCACCAGTAAACTACAAACACCAGAAACTAGTTGCAACTCCTCGACAGAGAACATGGGCAGTCAATAAGTCAAGCGGGGTCATATTTCAGGGCCCAATGTGTGGTGGTAGCTGTAAGTTGAACCACACATATAGATCTCAGGTCCTATGGACGGTTCCAATGAAACAACCCACCACGTACTCCTATATGGCCTTTCATCGATACCTTTACCAAACATGTTCCACACTTCCTTCTCTTTACCGGTACGATCATTTCACTGTGATCCATCACCCAGATGAATCATACCTGACACAACTCTAAGCATAGCAGGCAACATAAACAAATAGCATGGTGGATCACACATCACATGGCTCAATCAACTCCTACACATGCTAGTGGGTTTCAACTATTTACTCTGGCAATGACAGGTCATGCAAGGGAATAGGGTTCAATTACCGCAGCAAGTAGCAGTTCACACGCTGTTGCCTTAATGCAGTAAAAGAGAGCAGGAGCGAGAAGATGGGTTTGTATCGGAATGTTCAATGATTGCTTGCCTGACAGAGTGGTTGTCGGGTACTGCTCTTCAGTTGGATATGCAGAAGTATCCTCGGGAGCAGGATCTAACACGGAGAATAACGGCGATACAATCAATAAGCAAACAAATGCAACGATATGATGCATGCTCATGATATGGAAGGATGCATGTGTTTTGGGCTAATGCAACTATAACCAGAAGGGTTTGAGCCCATTTGAATCAAAGATTCAAATTGAAACTCAAACTATTATTTATTTAAGTGCATTATCATGTTTTATAGTATACAGCAAGGTTAACTTGCTCAAACATGCATGAAACCTGTGCCATTGGAAAGATTGGATTTTTCTAATCAATTTTCATATATAAATCTTTTCCATCTGAGCTACTGTTGAATTTATATGATTTTTTGAAGTTTAAAGCATTTTTTGCAATTCTCTGAATTGTTTTAAATCAAATAATCCAAGAAAATCCTTTACTGCGTCAGCATGACATCATGCTGACGTCAGTCAGTCAACAGGGCGTCCAGGTCAAACCTGACCAGTGGGTCCCATTGGTCAGTCTCTCAGTACTAACTAAAAAGAGCTTAACACTAAACTAAAAGTTAACAGGGGCTGGGCCCCACATGTCAGTGGCTCACTAAACTAATGACAACAATTAGTACTTAATTAAAAACCTAAACTGAAATTAGTGAATGGCCGGCCCCATATGTCAATGACACCAGGGGGTCAAACCCTTGGTCAAACGGGGCTAAGTCGCCGGCGTTTAGCCGCCGGCGCGGCCAAACGCGGCGGTGAGGTGCGGGATTTGTGCTGCGGCTGCCAAAACAATGGCGGAGCACGCCTACTGGCAGCTGGGAGTGAGCCGCGTCGAGTGGTGGTGGTGGTTGGCCTCGGGGTCGCCGGAAACCACGCCGGCGACGAGTCGAGCGGCTGTCGGAGTTCGGGCGAGGTCGAACTCGTCGGTGTGGTGCTCGTAGAGGTGCGTGGAGTGATCCTACAACACCTACACAGTATGGTGAAGCTGGTGGGCACGATGGCCGGGATGTTAAATGGCCGGAGCCTCGTTGGCGACGAGCTCCGCGGCGGCGCGGGCAGGTGAGCCTCGTGCGGTGCGTACGGTGTATGAGAGAACTAACGGAGAGGTGGAGGATGGAGCTGAGCTCACGGCGGTTGTAGTAAACGTCGAGGCGGGCTCCGGGACGTTCGGAGCTGAGCGGGGCGGTGATGGGGATCTCTGCAGTCGGAGTTGGGGAAGACGGGGTCGGGGGCCTCGGGGGCGACTCCAGAGCGGGCGAGCGCTTGGGGCTCAGCCTGCTCGACGTAGTCGATGACGACGGAGCGGACGGACACGGTGACGGAGCTCGGGGACGGCAGTGGACGCGACTATCACGACGGCGCGAGCGCGGCGGCGTCGGCCATGCTGCGGGGAAGGCGAGGGAGAGGAGCTGGGGAAGGTTGAGCGTGTCTGCGAGCTTGGGGGGAAGTGGGTGGTCGATCCTTCCCACCAGAACGGCGAGGGGAGGAAGCAGGGCAGCGGGCAGTTGCGTGGCGCGTGCTGCGGCCGCCGTCGAGCACCTGCCTGCCTGCCTGGCCGAGCCAAGCAGCTCGCTGGAGCGGTGGCTGGGCTGGGCCGGCAGGTGGGCCTGTTAGTGGCGCCAGGTAAGTTTTCTTCTTCCTATTTTTTTCTATTTACTTTCTGTTTCATTTCTTTTGCAACTTTGTTGAATTATTTAAAATGCTAGAACATTTTTATAGCTCATAAAACTAGTCATGCCCACTGTATATAATATGAACAGTATGGAACATTTTAGTTTATGATTATTTGGGCACACAAAATATTTTATAGCATTTAAATGCCCAAATGCAAATACCATATGAATTAATCCAGAGACCTTGGGTGTCCTAGAAAATTGTGCACCATTTTTGGCAGAGGCTTAAGACCAAGGCGGAAATGATGAACATTTTTGAAGGGCATTTTGGGTACATTGGAAAAGATTTTATTAAAACCTAGTTGATAGAAGAGGGGTGCTGGGCTTTCTGTCATTCCCATTTCAATTTTCTTTGGAAAGTAAACATGATGCACACTCTAGCTAGTCCTAATGCAAGCACTGACTAGGGATGTGACATATGTGCAGTCGTTATAGAGCTCGAGATGGAGAACAGAGAGGATGGGGATGTGGCCAAGTTCACAGCGGTCGCGTTGGAACTGACGACGAGATTTGGGACGAACTGCTGCGACTGTGAGGTCGCCGGCGATCTCGACGGCCGAACGGGGGAGAAGTCGATGGAGACGGCGTGTTGGGGCTTCCGGCAATGCGTGGCTCGATGCAGAGTTTCAACGCGAGGAGACGGAGCTCGGGGACACGAGGTGAGGCGAGGGGAGCTCGGTGGCTGCGGCTACGGCGGCAGAACGGCGACGGCAGCATCGGCCAAGCGAGGGGAGGGCAAGGGAGAGAGGCAGGGGGGTGGATGCGTCCAGCGGCTTCGGGGCGCGACGTGGAGGTCGTCCAGACCGTTCCCGCGGCGAGGCGGCGGCCAGGCGGCAAGCAGCTGTCCCGGTGGCGCGCGGCCGTGCGCCGGCGTCACCTGCCTGCCTGGCTACCGAAGCAGCTGGCTGGCTCGGGCCAGCACAATGCTGGGCCGCCAGGTGGGCCGGCTGGTCCAGGTAAGTGGGCTGTGCCCTCTCTCCCTCTTTTCTATTTTATTATCTGTTTTGTTTCTTTTTCAACTTTGTTGAAATAATAAAAATGCTAGAAATTTTTTATAAATAATAAAACTACTCATGCCCACTGTATATAATATGAACAGCATGGAACATTTTGGTTTATGATTATTTGGGCACCTAAAATATTTTATAGCATTTAAATGCCCAAATGCAAATTCAATATGAATTAATAGAGTGACCTTTGGATGTCCTAGAAAATTGTGCACCATTTTTGTCAGAGGTTTGAGACTAAGGCAAAGATGATGAACATTTTTGAAGGGCATTTTGGGTACATTGGAAAAGATTTTAGTAAACCCTAGTTGTTAGAAGAGGGGTGCTGGGGTTTCTGTCATTCCCATTTCAAGTTTCTGCCAAAAGTAAACATGATGCACACTCTAGCTAGTCCTAAAGCAAGTACTGACTACGGATGTGACACCATAAGTATGATCTACGACAGGACCCGAACAAAAAAACCTGTTGGGCCAGATTGATCTACAGATCAAGAGAATGTGCTCCCACACGGAATGGTGGCTATCAAGCCAAGCACGCCGGATACAATCAAGTTCGGGGTCAACACCGAACACAAATGTCGTCCGAAGTGCGTCACGATGTTGCACAATACAGGGGCGCTCCACACCCTTTGTGCTTTACCGATGAAGTGACGGATTACCAATTTCCGGAAGGGTTTAAACCCGTAAACATTGAGGCTTATGATGGAATGACAGATCCCACTATATGGATTGAAGAATTTATTCTTCACATCTACATGGCTCGTGGAGATGACCTCCATGCCATCAAATACTTACCTTTAAAGCTGAAAGGGCCACCTCGGCACTGGTTGAACAACCTCCCAGAGAACTCCATTGGAAGCTGGGAAGATTTAGAGCACGCTTTCCGGGATAACTTTCAAGGGAATTATGTTCGGCCACCGGATGCTGATGATTTAAGTCACATAATCCAGCAACCCGGCGAGTCAGCCCACAAGCTTTGGAAACGGTTCATAACTAAAAACAACCAAATCGTCGGCTGTACAAACACCGAAGCCTTAGTGGAATTCAAACACAGCATCCGAGATGAACGGCTCGCAAGACACCTCAGCCAGGAGAAGCCGAAGACAATGGGAGCCCTTACTACACTCATGACCCGCTTTTGCGCAGGCGAATATAGCTGGTTTCCTTGTAGAAGCAACAGCACTAGCGACCCTGGCACTTCCGAAGTTAGGGACGGCAATGGCAAGCCATGACGCAATAAGAATAAGCGTCGAAACAATAATGGAGGAACGGAGGACATGGCAGTAAACGCCGGATTACGTGGCTCCAGGTCGTCAACGGAAGAAGCCATTCAAAGGCAACAGAGACAGTCCGTCCAGCTTGGACAAGATATTAGAGAGACCTTGCTAGATTCATGGCACCCCTGACAAAGCTGCAAATCACACCAACAGAAAATGTTGGGTCTTCAAGTAGGCTGGCAAGTTAAATGCCGAACACAAGGGGAAAGAACCTCAAAGCAAGGACGGAGATGAGCCTCGCTAACCAAACACTGGGGGGCATAAGAAATTTCCCCCTAAAGTGAAAATGGTGAATATGATCTATGCCACCCACATCCCCAAGAGGGAATGCAAGCGCACATTTAGGGACGTTTACGCCATAGAGCCAATCGCTTCCAAGTTCAACCTATGGTCGGCTTGTCCGATCACCTTTGATCCTAGGGATCACCCAACTAGTATCCGTCACGGAGGTTCAATGGCCCTAGTACTCGATCCTACAATTTATGGATACTATCATAATCGAGTCCTTATGGACGGCGGCTATAGTCTCAATTGATATATCAAAACACTGTGTGCAAGATGGGGATAGACCCCTCAAGAATCAAGCCTAGAAGCACTACCTTCAAAAGAGTCATACCCGGCGTAGAGGCCCGCTGCACGTGTTCATTAACACTGGAAGTAGTATTCAGCTCTGCACACAATTTTTGAAGAGAAGAATTGACCTTCGACATCGCTCCCTTCCGAAGCGGCTACCATGCACTACTCAGAAGAACATCCTTCGCACGCTTTAATGCAGTCCCACACTATGCTTACTTGAAGCTTGAAATGCCTGGACCTCGTGGCGTCATCACGGTCAATGGGAACATGGAATGCTCCCTTCGTACTGAGGAGGATACAGCGGCCCTGGCAACCGAAATTCAAAGCGGCCTATTCAAGCTAAATAACTCATCGGCCATCCAGACTAGAGACATTGCTAAACGTGTCCAACCTGTATTACAATGCGGCAACTCAGAAGAACCTCAGCTCGATCAGTAGTTACGCCCCCGCCAACTGCCTTATGAGGTGTTAGCATACGTACCTCATGTCAACAACTATGCCCCTAAAATACGTTGGGCAGCATTGACGGCATTCTGCGGAGAAAAGTCCATAGTTCGGCTCGACCCTATTAGGACTATAAATATATTTTCATTTACGGTTAATTACAAGAACTTACCTAATCTATGGTTGTGCAAGGCATTCTTTTTCAGAGTTACCCTCCCTTTTTCACAGGCGGCCATCAAAACTCCCTCCTTCAAGGACGTGTTACAAAGGATAAACAGCACAGAAGTGCAGCAGGGCCCCATCGAGATTCTTAAATCATTAATTTTAGGCCCTAGGTAAACCTTTCCATTTATTACTCTTCTTTTTTTTGGGCATGTAAAATGTCCAAGATGTTTTGGGATCATCTATAGCCACACGGTTCGTCGTATTAATCAGGGTATAAAAGAAGCAGTTTTGGTTCCAATTTGTTTGGAGTTTATTTTACATTACAACCTGCGTTCTGTCCCTACCTCATATTGCCACTTGTGCCTTAATCTGGTTTTAACACTAGGGGTTGTATTCGGCCTACCACACTTCAAAGTCCGAACACCTATACAGAACTGTTCGGCGTCCGGATATTGCGTTATATGCATCGGCTCTGAATCATGTCTTGGGTCTATAGTTGGGTTGCCCAGCTCCCGTGCTTACCCCCTTAAGTTCTGCATTGTTGGTCTAAGGTAGTAAAGGGAGTATGTGCATACTGGGAGCCAGGGTACCCAGACTTGCCTGTTTGCGGGCCGCGACGAGCTCCTACTACGGCCTGGTGCAGCCCAGCTGATCAACCAACAGCCCATGACCCTCGCGAGGGAGCCAAGCCTCGCGAGGAGAACGACGTGAAGACCTCCTCACGAGCAGCCTTAGCAAGGTGCTCCGGAGGGGCGGATAATCCAAGGCCAAGCCTGCCTCAGTAGGAGGCAGTGAAGTCAGCAATGACGCGCCGCACCCGCGGATGCCAGCGCCCGCCAGTGGCACAGTTACCATTTTGGCGCAAGAGCGACGGCCCAGCCGCAAGTTCCCGAGGAGCGGGGCAAAGGTTTCCCTATTGGTGCAACGAGACTGAAGACTGCGAGGACGATAAGGAGGATGTCACCGTCGAGCCCACCACCGCGTCGCCGCCTGGTCCTTTTGCAGGCGAAGACTGCCTTTGTCAGGGCAGGAATGTCCTTGTGTTCCCGCTCAAAAATGGCCGTTGTGGGATCCCTTCCCGCCTAAACATTTCGGGGGAAGAGGACCGTGGCCGCATATATAAGTAGCTAGAACTCCCACTGTAAAGGGGATCGACTCATACACTCGGCCACCATGCAAGGAGCAAGCACACTTGCATCCTGACCCTCATGAGCCCAGGAACCATTGTACTGGCTCATATCCCAGCTCACCCAAGGCTAAACCACCAAAGCAGGAAGTAGGGTCTTACACCACGCGGTGGCCCGAATCGGGATAAACTCTTGTGTGTCCTGTCCAGTGTTTGCTTGAATCCTTCCACCGAGACGAGAGCGAGGCGCTAGGTAGACGTGAGTGGGAGTGATCTTCGTTCACGCCCATTTGTTCGAACTTAATGGGTTTTGCGGAGCCCTGAATCCGACATTTGGAGCACCAGGTAGGGGGCGTGTAGAAATCTCGCCTCTCCGACGACCTCGTTGCGTTCTCGTCGTCAACCCTGCTCCACAGCCATGGTGGACACACGCCGAGCCCGTGCCACCCGCCGCGCTGTGAACGTCGCTCAGACGGCACCCACGGGCAACGGCGCGCCGCCCTGCCCCAACTCGCTGGTCGCCAACGCCCCCACTGACCCGACTGTCCATGAGCAGTAGTACTCCTCGCTGCCACTGTCTGTGCGGCGGGATGGCCGCAGAGCAACACCTTCACCCTCGCCGGCCGCAGCGTCGTCCTCGCTGGTCCGCTACGGGCCGATTTACCAGCAGCCTGCGCTGCTGATAGCGCGGGAACTCTTGCGCAACAGCCCGGCGGGTGACCTCCACGACGAATGCCTCCACCGCGTCACCGAGCGCGTCGACGCTGCCGAAGAGGCGCCTGCTCTAACGTGCTTCTCAAGTCTTTTGCTGCCCCCAGCCGAGGACAAAGGCCGCGGGGTCCCGGCTCCGCCTCCACTTCACCGCGCCGGCCAGGAGGCCCGGCGCGAGGTTCCACGACATGAACAACCCCGCAGAGCCCATGTGCACGACGGGGAGAGCTGTCAGGTGATTCCGCATGCCCATGCAGGGACCCGTGGGCCCCTTGACCCTCAACGCCAAGACTGCACGCCACAGAAGGTGGCGGCGCTGGTGCCTCGAGAACTAGCACCGCAAGCGCAGGGGGCGCCTGCGATCATGAGCGTGGCTGGGTATCGCACCCTAGCTCCTGAGCTACGGTGCCTCGTCTGGCCCGGTCAGTTCAAGCTGAACCTGCCTCCGCGTTACGACGGCAACACCGACCCCACGGAGTTCCTCCAACTCTACGAGCGGAGCATTGAGGTGTCCAACGGCACAGAGCAGGTCATGGCGAACTGGTTCCCCATGGCTCTCAAGGACGGCACATGCTCCTGGCTCTTGAACCTCCCTGCGCGATCCATCTCCTCCTAGGAAGAACTTCGTGAACGTTTCGTCGTTGACTTCCAAGGCACCCGTGGTCGAGCCCCAGACAGATGGGTAGTATACTTCAACGGCGCCTTCTCACACCTCAGCGCGGGGGCTGGCCCCGTGTTGGTATCCCACACTCAGGATAAGTTGTACTACGCTGTACAGCTCTGCTTTCAGCAGGGAGAGAAGGTCTCCAACAACATCGCCGAGTACGAGGGCCTGATTGCCGGGCTCAAGGCCGCAACTGCGCTGGGGGTGAAGCGTCTCACCGTCAGGGGCAATTCACAACTCCTCGTCGACTTCTCCAACAAGAAATACAAGCCCAAGAACGAGCACATGGGAGCGTACTTGGAGGAGGTGCGTAGGCTGGAGAAGTGATTCCAAGGGCTGGAGGTGCAGCACGTACCGAGAGGTACCAACAAAGAGGCGGACGACATCACCAAGCGAGCCTCCAGACGGGAGCCTCAAAGGCCAGGCGTCTTTGAGGAGCGGCTACTCAAGCCGTCAGCGGCACCGTCAGCCCCTGAGCCGGCCTCCCCTCGGCAGGGGTTACCAACAGCGCCCCGAACGGTGCCCCGCCCTACGGGCCACCCTCCGGAGCCTGCCTGTTGCTCGCTGCGGATCCTGAGAAGGGTTGCTGGACCCAAGAACTCAAGATGTACCTGCAACACGACACCCTGTCGGACAAAGAATAAGACGCAGAGCGCATGGTCCGACAGGCCTCAGATTACTGCATCCAAGATGGTGAACTCTACAGGAGGCGCCCCAATGACGTCTCGCTAAAATGCATCTCGAGGAAGCAAGGGCGCGAGCTGCTGGCTGATATCCACGGTGGAGACTGCGGTCATCACTCGTCGTCCCGCACCCTCGTGGTCAAGGCCTTCCGCAGCGGCTTCTACTGGCCCACGGCGCTCAACGACGCCACGGAGCTTGTGCGAGCTTGCGAGGCGTGCCAGTTCGACGCCAATCAGATCCACCAGCCAGCGCAAGGCCTCCAAACGATTCCACTTTCCTGCCCTTCGCGGTCTGGGGATTGGACATCCTGGGCCCTTTCCCTAGGGCAGCAGGGGGATACCACTTCCTGTATGTCGCAATCGACAAATTCACCAAGTGGGCGAAAGTGGAGCCTGTTCACGCGATCCCAGCCGGGTCAGCTGTCAAGTTCATCCAGGGCCTCGTGAGGTGATTCGGGGTCCCCAACCGCATCATCACGGATAACGGTTCGCAGTTCACAAGTAATCTATTCAGGTTGTGCTAACCTTGGAACACAGATCTGCTACGCTTCGGTGGCTCACCCCAGGAGCAACGGCCAGGCCGAGCGTGCCAACGCGGAAGTCTTGCGTGGCCACAAGATGTGCAGCTTTAAGAAGAAGCTTGAGGCTTGCTGCAGGGGCTGGAGCAACGGACTCCAGTCCGTGCTGTGGTCAATCCGAACCACTTCAACCAAACCTATGGGGGAAACTCCTTTCTTTCTCTTCTATGGGGTAGAGGCGGTCCTCCCTCCCGAGGTCAAGCATCGCTCCCCACGGGTCCTGGCCTTCAATGAGGAATGTCAGGACGCCGCCTAGTGGATGGACCTCGTGCTCGGCGAGGAGGGCCGCCGTCGAGCTGCCCTCAGGGCGGCACATTATCAGCAGGCGCTGCGGCGGTACCACTGCCGTGGCGTCCGCACAAGAACACTTGAAGTTGGTGAATTGGACCTGAGGCGGGTCCTCTCCCGTGAGGGGCTACACAAGCTCTCGTCCATGTGGGAGGGCCCGTTTAGAATCGCCTGTGTCTCTAGGCCTGGTGCTGTGTGGCTGGAGACGCAGGATGGGATACCTATCCATAATTCCTAGAACATCAAACACCTCAGGAGGTTCTATCCATAATCAAGGCTCCGTGCTCGTGAAGGTCTCCGCCCGTGACACTCTCACGTAATAATGAGTTGGGGCTGTACACGCCTCGTAGTCTCATGCGCGTTGCCTACGGGCCCTCAGTCGGGGCTCCCACCCACGCCCCGGTGGCAGTACTTAGCTCCGCGCTGGGAAGAAGAGGTAGTTTAGGGATCGGACACGACCTTTTTACTTCTTTGCTTGGTGTTTGGCTGTCAGCATTTTCTACTTCCTTGTCTATCAGCCCTTCCTCTACCCCATGCTATGAAGTTCTCATGTTTCTCGCACTTCCTGCATTTGGTTTGAGACCTTTCTTGCCGGTTTCTTTGGGTTCTTTCTTGACAGTTCTAAAGTTCAACTGCTCTACTCGCTCTCCTTCGCGCGCCTCGCGCGTGGGTGCTGGGGCACGGTCGGTCACCGGCCCTCGTCTGCCGATGTGGCCCCGTGACCTCGCCTGGCCAAGCCTGCTCAGTCTCTGGCGTCGGGCTTCTCAGTCCGCGCAACCTATCCTACCCGGCCGCTCAGGCTTTGGCGCTCTAACCCGCGCTCGGCGCTCTCAACAGATCTCAGCGACTGACTCCCGCTCGAGGGCTGTATGAGCTGTCAGACTTGGCCACCTTTTCACGACCCGATGGGGCTCATGATGCCGGAGTCAGGAGGACTCCGCCTCAGGACGACACGGCACATAAAAGCTAAGTAGTTTCACCCAGGCAACAAAAGCATGACAACGAATTCTCGCTTCTTACATATATCACAACCCATTACATGCCTCCTCAAGGCAACTTGAAATTTTGACGCAAAAAGGACATGAAGGAAAAGAAAGGAGGAGAAGCAGAGGCCGCTTCCGATCAGTCGGAGTCCTCCAGTTCCTCTGGCTTCACCGAACCGCAGCGGTGCGGCGATCCCCTCCCCTCGCCGTACCGAGTTTGGCGGTGTAGTGGTTCGTCGCGGCCGCCACTGCTGGAGGAGTTGCTGCTGCCACAGAGGGGGGGCCCATGGTGCTCCCCAGGACTGAGGTTGTCTCCGGAGGATGAGGTGCCCCTTCGGACGTCTTCGTCCTCCTCGTCATCAGCCTCGGGACAGCACCCAAGGCGCCTGCCTTCCTTCAAGAAGACCCTGGCGAACAACATGGAGACGCCATCGTACCTGAAGTGGAGCACACACCTCCCTTGCAGCCGGCGTGCGCGAGCAAACGACTGCCAGCCACGCTCAAGGAACACATCGCTTGTGGGAGCCACATCGACCTCCACCCAGGACGCACCGCTGCAGCAACCGTCGGCCTGCAGCCAGATACCGCCGAGGCCTTCGGCTGGTAACACATCGTCAAACAAGCGCGGAAGCCCGAGCCACGGGCCGCCGGGCTTCTCCGTCCACACCATGAACTCCGACGACACGTCAAAAGAATGGAACATCGGGCGTAGAGGACGCGCGGCCAACAGGCACCGTTGCACGTCTCTTCTCCCTCCGCGGACATGACCACGTTCACCACGGGAGGACGCCCCGTGCCGTCCACCGGCAGCCGCGGCAGAACCTAGAAGGCCACGCCCGCTTCCCCGAGAAGCCGTTGCAGGCATAGCGGCATACTTGCGGGGACGACTGTGACCCCTCTTCGGCGGCAATGGGACTGGATCGTTCGGGGTCTTCCCCTTCTCCGCGGCGGATGGCTTCCTCGGCAGCTCCATGAAGATCTTGCGACAAGAGAGAGAGAGAGAGCGAAGGACAAGCAAGGAGAAGGCGGCGCTAGCTTGGAAACGGCCTAGGGGCTCCCCCCTAGTCCCATTTATAGGGCGGAGGAGCCCAACCGCCAGCCACTGGCGTCGCAGCCATTACGTCTCGTCGCCTGTGCCAAGGAGTTGTCAAGTCGCACAATCACCAAAGTAGCCTGGGAAGCGGAGCCGCCACGACCCATCCAACAGTCGCACGCTGGCCTAGCCCGCAGCCTTTTAGAGCCCGCGGCGCTTCGTCCTCGACTAGGGCTTCGCCTTGAAGCCTACTCCGCGCGTGCCTTGGGCCTGGGGGCTACTATCGGCGTACTGGGAACTAGGGTACCCAGACTTGCCTGTCTGCGGGCCACGACGAGCTCCTACTACGACCTGGTACGGCCCGGCTGATCAACCAGCTGCCCAAGACCCTCGTGAGGGAGCCAAGCCTCGCGAGGAGAACGGCGTCAAGGCCTCCACAGGAGCAGCCTCAGCAAGGTGCTCCGGAGGGGCGGGGAATCCAAGGCCAAGCCTGCCTCAGGAGGAGGAAGTGATGTCAGCAATGACGCACCGCGCCAGCGGATGCCAGTGCCCGCCAGCGGCACAGTTACTATTTTGGTGCAAGAGGGACGGCGCAGCCGCAAGTTCCCGAGGAGCGGAGCAAAGGTTTCCCCATTTGTGCAACGAGACCGAAGACCGCAAGGATGATAAGGAGGATGTCACCGTCGAGCCCACCACCGCGTCACCGCCTGGTCCTTTTGCAGGCAAAGACTGCCTTTGCCAGGGCAGGAACGTCCTTGTGTTCCCGCTCAAAAATGACCATTGTGGGATCCCTTCCCGCCTAAACATTTCGGGGGAAGAGGACCGTGGCCGCCTATATAAGTAGCTAGAACTCCCACTGTAAAGGGGATCGACTCATACACTCGGCCACCACGCAAGGAGCAAGAGCACTTGCCTCCTGCCATCCTAAGCTCACCTCCCGAGCTCAGGAACCATTGTACCGGCTCATATCACAGCTCACCCGAGGCTAATCCACCAAAGCAGGAAGTAGGGTCTTACACCACGCGGTGGCCCGAACATGGATAAACTCTTGTGTGTTCTTTCCGTTGTTTGCTTGAATCCTTCCACCGAGACGAGAGCGAGGTGCTAGGTAGACATGAGTGGGAGGGATCTTCGTTCACGCCCCTGTGTTTGAACTTAATGGGTTTTGCGGAGCCCTGAATCTGACAGAGAGAGCTACTGTGATTGTATTTCTGGTTTATCCGGTCAAGTACTTCAGTAGATAAAGCCGAAAAATGACTTTCATGATAAGCGAGAGATGGTCGGCTATTCGGCGACTTAGTGATATAAAACGATCGTCAGCGATCTACTTCGTGTTATATGAGGGGCTGGTCTTCGCCCAGCCGCGTAAATTAGGCACCGTAATCCGGATAGCCGCACACGCACTAGGGGCTAGTACTTAGCCCCACAAGTCAAGCTCCTATGGCTAAGTGAAAGCAATAAAGCTGTAACTTCGATTGCCTGGTTCGCTCCGCGGACACTCCTTTATGGGCCAAGACGTTGGGTAAAGAGTGATCACACACAGTACCGAACACCCCTGTAGTATCGAAATGGGGGCTGAAGCTGATCACTGGAAACTTTCAGATATAATAAAAAGCCGCACCGGAGGAAAAGATACATATCAGTTCATAAGCATAATCTTTACAACCCAAATACAATTACTCAAAGGCCACGTCCTTTGAGCACTGAAGCTCCACAATGCGGGCTCCTTCTAGGATGTCATCGAAGTACCTTTATGGCCTCCGGTGATCCTTGCCCTCGGGCGGGCCGGCGGTCACCACTTCGGTGGCCTTCATGTTTGCCCAATGCATGTTGATGTGGGCAAAGGCCATCGAGGCACCTTCTATACAGGCTGAACGCTTCACGGCGTCGACCCGTGGCCTCACATCGATCAGCCGCTTCACCAATCCAAAGTACCTACTAGGGATTGGCTCGACAGGCCAGAGCTAGACTATCAAGTCCTTCATGGCTGCACCCGCCATGTTATGAAGCTCGACCAGCTGCTTCAACCGGTCGTTCAGAGGTACTGGATGTTCTGGTGTAAGGAAATGCGACCATAACAGCTTCTCTGTTGTGTTCCCCTCTTGGGCTCTGAAGAATTGTGCGGCATCAGCAATGCTCTTCGGGAGATCCGCAAACGCGCCTGGAGAACTCCACAATCAGGTCAGCGATACATACTTCTGACCTCCAAAGATACTCTTCAGAAGAAAGGCCTTACTAGCCGCTATCTGTCGTGCCTGCTTGATCTGCTTGCAAGCACTCCATGACTCGACCCACGCGTCCTTGGTAGCTTTGACAACCTTATCGAGTTTTGATGTTTGATATGAAGTCATCTGCTCTAGCTCCTCGTACTTGCGAATAGCATCTCGCAGCTCTTGTTCGACTTCGGGCACCCGAGACTCATGCTGTCGGCGGGAGGGTTGTTCAGCCTCCAGATCGGCAGCCGCTTTGTTAGCGACCGCCTTGTTTATCTCGGCCTCCTTCTTGGCCTGTGCAAAGGTGCCCTTGAGGGTCTCGCCCTCGGCTGCGCCAATTGTGACATAATCACACCGCACAATGAGTTCATACTCTTAAATCAAACATATCGTCTTTTGAATAATAATTCTTTGAAGTTCGCACACCTTGCGTTTCGTCAAACCGCTTGTTGACACGGTCAAGCTCCTCGTCAGCTAGTTGATCCTTCCGATTGAGCTCGGAAATCTCTGCGGCCTAGGCAGATACCGCTACTAGGGAAGCCTGTTCAAATAAACGGCACATTATGTTATATTAGTTGATACTATATGTATCCTCTCTCTGATTCTCTTCAGAATCAAACAAAGCATCAGGGGATACTGTCCGTATACAGGTATGTTACCCTATACAAATAAAACGTAAAGTCCTTTTAGAGTATTACATAGCATACCTCAAAGCCTATCAGTAGCCTGTTGAAGGCTTCATTCAGTCACCTTTTGGCAGACTTAATCTTTCCCATAACCGCACCCATCAGGGTGCGATGTTCCGCCACAATGGAAGCACTTTGTAGTGCTTCCACTAGCGTGTTCGGCGCCTCTGGATTAGTAGAGGATGTCGTCGGAGATGATGCTCCTCACCCTATTGTAGGGGGGTGTCTTTCCGATTCTGGAGCCGTACTTGCCTTCGGAATGGTGTTTGGCGGAACCCCGGATTATTTGGGCACCCCACCATCGGTCGCCATATGGACTGCTTACCCTTGGCTAATGGTGGCAGAGGTGTTAACCTCGGTCACCTTCTCATCCGCCCCGCTTCCGCCTGCTTGTGCGGGGATGCCCGTTGAGGGAGTCCTGTATTCAGGTGTCCTCACGCATCCGGGTCGTTGAAGCTGGGCCGTACTGATGAGCCGAGTAAAGAAGAGAAAGAAGACCCTCCCTTATATTCGTTCAGGACTCTTATGTACGTAGAAAGGAAAGTGTAGAGTCCGGATGTATCAATTACTTCCTCCCCAAGTCACCCTTGTAACCATAGGTCCCCTTAGGCGTGTATATAAGCCAAGGGGTTTGGTCTGTAGAGGGGATCATCATCACATTACCCCCAGAGGCTAGACTTTAGGGTTTAGCCATTACGATCTCGAGGTAGATCAACTCTTGTACTCATATTCCTCCATATTAATCTAGCAGGAAGTAGGGTTTTACCTCGATCGAGAGGGCCTGAACCTGGGTAAACATCGTGTCCCCAACCGCCTGTTACCATCGATCCTCTATACACATAGCTTGGGCCCCCTAACCGAGATCTGCCGGTTTTGACACTGGCAATGGTGATTTCATTGAGAGCTCCGCTGTGCGCTCGCGATGAGCGATCGATGGCTCGTCTCGTCAGCAACGACGGGATCACCTCCGGAAACAACTAGGCTATCGACCAGGTTCTTCACCCCGGCGGGTTCGCTGTATGCGCCCGCATGGCCTTTGGGCGGGCTACACTTCCTGCGGCCATCGAGCACCACCTTTATGCCGATTACGGCCACCCCGATGATGCAACCTCGGCAGAACTCTCGCCGTTGAACAAGCTGCTAGATCGCATCGCCGCCCTGGGGCTTTCATCGGCAGGAGACCAGATCGGATTTAAATCCGGACATGTTGAGATCGATCCCTTCCTGATCACTCACCTGGTGGTAGAAGTTGAGGACGGAGCCGAAAAGACTCCCCCTCTCAAGACGAAGATCGACACAGTTCGAATCTCCGAACCCATCGAGCCGAACATGCCCGTGTCGGGAGGCACCTCATGTTTTTTGAGCTCTGGGATTAGTGCCGGGCCCATGGGACGATTAGGACCCAACAAGCCCGGATCGCCCAAATCGGAGGTTGTCAAGACTCTGAATATCACTTTGGGTGGGGATTCAAAATTCCCATCACCCACCCACCCTGGGAAAAGTTCTACAAGTAAAACTGGATTCCCGGACATAGATGATCTATGGAACATAGAACAGCAGCCCGAGGAAATAATATCAAGGACTGTTGCGACGACGAAGCAGTCCCTCTATTTCACCGCAACTGCACAGACGAGGGAGTCTTGAACGCCCTCAACCGACGTCATGTTCTGAGCTTCGCAGAACTGTCGCACTTAGTACGGAAGTACTACGCAATGGAAAATACTTGGAAAGCCCAGAATACACCTATAGAACAGTCCATATCCGGACAGTACATTATAAATGCTAAATGGACATGCCCTAGCAGTTCATCCGATAACATGCCTATTGGCAAGAAGAACAAACCTTTTTCAAGGTACAAGTCCGTACTGGACGAACTACTCGATACACCTAGCCAAATACATACAACTCCGGAAAATATCCCTAACCATTGCCTTAGAGCATGTTGGGTACTCCGACAGGTAGCAAAGAGTGGTATGACAATTCTGGCCACCACCAAACCAAGGGAGAGGGACGTCGACGTCTTCACCATCTTCGAGACGTTCTCTTCAAACAACCGCCGCAAGAGAGAAAATCATGAACTTGTCGAGGTTTACCAAACTAGCTCTACAAGCCCATGGAGCGACACGACAATTAGTTTTTCTGCCGATGACGCACCTCGAGTCCGGCCGATCCGAGCATCAGCAGCTCTTGTACTAGATCCAATAGTGGACGGCTTCCACCTCACTAAAGTAATTATGGACGGAGGAAGCGGACTAAACCTCATATATGAGGAAACGCTTGCAAAAATGCAGGTCGAGAAATTCCGCATTGAGCAGACCAACAAAACCTATACAAGAATTATACCAAGCCGTGAAGCACGGTGTTCGGGAAGAATTAAGCTCGACGTAGTATTCGGCACACCCAATAACTACAGATCGGAGGAACTACTCGTCCACATTGTTCCCTTTCATAGCGGATACCACACCCTTCTAGGACGGAACGCTTTCTCACACTTTCAAGCTATACCCCATTACGGGTACATGAAGCTTAATATGCCAGGGCCCAATGGAGTGATCACATTAACAAGTGATCCGGATAGAGCACTCCGTGCCGAAAACAAGACGACATCCTTAGCCTTAGAAGCATTATCCGAAGCCCTCGCGGCCAAATAATTAACTACCCTACGATCAAAGGTAGATAAGTAGGATGTGATCCTCGCCAAAAGATCAAAGGCTACCTCCTTCAAGCCAGCAGATGGAATCATCAAATTGCAAGTGCACCCAACGGACCCTAATAAGACATCATCAATTGGGGCACAACTGGATCCGGTGGTGGACAGCGCGTTACGCGCCTTCCTACGGGAAAATTGGGATATATTCGCCTGTCACCCTTTAGATATGCCGGGAATCCCACGTAGGCTGGCTGGACACAACCTCAATATTATCAAAGGGTTCAAACCGGTCAAGGAGTCACTGCGACGGTTTTCCGAACTCAAAAGACAAGCAATGGGATAAGAGCTAGCCAAGCTATTAGAAGCCGTATTAATCAGAGAAATTTAACACCCGGATTGGCTGGCCAACCTGGTCATGGTACTGAAGAAGGATAAATCCTGGCGCCTCTGCGTCGACTTCACAGACTTGAATAAGTCTTGCCCAAAGGATCCCTTTCCTTTGCCCCGCAATGATCAAATTATTGATGCAATGGCCGGACACAACTCGCTGTGCTTCCTTGATGCTTATTCCGGATACCATCAGATAAAGATCAAGGAGTCTGATCAGGCCACAACGACATTTATCACCCCATACGGCCCTTTTTCTTTCAACAGTATGCCCTTTGGACTTCAAAACGCTAGCGCCACATATCAAACGCATGATTCAAACTTGCTTAGAAAAGCAAATTGGCAAAACAGTGGAGGCATATGTTGACGACGTAGTCATAAAGACCAAACATGTCGAAACTTTGAGAATACGACATAAGGCTCAATCTGGAAAAAATGTGTTTTCGCCGTTCCAGCCGGAAAGCTATTAGGGTTCATCATATCCCATAGAGGAATCGAAGCTAACCCAGCCGAAATCCGGGCCTTGTCAGAACTCAAGATACCAACCGATCTCAAGCAAGTGCAAAAACTAGCAGGATGCATAGCAGCCTTAAGCCACTTCATCTCCACATTAGGAGAAAAAGCATTGCCACTCTAAAGATTGTTACGACACACTGACAACTTTGATCGGACGAATGCGGCAACTACTAGATTGGACGAAATAAAAGCTCTACTAGCAAGCAACCCAATCCTAGCCACCCCGGTGTAGGCGAACCAATGCTCCTGTATATATCAGCTACTCACCAGGTAGTGAGTATCGTGCTCGCTGTCGAACGAGCTGAAGAGGGACATAAAATTCCCCGTTCAAAAACCCGTCTACTATATATCCGAGGTTCTAACACCCTGCAAGTCACGGTACCCCCACTATCAAAAAATTTCCTATGCGGTCTTCATGTCATCTCGGAAACTCCGACACTACATTCAAGAGTGTTCGATCACAGTGGCATGCGAGGTACCACTCAATGATATTATCAACAATAAAGACGTTACGGGGCACATAGCCAAATGGGCCATTGAGGTCTTACCGTTCGAAATAACCTTTAAACCACGCCGGACTACTAAATCCCAGGTGTTGGCCGACTTTCTCGTAGAATGGACCGAAGCCGAACTCCCTAAAGAGCACAGCTCATACTCCCACTGGACAATGTACTTCGACGGTTCTAAAATGCTAGCTGGACTAGGGGCCGGCGTAATATTAATATCTCCTACTAGGATAAAGTCCGGTACATTCTACAAATCATGTACACGGACTCAAATAAAGCGGTCGAATATGAGGCCCTATTACACGGTCTCCGCCTAGCTGTATCCATGGGAATACAACGCCTCGAGGTACGCGGAGACTCAGACCTTGCTATCTCCCTAATTAACAGATATTTTGATGCGAAAGATTCAAAAATGGCAGCTTATCGCAATGCTATATTGAAAATATCGGCTTGATTTGAGGGGTTGGAATTCCATCACGTAGCATGGGATAATAACCAGGCCGCTGACATACTCGCTCGTATGGGCGCTAAACGTGACCCCGTCCCGCCTAACACATTTGTGGAAAGGCTATTTAAGCCATCAGTAACATGGCAGGACGCGAGCGGCAATAGGAATTCGGATCCGAACAAACCCCCAGTCAAACTCAATCAAGACGTTGTCGGAGACCCAAACATAGAGATAACTCCTTCGGCTCACGAAATCATGGCTGTCATTGCCCCCTGGACAGAGCCCTTTCTAGCTTACCTTAAAAGGCAGGAACTTCCTGATGATCAAAATGAAGCCCGCCGCATAGTCCGACACTCTAAATCCTACAAAGTTCATGAAGGTGAACCATATAAGAAAAGTACAACTGGTATTCTACGAAGGTGCTTCTCCAAAGAGGAGGGAAGGGAAATTTTCATTTAAATACATGCTGGAATGGGCGGCCACCATGTCGCAGCCCGGGCGCTCGTAGGAAAAGCTTTTTGGGCTGGCTTTTACTGGCCCACGGCCCGAGCAGATGCCTAGACCTTAGTCCAACACTGCGTTGGCTGCCAGCTCTTAGCAAACCAAAGTCACATGCCTCCCACCGCTCTGAGAACAATCCCCATCACTAGGCCTTTTGCGTTCTGGGTGCTTGATATGGTCGGATCTCTTAAAGGGGGAAGCCATAAAAATAAATACTTACTGGTGATGGTAGATAAATTCACTAAAAGGATAGAAGCCAAGCCAGTAAAAGCAGCTGAGGCAAGGCCTGTGATAGATTTTATATCCGGCATTGTACATCGTTATGGTATCCCGCATAGTATTATCACGGATAACGACTCCAACTTCACAGCTGACGAGGTGAAAAATTGGTGCGCAAGGTTAGGTATTAAACTTGACGATGCTTTTGTATACCATCCTCAAACAAACGGTCAAGTCGAAAGAGCCAATGGTCTGATAATGAGTAGCATTAAACCCCGACTAGTGCGCTCCCTTCGGGAGTCTGATAAACACTGGGTCGAGGAGCTTGACTCCGTACTCTGGGGGCTATGGACCACACCCTATTGTACCACCAGATATACACCTTTCTTCATGGTGTACAGCGCGTAGGCTGTTCTGCCCTACGACATTATTCATGACTCACCTTGAGTGCGCATGTACGAGGAAATAGAAGCCGAGCTAGATTGGCAGGACGACCTAGATGGACTTGAAGAGGAGTGCGATACAGCGCAAGCCCGTTCCGCATTTTATCAACAACAGGCCAGGCGATACTAGAGCAGAGAAGTGCGGGCCAAGACATATAACGTCGGTGAACACGTTTTACGCCTCCCGGAGAAGAAAAAGGACAAGCTCAAACCTAAATGGGAGGGCCCCTTCATTATCGATGAAGTACTCACCGGTGGAGCCTATCGCCTTCGCAATGCACAGGACAACCACCTTGAGCCAAACCCGTGGAACGCTGCCAGGCTCTGACGTTTTTATGGATAGTTTGGTAGAATTTTTTTTCCTCTTTACAAGTTAGGTCTTGCCTTTTACTTTTCATTTTTTCTCTTTTCATTTTTTACATTGTTTCATTGGCAAGTATTCGGCTCACCCGAACTGCCACAGAATAAATACATCTTTGAATGTATCTACCTCAAATATACTTGGGGGCTTCTCTAGCAAAACCCATTATAAATAAAGCTTATTGCTTGAAATGTCGTCTGTTTTTACAGTCCTTCCTTGCCATTATACGCACTGATATGACTGAAGTTTTGGCCAAGCTGGGTTGCCTGGCTCCTATGCTTACCCCTACGTTCCTGATTGTTTGGCCAGGGTGTAAAAGGGAGGACCTCTGCGATTGTTACAACCGGGTAATCCAGGTATGTACCTCAGACTAGGTGAATCCGAAAGCTAGCACTCTTAAGCGAATAATTGGACGGCGGATACACGACATATCGCATTCTAAAGCGTAGTCTAAATTACCATAGGATATGGCATCCTGCAATCCTTTTCATAGGATTAAATTCCTAGGCCCGCATCTGTATGCACGCCGATCCAGGGAAAGGAACCCCTAACGAAACTATTCTCTCTGGAAGATGTTTCTTATGTTAAATAGTAATATAACATAACTCCCAAACACAGTTAGACTATTCAAGCACTTATGACCGGGTTGCCTGGTTTCCGAACATATCACATGTTCAGCACAGATATAGTATTCGGAAACACTCCATCCTTTGGGTTTATGGAGGTTAAAGAAGATGGTCGGCCATGACAACCTTTTTTATAGATTCGACCGGAGATAAGTTTGATGGTTAAAGTACATTAATACATAGAATCAAACAACTACTCATTTGTTATTCCCTTTATCAGGCTATCTAGTTTACAGTCCTATTGGGAAAGCTCGGCAGCTATCTCTACTTGGTCATATTCCAAATGCGGAGGAATTTCTTGTCCATCGAACCCTCGAGGTCCCACACGGGCCATATGATTTGGATAAAGACGAGTGTAGCGTGTCTTCACCATGGCCCATGCTTCTCGAGCACCCATGCGGCATGCTGATGCTTTCCATAGTTCGAAGTGGCGTCGAGCCCCTTTGAACAGGTCCGCCAAATCCTGCATAGTTTCTGGAGGTGAGTTGCCAGGCCATAGAGCTCTGGCCATACTCTTCATGGCCTTCCGAGCTCGGTCATGGACCCGGGAAAGATCTTGCAGCAAGTCACCCTCAAAACCGGACACTCCGCCTTTAGGCTGCCCAGTCAACAAACCTGCAGGAAAAGTTTTTTAAGACACTTTCAAAATAAGAGACTATAATGAGAGCTAGGTATAAGAGACATACTAACATGCCGCTTTTTAGCCTCCATTTCTCTTCGAGCCTAATATTTCTATCCTATGCTTGGTTCCTTTTGTCCATAGCTTGCATCAGTGCACACTCACCAATGGTTGTCTCCCCTTCGGCAAATTTTTTGTCCGCTAAAGCAGCTCTGAGCTCCCTCTCTAGTTGGTCGGTCGATCATGTGGTTGTATTACAAATTAGTACATACATCATAGTAATCAGCAGAACTGTCATAGATTCCGGACACAATTATTCTTACTACCAGCATGTTTTTCGGATTCCTTCGAATTTTTCAATTCGGCAAGCTGGACCTGGCACTCTTCAAGTTCCTTGGATAAAGAGTTATTCTGTTCTCAAAGCACCTATAAAAACACAACAATGCTCAAATCATTTGTACCAACTGCTTTAAGTCTCGGGGGCAACTGGCATGGGAACACTCAAAATGAACACTTACCCGCATATCTTTAGAAAGCCGATGAGTGGCTCGGGCGGGTCCGTCTTGAGCGGTCCGGATATAGGCATCTGTAGAACTGAGGGCGTTAAAAGCCGCTTCAGAAAAAGCGGGGTCACGCATGGCTGCTTTCTGCTGCCGGTGAATCTTCGCAACCTCCACTTCGAAATTGGTAGCTGACACTTCGTCCGAATCCTCCTGACAATCCGACACAGAATTAGCATTTACCCATGATGGGCCTGATGCCGGATTGGATGGAGCTTGGCCCGCATTGCCTTCGGAGAAAGTCCGGTGAGTACTCCTCCTAAAAGGAAAAAATAAAGCGGAAAGTTATAATACCGATCTCACCACCCATCACATGTTAAAATAAACATACCTCTTTGAAGGTCCGCTGGTGTTCGCGGTCCTCTTTCGCTTAAAGACCTCGCCCGGCGCGGGAGTGACCCTCTAGGTTGATGGTCTCCCTGCAGTTCGGCATGAGGAGCGTCGTCCCTGTTCAAGTATGATAGAATACAATGGGTAAGGTGCATTGGGAATCTTCTCTTTTGATTAGATATGTCCTGAAATACATACACGGGAGGAAGGAACGAGGCCCGGGTAATCGGCTACTATAGCCACCAGGGGACCCTCACGGCAGGCTTGGTAGAAGACTCCATCTTCTAGCTCTGTACCTACGTCCAGATCTTCATCGTATCCGGGGCCCGCATTTTGTAACTGGTCCTCTGGCTATGGGCCAGGACTATTAATCCCCTCGATAACCTTCCTCCACTCGTATTAGGAGAAACCAAGGTCAATTCGGATAATATATCATAATGAAGAAAAAAATCGGTGGTCATGAGAGAAACTCACCTAGTCGGGAGGATTGTACATTGAAAAACCCTCTCGGCACGTGAGGCGAATGAAGTCTTGTTTCTCTCCCTTATAGAGACCTTCCAGGACAGTGACTAGAGCGGTAGGGTCGTCTACACCTAGGCATAAGCAGCGCGAGGCATCATCTTGGCCATTATAGTGCCACATTGTAAATCCTCTGGCCTGAAGCGGCTGCACGCACCGCTTTAGTCAAATAGCCATCACTACGATTATAGATAACCCTCAATTGGCGAGCAATTTGATCTTGCCGGCCAGTTTGCTAACCTCCGCTCTCTCTTCTTCCGAGGGATTGCGGGGACACCTTTTCTAAAGCTTCTTTGGTGGAGCACTGGAGTACTTGGGGAGTCCGCGCCGAACTGGATCCGGCAGAGTGACGTCCTCAACGTCTACTCCTGAGTACCAGGCAGATAGACTGTCCCGTCTATGCGACATACTTCGGCGCCCCCAACTTCAAATATGGATCCTTCTTCCGATCGAGGGACAAGGCAGTAGTACGTTCTTTACAGCTCAAAGTGAAGACCGTAGAACTCCAGAATTCCCCTAAGAAAAGGGTGGATGGGGAACCCTACGCCTCTTAAAAGGAAGGGGACGAAACATACCCGCTCTTCATCGGAGGGGTTGGGAAAACTCTCTACCAGTGCTTGGTTGTCGATAGACGTTAGTCCGGCCCATACGGGGACTAGATCTCCTGGGGGGATATCCCTGCGCTTGAAGTGTCCTCCAACGCGCATGGGACACAGAACAACTTTTCCAATCTCCTGCACGGGGGCTGTGAGGGCGCGAGGATGAGCTTGGGGCGCTGGCCATGTTTGAAGATTTTTTGCAGGCACTAGGGTTTCTTCCGCATGGAATGGGATGGAGAGGCAGCTGGTATCTATTCTCCTATATAGGCGCCTTCTCTGCACAGTCAAGGGGGTATTCGCAAAAATGCCTAGATGGTTCACATTCGTTGGACACGTGGAAGCCAAGGCGACGACGACGAGGAATCGACAGGCTACAATGTTTGAAGAGGCCGAACTATCATCCAGGAGGACTCACCTTGCAAGACCGAAGACATGAAGCCGGACACAATCTCGTCCTTGAAGGCATGTCCGGGGTCTACAGAGGGAGTCCTGTATTCAGGGGTCCTCAGGCATCCTGGTCATTGAAGCTGGGCCGAGTAAAGAAGAAGAAGAAGACCCTCCCCCTTATTCAGTCAGGACTCTTATGTACATAGAAATCCAAGTGTAGAGTCCGGATGTATCAATTACTTCCTCCCCAAGTCAACCTTGTAACCCTATGTCCCCTTAGGCATGTATATAAGCCGAGGGTTTAGTCTGTATTGGGGATCAATATCGTATTACCCCCATAGGCTAGACTTTACGGTTTAGCCATTATGATCTCGAGATAGATCAACTCTTGTACTCATATTCATCCATATTAATCTAGCAGGAAGTAGGGTTTACCTCGATCGAGAGGGCCTGAACCTAGGTAAACATCGTTTCCCCAGCCTCCTGTTACCATCGATCCTCTATACGCATAGCTTGGGCCCCCCTCCCGAGATCTGCCAGTTTTTACATCGACACCCATAGGGAAGACACCTCAGTGTCCCCTAGGATGGGCGATTGAGCCCACGGTGGCGTATGACTCTCCACCATTTCAGCTGGCAGAGAGCTCCCTAATGATAGTGAAGAATCAGGGGATGTGCGAGGAGGGATGCAAAACAACAGACAAAGTTGCTTAAGCAATGATAGCTAACTGAACCGAACACAACAGCAAAATCTGAATACTCACGATTCGGCCAAGGGCTTGACCCTGTGATGAACTCAGAAACTGGCCTCGGACATTGAGTCCGAGCTGTCCGGGATGTTTAGCTTCTTCCTAGGCGCCCCCCTTTCCCGGTGCTTCGGGGGCGCCCCTCCTCTTCCCCTTTCCCTTGAGGGGGGAGTCGCTTTCCACCTCCTCCTCTTCTTCTTCTTTGTCGTGGGAGGAGTGGGTGTCGGTCTCTCTGGATATAGTATCCAAAGGACCCTAAGGGAGAGGGCCGCCCTTGGCCTCCTTAGCCTTCTTCATGGCCTTCTTCTCAAGTGCCTTGTATGGCGCCAGAACTAGCATCGCCGTTAGTTGGGGCGTGGCTGGGTTTTGGGCAGCGGAGCCGGACAGTTGATCCACTCTGCCTTCTTTATCCACCCTTATATGGAACGTTAGAGTTCTAGCTCCTGCTATAATTGAAATATGGAAAGGATAAGTATTCAGCCAAATCATGCTTACCTCTGAGGCCCATGTCAAGCTGTTGAAGCCCTTGTCTTCGGTCTCCATAGGCCATTGCTTTTGGGCCTTGAAAAGCTACTTCCAAATGTCTTCGTGCGTAGTGCCGAAGAAGCGCTTCAAGGTCTCTGGTTCTTCTGGATTGAACTCCCATAAGCAGGATGCCGGGAGTTGGCCGGGAAGGGTGCAGCGAAAGAGGATCACCTGACTCACGTTGGTGACGTCGGTTCCCTCACCTTCATGCTAGAGATGCAGTTTTGGAGCGTGTTCACCTCCGTCTGAGACCCCCAATAAAGGCCCTTGGTGGTCCATGAGGTGAGTCTCTCTGGGGGTCCCAATATGAATTCAGGCGTAGCCGCCCACTTGGCATCGCGGGGTTCGGTGATGTAGAACCACTCCTGCTACCATATCTTGCTGGTCTCCACAAATGCCCTTTGGGCCAGGTTGCGTTCGGGAGCTTTCTCAACATAGCTCCCCCATAGTCCGCGTGCTGCCCGTCAACCACCTTCTGCTTCAGATTGAAGGTTTTGAGCCATAGGCCGAAGTGTGGGGGACGCGGAGGAAAGCCTCACACTCGACGATATGTGGAGGATAGAGTTTGGGGCCAGATCGTGGAAATCTAGCCCGTAGAAGAACAAGAGACCCCGAACAAAGGGGTGGAGCAGAATTCCTAGCCCCTCAATAAAGTGAGGGATGAACACCACCCTCTCACCCACATCAGGGACGGGGATCCCCTGATCCTCGTGAGGAATACGATGCGCTATTTCGTTGGCGAGGTAGCCCACGCTCCAAAGACTCTTCACGTTCTTCTCCGTAGCCGTTGATGCCTCACTTGCCCTTGGAACTAGGTCTAGCCATTGCAGGAGAAGGAGGCGGTGGTGGAGGAGATGGGAGTTGCATGCGCTAGAGCTATGGGCGCTGGAGCTAAGAGATTGGGAAGCATGGGCTTGAGGAGAGCGTGAGGTAAATGGGGAAGGATATGTGTCCTTTTATAGATAGTAAATACGAAACTTCCCACACTCTAGCCATAAAACTCGCATGTTCCCAACGTAATCGTGCGTAAGGTGTGGTTGGGTTACCCATGTCATATTAATGAGGATCCCATGATAAGCGGGCATGATTACTGCTTCGAGAAGACGTGCCAATGGAGGCTATGCCTCAAAATGCGATACTAGAGCCATGAAAAAGGTTCGAAATATTAAAGGGCCAAACATGATGTTTCACTGAAAAGTTGTCAGTAAAGACACAGTGTTCATTTTTGACACATTGCCTTCGTGGCTAAGGGTTTTACTAATCATGCAAAGCCGGATATAGTTTTTTTATATAGGAAATAAACTTCATATGTTCGGAAGGAGTAACCCGCCTTGCGATGCCGAAGACGGTATGCGAGCCGGACTTATCGTCATTGAAGCTTGCTTCAGGGGCTACTGAGGGAGTCCTGGACTAAGGGGTCCTCTGGTGGCCGGATTACTCGTTATGGGCCGGAGTGGTGGGCCGTGAAGACCATCGCAGGAGATTATGCCCCGTATCCGGATTGGACTCCTATGTGTGTAGACTGGAAAGTTTAAAGTATGGGTGTAATGTTTCCTTCCTTTGCAAGATGATCCTGTAAAACCCTAAGTCCCTCTGGTGCATATATAAACCGGAGGGTTTAGTCCATAGAGGCAGAATCACAATATCATAGGCTAGACAATATCAATCAAGCAGGAAGTAGGGTATTACCTCGATAGAGAGGGCCCGAACCTGGTTAATCATCGTGTCCCCAGTCCCTTCTTAACATCGATACTCAGACAGACAGTTCGAGACCCCATACCCGAGATCCGCCGATTTTGACACCGACACCTTGGAACACACCTATGCTACGCTTCTGTGGCGTACGCGAGGAGCAACGGCCAGGCCGGACGCGCCAATGCGAAGATCCTGATGGGCACAAAGGCTAGGAGCTTCAGGAAGAAGATTGAGGCATGCGGCCAGGGTTAGCTCGACGAGCTTCAGTCAGTGTTGTGGTCCATCCGCACCACCGCAACTAAGCCCACCCGAGGGACCTCGTTCTTCCTCATCTACGTGGCTGGGGCGGTCCTCCCACACGAGATGAAGCATCGCTCCTCGCGAGTCTTGGAATTTGATGAGGCGCATCAAGATGACACGCGAGGGGCTGATCTCGTGCTCTGGAGGACGATCACCGCCAGTCTGCCCTACGTGCCGCAAGGTAGCAGTAGGCATTGCGGCAATACCATTGTCGTGACGTCCGCCCCCGAACTCTGGAGGTCGGGGACTTCGTCTGAGGCGGTTCCTCTCCATGGAGGGCCTTCACAAGCTCTCCCCCATGTGGGAGGGTTCGTTCAAGGTCGTCTGTGTCTCTAGTCCTAGCTCCGTCCGTCTTTAAACAGAGGATGGGACCCCCGTCCGGAACGCCCTAACATGTAGCATCTCCGCAAGTTCGACCCGTGACACCCTCACGTAATAATGAGTGGGGTTGTACATGCCCCAGGGTCCTCGCTCGGCGTACCACCCCTTGGGCCCATAGGGGATCCCTCCCATGCCCAAGTGGAAGCACCATGCTCCATGCTGGCAGTCGACACTACACACCAATGGCTATGCCCACGCCCAGTGGTAGCACCATGCTCAGCGCTAGTGTGAAAACTATCATAGGCGCCGGACGCGACTCTTTGTTTGGCTCTCTCTTCTATTCGAATTTTCTATTTTTTGAATGAAGTTTGAAGTTTCGCGTCTTTGTTTGAAAAAGGGGGGAATTGTCTTGTTGTGGTCTTTCTTTTCTCTCTCTCTCTCTTCATGTCCGCATCTCTGGAGGTTCGCTGCCTACTACCTCCTCCCAAGCTCCTCGTGTGCGGGGGCTAGGCACAGTATGCGCCCGCAGGGCAAAGGATACAGTTGCCATGGCCAAGAGCATGTGCACACCTCGCCCAAACTTTGGCGTCCGGTTCCTCATGCGGTGCTCTTAGACAAGTCAGCAAATGAATGCGGCACCAGACTGCGGGCGTACCTCAGGAGCATGCTACGTTATGATCTATGGTGCAGTACAGACTTCGGAGGACGTCTCCGGAGACATGGGTGCCCGCAAGCCCTCACGGGGCTTCAGTTTCAACCGACCCGAGAGCGCGCGTTGGATCAAAATCACTGGAAGGGCGCACCCTCACGACGCCGCATGCCAGCATCAACAAACAAGCGTGATAAGCTAAGTATCCTAACCGAGCTGGGCAGGAGCCCTCGAGTAACGCTAGTGCGAAAGGCAAAATATCAGCAGTAAATACTAACAAAATGGCGCAAGCGCCCTAGTTAATTACATGCCCCCGCGGGGCCCTTCTTGTTTCTTGATGCAGAGGAAATAAAAAAAAAGAGGAGCAGCTTCCTGAAGACCGGAGCTCCTAAAGCTGGGCCTCGGCACCACCCGCGCTCACTCGGAGTCCTCCTCCTCCTTGATAGGGGCGCGGGGGCGTGGTGGTTTGGCCCTCCTCCTAGGTCCAGGAACGGCGGCTTGTGGTAGTCGTCGTTAGAGCTCTGGCTGGGGAAGGTGTTGCTACCGCTGAAGAACTCGCGGCCATCGCCAAGGGCAAGTTTGTTGTCGAGGACATCGCGGCCGCGGCGGGCTGCGCCATCGGAGGGGTGGTCGCCGTCGCCTTTACTGTCCTCAGGACAGCACCCCAGAAGATTGCCGGCCCCCTAAAGATCTTAACATAAAGCGTCCCTGGTCTGTCATATTTGAAATGCAGAGGGCGCCTCCCCACCAAGCCACGGGCGCGGGCAAACACCTTACAGCCGCGATTCAAGAACACATACACCACGTGGGTGACCTCGACCTCCACCCATGAGGCCCTGCTTCAGCAGCCGTCGGCCTGCAGCCATAGGCTGCCCGGCCCCCTGGCTGACAACTCCTATGCAAAGAAGTGCGGGAGGCGGATCTAGGGGTCCTTCGGCCTCTCCACCCACACCAAGAACTCTCGGGCCATGTCGGCCGAGTGGAGTTGTGGGCTCGGCGGTCGGGTGACCGTCGACCACCCCTGCCCCGACCATGATTGCTACTACCTCCGACGCCCCCACCGTGGCGGCAGCCCTTCCCGCGGGTGCCATGGGCAATGCGAATGTCGGTAGAGGCGCGCTCGTGCCCCGAAATGGCAACCACCGGCGTACCAGAGTTCTTGCGAGGATGGCCACGCCCCCTTTTTAGCGAAGGCGACTCCGGCCTCCCCAGAAGAGCTTTCCCTTTCTTGACAGCTGAAAACCTCCTCACTGGCGGTATGCATGCCCTGGCTAGATGGTGCTGAGATGAAGGAAGAGAAGGGGCAAGCGACAAGGAGATGAAGATGGGCTGGGGCTCCCCCCTATTTATAGGCAAAGGAAGGCTAACCGGCGCCCTCCATAACCTAGGTAATGATGGCCCTGCTACGTGCACCAGGCAATTGTCAAGACGGAGCCGGTTCCGGAGGCGGCATGTGGAAGTGGAGGTACCAGTGACCCGTCATGCGCCACGCGTCAAGCGAGGGCCACAACCGTTTGGGGACCCCGGCGCTTCGCCCTTGCCCGTCGGCTTCGCCTCGAAGCCGAGTCTGAGCGCGCCTTCGGCCTGGGGGCTACTATCGGCAGTCTGGGAACCAGGGTACCCAAACTTGCCTCCCAGCGGCCCACGGCATGGCTTCTTCGACGGCCTGGTACGGCCCAACCACAAGACTACCAAGAGAAGAACCACACAAGGGGCCAAGCCTCGCGAGGCGGGCGACGCCAAGACATCTCGAGGGGACAGCCTCCTAGGAAGACTCCGGAGGAGGAGATATTCCTATGCAAACACCCTCCCTTAGGGGTGCGGTGACGTCAGCCATGACGACTAGCGCTAGGCGGGCGCCAGGGGGTGCTGAAGAGGTAGTTTCCTCTTTGGTGCTAAGGAGGCAAGGACAGGTGTGGGTTCCCGAGGAATCTGGCAAAGGTTTCCATTTTGGTGCAACAAGACCAAGACCACGGGTGTAGCAGGACGGATGTCATTGCCGAGCCCACCGTTGCGTCTTGGCAGGAAGCTTTGCAGGAGAATACCACCTTTCATCAAGATAAGATGTACAGCTTGTCCCCTTTGGGAATTGGTCGTTGTGGGATCCCTTCCCACCAAAATGATGTGGAAAGAGGACCAAGTCCACTATAAATAGAGACTAGCATCCACTTTGGAAGGGGATCGATATATCTAGTCCTCCTTTCTCAGGACATCCCTCCTGCGGCCACTTCCCCACTGTAGCAAGTTCATATTCCGCCCCTCGTGAGGCCAGGCCAGCACAAAGCAGGAGTCGGGTTTTACACTACAAGGTGGCCCGAACCTGGGTAAACGGATGTGTTCATCTTCTTCCTTCCTCACGTGAATCTAGTTCAGCCAGGTCGCGGGGCAGCAAATTGAGGGTGAGGATCTTCGCACATGCCCCAGTATTCGAACCTTCTTGGCTCTGCGGAGCCCTAAATCCGACACATTGCATGAGAGTGCGGCGTTAATAGGGATGCCCAGTACCGAATTGAAAAAATAAATTTACTTTATGTTGTCAAATAATAAATCCCTTTGAAAGTGTTGGTATGGAGGACCATGGATACGGTTAGCCCTGGATTTTGAACGAATGGTGGAAAAGGAATAAACTTTATTTTTTGTTCGGGAACCGCCTATGATGTATCTGGCATGGAAAGTATTGGGAACTCTTAGTCGTTTTCGTTGACACGGAAAGTATGCCTTTCAAAAAAATCTCTCAGTTTAAACTTTGAGCTCTAGCACCTCTATTTACCTCAGCGAAGGGCCTTTCTATTTTTATTTGAGTCTCCATCTTCTCTTATAAAGCACCAATAAGGGGCACTATGATCGTACTTCAGCATTGGATGTAGCTAATATAAGAGTGTGTTTCATGAATGGATCAATGATTGAGCATGATGGGCTAGGGATAACTTGCTTTAGTATTGATATTTTGAAAGACATGGTTGCTTGTTGGTATGCTTGAGTATTAAAGTCTTCTTGTCAAAACTAGACTATTGCTTTGAACCATATAAAAGTCCAAATGTCCATGCTATAAAGAAAATAATATGTGATGAACATGTTAGGCTGCATTCCACATGAAAAATTCTTTTTTTATCATTTACCTACTCAAAGACTAGTAGGAATTAAGCTTGGGGATGCTAATTTGTCTCCAACGTACCTATAATTTTTATTGTTCCATGTTGTTATATTATCATTCTTGGATGTTTTACAATCATTTCATAGCAATTTTATATCATTTTTCGGGACTAACCTATGGATATAGTGCCAAGTCCCAGTTGTTGTTTTTTGCTTGATTTTTGCATCGCAGAAAATCAATACCAAATGGAGTCCAAACGCAGCAAAACTTTTTGGAGAATTTTTCTGGGCCAGAAGACACCCGATGGGCCAAAGAAGCACTTGGGGGTGCTCCAAGGGGAGCACAACCCACCAGGGCGCCCATGCCCCCAAGCGCGCCTTGGTGGGTTGTCCCCACCTGGGTGGCCTCCCGCACCGCCTCTTCACCCAATAAATACCCCAATATTCGAGAAACCCTAGGGGCGTCGACGAAATTTTGTTCTAGCCGCCACAAGTTCCAGAATCTCGAGATGCAATCTAGAGCCCTTTTCCGTCACTCCACCGGAAGGGAACACGAGCACAGAGGGGTTCATCATCCTCATTGTTTCCTCTCCAATGATGCATGAGTAGTTCACATCAGACCTATAGGTCTTTAGGCAGTAGGTAGATGGCTTCTTCTCTCTTTGTTTGACAATACAAAGTTCTCTTTGAGATCTATTTGATGTAATGACTTTGTGTGGTGTGTTTGTTGGGATCCGACGAATTATGAGTTTATGATCATATTTGCCTTGATTTAATATCCATAGTTGATTATTATATCCTTGTATTTCATCTCTGATATTCGGGTTTTGTTTGGCAACCTTGATCTATTTATCTTGTAATGGGAAGAGGTGCTTTGTAATTGGTTCGATCTTGCGGTGTCCTTTCCTAGTGAGAGAAGGGGCAACAAGGCCCGCATGTATCGTTTCTATTAAGAATAAAAAGTTGGGGTCTATTCCTACATGAATAGATCTTGTCTACATCATCTCATCATTCTTATTGCATTACTCCGTTTTTCCATGAACTTAATACACTAGATGCATGCTGGATCGTGGTCGATGTGTAGAGTAATAGTAGTAGATGCAGGCAGGAGTCGGTATACTAATCTTGGATGTGATGCCTATATACATGATCATTGTCTTGGATATCCTTATTCACTATTCCATCAATTGCCCAACAGTAATTTGTCTACCCACCATTTGCTATTTTTTGAGAGAAGCCACTAGTGAAATCTACGGCCCAAGGGTCTATTTTCCTATCAAATACTTTCAGATCTATATTGCCATTTTCTTTTTCCTTTTTTTGGAAGTTTATTTTCATATCTATATTATCAAAAACCCAAAAATACGTCACTGAGTTTTAGTCGCCGTTCTTCCATTTGCCACTACTCACACTACAGAAAAAACAGTTCCGTGATAATACATGTTTGTCATGGTATGTCAAGTTTTCTGTCATGCATGTTCATTCATGACGATTTTATGAAAATATCAAGATAGTCATACCTGTGCTGTCGTAGAAGTGTTCCATGACAATACCGAAATTTTCATTACAGAAGTGTCCACTTCCATGACGATAAATGTCACGTCATGGAAGTGCTTTTTTCAAGGGTAACCGACACGTGGCATCCACCGCAACGGGTAACCGTTATGCTATCGGGTCTAGTTTTGGATCTGATAACCCGCTAAAATCCACGACCAATGGTGATTTTCCAGGTGTAAAATTCTCATTGGCGAGCGGAAACATGTGTCAGCTCTACGTTGGCACAGATTTCACTCATCCAATAGGCGAGAGGCGCATATGATATGTAGACATGTGGACCGGCCCAAAAGTGGCCCATAAAGATTAAATGGGCTGCCCAGTTATAGCCCCCCTAGATTTTGTGGACACTAGTGGGCCGGCCCATTAACAGGCTGCCATGTATAGGGCAAAATGTCTGCCCATATGTGATCCGGTCCATTAACAACAGACCACGTTCTGAGCCTAATAAGGGCTGATATGAGATCTGGCCCATTAAAAGCCTACCACATACTAGGCCACATAACGGCCCATATCACATCCGGCCCACTAGAACCCTATCATGTTTTGGGACAAATGATGGCCCATATCAGATCTGGCCGTTTAAGAGCCTTTCATTCTTTGGGCTAAATTATAGCCCATATAAGATATAGCCCGTCAACTGGACGTTGTGCTTTTGGGCCCACTTGAGGCCCAATTAGGATATATGTTTGCTAAAGGCCCGTTTAATAGTACGACCTGATATTAGTATCATCATGTTAAATGCTCGTTTAAAATTTTGACCCTATGTTCATTTTGGCATGTTAAAAGCCCGCAATATACATGGGCCTAATTATGGCCCGCTTTGCATCCATCCTGCTCATAGCCTATAATCGGATTGGGCCAAACAAGGACCGAGAAAGAAATTGGCCTGTTAACGGTCCGTGATGTTATTGGTACAATCATGGGCCGGAGTCTATTTGGGCTTACTATCAGCCCATGAGCTATTCGCCATATTTCGAGCGCAACCTACTTTTCAGCCTACTAAAAGCCCATTGAATTTTCTTAGGGTCGGATGTTTACTCAGCCTATTAAAGGCCAGGAAGTACTAGTGGGCCAGTTTACATTTAGGCTTATTAGCGGACCGAGATGACTGGGCCCACGATGCCCCCATATATAGTGATTTGCATGCCGGCCCAATTATGCACCATAATTTTACGTTTTGGCCCGTTTACGTAAAACAACTGCATCATCGTGAATAAGAAAAGACCTAGACTATACAACAAATAAATTATGGCATATTACATCCACTAGGCATCAAAGTTCGCCACCAGTGATAATAAAGCACAAGCAGACAACAGATTACATACACTTGGCATCAAAGTCGCCACCAGTGCAAATAAACAGGCCAACAAAATAGTAAACAAAACCGACAGAACTTCAATAGAGTTCAAGAAAGGTTAGCCCTACTCGGTAGCTGCAGCGCAAGCAGCTGAGCAAGCTGATGAGACTGCACTTGTTTGACGTTTATATCATCCAAGACTTGTTGCACAGCATCAATGGACGCACTGGACTTCATGTTAATCTTCCATAGAGATTGGAGTCCAAGCAGGGGTTCAGCTAAACCATGTCTTAGTGATTGAAGTTGAGACTGAAGAAGTTTTACATATTCAGGTGCCGACTTCATCGAGCTTGTGTCACTTCTATTAGCGAGTAACTTCAACGCTACATTAAGACCTGACTTTGGAGTTGTATCACTATCTCCAAGATGTGTTGCCTTCTTCCCTGCACTATATGTTAGAGGGAATGCAATGGGTTCGTCTCACAATCATTGTGGCAGTTCTTCATGGGGTCAGAGGTATCACTCTGAAAGAGAAACAAGCAGACACATGAGAGGTTTTGCACATATAAATTTTAGTGCTGCCAATTCATAACATTCCTTATTAGCGAATAAAGCGACAAATTTTAAAATAGCATTAACACATTATGGTATTGTTCAGGTTAAGTGTCAGGGGAAACGACACCTATGGGATCCCGGGGACCCCTACTACGGTTGGCAGGGCGTACAGCCGTGCAAAGAGCAGGTCTAGACGATCATCATGTGGGAATTTTACCCAGGATCAGGCCGCAACAGCTGCGTAAAACCCTAGTCCTTCTTGTCTGTGTATATTTGGTGTTCTTGACCTCCTGAACTGGCCTCTATGCTTTCCTGCCCAAAAAGTCCGAATCCTCTCTCAGTATGCCTCGGGCCTCCTTTTATATGACAAAGGGATTGCCAGAGCGACACACAGGAGGTGGAAAGTTACTACAGTGTAGAAGGTTATCTTATGACATCATAGGACAAACACATTAAATGCACCGCCTATGTGTCCCCTAGCTTTATCTGGGACGGCAAGGAAGCTTGTCCCGCCCGTTGCCGCCTCACCTCGCTCGGACACGCGTCCAGGCTGAAGAGGCATGTGGCGCCATGTTGGTTGCTAGATGCTATGGTGGCAGGGTCTTCACGAAGATCTGCATGCCACCACGTAGGTGCTTGTAGTTGGCTTAGGGGCTGCATGTTGCCACGCAGGCGCTTGTCTAGTTGGTGAGTCGGTCATTTCATAGGAGTGGCTGCGGGGCAGCAAAACCTTGGCGGGAGTAGGCCTGCCTGTGGCCCCGCAAATGCCCCTAGAAAGGGGTCTTGCCGGGGTCTTGTGGATGTCCCCAGCAAGCTTCAGTCATCCTCGCCAAGGCTCTTGTCAGGGGTTTTCGTCTTCTGGTCCATTGTCTAGGTCAGCAGGCCCCTTGGTCCTACACAGATCCGCATGCCATAGTGCAGGCACCCCTTGGATCTTGGTCTTGACATTGTGGATGTTGTCAGAGCTCTTAGATCCAAGGGGGTGGCTTTGCTGGTGTTTCGGAAAGCTACCCCAGCAAGGCTCTTGCCGGGGTCACGTAGGCTGCCCCGGTAAGGGCGTTGCTGGGGGAGGAGTCCACCTTGCCCCTCTGTCCTTCGTGTCTCTGGCTTGGTTGTTGCCTTGGCTGTCCCGTGCCCCCCTTCTCATGCACCGCCAAGCGTGGCCGTGGTCGTGGCTACAACTGCTCGTGCACAAGTAAAGGGGTGCAAAAGGACCCCTACTTTTGTACACTAACAGGAGCGCCTGGGCCTGGGCCACACATAAGCACGAAGCGTTGTTGGGCCAGGACCAGAACGGTGCGCGGGCACACGTGGCAGGGTCTTAACCGGGGTGGTTCCTTCGCCGATTGCGCTTCCCCACGACTCGCATTGGGCGCGTGAGGTGGGGGGCGTGCGTGGAGTGGTTGCAGCGTGCTCGCATGATGTCGTGGCGAATAGTAAAGAGGCGGCCCTCGTCTTCCCCATAAAAGGGGAAAATGTAGGTACGCTGCTCTTTTACGGTTGCCCCACCTGTCTTCTTGATTCTAGCTCGCCCGCCATGTGTCCCTCATACCTTAGGGAGGGTAAGAAGCGGATATGGGGGGCACGGGAACTAACGCCGAGACGGGAAATCGGGCGTCGCTGAATGGAGCAGCGGGTCGGTCTTGATTCCCTGCGCCTTTGGTGGCTGGATTGGTTGAGCAGGGTGGCCGCTCTGAGGTTGGGGGCGGGGCAGCCCCACCCCTCTATAAAAGGGGAGATGGACGTCGTCTCACTGCACCCATCTCCATCCTGCTCAATTCTTCTCTTCCTGTCGCCATGGTTAGAGGGCGCGCCGGCACTCCAACGGCAGCGACGAGGGCTTCAGGCTGCATATGAGGGGCTCCGGGCATGGCAGCACATGGGTCGACGTCGAGTTCCCCGCCCCTCATGTCATGTACCTTCGCCGTGGGTGGAAGACCTTCCCCGTGCTAACAGCATGTCGGAGGGGCACATTCTCCACTTCAAATTAATGGAGGACGGCCTGCTCTCCGTCAAGGTCTTCGGGTGCTCGAGAATCCGCTTAGGCTGCTGTGTGGAGAGCTCCACTGATGATGAAACCTCCTCCTCGAGCGATAGTGACGAGGAAGACATGGATGGTGAGGACGGCGGTAGCTGGCGGGACCACGCCGATTCTGACTCCGACTGACCACCAGTGGCAGCACCATCATCTGCACTGCCCTCCTCTGTCGGCCACGCGTCTCTCCGAGGGTTATCCTCGCCATGCTCTCCATGGGTGCGTTCCTTGTCGCACTTCCCTTGCCTTCACCCGCGAAACCTGAGAGGAAAGGGACAAGAACGGAGATTGTGAGGTGTTTATCTTTGCTTTAGTATGTAGGCACTTGCCGAATCTTAATTTCTAAATAATGTAATCTCTTGAGCCCATGCATGTGTTCTATGAAATCCGTAATTGCATCAGCATGTTAATGACAAAGATAAGCCTTGATGGGGACTCGTGCATGTATACGTCCATGCAGAGGCGAAATACCTCTTTAATGCAAATAAACAAGTTATGTCGGCAAGATGCTTGCCGGCGCCCTCTGTGCCTGCCAGAGAATCACATCTGCCAGATTGCAGATACAGGATCCAGCCCCCGCCAACCTTCGTTTATTAAAGGGTATTGCAGCCGCCCTGACCGAAGCTGCGTTCGGGTCAGGGACGGGAGCACCCGAGTTTAAAAGAGAGGGTAGGGTTTTCTAATGCAGAAGACATTGGTTACGAACATGAATGGGCAAGATGTGAACTTTATTTATTTGTTTTGCCAGGAGTCGCTGTGTTGAGCAGTCCCTCCAACTTCTTGCTGGAGCTGGGTCCTTAGCGGGATCGAGGATCCTTGCCGTAGCTGGAAAGAAGAGAGGAAAGGAGCATGGAACCTTGGCGGTCCATTAACACTTGATGGAATGAAAAAGTAGTACAATACCCTGGACAAGCATGTATATACGCATATATATATATAAACATGGAAATCCATGGGAAACTGTTTATACTAAAGGGTTTCTTTTCCCTGACTGCGCATAGGGTCTGCTCCTGGCTTTGTACATAGGGTTACATGCCTTGGCGGCAAGGCTAGTACAAAAAAAGGGAGTTGCCGGGGCTCCCGGCAACCGCTCCTTAGGGGCCAAACTTGCAAAGATATTCGATATTCCAGGAATTTCTCACCAGAATGCCATCTTCATCTCCAGGCGGACTACGCCAGGCCTGGTGACTCGTATTACCGGATAAGGGCCTTCCCACTTCGGCATCAACTTGTTTGAATTCTTGGCGGATTGGATTCGCCGAAGAACAAGGTGCCTTCATCAAGGCTTCTGGCATGAAGCATGCTGCTATGATAGCGGCGCAAGGCTTGCTGGTAGCGAGCGGCTCGCGCAACAGCCTGAAGACGATCTTCCTTAAGAAGCGTCGCGTCTGACGGCATCCTGGGAACCAGGGTACCCAGATTTGCCTGTCTGCGAGCCGCGACGCGCTCTTACCACGGCCTGGTATGGCCCAGCTGGTCGACCAGCTGCCCAAGACCCTCGCGAGGGGGCTAGGCTTTGCGAGGAGAACAACGACAAGACCCCCTCAGGAGCGGCCTCGGCAAGGTGCTCCGGAGGGGCGGAGAATCCAAGGCCAAGCCTGCCTCAGGAGGAGGCAGTGACGTAAGCAGTGACGCATCGCGCCAGCGGGTGCCAGCGCCCGCCAGCGGCGCAGTTGTCGTTTCGGTGCAAAGGAGGCAGCACAGACGCAGGGTCCCGAGGAGCGCGACAAAGGTTTCCCCTTTGATGCAACAAGACTGAAGACCATAAGGACGACAGGGAGGATGTCACCGCCGAACCCACCACCGCATCACCGCCTGAAACTTTCGCAAGCGAAGACTCCTTTGGTCAGGGTAGGAATGTCCTTGTGTTCCCGCTCAAAAATGGCCGTTGTGGGATCCCTCCCCGCCTAAACATTTTGGGGGAAGAGGACCCTGGCCGCCTATATAAGTAGCTAGGATCCTCATCACTGGGGGACGAGGGAAGCCAAGTCGAGTCAAGTGGAGCAGATCCATAAAATCTGCCAGCACGCAAAGGAGCAAGAACACTTGCCTCCTAACCCTCCTGAGCTCACCTCCTGAGCTCAGGGATCACTATATTAGTTCACATTCCATCCCTCCCGAGGCCAATCCACCAAAGCAGGAAGTAGGGTTTTACACCACAAGGTGTCCTGAACCTGGGTAAACTCTTGCGTGCTTCACTTGTTGTTTACTTGAATCTCTTCACTGGGCGAGGGCGAGACGCTAGGTAGACGTGAGTGGGAGAGATTTTCGTTCACGCCCCTGTGTTCGAACTTCTTGGTTTTTGCAAGGCCCTGAATCCGACAGCATCATCTTGGCGGATCTGCTCTTGCTCAAGCTCATCGTATGGGGGCAGTCGGGGTGACCCATATATGAGTTCTGTGGGGAGAACTGCTTCTATCCCATATACAAGGGCAAAGGGTGTCTGGCCAGTGGCTCGATTTGGTGTCGTCGTGATTGACCAAAGAACCATTGGCAACTCATCAACCCAGCGTCCTCCGCACTTGTTGTCACACCCTGCATTTTGTAACATGGTTATTTCATTAATAAAACATGAAAATTTGGATCAACAGAAACTTTTTGCATCATTTGGCTTTTATTTGGTATTGAATTTTCCTCTCTCTGTTTACAAGTGCTCTTTAAAAGTCAACATAGCCTCACCTTCTATACTTCATCTCCTTATCCCAAACTTCTGCCCAATGATCATACCATGTGTATAGGACAGTATAGTATATTCTTATCAAAATATTTTGGCCAAATAGTATGTTCAAAAATTACTTTTCCAAAAACCCCTTAATTGAGATTTGCACTACAAGTACTTGATTTAGGGTGATAAACATCTTGGAAAAGGTATGTTCGAATCCTATTAGGTATAGGACTCCCAAAAACCACAAAAGTATAATTTTAAAAGGTATTTTCCTATTTTATTTAAAGGCTTTTTCTTTAGGCTAGAAATAGTCTTTAATAGGTAAAAATTATTTAACTATTTCAAAAATATTAGCCAAAATTCAGAGAGACTCTTAGGACATATATTGTCCATATATAAGAGTTTCAACACATGGTCATGTTCAAAAAATTAGGCAAATCCCTCAGAAACCCTTTTTGGATATTTCAAGCTTTTGAAATATTTACAAAGGAAATATTCTCTAAAAATTCCAGGGAAATCCTATCATGTCAATATGGCATATTTGATGATCTTGCCAAGCCTCATGCTTTGGGGAACAAGAAAACATCATCAAATCCCCTCAAAACCATTCATGTCCATTTTGAAGTTTGAGCAACTTTACATTGCCAAACTTGTCCAAATGCTCTCAAACTTCGTACACATGCTAAAATGGTCTAATTATGCATCTATACCAAATGGCACAAGTTTTGGAGAAGGGTAACTTGATCAGAGTGCCCCAAAATCATTTCTGTTCAGATTCAAATATGAACAACTTTACATTACGAATTTTTACTTGTGACCCCAAATTTGGTGAAAGGGCCTAATTTGGACAAGCCCAGAACCCCAAATGATGACACTACACCAAGTGGTGCATCAAGAAGAGATGATTTGCTTAACTAAATCTTGGAAAATCCATTTTTGTTGATTTCTAGGGTTTACAAAAGTTGCATTGGCAACTTTGCGCAAATGAGCTCTAATTTGGTGAAAGGGCCTAATTATATCTGCCATTTCATCCTGTGGAGTCTCATGACAAATGAAACCCATTTACTTACCCAAGACATCATCAAACACCTTCTGCTATTTTACCAAAACCTTTGTTTTGACCCCTTCCACTATTTCCACTCACCTCAGGTTCTTACCACAGCAACCCCAAGACCCCTTCTACCTCCAGCAGCAATGGCTGCACCACAGCTCAATGATTGAGGGGGGTAAAACCCCATTTTACATCTCTGGACAGCCACATTCACCCTTCTCTCTCAGCCCTCTATGCTTCTAGATGCCCTCCAGGGCATCCAAGCCAGTACCATGTTGTTTATTGTCTCCCTTATCATCTAGACACTGGTGGCCACGGCCACATGGCATAAAGAATGCCATGCCGGCCATTTGCATGCTCTGGAGCACGCTACAGTGCGCTCTGGCACTGTAGCCGCTCCTGAACAAGCGCCTCCGACCACCTTGAGCCTCCTCCTCGCGCAAGCCGAGGCGCCTCGATGTCCGCGACATGCCACGGCCCTGTCCCCCTCCTCCCTCTCCCTCCTATGTCTTCCCTCGCATGCGCGCCGGCCGCCCGCAAGCTCCAATCTCCGGCCTCACACGCACGAGCCTTTGGAGCCTTCCCCCGCTCCTTCCCTTCCCATCTTTGGACGTGAACCACGCCCACGAGCACCCCAGACACGCCCCGACGAGCCCTTGTGGCCTGTAGCGACGACAATGAGCTCGCCGGCGCACACCTACTCGGTGGACCGCCGCCCGCCTATATAAAGGCATCCCCGAGCCCTCTCCTCTCCAACACTCGCCTCTGGACTCGCTCAAGCACCCCCTACACTCCCAGCTCTCTCCAAGAAGCTCTCGAGCTCGAGATCGAGCTCGAGCTCCGCCGCGGCGGCTCGCTGTCGTCCGCTCGGTACGAGCCGTCGCCGCCGTTCCTGAGCCTTGATCTGGAACCGCCAAGCCCCACTTATCCTTTCCCCTCTCTTTCCCCTCTCTGTTGCAGTCCGAAACGGCCGGAGCAACCACCACCCGACGCCTCTCCGCCATGCAACCTCGTCGCCGGCGAACCCGATCGCTCCAGCGACTGCCTCCACCACGAACGGCGACTTCACGCTGACTCCATCCCTGGCCTCAGCTCGCCCTGCCGTGCCCTGCATCGCCGCCGGTGAGCTCGCCGGCCATCTGGACAGGGGATAGGGGTGACAGGAGGGCCCCGCCTGTCAGCCTCCCATCCCTCTCGCCTCATCTCTCTCCCACTAGCAGCTGGGCCCCGCCCGTGAGGTTTAAACCTGACGCGTGCGAACCGCTCGGCTCACCCGGGCCGAAAACCCTCTGGGCCTGTGCGCTGAGGCAATCCTGGCCCAGTTGCACAATAGCCTTTTTCCTTTTCTTTTCCGTAGGTTTTTCAAATAAATCTACATGATAAAATAATTATCCAAATTAATTTATTCCAACTCCTGAAATCTTGTAATATTCCAACCTATTTAATGATGTAACTTCCACACATATTCATGAACTTTTTCTATACTGTTCAAGTTAAAATTCAAATTTGAACAATATAACCTCTGTTCAAAAATCCATTCACCCTATTCTGTCACTCCAAAACCAAAACTAAGAATTTTTGCCCTCTTAGTTTTCCTTCTAGTATTTTATAAAGATAAGTTGACATTTTTCTAAGCACTTTGATTTTTCTATTTTTATTATCGTCTTATTTTCCCGTTATTTTATTGCGACGATTAGATACCGTGTTTGACGAATTTGCTAAAGAAGAAGAATGATATGGACTTGAAGGCTTTGAAGACCAAGCCAACCAAGGCAAGCAGCCCTTTGACCATGTCTATGAAACCCCCTTTTTCCTATGCATATCATATAGCACTTATTGTCAATCCACCGGAATCATGTTGAGATGACGACTACTTGTGTGGGTTACCTTGTTTCTTTCATATTGAAACTTGCATCAAGCATGACCCTACCTTCTTATGAGGGTTATGCGGGTGGGAGTAGATAGGTTACTATTGTACTGGCTATGCAAGTGGAACGGGAATATGCATGATGGTGGAAGCATAGTACTTTCAAAAGACTCTTTCAAAATCCCCGTCGGGTGTCACTTATGCCCGAGGGATATGATGAGTTGGGTAACTACTTGATGACAAAGTGGTGTACCGAGGCATGTGTGGGTGTTGTTTTTCAAACGGATTGGTTTAAGTTGCGACCGTTATTCCAACCTTACATGCGCAACCACTCTACCCTTATATGGGAAAGGGCATTATTGATTACCTAGGCTGATACTAGCATGGTGCCAGTATTACTAGTGACGGGAGTGACATGAGGTCACTCTCAGGACGGGGTCGTGCTTGGATAGGCGGCCATGACTGTTTTAATAGGGCACCAAACACACCGTTGGTACCCCGTGCCCGTTGTATGTGATATGGGAGCGAGGCTCCAAAACATTAAGATGTGAAATGTTGGGCACGGGGGTTGCTACCAATCGAGTGGACTCCATGTTAGTGTCATCTAGGGAAATATAGTGATCGGGTGCTTACCCCGGGTACTTAAGGTACCGCGGGTCGTGGATGACACGGAAGTTCCCCGGATCTTGTGGGTAAAGTGTGCAACCTCTGCAAAGTGTAAAACTATTCGAGTAGCCGTGACCACGGTTAAGGACGGATCTTGGGCTACGTACAATGTTTGCGAAACCCGGTGTGTGTGTGGGGGGGTGGGGTGTAAGCACCGTTTGAATTAAGTCAAAAAGACTTGACACGATGAAAGAGATCATAATTTGGTTATGTTGATATCACACCCTGCATTTTGTAACATGTTATTTGCATCAATGAAGCATGCAAATTTGGACCAGCAAATTTTTTTGGCATCATTTGGCTTTTATTTGAATTGAGTTTTTCTCCATGTGCTTTTTCATGTGCTCATCAAAGTCAACTATTCCCTCTTGTAGAATTCATCTCCATACCCAAAACTTCTGCCCAATGATCATGCCAAGTGTTATATAACAGTATAGTATTTTCTTACAAAATTAATTTGGCCAAAATGTATTTTATAAATTTAGTTTTCCAAAAACCCCTGAATTGAGATTTGCACTGCAAGTGCTTGATTTAGGGTGAGAAAATTATTTCAAAAGGTACATTTGAAACCTAGTAGTCATAGGACTCACAGAAACCACAAAAGTATAATTTTAAAAGTTATTTTACTATTTTATCTAAAAGCTTTTTCTTAAGACCAGAAATGGTCTTTAATAGGAAAAAATTATTTAACTACTCCAAAAATATTTGCCAAAATTCAGGGAGACTCATAGGACATATATTGTCCATATATAAGAGTTTCAACACTTGGTCACGTTCAAAATAATGGGCTAATCCCTCTAAAATCCTTTCTGGATATTTCAAGCTTTTGAAATATTTACAAAGGAAATATTCTCCAAAAATTCTAGGGAAATTCTATCATGTCACATATGACATATATGATGATCTTGCCAAGTCCCATGCCTTGGGAAGCAAGAAAACATCCTCAAAACCCTTCATAACCATTCTGTCCATATTTGAAGTTTGAGCAACTTTACATTGCCAAACTTGTCCAAATGCTCTCAAACTTGGTGCACATGCTAGAAATGCCTAATAAGGCATCTAGAACAAATGGCACAAGATTTGGAATAGAGCAACTTGATCAGAACACCCCAAAACCCTTTCTGTTCAAATGCAAATTTGAACAACCTTACATTACCAACTTTTTACCTGGAGCTTCAAACTTTGTGGGCATGATCAATACCCCAAATGATGAAACTACACCAAGTGGTGCATCAAGGGGAGATGATTAGCTTGACTCAAACAAGATGAAGCCATTTCTGTTGATTTCTAGGTTTCACCAAAGTTACATTGGCTAGTTTCTTCAAATGAGCCCAAATTTGGTGAAGCACCCTATTTTCACATGTCATTCAATCCTGTTAAGTGTCATGGCAAGTGGTGATCATTTGCTTGACCAAACACTGATCAAACACCTTCTGCAGAATTACTAAAACCCTCTTCTTGATCACTTTTACCTTTTACCTTGGCCTCAACTTTCTACCACACGTTCATCTGGTTACTAGCTACCTCCAGTAACTTCCCCAAGTCCCCAGCTCCATGATTGAGGGGTAAAAACCCTAGTTCACCCTGCTAGGCATCCATTTTCTACCAAGTCACCAGCCTCTCTTCTCTCTCACAGCATCTCCAGAGCATCCAAAGCTTCAACCGTAGTGCTTGCATCACCCTGGACCCCCCAGACACGGTGGACGCGTCCAGAGGGCCAATGGCATGCCGTGGCATGTGATAAGGGCGCTCCAGAGCGCGCCACAGTGCGCCCACGCACTGTAGCCTCGGCCAATCGTCTGCCCCCGACAGCCTCAGGCTCCCCCCTCGCGCCTCGACGTCCACAGCCTCCACCGGCGCTGTCCCCCTCCTCCTGCGCCCTCCAGTGGCCGTCGCCACACGCGCACCGGCCGCCCGCGATGCCCGCTCCTCGGGCTCGCATGCGCGCACGGTCTGGAAGCCTCCCCGCTCCTCCTCTCTCCTCAAATGGACGTAGGGCTCGTCCAACAACGTCGTAGACTCGCTCCCGTCGCCTCTCGTGCGCTGTAGCGTCGAGCAGGAGCTCGTCGGCGCACCGGCCACGGGACCCCGCCGTTCCCCTATATATAGGACCCCCCGAGCCCTCCTCTCAGCACCAACAGCTTCTCCTCATCCCCAGCAACACCCCAGCACCGCTAGTTCATCCCCGAAGAGCTTCAGTGCTCGGGATCGACCGGAGCTCCGCCGCGTCGGGCCGCCGGCGATCTCGCAGTACAGGCCTCCTCCGCCCTTCCTTTTGCCCGATTTGGAACCACCACACACCACTGATACTTTCCCCTCGCTTTCCCCTCTTTGTGGCAGTCGGAATCGGCCGGAGCGATGACCTCCCGAAGCTCCTTCGCCGTCCCACCTCGCCGCCGACGAACCCGACCTCCCCGGCGTGCCGCACCACCACCACTACCTCCGCAACTAGACGCTGAACCCGTCCCGGCCCTCCGTTTCCGTCGCCGTGGGCGGAATCAACGCCGGTGAGCTCGCCGTCGCCGTGGCCATGAGGTTGGAGATGACAGGCGGGCCCCGCCTGTCATCCTCACCCCTCTCTCCCTCCCCTCACAGCCGCTGACCGTCGGGCCCCGCCCGTCAGGTTTGAAAACCTGACGTGCGCGCGCTGGCGCCCGAGCGGCTGGGCTGGATGACCTGGGCCGTGCACTGTGGCCCCTCTGGCCCAGTTGCACAGGACATTTTCTTCTTTTCTTTTCTGTAATTTTTTACAGAAAAGAATATTGGTCCAAATGAAATAATATTAACTCCTAAATTCTTGTAATATTCCAACCTATTTAATGGTGTCACTTTCACACACATCCATGAAACTTTTCTATTCTGTTCAATTTTAAATTCAAATTTGAGCAATAAAACTCATGTTCTAAAATCATTAGATTCCATTCTGTTACTCCAAAACTCCAACTAAGAATTTTCTCCATCTTAGAAATCCCTCTAGTATTTAACAAAAATAAGTTGACATTTTTCTGAGCACTTTGATTTTTCTGTTTTATTTGTGGTCTTATTTTTCCGTTGTTATTATGCGACGTATAGATACCGTATTTGACGAAGTTGCTGAAGAAGGAGAAGGAGAAGGATTTGAAGACCTTGAAGACCAAGCCAATCCAGGCAAGCAGCCCTTTGACCATGATACACTTGTTCTTTGGAACCCGATTGTTTCCGATGCATGATGATAGGGTTACGGTGGTGACCTAGTTGAAACCACCACATGATGCATGCTTTACTCTTGATCTTGCCATGTGCTAGATGCAATGCATATGGTTAGTAGTAATGAATAGTGATGCATGTGTGACATGAACCTTCATGGTTGAAATCTTTGCATAAAACCCCGTCGGGTGCCATTCATGCTCGAGGGAGATGATGAGTTGGGTAACCACTTGATGACGAAGTGGTGTACCGAGACAAGTGTGTGTTTTTCAAAAGGATTGGTTTAAGTTGCGACCGTTATTCCAACCATACATGTGCAACCACTCTACCCCTTATGGGACGGGGCGTTATTGATTACTTAGGCCGATACTAGCATGGTGCCCGCATTACTAGTGACGGGAAGACTTGAGGTCCTTCCCGGGACGGGGTCGTGCTTGGATAGACGACCATGACGGTTTTCACAGGGCACCGGACACACCGTTGGTCCCTTCGGGTACGCGTGACATTGAAATTTGGGCAAGTCCCGTGATCTATTGGTGTACCTGAGGGCCGTGTACCAACGAGTGGACTCTATGTTAGTGTCGTCTAAGGAAAGATAATGACCGGGTGCTTCCCCGGAGTACTTGAGGTACTGCGGGATCGTGGATGACACAAAAGCTTCCCGGATCTTGTGGGTAAAGTGTACAACCTCTGCAGAGTGTAAAACTATTCGAATAGCCGTGTCCACGGTCAAGGACAGTTGGGTAACCGCTCTTGGGCTACGTCCAATGTTTGTGAAACCATGTGTGTGTATGAGAGTCAAGGTGGAGACTTGACTCGAGGAATTGAATCATATTCATGTTGATATCGGTAACCTACCTTCGAGGTTACGCGAGTTTATTGATGTATAACTTGATGGTAGAATATTTATTCTAGCCCTTTGCTAGATTGCTCATTATTGTTCAATTGCACTGTTACTTTGAACCACATCATGGGTTGCTTGCGAGTACATTCAAAGTACTCATTCGCTTGCCACTGGTTATTTAATTGGCCAGGCATGAAGGAACAGGAATATGATGAAGAGTTCTTTGGAGACAAACATGCAAACTAGGACGCTATCCCAGTCAGAATGCCTGCAGGGTTAAGGCAGATGGCATGGGTTCTACCTATTATCCAAGACTTCCACTATTTGAGTTATTTGCTATTCAGCCCTTGAGGCTTTATTTATGTAAGACTTGGCCATAATGGCCATAATTTGTGTAAGACGATATGTATGGATGTAAGACTCTTGCTATTCAGCTTCTGTGTGTTCAGTGAGCATTGATCTCTGGGATCACTGTACACGTGCATTCGGTGATCTCGACTTCTAAGTCGGGGTCCCCACAGAGCTGGTATCAGAGCCATCCTGACTGTAGGAAGCCTTAGTTAGCATGGCCGTTAGTTAGATGAGACCCTTTTTCAAAAACCTTCTGAACCTCTCTTCTTTTCTAAACCTGAGATTTCATCAGCTTATTAACCCCTCCTATTCCACCCTTGTAGATGGCCGCTGTACCCGAAGAGCACCTGACCACTGGGTTTCCCTTGCTTCTCGAGGATAGCCTCCAGGAGTGTCAGTTCCACCGAGCGCCCATCCTCACCTACCTTGAGCATTGGGTTAGCGACACTGAGGTGGAGTACCATGTGGAAGTGATCGTGAAGGCAAACGATCCTCCCACAAGTTGGTTCTTCGAGGGACCCCAGATGGCAACACTACCTCTCGCTGTCGAGGCTGCTGCACTCAAGGCACTAACCCGTCTCCGCAAGCTTCTTCCGGAGATGGCAGCCAAGATGACAACTCGCTTCTTACCTTACCAGAAGGAAGGTGAAGAAGAAAGCAGCGCACTAGCCCCTCCACTGAAGGAAGGACTCTCGCTTCGGTTCCAGACCTACTTTAGTCTATGTGCCGACAGCTTGGCACAAGACTTGGCCTCGGAATCAATGAAGCTTCGAGAAGAACTTCACAAGACCAAGGCACTTCTTTGTCGAGCTCAAGAGAAGACAAATAGGATCAAGAAGGAAGGAGCACGTTCTGGACAGTCCACTATCGCATACCGAGGCGGAAGGCCCTCCGAGGATGTATCTTCCAAGAATGAAGAACCACCTCGGAAACGCCGGATGATGGCAAGGGAATATCGCAAGCTTTTCCCTGCACCACCGACGAAGCACCGTCGTATCCAACTCCTCCACTCCCCCACACCCTCATGTGACAAGGGTGCCCAGACAGATGAAGACAAGGAGGAAGACCCAGAAGGGCCGGAATACGCGACCGAGCATTCCGCCGCTTAGGCATTATTCGCTACTCGGGTATGCCAGTTGTGACCCCTACGGTAGGATAGGTCGTGTAACCCCTGTGCGCAGTCGAGTCCTTGTATGGTTCATATGAAACCATCTAGTGTTTTCTTTTGTTGTGTCTGGATGTATGTCGTGTTCTTCCTTCGGGAATGTGTAAACGACTACATCACCCATTTGGATTTTAATGAATGTGTTTTGGCCTTTCAGCCCTTGCATGATTTGATTAGTGTCACACCCACCCCCTTACTAGGCACCCATCTATCTTGCTTTCCCTCTTCCAAGTCATGAGACCTTTTACCGCTCCAACAGGATGCCTGTTGTAACTCGTACTGGTACCTCTACCCAGCAGCCTGAAGCCGGAGCATCCGCTCAGTCAGAGGCAGGCCACGACCAAACCAACGACCAAGCTCCACCACCACCACCTCCTCCGAACATGGACATGGCTCATCTTCTCCAAGCTTTCCGAGAGGAACACCAAGCCAACACTGCAGCCCTTCAGCTGATTGCTCAAGCTGTCACCAACAACCGCCAGCCGGCGGGGAATGGCAATGGACGTTCCACGTTGGCAGAGTTCAAGAAGCATGCACCGCCAACCTTTATCGAGACTGCTGAACCCCTGGATGCAGACGACTGGATCCGCTCCATTGAGGAAATATTGGAACTAGTCGGATGCACCGAAGACCGCGAGAAGGTGGCTTATGCAGCCCACTGCCTCGGGGGGACTGCTAGAGCTTGGTGGGATGGATTCAAGGTCATGCATGCTGAACAAGACATCACTTGGGTCAACTTCAAGGCAGAATTCCACAAGGCCCACATTCCTTCCGGAATCATGGCTATCAAAAAGTGTGAGTTCCGAGCCCTGAAGCAAGGAAGTGGCACTGTCAAGGAGTACATGCAGAAGTTCAGTGTTCTGTCAAGGTATGCCCCTGAAGATGTCAGCACTGATGCTGCAAAAAGGGAGCGCTTCATGGAAGGCCTCAATCAGACTCTGCAATACTCGCTTGTCGTGTGCCACTACCCATCCTTCCATGACCTGGTGAACAAAGCACTTATGCTTGAAGACAAGCGGCGTGCTTTGGAAGACACTCGCAAGCGCAAGATGGTCAGCAAGGGAACTTCCAGCAACCAGAAGCCTCGTCCGTGGCAGTCAGCCCCGGCCAAGCCAACCTATCAGCAACCAAGAGCTCCTGCACCTCGTACCAACCCTCAACCTCAGCAGTATGCCAACCCAAGGCCAGCTTTCAACCCCAATACCAGTGGTGGCAACAAGATCAATAACCCAAACCAAGTCACTTGCTTTCGATGTGGTCACTACGGACACATCTCTAAGGTGTGCCCCAACAAGAAGCCCGACGCCCGGCGCCCCAATGCACAAATCCGAGGACAAGGCCGCGGGATGCCGCCAAGGAACCAAGCTCCTCGCAATCCTCCCAACAATGGAAAGGGGCGTGTGAATCACGTCACTTCAGAAGAAGCCCAGGAAGACCCGGACGTCGTGCTGGGTACGTTCCTTGTCAACTCAGCACCTGCAACTGTCTTGTTTGATTTTGGAGCCACGCATTCATTTATCACTCAAAGATTTGCATTAAAAAGTGGCATGACCCCCACACCCCTGAATAATCCCATGGTGGTACAATCCCCCGGAGTAGAGATGAGAGCCAAGATAGGCTGTAAGGGAGTCGGTATTATCATTAACGGTGTAGACTTCCTAGCAGACCTTATCATCTTCAGATCACAAGGCTTGGATGTGATCTTAGGAATTGATTGGCTCAGCAAGCACCAAGGCTTGTTAGACTGTGCCAATCGGACAGTCACTGTGACCAATGACCAGGGAGTCGAAGTCAAGTTTGCTCCCAACTCCTCTTCCGCTCAAGCCGCTCAAGTCAACTGTCTATCTGAAGTTGGGCTAGAGCAAGTACCAGTGGTATGTGAGTATCCTGATGTCTTTCCGGATGAACTACCGGGAATGCCCCCTGACCGTGACATTGAGTTCATCATCGAGCTCGTGCCCGGGGCAGGACCCATCTATAAGAAGCCTTATAGAATGGGGACGGAAGAATTAGCTGAGTTGAAGAAGCAGCTGGAAGAGCAGCTAAGGAAGGGATTTATCCGGCCAAGTGCCTCCCCTTGGGGATCTCCCGTTCTGTTTGTGGCAAAGAGGGACGGTACCATCCGCTTATGCATTGACTATCGTTCCCTCAATGAAGTTACAATCAAGAACAAATATCCACTTCCCAAGATCGAAGATCTGTTTGATCAGCTCAGCGGAGCCAAGGTGTTCTCCAAGATCGACCTCAGATCTGGGTACTACCAGCTGAAGATCAGACCCCAAGATATTCCGAAGACGGCATTCGTAACCAGATATGGCCTGCACGAGTGTATGGTCATGTCCTTTGGGTTAACCAATGCTCCAGCTTACTTCATGTATCTCATGAATAAAGTCTTCATGGAAATATACGCCAAATTGAGCAAATGTGAGTTTTGGCTGCATAAAGTTGGATTCTTAGGTCATGTCTTGACTGAGGAAGGATTGTCGGTTGACCCCGTGAAGATCGAAGCTGTGACCCAATGGCAGTCCCCAACGATCGTCAACAAATTCAGAAGCTTCCTCGGAATTGCGGGCTATTGCCGCAAATTCGTGGAAGGATTCTCCAGCATTGCCCGGCCAATGACTCAGCTCCCGAAGAAAGACAAGAAGTTTGAATGGACGCCAAAATGCGAAGAAAGCATCCAGGAACTCAAGAAGAGATTGACCACGGCCCAGTTCTGGCAACACCTGACATTCACAAGGAGTTCGTGATATATTGTGATGCCTCTCGAACCGGATTGGGAAGCGTTCTGATGCAGAAGGACGAGTCATAGCTTACCTCTCAAGGCAGCTACGACCTCATGAAGAGAACTATGCTACTCACGGTCTTGAGTTAGCAGCAGTAGTTCATGCCTTGAAGACATGGCGACATTACCTCCTAGGGAAGCAGTGTGAGATATATACAGACCACAAAAGTCTGAAGTATATTTTCACCCAAAAGGAAAGGAATTGAACAAGAGGCAACTAAGATGGTTGGAACTGATCAAGGATTATGACCTCAGTGTTCAATATCATTCCGGGAAGGCTAACGTGGTAGCCGATGCCTTAAGCAGAAAGGCTTGGTCCCTGAATGCCATAATTAAAAGAAGGCAGCATGCCCTGTTTGAAGAGCTGGAACAATTCAGCTTGGAAATGGTCACCCATGGATTTTTAAACCATCTGGAAGTCAAATCAAGCCTGATGGACGAATTCAAGGAAGCACAAAGTGGGCACGCAATTATTGAAGGCATCATGAAGAAGATGAAGCTAGGCAAGGCCCCAGGATTCTCAGAGGACGAGCACGAGATTGTTTGGTACAAAGGCCGCATCTGCGTACCAAACAAGATGGAGCTGAAGAATTTGATCTTGCAAGAAGCCCACGACACTCCGTATTCCATCCACCCTGGAGGAACCAAGATGTATCAAGATTTGAAGGAAAGATTTTAGTGGCACGGGATGAAAAGAGGTATTGCCACCTATGTTGCAAAGTGTGATGTGTGCCAAAGGTTCAAGGCTGAATATAAGAGACCCGCTGGATTGCTCCATCCACTCACGGTTCCTGAGTGGAAGTGGGATAAACTCGGAATAGACTTCATCACTGGATTACCAAGGTCGAATAAAGGACATGACTCCATCTGGGTCATAGTCGACCATTTGACCAAAGTAGACCATTTCATTCCTGTCAAAACAACCTAAAGTGGGAACCAGCTGGCCAGCCTCTACATCGATCGAATCGTGAGCCTCCATGGTGTTCCAAAGGAGATTGTGTCAGATCGAGGAACTCAGTTTACTTCAGGGTTCTGGAAAAGATTCCAAGAAGCCTTGGGAACCAAGTTATCATTCAGCACCGCCTTTCACCCGCAAACTAGAGAACAGACGGAGCAAGTGAATCAAATACTCGAAGACATGCTCCGAGCCCATGTCTTAGCATATGGAGCCAAGTGGGAAGATTGCCTCCCTTTTTCCGAGTTCTCGTATAACAACAGTTATCAGTCAAGCCTTCAGATGGCACCATTTGAGGTGTTGTACGTACGCAAGTGTCGCACACCCCTCAACTGGTCAGAAACCGGTGAAGAGCTAGTCTTTGGACCAGATGTTCTCCATGAAGTAGAAGAGTGATGGCTTCTCGCCCCTCGTTGGTTAACCCAAGTGGAAGGTTGAGATGTAGCGTAGCGCCAAATTTCCCTTGGCAAAGGTACCAAGGATCGAATCCCGTGAGACTCCGAGGGTCGACAAGTAGGTGTCAACGGCGCCAGAAACTTAGCGGTTGATGGGACCTGCACACAGATACAGATAACTTTTCTCCCAACGAGTACAGAGAGGTTGTCAATCCCTCCGGCCTTGTTGTTTACAAAGGATCAAACACAAGAGATAATAATGATAGCTATGACTGCAACTAGGAAATAAAAACAGGATGTAAATAGAAGGTGTGATCAGCAGTGGTAATATGGACCGGGGTCCTATGATGTTCACTAGTGATGTCTCTCTCCCAAAAGACGATAAAACAGCAAAGCGAGGTAAACAAATTACAGTTGGGCAATTGACAGGATTATGTGCGCAAACCAATGCTAACTATGCTGCAAAGAAAGGTAGAGGCTCAAAAGCATGGGCGGTACGCCAAGGCAAGTAGACCGAAATCCATCTGCATCTACTACTAATCATCCACCTTGAGATATCTATCCAGAACATCTCGCTGGTATTAAGTTGCGAATCCCACCCAAAGTGTAAACTCAAAGCAACAGACAACTGCATTAAAAGAACTTTGCGTAAAGTAAACAATCCTTGCACCCGCAAGTACAAGCACCGTTGTTTTCTCCCTTGTGGCAACAGCACATCCCCTAGACTCATGTTTCTGTCACTCAAGCTAGTCATCAGGGGGCATGAACCCACAATCAAGCATAACGCTCCCTCTTGGAGTTAGTACCTACTACTTGGCCAAAGAAATAAACAGCAACGGAGAACATGCAAGAATTACTCAAGAACAAAGATATAAAAGAGGTGAATCAAATATATTACTCAAACACAATCTGAACATAGTCTCATAATCCATCAGATCCCAGCAAACTCAGGAAAGCAACAGCAGAAAGATTACATATGTGCCTCGATCATGTAGGGCAGCTCACGTGGTCTAAACCATGAAGAGAAAAGAGGGGAGGAGAACATCACATAGCTACTGATCATGGACCCATGGTCCAAGGTGGACTACTCACGACTCATCTGGGAAGCGTCCATGGTGGTGGAGAAGCTCCAGGTGGTGGTTCTCCCCTTCGGCAGGGTGCCGGGAAGAGTTCTCCTGATGCTCCCGATCTTGGAAGTGCTGCGGCGGCGGAACAGAGACGAGATCACGAAAAAGGGTTCTGTCCTCGAGGGTTTTGGGACGAGAGGGATATATACTCGAAGGGGGGCAGCCAGAGGCGGAGCAGGGGCCCCAGGCGCCCCACTGGCGCGGCCAGGGGTGGGGCCGCGCCAGGTGGCCGCCTGGGCCTCCCCTGGCTCCCCTCTGGCCCATCTTTGGTTCTTCGCGAAGCCTCCTGTACGCTGATTTTTCCTATATTTTTCCTGGAATTTTTGGAGCACTTTTAATAAGGGGGAAACCTGAAATAGAAAAACAGCAGAAAACAGGAACTGGCACTGTGGTCCACTGAGTTAATAAGTTAGTCCAAATATGATTAAAAGTGTATGGAAGTGCATCAATATCATAGCAATATCACACAAAAGAAGCATGGAGCAAGGAGAAATTATAGATACGTCCTCGAGTAGGTAAATGATAACAAGCATAATTTCTGTGGTGACATGCTACCAACCATATAAGAACTTTTTAAGTAAAGCAATCAAGGCATGTAATTCAATTCAAGTCATAACAAGCAAGAGTCTATATTAGCATTGTAACAAGCAACATAAGAACATAAAGGTGCAAGAGCTCTCGCTGTCCGTGACTCGAATGTCTCCAAATGGTGTTTGCGTGCAAGAAAGGGGATAGGGATATACGAGAGAGTAAAACATAGTTTTTGTATTGTTGAGAACTTAATCTACTAAAGTTTCACACTTGGTCTTCTTTGGAATCTTATCTTGACTCATCCCCAGACAACTAGCCAGGTACAAGTCAAAATGATCCACTCCCTTTCGATATTTTGAGCACTCATGCAATGGATGAGCGTAAGCAAGAAAGTTGACACTTAGGATGGCAAAGAGAGAAAAATGATGAAGGGGAAAGACAAAAAAGGTGTGAAAGGGTCACATCAATGAGGACAATCATAGGCGAGAGAAAGCCAAATGATAGATATGATGTGAGGAGTAGGGATTGACATGCAACGGATGCACATATGAGCTAAGGTAAGCTCTCCAATGGAACTAGTGGGGGTGCATCCAACTTGCTCGCTCAAGAAGACCTAGAGCTCTTTTGAGGAGGCTCATCATTGGAATATACAAGCCAAGTTCTATAGTGTGAAGGTCCCCACATAGCTATATGCATGAATGATAATCTCTATGGAGTACAAGGTATAAGATGGAGTACGAGTGTGGATCTCTCAAAAGGAATAGTAGTGTGCCCCCTTCTCTTTTTTTATTTCTTTTTCTCTTTTTTTCTATTTTTTTATTTTTTTTGTGGCCTCAATGGCTCTTTCTATTTAACTCTCATTTGTCCTCTTTGGGATCTTTTGATTTTGTCCTCTTTGGGATCTTTTCCTCACTTTAGGGGCAACACTCTATATATTACAAGAAGTATAGAAGATCTTTCACACTTTACAAAAGTACTCAACATAAAGAAGATGAAACTATCATGATGTATGCAAATGTATGCCTTTGCCGGTGTAGCAGGATATGCAATGATACTAGCGCGTCATGTAGCAATGATTAGGGCAAGGCCCAACTAGCATGCGGCTCATCGATCAAGCAAAAAGCATGTATGACATGACGATGAAGTCATGAGAAGATGGATGTTGCATGGCAATGTATCTCGGAAAGGCTATGGAAATGCCTTGATAGGTAGGTATGGTGGCTGTTTTGAGGAAGGATATAATGAGGCTTATGATGACAGAGCGTATCGTGCCAAGGATTTGGATGCACCGGCGAAGTATGCGCCAACTCTCGAGGTGAGAAAGGGCAATGCACGGTACCGAAGAGGCTAGAAAAAATATGGCTAGGTGGAAGTGTCAACTTTCGAATACTCACATTAGTCCGAAGAACTCATGCACTTATTATCGGTAACTCTCAATCTAATTAGGAGTTTCACAAAGAGACAAGTACCCCGAGGAGGAGTGTATGGGGGTTTGGTTATCCTTGCGCATCCTCGACTCATGGTACGTGAGTGTACTCTAATATTCGATCCCTCCAAAGATTAGTTATCCATCTAGTAGCTAAAGTTCTCAACTATTTTGTAGGTTTTCGAAAATAAACATGGATTGCCCAAAATACGACATCTATCACTAATAGGCTAAAGCTCTTGACACCAAAAGTTCAGACATTACTCATGGCAATACCTCAAAACTATTGCAAGTTACTACTAAAATTAAATAGTAACCTCAATTACCTACTTTAAGTTAAGACACACAACTCAGTGCAACAGGCAAACTCTCTTAACAAGATAAACATGAAAACTCAAGAGGATTCAACAACCAACTAAACAAAAGCTCTTTAAAAAGAAAAGCATGAAAACTAAGAGCTAAACATGACAGCAGCTATGGAAAGACAAAGAACACACACAACAAAGATAAGCATGAAAATCCTATGTTGTGTTCTAGGTTGAAGTGGAGCGTGTTTCTCTCCCACACAAAGAAAGCTGGGTTCTAACTTGTTATGAACAGCAAGAAAATCTAAAGAAAACTAAAAAAAAGGAAACTAAGAGCAAGACGCTCCAAGCATAGCACATAACGCATGAAGTGATAAGAATATAGTGGAACGAAAGACGAACTGATAATTGTTGATGGAGAAGGGGATGCATGGGGGCATCCCCAAGCTTAGACGCTTGAGTCTTCTTGAATATTTCTTGGGGGTGCACGGGGGCATCCCCAAGCTTGAGCGTTTGACCCTCCTGAATCTTCTTTTATCATCTTCCCTCGCACACATGAAAACTCCCTTCATACATAACTCATCATAATCTGATTAGCGAGGTTAGTACCCACAATAAAATAATTTTTCCCTACTGGAAATAAAAATAATCTTGAAGAGCTACTGTTTCTCAAGATTGCCAAAAGGTTTTTGCAAAGAAAAAGCAAGCTCAAGGTTTGCAAAACGAAGAAAAGGCAAAACAGGGCAGAATCTGTGAAAAACAGACCAGCAGGTAGTAAATAATTTTTTCGGGGCACTTCTGCAACTCAAATCAAAAAACTCAGAACAGACGCTCGAAAGCCAATTGTATAGATCACGCTGTCAAAAAAATTCAGATCAAAAAGATGATCTGGTGATTTTATTCGAATTTTTCTGTCCAAGGACAGAATCTGTTTTCTGGACAGCACGTCACAACTGTTGAACTTTCTTGCAATCGGAGGCTAAACTTGGCACAAAGCTGAAAAAGAAAAGATACAATGATGATGCTACTGTAGTAACAAACATCAAGACACAACAAAAGCAAAATAAAACCTAATTCGTTGTGGGCTGCCTCCCAAAAGCGCTTTCTTTTATGCCTTTAAGCTAGGCATGATACAAAAAAAAGAGAAGATCAAGTTTTATCTAGAGTAAGAGAATAGCTAGCCCGTGTAACGATCTCAAAAGGCAACTTAATCTTATTTCTAGGGAAGTGTTCCATCCCTTTTTTGAGAGGGAATTGGAATTTTATATTCCCCTCTTTCATGTCAATGATAGCACCAACGGTGCGAAGAAAAGGACGTCCCAAAATAATTGGACATGAAGGTTCACATTCAATATCCATAACAGTAAAATCAATGGGAACATAATTGTCATTGACAATGATAAGAACATCGTCGATCTTCCCCAAAGGTTTCTTTACGGAAGAATCAACAAGACGAACACCAAAAGAACAAGTATCAAATGGTTTCAATTCAACCATATCATACATTCTTTTGGGCATAACGGAGGTACTAGCTCCAACATCACATAAAGCACAGCAAGAGAAGTTATTCAACTTAATTTTAATCATAGGATCCCAACTATCTTCTAGCTTTCTAGGTATGGAGGCTTCTACGGTTGAGGTCATAGCATCACCATTAATAGGTCCAATGGGACTAGGAGTGCATTGGGTGCTAAGAGTTTGGATATCCTCAACAACTTGGATAGTAGCAATAGTGTGGTGGGTAGGAAGGCTCTTAATTCTATCTTCTTCCTCCTTTTCTCTAGCCCATCTCTTTTTAAGTTTAGCCATCATCCTAATGTTTTCATTAATTTGCACTTGAATAGCATTCATAGGAGTGGTCTTCCTCTCCTCAAGAGGAGAAGTTCTAATTTTAAGCAACTCTACCTCTTGGGCTAAATTGTCTACCTTCGAAGAGAGATTATCTAGTTTGTCTAGTTTTTCTTCTACACTCTTATTGAAGGCCTTTTGGGTAGTGATGAAGTCTTTAAGCATAATCTCTAGTTCAGAAGTGGAGTTCTTGGTGCTAGGATAAGTATTGTTGTTCCCATAGGAATTAGAGGGGAACGGTCTAGGGTTGCTACCAAAATTACTCCTATAAGCATTGTTATTGAAATTGTTTCTAGAGATAAAGTTCACATCTACTTGATCATGAGCAATCAAAGAATTTAAAGGAACATCATGAGGATCAATAGAAGATTGCTTGGAAAGTAGAGACAAGATCAAGTCAACTTTTTCATTTAGGGAGGAAATCTCCTCGACAGAGTTTACCTTCCTACCTGTTGGAGCGCGTTCGGTGTGCCATTGGGAATAATTGGTCATCATCTCGTCGAGAAGCTTCGTGGCAGCACCAAGTGTAGTTGACATAAAGGTTCCTTCCGCGGCCGAATCTAACAAGTTCCGCGAGGTAAAGTTCAAGCCTGCATAAAAAGTTTGGATAACCATCCAAGTAGTCAAACCATGAGTAGGGCAGTTCTTGACAAGAGATTTAATGCGTTCCCAAGCTTGGGCAACGTGTTCATTATCCAATTGTTTAAAATTCATTATGTTACTCCTTAATTGGATAATTTTAGCAGGGGGATAGTACTTCCAAATAAAGGCATCCTTGCACTTGTCCCAAGAATCTATACTATTCCTAGGCAAGGATTGAAACCAGATTTTGGCTCCTCCTCTCAAGGAGAAAGGAAAAAGCTTAAGCTTAACAATATCACCATCTACTTCTTTGTACCTTTGCATATCACAGAGCTCAACAAAATTATTTAAGTGCAAAGCAGCATCATCTCCAGCACCGGAGAATTGATCTTTCATAACTAGGTTCAGCAGAGCAGGTTTAATCTCATAAGAAGGTGCTGAAGTGGCAGGTGTAGCAATAGGCGTGCAGATAAAGTCATTGTTGTTATGACTAGTGAAGTCACACAACTTGGTGTTCTCGGTGGAACCCATAGCAGCAGCAAGCAAGATAACTATTTTTGTGATTTTTGGTAAGGGACACTAAAGCAAAAACTGAAAGGTAAACTAACAAGACTAAAAAGCAAAGATAAAAGATAGCGTGCAACTCCCCTATCTTGAAGAGTGGAGTCCCCGGCAACGGCGCCAGAAACTTGCTGGATGGCTTCTCGCCCCTCGTTGGTTACCCCAAGTGGAAGGTTGAGATGTAGCGTAGCGGCAAATTTCCCTTGGCAAAGGTACCAAGGATCGAATCCCGTGAGACTCCGAGGGTCGACATGTAGGTGTCAACGGCGCTAGAAACTTAGCGGTTGACGGGACCTGCACACAGATACATATAACTTTGCTCCCAACGAGTACAGAGAGGTTGTCAATCCCTCCGGCCTTGTTGTTTACAAAGGATCAAACACAAGAGATAATAATGATAACTATGACTGCAACTAGGAAATAAAAATAGGAAGTAAATAGAAGGTGTGATCAGCGGTGGTAATATGGACCGGGGTCCCATGATGTTCACTAGTGATGTCTCTCTCCCAAAAGACGATAAAACAACAAAGCGAGGTAAACAAATTACAGCTGGGCAATTGACAGGATTATGTGCGCAAACCAATGCTAACTATGCTGCAAAGACAGGTAGAGGCTCAAAAGCATGGGCGGTACGCCAAGGCAAGTAGACCGAAATCCATCTGCATCTACTACTAATCATCCACCTTCAGATATCTATCCAGAACATCTCGCTAGTATTAAGTTGCGAATCCCACCCAAAGTGTAAACTCAAAGCAACAGACAACTGCATTAAAAGAACTTTGCGTAAAGTAAACAATCCTTGCACCCGCAAGTACAAGCACCGTTGTTTTCTCCCTTGTGGCAACAGCACATCCCCTAGACTCATGTTTCTGTCACTCAAGCTAGTCATCAGGGGGCATGAACCCACAATCAAGCATAACGCTCCCTCTTGGAGTTACTACCTACTACTTGGCCAAAGCAATAAATAGCAACGGAGAACATGCAAGAATTACTCAAGAACAAAGATATAAAAGAGGTGAATCAAATATATTACTCAAACACAATCTGAACATAGTCTCATAATCCATCAGATCACAGCAAACTCAGCAAAGCAACAGCAGAAAGAGTACATATGTGCCTCGATCATGTAGGGCAGCTCACGAGGTCTAAACCATGAAGAGCAAAGAGGGGAGGAGAACATCACATAGCTACTGATCATGGACCCATGGTCCAAGGTGGACTACTCACGACTCATCTGGGAAGCGTCCATGGTGGTGGAGAAGCTCCCGATGGTGGTTCTCCCCTTCGGCAGGGTGCCGGGAAGAGTTCTCCTGATGCTCCCGATCTTGGAAGCGCTGCGGCGGCGGAACAGAGACGAGATCGCGAAAAAGGGTTCTGTCCTCGAGGGTTTCAGGACGAGAGGGATATATACTCGAAGGGGGGCAGCCAGAGGCGGAGCAGGGGCCCCAGGCGCCCCACTGGCGCGGCCAGGGGTGGGGCCGCGCCAGGTGGCCGCCTGGGCCTCCCCTGGCTCCCCTCTGGCCCATCTTTGGTTCTCCGCGAAGCTTCCTGTACGCTGATTTTTCCTATATTTTTCCTGGAATTTTTGGAGCACTTTTAATATGGGGGAAACCTGAAATAGAAAAATAGCAGAAAACAGGAACTGGCACTGTGGTGCACTGAGTTAATAAGTTAGTCCAAATATGATCAAAAGTGTATGGAAGTGCATCAATATCATAGCAATATCACACAAAAGAAGCATGGAGCAAGCAGAAATTATAGATACGTTCTGGACGTATCAAAGAGCAAATCCTACTAGTCAGAGAACGTTTGAAGGCCGCCAAGTCGAGACAGAAGAGCTACGCCGATTCACGTCGCCGAGACATGAGTTTCCGTGTTGGAGACCATGTGTACCCGCGAGTAACTCCGCTGAAGGGAACCAAGCATTTCCACGTTAAGGGGAAACTTGCACCCAGATTTATTGGCCCCTTCAAGATCACCGACCGACGAGGAGAAGTGGCTTACCAGTTGGAACTACCACATGAGCTATCCGATGTTTACAACGCATTCCACGTGTCACAACTCCGGAAGTGTCTCCAAGTTCCAGACAAGCCTGACCTCTACAAGGATGTCGATCACCAAGCCATTGACCTTCAACCTGATTTGACCTACCGCAAGAGGCCCATTCGCATTCTGCATGAAGCAGAGCGACGGACGCGAAGCTGCACCATCAAGTACTTCAAGGTCCAGTGGAGCAACCACACGGAAGCAGAAGCAATTTGGGAACGTGAAGACTATCTCAGATCTGAGTATCCCGATCTCCTTTAAGGCCTAGTGTAGGAATCTCGGGGACGAGATTCTTGTAAGGGGGGTAGGTCTGTCACACCCTGCATTTTGTAACATGGTTATTGCATTAATAAAGCATGAAAATTTGGAGCAACATTTTTTTTGCATCATTTGGCTTTTATTTGGAATCGAATTTTTCTCTCTCTGTTTACAAGTGCTCTTTAAAAGTCAACATAGCCTCACCTTCTATACTTCATCTCCTTACCCCAAACTTCCGCCCAATGATCATACCATATGTATAGGACAGTATAGTATATTCTTATAAAAATATTTTGGCCAAATAGTATGTTCAAAAATTACTTTTCCAAAAACCCCTGAATTGAGATTTGCACTGCAAGTACTTGATTTAGGGTGATAAAAATCTTTGAAAAGATATGTTTGAATCCTATTAGGTATAGGACTCCCAAAACCCACAAAAGTATAAGTTTAAAAGTTATTTTCCTATTTTATTTAAAGGCTTTTTCTTTAGGCCTGATATGGTCTTTAATAGGTAAAAATTATTTAACTATTTCAAAAATATTTGCCAAAATTCAGAGAGACTCTTGGGACATATATTGTCCATATATAAGTGTTTCAACACATGGTCACATTCAAAATATTGGGCAAATCCCTCAGAAACCCTTTTTAGATATTTCAAGCTTTAGAAATATTTACAAAGGAAGTATTCCCTAAAAATTCCAGGGATTTTCTATCATGTCAAATATGACATATTTGATGATCTTTCCAAGCATCATGCTTTGGGGAACAAGAAAACATCATCAAATCCCCTCAAAACCATTTATGTCCATTTTGAAGTTTGAGCAACTTTACATTGCCATACTTGTCCAAATGCTCTCAAACTTGGTACACATGCTAAAATGGTCTAATTATGCATCTACACCAAATGGCACATGTTTTGGAGAAGGGTAAGTTGGTCAGAGTGCCCCAAAATCGTTTCTGTTCAGATTCAAATTTGAACAACTTTACATTACCAACTTTTTACTTGTGACCGCAAATTTGTTGGACAAGCCCACAACCCCAAATGATGACACTACACCAAGTGGTTCATCAAGAAGGGATGATTTTCTTAACTAAATCTTGGAAAATCCATTTCAGTTGATTTCTAGGGTTTACAAAAGTTGCATTGGCAACTTTGCCCAAGTGAGCTCTAATTTGGTGAAAGGGCCTAATTATATGTGCCATTTCATCTTGTGGAGTCTCATGCCAAATGAAACCCATTTACTTACCCAAAACATCATCAAACACCTTCTGCTGTTTTACCAAAACCTTTCTTTTGACCCCTTCCACTATTTCCCCTCACCTCAGGTTCTTACCATAGCACCCCAAGTTCCCTTCTACCTCCGGTAGCAATAGCTGCACCGGAGCTCAATGATTGAGGGGGTTAAAACCCCATTTTACATCTTTGGACAACCACATTCACCCTTCTCTCTTAGCCCTCTCTCCTTCTAGAAGCCCTCCAAAGCATCCAAGGCCAATACCATGTTGTTTATTGTCTCCCTTATCCTCTAGACATTGGTGGCCACAGCCACAGGGCATAAAGAATTCCATGCCGACCATTTGCGTGCTCTTGAGAACGCTACAGTGCGCTCTGGCACTGTAGCCGCTCCTGACTCAGCGCCTCCGACCACATTGAGCCACACCGTCGCGCCAGCCGAGGCGCCTCGACGTCCGCGACACGCCACGGCCCTGTCCTCCTACTCCCTCTCCGTCCTATGGCTTCCCTCGCACGCATGCCGGCCGCCCGCAAGCTCCAATCTTCGGCCTCACACGCGCAAGCCTCTGGAGCCTTCCCCCGCTCCTTCCCTTCCCTTCTCTGGATGTGAACCACACCCACGAGCACCCCAGACACGCCCCGACGAGCCCCCGTGGCCTGTACCGACCACAACGAGCTCGCCGGCGCACACCTCCTCGGTGGACCGCCGCCCGCCTATATAAAGGCATCCTCGAGCCCTCTCCTCTCCATCACTCGCCTCTGGACTCGCTCAAGCAGCCCCCTGCACTCCCAGCTCTCTCCCAGAAGCTCTCGAGCTCGAGATCGAGCTCGAGCTCCGCAGCGGCGGCTCGCTGTCGTTCACTCGGTACGAGCTGTCCCCGCCGTTCCTGAGCCTTGATCTGGAACCGCCAAGCCCTACTAATCATCTCCCCTCTCTTTCCCCTCTCTATTGCAGTCAGAAACGGACGGAGTAACCACCACCCGACGCCTCTCCGCCGTGCAACCTCGTCGCCGGCGAACCCGACCGCTCCGGCGATAGCCTCCACCACCACCTGAACGGCGACTTCAGGCTGACTCCATCCCTGGCCTCAGCTCGCCCTACCGTGCCCTGCATCGCCGCCGATGAACTCGCCGGCCATCTGGACGGGGGTTAGGGATGACAGGCGGGCCCCTCCTGTCAGCCTCCCATCCCTCTCGCCTCATCTCTCTCCCACTAGCAACTGGGCCCTGCCCGTCAGGTTTTAACCTGACGCGCGCGAACCGCTCGGTTCGTCCGGGCCGAAAACCCTCCGGGCCTGTGCGCTGAGGCCGTCCTGGCCCAGTTGCACAGTAGCCTTTTTCCTTTTCTTTTCCGTAGGTTTTCCAAATAAATCTACAGGATAAAATAATTATCCAAATTAATTTATTCCAACTCCTAAAATCTTGTATTATTCCAACATATTTAATGATGTAACTTTCACACATATTCATGAACCTTTTCTATATTGTTCAAATTAAAATTCAAATTTGAACAATATAACCTCTGTTCAAAAATCCATTCACCCTATTCTGTCACTCCAAAACCAAAACTAAGAATTTTTTCCCTCTTAGTTTTCCTTCTAGTATTTTATAAAAATAAGTTGACATTTTTCTTAGCACTTTGATTTTTCTGTTTTTATCATCATCTTATTTTCCCGTTAGGTTATTGCGACGATTAGATACCGTGTTTGACGAAGTTGCTAAAGAAGAAGAAGGAGAAGGACTTGAAGGCTTTGAAGACCAAGCCAACCAAGGCAAGCAGCCCTTTGACCATGTCTATGAAACCCCCTTTTTCCTATGCATGTCATATAGCACTTATTGTCAATGCACCGGAATCATGTTGAGATGATGACCACTTGTGTGGGTTACCTTGTTTCTTTCATATTGAAACTTGCATCAACAATGACCCTACCTTCTTATGAGGGTTATGCGGGTGGGAGTAGATAGGTTACTATTGTAGTGGCTATGCAAGTGGAACGAGAATATGCATGATGGTGGAAGCATAGTACTTTCAAAAGAATCTTTCAAAAACCCCGTCGGGTGTCACTTATACCCGAGGGATATGATGAGTTGGGTAACTACTTGATGACGAAGTTGTGTACTAAGGGAAGTTTGGGTGATGTTTCTCAAACGGATTGGTTTAAGTTGCGACTGTTATTCCAACCTTACATGTGCAACCACTCTACCCTTATATGGGAAAGGGCATTATTGATTACCTAGGCCGATACTAGCATGGTGCCCGCATTACTAGTGACGGGAGTGACATGAGGTCACTCTCAGGATGGGGTCGTGCTTGGATAGGCGGCCACGACTGTTTTCACAGGGCACCGAACACACCGTTGGTACCCCGTGCCCGTGGTATGTGATATGGGAGCGAGGCTCCACAATATTAAGATACAAAATGTTGGCCATGGGGGTTGCTACCAATCGAGTGGACTCCATGTTAGTGTCATCTAGGGAAAGATAGTGATCGGGTGCTTACCCCGGGTACTTGAGGTACCGCGGGTCGTGGATGAAGTGTGGGTAAAGTGTGCAACCTCTGCAGAGTGTAAAACTATTCGAATAGTCGTGTCCACGGTTAAGGTCGGTTGGGTAACCGCTCTTGGGCTATGTACAATGTTTGCGAAACCCGGTGTGTGTGTGTGGGGGGGGGGGTGTAAGGACCGTTTCAATTAAGTCAAAAAGACTTGACAAGATGAAAGATATCATAATTTGGTTATGTTGATATCTGTAACCTATTCTCCTATGATGCATGCTTCACTAAAAAGGTAGTTCATGACATTGCACCCACAAATTTTCTTTCTGCAAACATTCCTATTTAGGGCTATTTCATACCTTGTCATACTTGTTCCAAAAACATGGGTTGCTTGCGAGTACATTCAAAGTACTCATTGGCTTGCCACTAGTTATTTAATTGGCCAGGCATGGAAGAGCAGGAATTTGAAGAAGTGTTTTATGGAGACGAACATGCGAACTAGGACGCTTTCCCAGTCAGAATGCATGTAGGGTTAAGGCAGATGGCATCGGTTCTACGTACCTATGAAGACTTCCGCTATTCGAGTTTATTTGCTATTCAGCCCGTGAGGCTTTATCCATGTAAGACCTGGCCATAATGGTCATAATTTTTGTAAGACGGTATGTATGGATGTAAGACTGTTGTTATTCAGCTTCTGTGTGTTCAGTGAGCATTGATCTCTGGGATCACTGTACACGTGCATTCGGTGATCTCGACTCATAAGTCAGGGTCCCCACACTTGTCCAGCATGTCGAAAGTCCTAGTTTTGAGGCCTCGCAATACTTCTGCATTCGCCCTATCATCTTGTTCGTTACTTCTAAGATGAGCAACAGAAGCAAAACAAACCTTGCTGCCGAGGTCTTGGACGTACTGCATGAAAGGTTGGCTCGTGAACTGTGTGCTGTTGTCGGTGAACACACTGTTTGGCACACCAAAATGGCAGACTAGTCCCTTGAAGAACTTGACGGCTGATTGTGCTGTCACCTTCCTCACTGGTTCCACTTTCAACCACTCCGTGAACTTGTCAATTGCGATGTACAAGTACTCAAATCCCTTGACGGCGCGGGGGAAGGGGACCAGTATGACGATCCCCCAGACCGAAAACGGCCCAGAAAGAGGGATCGTCTAAAGAGCTTGAGCTAGTTGATGAAGCTTCTTTGAATGGAACTGGCACGCTTCACATTTGGTTACTATTGTAGTTGCATCCTGGAGGGCGGTGGGCCAGAAAAAGCCTTGCCGGAATACCTTGCCAAAAAGGGCTCTCGACCCTATGTGGGAGCCACACATGCCTCCGTGTATCTCTGCCAACAGCTCAAGTCCATCCTCCTGAGGAATGCACTTCAGTTTCACGCCATTCAGTCTCCTTCTGTATAGGCCATTATCCACAAATTGGTACATGCTGGACCGACGGGCTACTTTCTCTGCCTTGTCTTATTCCTTAGGGAGTTTTCCTGTTTTGAGGAAACGGATGGTGTGTCATGCCCGTGCCAGAGCCTAGGGATTGACGACAAGCGCTAAAGGCTCATCGTTGGCCGTGGGGGCAGCTGGCTCTAAGGTCGGGTCTCGGGCCTCTGCCGGAGGTGGCTGCTCTTCGGCAAGCTCGGGGTACCCGGCAACGTCCTTGTCGGCGGCTCCAGGGAGCTCAGCGGGAAGGTACTTGACGAGGACAACCTTCCTTTGTTTGTTCTGCCCCGCAGATGGCTGAATGGATGGTTGGGTTAATTGAAGCACCAAGGTACCTGGTTCCACAGGTAGCTTGAGGGCAGCACATTTGGACAGGTCGTCGCCAATGTTGTTCTCTGCTCGGGGAACATACTTTGCCTGCAAACCGTCGAAGTGCTCCTCTAACTTCCTCACCTCATCCTCATAGGCCTCCATCACTGGGCTTTGGTAATCTTTGTTAACTTGTGTGACGACAAGCTGCAAATCACCCCTGATGATAAGCTTCCTGATTCCGAGGTCTATGGCGATCCTAAGACCAATGAGCAGTCCCTCGTACTCTGCAGTGTTGTTTGTTGATTGTTCTCGGGGAAAGCGGATTCAGACTATGCACTTGAGGCGCTCTCCGGTGGGTGCGACGAGTAGCATGCCGGCACCAACACCTTGTAGTGAGAAAGCTCCATCAAAGTACATAATCCAATCATGGCTTGTCTCCTTGCCGAGAAGGGTGATCTCTATAACCTCTTCATCGGGCGTTGAGGTCTATTCTGTGATGAATTCTTCCAAGGCTCAGCTCTTGATCATTGAGGTGCTTCCAAACTTGAGGCCAAAGCTTGACAGTTCCAACGCCCACTCCACAATCCTCCCAGTTGCATCTGGGTTGTGCAAGATCCATTGCAAAGGGAGGCGAGTGTCGACGGTGATCTCATGTGCCTGGAAATAGTGGCGTAGCTTCCTCGAGGACATAAGGAGGCCGAAAAGTAGCTTCTACATACCGGAATACCTTGATCTAGCTCCCTGCAAGAGGGAACTGACAAAATAGAATAGGTGCTGCACCATCTTCTTCTTCTGGGCGACCTCAACTTCTTGCGCAGACTATGTTCTGCCAGGACCGAGCCTTGCCAGCATCAGGCCCTGCCGGGGAGAACTCTTGCTCGTCACCCGACGGGTCTGCCACTACCGTTGTCTCTTCCTCAAACTCCCCATGTGCTACTAGCGCAACACTGAACACTTGATTCGTTGCCGCCAGATGTACCATCAACGGCTCTCGTCATTTAGGCGCTACTAGTGTCAGCATGGAGGAGAGGTATCTCTTAAAATCTGGGAGCGCTGCCTCTCCCTCTGTAGTCCATTTCATTGGACCCGCCTTTTCCAAAATTTTGAAAAATGGGAGGGCGCACTCGGAAGGTTTGGAGATAAACCTCCTAAGTGCAGCAATGCAGCCGTCGAGCTTACAGACATCTTTGACTCATCTTGGCGCCTCAATATGCTCAATCGCTTTGATCTTGTCAGGATTCGCTTCGATTCCGTGTTGAGACACAAATAACCCAAGGAGTTTAGCAGATGGGACGCCGAACACGCACTTCTTTGGTTTGAGCTTTAGGTTGATCTTGTGAAAGCTTGCAAATGTCTCCTCTAGATCCTGCACGAGCATGGCCTTGTCCTTGGTCTTGACCACTATGTCATCCATATAGGCTTCCATATTTCTATGTATCTGGGGCTCAAAATTGATTTGGAACGCTCGGGCAAATGTTGAACCATCGCTCTTCAACCCGAAAGGCATCCATACAAAGCAGTACGTGCCACATGGGGTGATGAACATGGTTTTCTCTTCATATTCCTTCATCATGAAGATCTGGTGGTACCCTGATTAAGCATCGTGGAATGATAGCAGGTCGCACCCGGAAGTGGAGTCCATTATCTGGTCAATGCGCAACAAAGGGAAAGGGTCCTTCGGACATATTTTATTGATATTGGTATAGTCGATACATAGCCTCCATTTCCCATTTTCCTTACGCACTACTACCAGATTGGCCAACCATGTGGGGTGGAGGACTCCCCTGACTAAGCTTGCCGCCTCCAACTTCCTGATTTCCTCAATGATGAACTCTTGGCGCTCCAACGCTTGCTTCCTGACCTTCTGTTTGACGGGCCGCGCATGTGGATAGACAGCAAGGTGGTGCTCAATCACCTCCCTGGGAACACCGGGGATGTCGGACACTTGGCATGCAAACACGTCGACATTCTCCTGGAGGAAGGTGACGAGCGCGTCTTCCTATTTATTGTCGAGGGCGGATCTTACGGTAAAAGCCCCACCTGTGTCGTCTTCCTTGACGGGGATCTTCTAGGTGTCTGGCAGGGCTGCGCTGGACCTCTTACTCCCACTAGTGGAGATCTCCGGCACATCCACAATGGGAACGCAACGCTCCGAAGAGGCGTGTTTGCCAGAGGGGGAGCTGGAGCTCTTGTCGGGGTCAGAGGCCTTGCCGGAAGAGGCAAAAGTCTTGCCGGTTTTCTTCACCTTAGGGGCCTCGGTGGCAGGAGCAAGTGTCTTGGCAGCGTCTTCTGCAGCCGCCTCTCGGTAGAGCTGGTCGGCGTAGATAAGTGCATCTTTCTTGTCGGAGGGGATGGTGATGATGCTTATTGGACCGGGCATCTTGAATGTGTTGTAGGCATAGTGTGAGGCCGCCATAAACTTGGTCAGTGCTGGGAGGCCAAGGATCCCATTATAGGGCAAGGGGATCTAGTTAACGTCAAAGACAATCCTCTCCGTCCTATAATTTAGCTCGCCCCCGAATGTAACGGGCAGAGCGATCTTTCCTTTCGGCTGACTCCTCCCCGGGTTGACCCCTTGAAACGTGCCCATCTCTTCGAGATCTCCATCGGGGATTTGTAGCCTCTTGATCACAGCGGGCGAGATCAGATTCAAACCGGCCGCACCGTCAACTAGCACTTTCGTCACCTTGAGGTTTCGTATCGTTGGTGAAACCAACAATGGCAAACACCCGACCGCTGTTGTACGGTTAGGGTAATCCTCAGTGTCAAAAATTATAGGCGTACTGGACCACGTCAGTGCCCTCTAGGCGTCGAACGATGGCTCTGCCGCAGTGATGTCACCTGCCCACTGTTTTTGTTGGTGGTCAGAGGTACGCAGCAAGGCGCCACTGTTGATGCACATGGCCTCTGTTGCTTTCTAGAACTCGTGCTTGCTGGACTCATCTTCCTCGCCATGATCATCATCTTCCTCTTTCTTGTCGCGGCCCCGAGCGGGCCTCTCTGGATGGTTATCTTGGCCGTAGTGACCACCTCGGCCGCCATGCTTCTTGCCGGGTGCCTCGGCACCGTCCGGGCATTTCTCCTTATCACGCCTCTCATACTTCTCTGCGAGCAGCTCGACCTACTGGTAGTTCTAGAGGTCATGGCCCTTGGTGCGATGAATCTTGCAGTACTGCTTGTCGGCAGCCGTCACGGCCCGACAGGTGCTGCACCCGGCAACGGGGTCATCAGCCTTGGCCCTTTTGGCGGCGCCGCAATCGTTGGATCCCTCTACGGCAAGCACAGCTTGCCCTTTCGCTACCGGTTGTTCCGTCGGCCCCTTTTCGCCGGGGCGACGGCGTCTCCGTTTGTGGAGTCGGTTTCTGCGCTGACGTCTTCGCCGTGGTACTTCCTTCCTTCTTCAGCCCAAGCGCATCTATCACTCGGCTACTTCTTTAGGCATGTTCATCGCCAACTCCTCACGAATCTTTTGGCTGCACATATTCTGATGGAATGTACTGATGATGGTGGCGGGGTGAACGTCTAGGATGTTGTACTGCACACGGCTAAACCTTTGTATGTACTTGCGCAGGGTTTCGCCATCCTTCTGGTAGATAATATGCAAATCGCTTTCTTGGCCAGGAGCTTGGTGGCCACCGGTAAAGGCACCAAAAAACTCGTGGCACAGGTCCGACCAGGAAGAAATGGAACCCATGGGCTGGTGCATCAACCACGATATAACATTGGGCTTGAGCACCAATGGAAAGTAGTTGGCGAGCACCTTGTCGTCGCGAGCCCCAACAGCCTGCATCACGATGGTGTTGATACTGATGAACTCCGACGGCTGAGTCTTGCCGTTATACTTCTATCCGACTTCAGGCTTGAACGTGCGGTGTGAGGGCCACTGAAACTACCGCAGCTCATGGGTAAAGGCCGGGCAACCCACCTCGTAAGGTAAGTCGCCAAGGTCCCCCGGTGCCGGGTGGTCCCTAGTAGGCCCTGCATGCCTATTTGATTGATGGCGCGCTTCGCGCCGTCGCTTGATAGTGTTCTGAGCGTATTCCTGGGCTCTCTCCCGATGGACTTGATGTTGGTCGCGGCGGGCATGCGGGTCGGACGACGCTGTGGAAAAGTTGTCATGGGCGTCGGCTCGACGAGCCGGCGGCTGCTGTTGCTGGCGTGGGGTAGGAGAGTGCACCATGGTCGCAGCAGCTCTGGTCCTCCGACCACCAGCGTGTGTCTGCTCACGAGAGCGCCGGTACGAGGGTTCCGCCATCGCCGGTCGCGGTTCATCTCTATTGGCGAAGCTGATGAGGCTCCAGATAGTGGCTCTCCACTCGTCGAGTTTCTCTGCGGCGGGAGGAAAGTCGAGGAGAAGTTGCGCGCGTGCCAACGCTTTTGCTAGTGTTGGTGGCAGTGAAAGCTGCATGGACCGCGACGCACTCTGACTTCTAACCACGTTAGAAGGATCTCTATCATGTTCGCACTGCCACACGCTGCTACCACCAGCGTCTGCTCGTGCATGCTGGCCCGGTGCGTCTTGAGAGTGAAGCAAAGGGCTCTTCCCGCGGCGGTGGCTGGAGGCACCAACGTCGCGGTGTCACATACCATGTACGAGCTGGGAAGACCGTGGAGCAGGCGCCAGCGAAGGTGTCCTGGAGGTCACCGCGCCGCCTGTGGGCAGCATACCGATGCCCTTAGACCCAACAACGTGTGGCTCGTCGTCTTGGGCACAAACGACGCCGCTCGCCTGGCTCCGATGGCCAGAGTGTCATGGAAGCTCGCGGGTCGCGCCTCCGCCACCATCCGCAGCTGCCCCATCACCCGTCCGAGCTGGCATGGGCGGTGCAGACCTGGAGGGGCCGATCGCCATGATCCCCTTCTTCTTGGGAGCCATCACTATGAAGGAGAAGATGCGCTAACTCCTAGACCATATTTTCATAACCAGCACCCCCCCTCCCCTACCTGATGCGCCAACGATGTCTGGGGAAATGACACCTATGGGATCCCGGGGTGTAGGATCGAAAGTAGGTCTAGAGGGGGGGTGATTAGACTACTTGACAATATAAAAAATCTGCCTTTAGATCATGCAATGTTTTTGGCAGTTTCACAATTAAGAACAATTCAAGTATCACCCTACACATGCAATTCTAGAGTATATGCAGCGGAAAGTAAATTGCACATGTAAAAGAGAGGTGGAGAAGATCAAACGCAGTTTGGTGACACGAAGATTTTTGTCGTGGTTCCGATAGGTGGTGCTATCGTACATCCACGTTGATGGAGACTTCAACCCACGGAGGGTAACGGCTGCGCGAGTCCACGGAGGGCTCCACCCACGAAGGGTCCACGAAGAAGCAACCTTGTCTATTCCATCACGGCCTACGCCCACGGAGGACTAGCCTTACTCGGGGTAGATCTTCACGAAGTAGGCGATCTCCTTGCCCTTACAAACTTCTTGGTTCAACTCCACATCTCGAAGACGGAGGCTCCCAAGCGACACCTAACCAATCTAGGAGGCACCACCCCCCAAAAGGTAATAGACGGTGTTGATGGTGATGAACTCCTTGCTCTTGTGCTTCAGATGATAATCTCCCCAACACTCAACTCTCTTCACTGATATGGCTGTGGTGGAAGAAAGATTTGAGTGGAAAGCAACTTGGGAAGGCTAGAGATCAAGTTTCATATGGTAGGAATGGAATGGCTTGATCTCAACACAAGGGTAGGTGGTTCACTTCTCAGAAAGTGTATGGTAGAAGTGGTGGTACTTTCTAATGGCTCTCCTCACGAATGAAGAGGGGGTGGAGGGGTATATATAGCCTCCACACAAAATCCAACCGTTACACGCACATTTGACCAATCTCGGTGATACCGAAGTGAAAACTCGGTCAGACCGAAAGTTCAAATATAGTGAACGTTGGGATTTTCGGTGGGACCGAAAATACCATCTCGGTGTGTCCGAAGTGAGTCAAAGGTTAGGGTTTGCCATCTCGGTGTGACCGAAAACAACAACTCGGATATTCCGAAATGCTGTCAATTGGTTACAGAAGGTTGGCAGACCATTTTCGGTGAGACCGAAACTCAGAATCGGATGGACCGAGAAATTAGGGTTTGGGGAAATAACTGAAGTGGTTCATCTTGGTGGGACTGAGTTTGCAGAATCGGTTTGTCCGAGATTACTTATGAGTGTGTTGATAGTGAAGAGTGCTGATAGTTGAGGGAGCTAGATCACCAAGCACTTGAGCAACAAGAACATTAACACAACCTCATCCCCTTTTAATAGTATTGGCTTTTCCTATGGACTCAATGTGATCTTTGATCACTAAACCAAAAATAGAGTCTTGAGCTTTTGCCAATGCTTGTCTTAGCATTTTGAGGGGACCACTTCTTGAGACATTTCCATACCCATATCATCGAACTTTGCTGAAATGATTCTCAAGTGAATGTTAGTTCAATGATATATATGTTGTTATTAATTACCAAAACCACCCGGGGATTAGTTGCACTTTCAATCTCCCCCTTTTTGGTAATTGATGACAACATATAGATCAAAGCTTCGACAAAAGATATAATCAAGGAATAATATCGTCGCTTTGAGAAGTATGTGATAAACAAGAGCTCCCCCTAAATTTGTGCATTATTTAAAATTTGCGTTTGAATGCAAATGCACAATCGATTAGGATTATGGGTCACTCTTCCATGTCACATACATCTTGGTGGAGCGCACAAAATGATAAGAATGAATAACATACACTCAATCACCAAGACAAGAGTAAATAGCCATACAATAAGGAATAGCATATGATAAGCAATAAGCACACATTAAGGCATAGTATGACTAAGCACTCATTAAGGTAGCATCAAACGTAGTAGCAAGCACACTTAAAGTATCAGGAACCAAAAGAAACCAATGTATCTGAACGAAAAACCGGCAAAAGAACGAAAGACGAAAGAGCACTCTCTCTCTCGAAGCCCTATGATCTATAACAATTTCTCCCCCTTTGGCAACAAGTTACCAAAAAGTTCGAAAAGGTATAGAGCTAAACGTCACTGCGGCTCTGCTGGCGGCTCCCGTCTGGGTAGATGTCGGTGTAGAGATAGCTGCATCTGCGAAGACTTCTGCTGAAGTCTGCGGTGGAGGAGTGGATGCTGGAGCTGTAGGAACTGCTGGAGCTGTAGCTGGTGCTGAAGTGGTAGCCCTGGAGTCTGTCACTGGGATAGCTGCAGATCTGGATCCTCTGGGAACCTGAGCAGTCTGGCGATGAGAGTCCTGGACTAGATCATCCTGCATAAGCTCTGCTCTCTCCTGCCTAGTCTCCTCCATGTCTGCCTCAAGCTTGTTGACAGACACCTGAATCTCAGTCAGCTTCACGTCCAGAGCGTGGATCTTGTCCTCGACAATCCTCCCAAGGCTCTCCTGAGATTGCTCAATGCTGGCCAGGCGTTGTTCAATCCTTTGGGTAGCTTCAAGAATTTGTTCTCCAAAGCTCTTTGGCTTAGCTGCTGCTGCTGCTGCCTCTTTGTCAGCTTTAGCCTTCTTTGCAGCTTCGATTTTGGCTTGTCCTTCAACTGAGGTGGGATCCTCTTCATCCATCACAACTACGTTGTCCTCATGCTCTGGCTGCAGTGGCAAGTGCTTCCTATCCAACATGAATTTGCCCGTGCCAAACTTGGCGTTGATGAGCATCTGTATCTGCGGTGCAAATCCACACGACCTCTTCTGGTCAGCTGCAGTCCTCTTAATGGTCTCTACCATCAAGTCCATCACCTTAAAAGGTTCCTTCTCATCGAGAATGTGCAGCATGTTGATAGAATAGCCTCGTATCATCCGGTGGTCTCCTGACTTAGGCATCAATGTATGCCTCAGAATAGTGTTAGTGGTGGTCAGACCTGCCTGGAGATAGTACACTGAGCCAAGCTTCCATCCTTCCAAATCAGCAGCTGGGATCTCCTTGTACATATTCTTCATGGAATCATGACTCTTCTTAGGAATCCCATAGACATCAATGTCGTCCTCTCTCTGCACTGGAGCGTTCAGAAGTTCTGCCCATTCTTCAACAGTCGAAGAAAACCGTTGACCTTCAGTCATCCGGGTGATCTTGCCATCAGGGTAGAAGTGGGCTGTGGCATAGAACTGCATGATCATCTCGTCGTTCCAAGCTGTCAGCTCTTGACCCACAAAATCAGCAACTCCACATGCAGTAAAGCTCTCATGCACATGGGGAAAGAAGTCCCGGTGCTCTTCACTGTCAATATACTTCCAGTCAACATACATGGTGTCAGCAACAATGGGCTTCTTATCCATTAGCACGGTCTCATAGAAATCCTGCTGCTCTCTGGTGTGGAATCTGGGGTCCACAGCAGTCCTTCTCCTTACGGCATATGGATCAGACTGTCTCCATAGCCTGAGACATTTGTCCTTCCTTGCCTTCATGTCCTCAGCTTGAGGATGAGCATCATTGTGGAGTGGCAACTTGGGACGGAGCTTAAGCAACACATGCTCTTCATCTGATTCAGACGGTGGCATCTCACCTTTGTTCTTCTCAGAAGCTGGAATGCTTCTGGTTGTTCTCTTGGGCTTGGCTGGAGCTGCCTTGACTGGAGCAGGCTTCTTGGGCTTAGAAGAGGCTTGAGCCCGAATAGCATCACCCATGAACGTAGCTTTCTGAGGAGGAGGCTGGGGTGCTTCTTCTTCTTCTTCTTCTGCAGCATCAACTTGAGGTTCAGCATAAACAACCCTCTTCCTTTTGGAAGTCTTCTTCACCTTGCTTGGAGCAGGCTCTTCCAAGTTGAGCTTCTTAGCAACTGCTGACTGCTTCACTTTGCTTGTGCCTTTCCTTGGCTGCTGTCCTTGGTGCTCTTTGGCAACCACATTCCTCTTGGGCTTGGAGGTAACTTCCTCAGCAACAAAGTCGGAGTCCTCATCATCAGAAGTTCTCTTCTTCCTGGTTCTGGTGGCTGCAGGAGGCAAACCACTAGGGGTGCTCCTCTCACCATCATCACTGGAGCTGCTCGCAGGACTTGTATCTGCCTCTGGAATTTCAGCAAACGGTGATTCAGACCTGTTCTGGCTGTCACTGACATCTGACATGGCTGAAAAACCTGTGAAAAGATAAGGTATAGGCAGAGTAGAAGAGTTATCACAACTGCAGAAGTTTTTGCAAAAAAAAATGAGTTCAAAACTTAGTTTTGAGTTTTCACAGAATGTATTTCGGTCAAACCGATTTCAGGTTTCGGTGCAACCGAAGTGCTCAACAGAAACCTACACACCACTTTCGGTCAGACCGAAATGGGTTTCGGTCCTACCGAAAACTTAGGGTTTCACTGAAACTACTTTTCGGTCGTTCCGATTGGCACAACTCGGTTAAACCGAATTACGCAGTGCAATGGCCAGAGGCCAAATCGGTCATTCCGATTTTCAAAATCGGCTTCACCGAGATGCATTCCGTGGAAACCTAAACCTAAGAATTTTCCTCGAAACTAGAAGATCTGAACTATTGTACAGGGAACATATCAAACGTGGATTGAATCATGGCAACCTATCGTGCAAGAATCGGAAGTGGAGCACGAAAAGGGATCGGGACACACCCTAACTTGGTGGTGTCCCTCTACGGCGGCAACGGTGGAGATGATTACCATTGACGGCGGCGGAGACCTGCGGCGAGGGCGCACAGGCGACGAAGGCGACGATCCGTAGATCAGGGCGGCGGCAGCAGGGGTCTTGGGGGCGAACGGTTTGAAGAAAGAAATCGCGCGCTGCCCCTCAGGTATATATAACCCCGTGCTGTTGGTGGGACCGAGTTGAAACACTCGGTGTCACCGAGATGTATATCTGCTGTGCAGTTACACATATCGGTCAGACCGAGAGTTTGAACTCGGTTTCACCGAGATGAAACCTAGATCAGTCTAAGCGTTTCGGTTGGACCGAGATTGAGAAACCGGTCAGACCGAAATGGACTTAGAAGGTTTTGGAAGTCAGCCTTAGACGAATCGGTGGTTCCGAGTGCTCCTCACTCGGACTGTCCGAAAAAGACTTGTTCAAAGTTGTGATATGAGCATGAATAGAATTTTGAGACAAGAAAGCATAGATAGCTAGGGAAGGTGCTTAGGCATTCTTGTCCATCCATTTGGCCAGAAAAAGAAACCAAAACAATCAAAACAACAAATGGATGTCCTTGAATGGATAAAATCATGCATTCAACATGCTCACACAATAAGATAGCAACTGAAACATGTGTCAAACATGCACAACCAATCACTCTAGCTACTAGCACACAATTTGTCGATGACTAGGTCATCTATATATGAGTATATTGACTTAGGAGCCCAATGAGAACATTTGATCATAGGTCATATTCATCGTTTAAGCACAAGTGGGGTTACCACTTTTACATAAAGCATTTATGTGTTCACATCATTTGAAGATGCTTTAGCTCAATTTTTAGAGCAAAGCTCCCCCTAGATGTGAGAACCCCTTTTAAAGGGTCAAACTAACCTTGGGTTGTCGTAGAAGACTTCATGTAGATGTTGAAGATGTGGATGCTCGATGTTGATGTAGATCATCAAGAGTTGGGAGCAATCCTTTGGATTAGGGCACTTTCAATACCTACATGGGTTAGTCCCACAAGGAACAAACAAGAATATCCATAGACATAGAGTGAAGTTCACAAAAGATGATGTCCATGAAAGCAATGATTACCTTGTCCCTTGACTTACCAACAAGAGGGTTTGTGACTCCATGAACAAGTGCATGATGTGGAAGTTGATTGCACAAGTTCTTGCCAAAATGAATATGAGTGAAATTTGTTGGCGGAGTCACCCTCAAGAACCTACTAGTTCTTCTTCTTTGGGATCCACATCATCTTGATGGGAATCCTTGGTGTTGTAGTTGAGCTTGACGAAGTAGAACTTGATGTGTCCTTGGGAACCCACTTGACCATGGCTTGAGGTGCTTCAATGAATGCATCAATCTCCTCTTGAAGCTTGTCCTTGGCCTTTAGCTTGTGGTCTTGTGGTGGAAGGTCATCTTGAGCTTGTTCCACATTGGAAGAAGTAGGATCGTACTTCTCCTTTTGTGAGACAAACTGTGGAGTAGGGTATTGACCTTCTTCCCACTCAACACCTTCGGCGTTGAACTTTCGCTCAAAACCAATCCCTTGATTCTTCCGGTGTCTTCCTTGTTTGCGAACAATCTCCTCAAAGTTCTTGCTTCCGGCAAGACTCTTGTAGACACCTTTCTCTATGATTTCCTTCAATAAGCTATTTTCTTGCTCAAGTGTAACTTGGCTTGAAACATTGTTAGTGGAATCAAGAGAACTACTAGAAGCAACAATATTGGATTTAACATTGTTATTGTTACTACTAGAGGAAGAATTTTTCTTATGCTTGTCATGCCTAGTCTTAATAGGTGGAAAGAAATTAGACAAGAGAAGTCGTTTGGCAAGATATGAAGAACTCTTCTTTCGAAGATCGTCATTGATCGCTTTTAGAAACTCATGTTCTTGCTCTAGAGTGAGCTTCTCGAAGCGTAGCTTCTCATGAGATCTTAGGAGCTCTCTATGATCTTCTTGAGTTGTTTCATGAGCTAACTTAAGAGTGTTTAGTTCTTTAGTTAGACGCTCAATCTCCTTCATAGCATTGTCATTCGACTCTTCTCGACTATAAAGACTACTAGCATTTTCATCATTACTAAGCTCACTAGATTTATCATGCAAGAGCTCATCTTCACCAAGCAAGTCATCCTCATCACTATCAAAGTCAATGAATTCAAGGTGTGTTACCTTGGGACCTTTAGCCATGAAGCATCTTCCAATTCCCTCATTTGGTGAATCAAATAAGTCGTAGGAGTTGGAGTTGGAGGATACTAGTGCAAGTCCGGCAACACCTTCATCTTGACTATAGTCGGAGTCGGAGTGATAGCTTCCATCGGATTGATTGTCAGAGTCGGAGCCGGGGACCCATTCACCAACATGAGCTTGATGTCTTCTTCTTGTGTAGCTCCTTGATGACTTGTCTTTCCTCTCCGAATCCTTGCTTCTCCGAGAGGGTCTTCGTTCATAACGATCATCTCCTCTCCTTCTCTCTCTCCGAGGTGACTCATCTCTTGCTCTTCTTCTTGGAGATTCTTCTCTTCTCTTGTGGGGAGCCGTACACTCATTTGAGAAGTGTCCGGGTCTTCCACAATTGTAGCAGTTTCGATCACGACTAGAAGATCTCTTTTCATCATATGATCTAGACTTTGAGCTTCTTTCTTTGCCTCTATTCTTGTAGAACTTGTTGAAGTTCTTGACCATTAGGCTTATCTCTTCATTGGAAACTAGCTTGTCACTTGAGGTAGTAGGAGCATCACTTGTAGCTTTGTAAGCACCACTTGACTTGTTGTGAAGCTCTTCCTTATCCTTAAGTGTCATCTCATGAGCAACAATTCTTCCAATGAATTCAGTTGGCTTGAGAGTCTTGTAGTTTGGCATCATTTGGATCAAAGTGCACACGGTGTCATACTTTCCATCCAAAGCTCTGAGAATCTTCTTAATGATGAATCGGTCGGTCATTTCTTCGCTTGCTAAGCCAGCAATCTCATTTGTGATGAGAGCAAGCCTAGAGTACATTTCAGCGACTCCTTCACCATCCTTCATCTTGAACTTGTCAAGTTGACCTTGAAGAATATCTAGCTTTGATTCCTTCACAGATTCAGTACCTTCGTGCATTTCAACCAAAGTATCCCAAATCTCTTTAGCATTCTCAAGACGGCTGATTTTGTTGAACTCTTCGGGACACAAAGCATTGAAGAGAATGTCACAAGCTTGAGCATTGTTTTGCAACATCCGCAACTCTTCGGGTGTAGCTTCGCGATCCGGAACTTTTCCTTCTTCAAAGAAATCACCTTGCATGCCAACACAAATAATGCCCCATGCGGCTGGGTTATGACCAAGAATATGCATTTTCATTTTATGCTTCCAACTAGCAAAATTTGTACCATCAAAGTAAGGACCTCTACGATAATTACCCTCACTAGACGCCATACTCTCCTAGGTTGTGAAACCAAGCTTATGGAGTCCAATGCAATGGAAACCAAGGCAATGGAGACCAAAGCTCTGATACCACTTGTAGGATCGAAAGTAGGTCTAGAGGGGGGGGTGATTAGACTACTTGACAATATAAAAAATCTGCCTTTAGATCATGCAATGTTTTTGGCAGTTTCACAATTAAGAACAATTCAAGTATCACCCTACACATGCAATTCTAGAGTATATGCAGCGGAAAGTAAATTGCACATGTAAAAGAGAGGTGGAGAAGATCAAACGCAGTTTGGTGACACGAAGATTTTTGTCGTGGTTCCGATAGGTGGTGCTATCGTACATCCACGTTGATGGAGACTTCAACCCACGGAGGGTAACGGCTGCGCGAGTCCACGGAGGGCTCCACCCACGAAGGGTCCACGAAGAAGCAACCTTGTCTATTCCATCACGGCCTACGCCCACGGAGGACTAGCCTTACTCGGGGTAGATCTTCACGAAGTAGGCGATCTCCTTGCCCTTACAAACTTCTTGGTTCAACTCCACATCTCGAAGACGGAGGCTCCCAAGCGACACCTAACCAATCTAGGAGGCACCACCCCCCAAAAGGTAATAGACGGTGTTGATGGTGATGAACTCCTTGCTCTTGTGCTTCAGATGATAATCTCCCCAACACTCAACTCTCTTCACTGATATGGCTGTGGTGGAAGAAAGATTTGAATGGAAAGCAACTTGGGAAGGCTAGAGATCAAGTTTCATATGGTAGGAATGGAATGGCTTGATCTCAACACAAGGGTAGGTGGTTCACTTCTCAGAAAGTGTATGGTAGAAGTGGTGGTACTTTCTGATGGCTCTCCTCACGAATGAAGAGGGGGTGGAGGGGTATATATAGCCTCCACACAAAATCCAACCGTTACACACACATTTGACCAATCTCGGTGAGACCGAAGTGAAAACTCGGTCAGACCGAAAGTTCAAATATAGTGAACGTTGGGATTTTCGGTGGGACCGAAAATACCATCTCGGTGTGTCCGAAGTGAGTCAAAGGTTAGGGTTTGCCATCTCGGTGTGACCAAAAACAACAACTCGGATATTCCGAAATGCTGTCAATTGGTTACAGAAGGTTGGCAGACCATTTTCGGTGAGACCGAAACTCAGAATCGGATGGACCGAGAAATTAGGGTTTGGGGAAATAACTGAAGTGGTTCATCTCGGTGGGACTGAGTTTGCAGAATCGGTTTGTCCGAGATTACTTATGAGTGTGTTGATAGTGAAGAGTGCTGATAGTTGAGGGAGCTAGATCACCAAGCACTTGAGCAACAAGAACATTAACACAACCTCATCCCCTTTTAATAGTATTGGCTTTTCCTATGGACTCAATGTGATCTTTGATCACTAAACCAAAAATAGAGTCTTGAGCTTTTGCCAATGCTTGTCTTAGCATTTTGAGGGGTCCACTTCTTCAGACATTTCCATACCCATATCATCGAACTTTGCTGAAATGATTCTCAAGTGAATGTTAGTTCAATGATATATATGTTGTTATTAATTACCAAAACCACCAGGGGATTAGTTGCACTTTCACGGGGACCCATAGTTTGGTAGGCGGGGCGTAGAGCTGTGCAAAGAGCATGTCAAGATGATCAACGCGGGGGAATTTTACCCAGGCTCGGGCCGCAAGAGATGCGTAAAATCCTTGTCCTGCTTGTCTGTGTATATTTGGTGTTCTTGAGCTCCTGAACTAGCCTCTATGCATGCCTGCCCAAAAAGTCTGAATCCTCTCTCAGTATGCCTCGGGCCTCCTTTTATATAACAAAGGGGTTGCCGTAATGAGACACAGGAGGTGGAAAGTTACTACAGTGTACAAGGTTATCTTCTGACATCATCAGACAAACGCATTTAATGCATCGCCTACATGTCCTCTAGCTTTACTGGGGACTGCATGGAAACTTGTCCCGCCCGTTTCTACCACACCTCGCACACGCGTCCAGGCTGACGAGGCATGCGGCGCCATGTTGGCTGCTGGCTGCTATGGTGGCAGGGTCTTCACGAAGATCTGCATGCCACCACGCAGGTTCTTTTAGTTTGCTTATGGGAGGCATGTTGCCACGCATGCGCTTGTCAAGGTGGCGAGCCGGTTGTTGCGTAGGAGTGGCCGCGGGGCAGCAAAACCTTGGTGGGCGTGGGCCTGACTGTGGTCCCGCAAACACCCCCGGCAAGGGGTCTTGCTGGGGTCTTGTGGCTGTCCCCGGCAAGGATCTTGCCGGGGGTCTTCGATCGTCCCTGGCAAGGCTCTTGCTGGGGGTCTTCATCTTATGGTCCCTTGTCTAGTTCTGCAGGCCCCTTGGTCCTATACATATCCGCATGCCACTGCGTAGGCGCACCTTGAATCTTGGTCTTAACGTTGTCGATGATGTCAAAGCTCTCAGATCCAAGGGGGCGTTTCTTTGCTTGTGTTTGGGTAAGATGCCCAAGAAGGCTCTTTCCGGGGTAACGTAGGCCGCCCCGGCAAGGGCGATGCAGGGGGAGTGTAACACCCCAAATTTTTGAGTTGGATTTTCTTTCAAACTTTTGGCCTTTTGGAAGGGGGATTGTTTGATCTTTTCTTTTGCCCTTCAAAAATTCCTTTGTGCCAAAGTTTTTGGATTTTCTCAAGCTTGGTTTTTGACCTTGAAGTTTTTCTTTAGGGTTTGGCTCAAGCAAGTTGAGATTCAAAAGTAGCTGTTTGAGTTCTCCTCTTCTCGATTTAAAATTCTCTAGTTTAACCTTGACCTATCTCCCCTCCAACCTTCATCTTGCCATGATCCCAACAAGGACAATCGTCTCCAAGACCCTCTCCACACCATGGGACAAGCATTTAATCAATTCCAGCAAGTTGTGAGCTTATTGGGATTTTTCTCCTATTTATTTCACTCCAAAATTAATTCTATCTTTTACATTGGCCTTGGTGATTTACAAAGGAACCACCATTTTCATCTACCTATTTGACTCCAAACCAACTCTCCTGGATGGTCTTTAGCACCCACAACCTAGATCCATCTTGTTTCACTGGTCCATAGTTCAAAATTTTCAAATTCCACCTACTGCAAGTTTGGACCAGATTTGCAAAATTTGGTGAAATTCATATTTATCTTTTTCCAAAAATCATGTGAAAAATCATGCAACCCCTAGATCCATCAAGAAACCACTCCACCAAATATCAGCTCCAAAAACCTTGTGCACATACCAGATTCATTTCATCAAACACCTAGCCTACACTGACTATTAGCTGTTAACTGAAACTGTCAACAGTTCAACACTTCATCAGTTTCGTCAGTTTCGACAGTCGTCGGGCGCGGCGACAAAACTCGTTTGTATCTTCCTTGGCTCGACGCTGCACTGCAGCTTCTTCTTATCCACGTGCCGCACGGTCGTTTGGCAGCTTCTGGGCGTCGGTGGCGCCCTGGCCCGACCGCGCTGGCGACTGCCACGGCCACAGCGCCGCCCGTGGCGGCTGACAGAAGCAACGCCGCAGCTCCATGCCGTTTTGCGCCGCCCAGACCACCTCAGTGCTCCGCATGTCCCTCTCCACAGCCAACGCACGCGTGGCACGCCGTCGCCGTGTCCTGGCACGTGCAGAGCGTCGTTTCTGCCACCGACAAGCCGCGCGGCCGTTCCGTCGAGGACAGGCCGTAACTTCACCCCTACTGCCAAGTTAAGCGCGGGAATGGAGCTCCTACAGATCATAGATGATGCTAGAGTCCCTAACCCCGCCGTCCGACCACAGCAGCGCCGTAATTAGCTCGCCGGACTTATCTGTTCGCGGCCGCCATCTCGAGCCGCCTATAAAAGGCACCCCCGAGCTCGTGCTCGAGCACACACGCCTCCACTACTTCCCTAGACCGTGCCCAACCTCTGGGAGAGCCCCGAGAGGCTTTTCTTCCCCGGCTCCGGCCAGCTGCCTCCGCCTCGGGCTCCAGCTCCGTTCACTCCGGTGAAGGCTTCTCCGCCGTTGTGAACTTGAACGTAGTACCCTGGCATCCACCTAGTCCTAACCCCCTACTCAATTTCACTCCAGAAACCTTCTCCGATGAGGTCCACGACCACCCGAGTCGCCGTCCGCCGGAGATAAGCTTGCCGTCGACGTGGGGCTCGCCGGCACCCAACTCTACCACCGTTCGACGCGGAAGACCACCGTGAAGCTGTAGGTACCCCTTCCCTCCCCTAGCTCGCCGCGGATCGACGCCGGCGATCGCCGCAGCATCGACGCCGGCGCGGCTCTGCTTTCTTTTTTCAAACCTGACACGAGGGGCCCTCTGTCAGTCTCTCAGCTCTCTCCCTTCGAAACGTTTTCTGTTAGCGCAATCGGCAAAATACGTCTTCCGTCAGCGGCTGGCGTACCGCGTACCGATTCGCTTTGTCTTTTTCTGTTCTAGCCCCTGGATCTTTTCTGTTTCATTACAGATGGGTCCCTAGACAGAAACCTTAATATCTTTTAAACTAAAAGTGATTTTTAGTTGATTCTTTTTCTATCCACTTTGGTTTTCTGTCTAGTTTTTTGTCATATTAATGTGGAAATATTTTTAGCAACTTTATTTGCACGCGCGGTATTTATGTTAGTATGTATTTTGTTTTAATACTTAGATACCGGAGGCCGTGACGGAGACGCGAATCACACCGAGTTAGGATCCGACTTTTCAGAACCAGGCAAGCATGTTTGAACTCTTGATATGATGAGTGTGTTGCATGTTTGCTCGAGTAGTTCGTTTCATAAGCATGATCATATGAGCATATGTGTATGGCATATTTCATGCAAGTAAGCTTCGGGTGCGTCCTGAAGGAGCATATTGTACCACCTTGATCATGTGGTGATATGATGGGTAGAATGCTGGTATTGTTGAAGCATGCCAGTAGTTGGTTAACTCAGTATCAACGGAGATCATGTCATGATTCCGTTCGTCTCCCTTTTCAGTACTATCATAGGCCGTCCGTTGGGATTACGGTCTAGTCGGTTGTAAACCACTTTCCGAGTACACACCAAGTAGAGGGGCCGGGATGAGGGTTCCATGGCCCTGGATTAAAGCCCGTCATCCGGTCAAGGGGCATGGGTGTTTTCGGTTGTGACCGAGAGGGGGCACCCCTTAGAGCGCGCATATATAAATTTGATCCCATGCTATTCGAGGTTGTAGCCTCCCCGTCTTAAAGTTTTCCGTGAATGTCGTCGCGGGTGATTCTAGACGACATGATGTTAAATGGGTGTGTACTGGTTAGTTGGGTTTCTACTAAAACACCGTAGACAGGACTAGCCCACGTGGCTAGTAGAACCCGTTGGCTATGAGTTACTAGTACAAGCTCTGCAGAGTTAAATCCCGTTCTTAGCCATGTTTATGGCCTAGGATCAATATTCATGTCAACCCGGTGACTGTCTCTAGTATATTATTGTGAGTAACCAAAGTAGTGTTATCATCCAGTTCATTTGGTAAATGAACTCACCACTATCTCCGTATTAATATTTCTTTCCGAATTATTTCATCATCATATACTATTATTTATAAGCCCTTTATGTGATGTCGCTTAGACGTCCGACTGTGGCATTCTTGTTATTTATTTACGTTATAAGCCCTTTATGTGATGTCGCTTAGACGTCCGACTATGGCATTCTTGTTATTAATTTACGTTATAAGCCCTTTATGTGATGTCGCTCAGACGTCCGACTGTGGCATTCTTTTCATTTATAAGCCCTTTATGTGATGCCGCTCAGACGTCCTACTGTGGCATTCTTTTCATTTATAAGTCCTTTATGTGATGTCGCTCAGACATACGACTGTGGAATTCTTTTCATTTATAAGCCCTTTATGTGATGTCGCTCAGACGTCCGACTGTGGCATTCTTTTCATTTATAAGCCCTTTATATGATGTCACTCAGATGTCCGACTGTGGCATTCTTTTATTTATAAGCCCTTTATGTGATGTCGCTCAGACGTCCGACTGAGGCATTCTTGTATTTATTTTGTTATAATCCCTTTATGTGGTGTCGCCTAGACGCCCGACTGTGGCCTGTTGTCATTTATTATTTTCCCTACGAGGCGCCTCCCAGACCCTCATTCGGTCTCTCACTTATTATCTTTTGGACTTCGGGAGGATTACCGCCTGACTTCCATCTTTACCTTCAGCGCATTCATATTTATTCCGGTCATATTTTTTTGCTGGAATACTCATATGCATTCATGTTGGCATTTGTTATGTCTTAAGTCCGAACTGTCTTGCGAGTACATTCAAAGTACTCACCTGGCTTGTTGATTTGGCCAGATGTGGACGAAGGAGATCTCATGGATGAAGAGTTCGGTAGCGAGTCCGACGCTTAGAGGAGTCCCAGTCAGTCTCTTGCGATCCTCGAGTTGATCACTGTTTTATAACCGCTTGCGCCTACCACCAAATAAATTCATCGGGTCTCACTCCGACACTCGGTGAACTGTATTATATTGGAGTCACATCACCCACTTCACTGTGACATATTCCGCCACCCTACCTTGTGTCATATCCGCCTCTATGTAATATATTGGCGCGCTTTTAATAAATTGTTGAGCAACCCCTAGCTCAACCTTGTATAATATTCAGTGTACTGGAATTCTGTATCAAGGAATTGTCTGCCAGCAGGAATATTATTTCTCGCTGGTTAATTAAAGAGATCGGTCGTCCGGTAATCATTTTACTGAAAGGCCGGTCGCGACAGGGAGGAGTCCACCTTGCCCCTCTGTCCTTCATGTCTCTGGCTTGGGTGTTGCCTTGGCTGTCCCGTGCCCACCTTCTCCTACTCCACCAAGCGTGGTCGTGGGCGTGGCTACAACTGCACATGCACAAGTAAAGGGGTGCAAAAGGATCCCTGCTTTTGTACACCGACATTAAGACAAGGCAGGAAATGACATGGTGAAGGAGTTGGCAGCTTCGCAACAACACTGGATTACATATCAAGAACTAAATCATACATTTAGTGCTAAAGAACACATAAGTATCAATGGTTAGTGTGTTGTCAATTTATCCCATTTCAGATTGGCAAATAATCAGACGGTTTAAATAATAGTATAATAATAAGACATTTTTCATAGTTAAGACATTGCAGAATATGACATTGTATTGTAGTGGGTAGTTTCACAACACCACTGGATTATGGATCAAGAACAGAAGCATACATGCAGTGCAAAAGAAGATCACTTGCTCTGTATAGTTTAGTTTACATGGTATGAAGAAGGAACTTGGTTGTACAACTGCGAACTTAAATTCAGAAGCACAAACTTATGTTTATGAAGTTCATAATAAACTTTAAACATACAATTTGATGCAAATACAAAAAATAAACAGCCGTTGCAGCCATGCCTAACCAAATATAAACAAAAAAGTTTGAAGGCTTGAGAAGGACAAACTTACATTAGTGGTGAAGACTGACTCTATAAAGCCCTTGCCTATGCTGATGGGGGGCAATTCAAGAAGTTTACCACATAATCTTCTTCATAAGCATTGCCTTTATTCTACATTTTGTTAAGGGTAAATATAGATGTGGTAATATAAGAAAAAATGGAGAACATTTAAGATATGATGAAGAGTGATGCTACATAACCAACTGGCTATAAATGTAAGTACAGTGATACTGTGGGGACCCCGACTCATAAGTCGTGATCACCGAATGCACGTGTACAGTGATCCCAGAGATCAATAACAAGAGTCTTACATCCTTACATACCGTGTTACACAAGTAGGACCATAATGGTCAAGTCTTGAGTATATCATCGCAGCGGAAATCTTCAAAGACAACTGGGACCCATGCTATCTGCCTTAACCCTACAGGCACTCTGACTGGGAAGCGTCCTAGCTCGCATGCTCGTCACCAAGAAATCTTCATCATAACCTGTGCTCTCATGCCTGGCCAATAAAATAACCAGTGGCAAGCCAATGAGTACATTGAATGTACTCGCAAGCAACCCAAGTGTGATAACAGAATAATTTATGCAAGGCTCTACTGCTAAATTGGTAGTTTTGCGGAAAGCTAGTTTTTCATATGCAGGTATGATCAACATATAACATGGATATGCATATGTCTGTAACAAGTATCAGGAAGTCATAGACATCAATATCGAGAAAGAGTTGTAATCAACACATGCACGAGCTCATTGTGACTCCCTCACAATCACATCATCAATATCTCTGAATCGTGTTGTTTGCCAGAAACTTATGGACATAGTCTAAGTAGCACCACCCAACTGTCCTTGACCGCGGACACGGCTATTCGAATAGTTTGACACTCTGCAGAGGTTGCACACTTTACCCACAAGATCCGGGGAACTTCCGTGTCATCCACGACCCGCGGTACCTCAGGTACCCGGGGTAAGCACCCGATCACTACCTTTCCCTAGACGACACTAACATAGTGTCCACTCGATTGGTAGCAGCCCCGTGCCAAACATTTCACATCTCAAGGTTTGTGGAGACTCGCTCCGTATTCATCACATATCACAAGCACGGGGTACCAACGGTGTGTCCGGTGCCCTGTGAAAAAAGTCATGGCCGCCTATCCAAGCACGACCCCGTCCCGAGAGTGACCTCATGTCACCCCCGTCACTAGTAATGCGGGCACCATGCTAGTATCGACCTAGGTAATCAATAATGCCCTTTCCCATATAAGGGTAGAGTGGTTGCGCATGTTTGGTTGGGACGGTAGTCACACATAAATCTAATCCATCTCTGTAAACAACACTTCCGTCAAGCCTCGGCACACTACTTCTTCACCAAGTAGTGCCCTAGCTCATCATCAACTCCCAGGGGCATTAGTGGCACCCACTGGGTCATTTGCAAGTATGTCAGACCACACTTGTTTCACTATATGCATAACCCCGACCCATTTGCGTAGCCAACTACTATAGGATACATCTATCAATTCCCACCCACATAACCCTCACAGGAAGGTAGGGTCATGTATGATGCAAGTATCAACAGTAAAGTAACAGGGGTAGCAACCAAAGTGGTTTCCACCTCAACATGATTCCGATGCATTGAATATAAAGGTGCTATGAGACATGTATAAAAAGGTTTCTCGAACATGGTCAAAGGGCTGCTTGCCTTATTCTTCTGAGTCTTCAAATCTTCTGGTCCATCTCCGAATACTCCGTTTATTTCGTCAACTAACGATGGAAACAATCGTAATAAGCAACACAATCAAAGCAAAAATAAAATTGCTCTAAAAATAGGAGTTGGACTTTTCTAGGATACCTCTGGTCATATGAAAAATAACCAAGGTGGTTTCATAGGTGTTGGATCAATAGGTAATTTGGAACATTTCATTGTGATGGAACCAAAGGGTTTATGGATTTGGAAGAAGTATACAGAAATATTTCCTTGAATGATGAGCAAAGGTACCCATCATCAAGTCATGATTTTAGAAGCATTTAGGAGTTGGTTTCACTGGATTTGGATTTGAAATGAATTTCCTAGGATTTTGCAAAGCTGATAAATATGAAGAAATGGCTCAATATTTGGTGGGGTACAGAAACTATTATTAAAAATGTTCCAATACTAAGTTTGGATGTGACAAGCATCTAGGAATTTGAATCACTGCATTTGGATCAAGATGGAGCTCTCTGTAATTTTCTAAAGTTCATCACAGAAATGAAATAAAGGCATTAGATAAATATTTGTGTAGGAAAAGTCTCTAGAATAATGTGCATGTTGCACCATGTGATAGGGCATGATTTATGGAGCCATAGAAAATTTGAATCAATAAGTTTGGACTTCATTTGAATATTTGGGAGATATTTGAAGTTTACTGGAAACAGAAAATAAAAGGGAAAAAGGGGTTATACCCTTTTACTGCGCGCCGGCGAAGAATAGCTGCACTGTGACTGGGCCGGCCCATCAGCTCGGCCGCGTGCACAGGAGCCTGGCCACGTCGAAGACGCCCGCCAGGAAGGGCGCCACCGCACGGGGGAGGCGACCGAGGCCAGACCCGCCTCCACTTAAAAGGAGGGCCCAGCCTCCAGGTCGCTGACGCACGGGCCCCCATGGCAGGTTCATCCCCTTCCTCCCACGCAACGCGGAGGGGAGGAACAGAGGCGATGCCCGCCGGCGGCTTGCCGGCGCTGCAGGGCATCTCCGGCGACGCTCTGCCCACCGTTGTGCTCAGGAGGGCACGCCGCATCCATCCGTGTGCTTAACGCACGCCGGGTAGGGCTGGAGCGGCGATGGCTCGGAAGACCGCGGAGGCGACCGTCGGTGAAGTTCTGCACAGCGGGGAAGAGGCGGGGGAAGGAAGAGCTGGAGCTTGGGGGGAGCCTGGGGCGATGCTGGGGCAGCGCTGGAGCGGCTAGGTGGAGGAGGAAGGGCCTGAGGTGCCCGTACTTAGGCGACGGCCGGCGGCTCTGCTCCGGCCAGGGTGATGGCTGGAGGGCACAGGAGGAAGAGTGGGACGTCCTGGGAGGCACACGGGTGAGAGATAGAGCGAAAGGAGGTGCAAGGGGGGCTCGGGTGCCCTTTAAGTAGGCTAGCCCGAGGTTCACCGTGGGGTTGTGCGCCGGCGAGGTCGTGGTCATTGCTGAAGTCCAACCGGGCTCTCCTGAGCATGTCTAGGGCGCTCGTGGACGAGGTCCAGTCCAAGGGAAAAGCAGAGGAGGAGCGGGGAGGCGCCAGGTTCTTCGCGCGTGTGAGTTTGCTCACTGGTGCTCAGGGTCGGCCGGTGCGCGTGCGAGCAGGGGTGAGGGAGGAGGAGAGAGGAGGGGGTCGACCGCCCGGCGTGTTGCGGACGTCGAGGCCTCCTTGGGGGACACGAGGGGGAAGCCCAAGGATGTCGGGCGCCCCTGATTGGAGGTGGCTACAGTGCGCCAGGGCACTGTAGCGTGCTCCAGAGCGCGGACTTTGCACGCCATGGCGTGCACACGGTGTCATTGGCGTGTCCTCTTGTGTCCAGCCGTGTCCAGGGGGTAGAGGGAGTAGTAAAGAAGTGGCATGTGGCTTTGGATGCTCCAGGGAACCACTGGGATGAGGAGGAAGGTGAGGAAGAGGGTGAAATCTGCTGTCCAGCAGTGTAAATTGGCGTTTTACCCCCTCCAATAATTGTGCTGAGGCCATAGAGAAGTTACTGGGGGTAGAGGATGATCAGGGGAAGGTGTGGTAGGAATTTGGGGTAAAGGGAAATAGTAAAAGGGGTCCAAACACAGGTTTTGGTAAATGAACAGAAGGTGTTTGATCAGGTGTTGGTGAGGCAAATTACTTCCAATTGGCATGGGACTTAACAGGATCAAATGTCACACATAATTAGGCCCCTACACCAACTTTGAGCTCATTTGGGCAAAGTGGCCAATGTAACTTTGGTGAACCCTAGAAATCAGCAGAAATGGTTTCACCATGTTCGAGTCAAGCAAATCATCTCCCCTTGATGCACCACTTGGTGTAGCATCATAATTTTGGGTTATGAACATGCCCACAAAGTTTGAGGCTCCAGATAAAAAGTTGACAATGTAAAGTTGTTCAAATTTGAATTTGAACAAAAGGGGTTTTGGGGTGATCTGATCAAGTTGCTCTACTCCAAATCTTGTGCCATTTGGTCTAGATGCCTTATTAGGCCATTCTAGCATGTGCACCAAATTTTAGAGCATTTGGACAAGTTTGGCAATGTAGAGTTGCTCAAACTTCAAATATGGATAGAATGGTTTTGAGGGGATTAGAGGATGTTTCCTTGATCTTCAAGGCATGAGGCTTTGCAAGATCATCAAATATGTCATATATGACATGACAGAATTTCCCTGGAATTTTTGGAGAATATTTCCTTTGTAAATATTTCAAAACCTTGAAATATCCAGAAAGGGTTTTCGAAGGATTTGCCCAATATTTTGAACATGACCATGTGCTGAAACTCTTATATATGGACAATATATGTCCTATGAGTCTCCCTGAATTTTGGCAAATATTTTTGAAATGATTAAATAATTTTTCCCTATTAAAGACCATTTCTGGCCTTAAGAAAAAGCTTTTAAATAAAATATGAAAATAACTTTTAAAATTATACTTTTGTGGTTTCTGGGAGTCCTATACCTAATAGGATTCAAATAAACTTTTTGAAAGATTTTTCACACCCTAAATAAGGTACTTGCAGTGCAAACCTCAATTCAGGGGTTTTTGGAAAAACTAATTTTAGAAAATACCATTTGGCCAAAATATTTTTATAAGAAAATTCTATACTGGTCTATACACATGGCATGATCATTGGGAAATAGTTTTGGGTCAAGGAGATGAAGTATAAGAGTTGGAGGATTTATTTGATTTTTAGAGCACTAGCAAACAGCAGACAAGAGTCAAATCAAGCAAAGTCAACAACTCTCAAAAGTTTTTGCAAATCCACATTTTTAACATGAAAATAAGCTTAAGAAATGTGACATGAAAATCAGGGTGTGACAGACCTACCCCCCTTACAAGAATCTCATCCCCGAGATTCCCAGACTAGGCGTGGAAAGAAAGGCGGAGTCTTGGATACGGGGTAGTCTTCACTTCTTCTTGTTGGTTCTGCTTCCCAGCAGTGCTCCTTGAAATCCTGAAGTGCTTGATGGTATGACTTCTTGCTTGATGCCTTCCTTGATGGAGGTTGCTGAGGGGTCTCTTGCATAGGTTAGGTTGGGTTAGCTGCCAAAGGCTCGGTGATCGATGTCCTTGCGGGCATCGGGCTAGCTAGGGGGTAAGAAGTACTTCCAGAGTGGGGGCTCGTGGAAGATTTGGTGCACGGAGGGTATCTCAGGTGGCAGATCTAGCTGGGGAGCCGTCTACCACATGACTTGCAGTGATCTCAAAGGGTCCAATGAACCTTGATGCGAGCTTCCCCTTGACGTGGAAAAGCTTGTTTCCCTTCAGAGGAGTTACCCGCAGGTACACGTGGTCCCTGATATGGAAACTCATGTCCCGACGGTGAGTGTCAGCATAGCTCTTTTGCCTTGACTTGGCTGCCTTCAAACGTTCTCTGACTAGTTGGACTTGCTCTTCCGCTGCGCGGAGAATATCCGGTCCAAAGACTAGCCCTTCTCCAGTCTCTGTCCAGTTGAGGGGTGTGCGACATCTGCGTCCGTATAACACCTCAAATGGTGCCATCTGAAGGCTCGACTGGTAACTGTTGTTATAGGATAACTCGGCAAAAAGGGAGACAATCCTCCCACTTGGCTCCATATGCCAAGACACAGGCTCGGAGTATGTCTTCGAGAATCTGATTGACTCGCTCAGTCTGACCTCCGGTCTGTGGGTGGAAAGCAGTGCTGAAAGATATCTTGGTTCCCAAGGCTTCTCGGAACTTCTTCCAGAACCTTGAGGTGAACTGGGTTCCTCGTTCTGACACAATCTCCTTGGGAATGCCGTGAAGACTTACGATTCGGTTGATGTAGAGAGCTGCCAGCCGGTTGCCATCATAAGTGGTCTTGACAGGAATGAAATGGACCACCTTGGTCAAATGATCGTCTATGACCCAGATAGAGTCATGTCCTCTATTCGACCTTGGTAATCTAGTGACGAAGTTCATTCCGACTTTATCCCACTTCCACTCAGGAACCTTGAGTGGTTGAAGCAATCCGGTGGGTTGCTGATATTCAGCCTTGACCCTTTGGCACACATCACACTTTGCAACATAGGTTGCAAATCTCTCTTTTCATCATGTGCCACCAGAATCGTGCCTTCAAGTCTTGATACATCTTGGTGTGAGCGTTCCTTGGAGAGGGGTGGTTTGCAGATACGCCCGGTCTTCAACGCGGAAGTTTTCTTCTTGATGACAGTGGTCAGTGTAGATCTTCCTTCTTGACAGGGCGGTCTTCAATTGTCTTCTATCCAGCTGTCCGTCGCTTCTTCGTCTCCGGGCAGACAAGTAGGCCATCAAATAATGATGTTACCCATCTTGTCCACTTACTCCATGAGGTCTAAGGGGTACGCAAGGTAAGCTGGGGTATTGGTGGTGGTCTCGGTTGAGTATTTGCAGAGGCCTTCCTGACTCTGAGTCAAGGCCCTGCGGTCAGAATCTGACCAGGTGGTGGCTCGGTGGGGCTTAAGGGTTTCAAGGATTATAGTGAGTGAGTGAACTTATATCATCTTATCCTTAAGCACAGTTTCTGAGATGCCAATAGCTGTATCTAGTACTCCGAACGAAAAGCAGGCTCTCGCATAGACCAACTTCAATCACCACACATTGCCATACATATCCTCATGATTCTCAAGAGATGGTCTCACAAAATTATACTTGTCTAAGATCCCCAAATCCATATGTACGTCTACCTCTAAAATCCAAAGGTAGATCATACATGCTGTTGAGCTAAACTTAAACTCCACAATCCAAGCACTCAACCTATCTTTAAAGGCTCACGATAATGCATCACCAATCTAAGGAAACACGTCATATGCCACTCCAAGATTTGTTTCCTTCCTATAGATCACCTCCAATAGCCCGGTAATTACCATCAATCACCACATGATCCAACAATCCTACAAATCCGATGTCTATGGTGTTCCACACGATCTCAAATCCCTATGATACCCAAATACTTGAAAGGATTATGCATCACGATATTATGTCCACCAAATTCCTGTCATCCGGGTCAAGTAAACTCCAAGATCACGACTAAATAGATCCCTAAATCAACTCCGACAAATAATCCAATCTCCTAGGTTATTGTCCACCGAGAAGCATGATATCATAATCAGGATCATAGGCCTAAATCCAATCTTACTCCGAATCATGCAGACATATCCAGCATTATACCAACCAGAATCACCTACATAAATCCAAATCTCATGTCTAACAGGTACTCCTACATGCTTTCCCAAAGTCATGATCCCACCAACATGAAAACCTCACAATCCACCAAGGTCTCAGATAGTTCCTCGAAGTCACTGATACAAACCACCAAGTCATCTGTCCAATATCCTCGAACTGGTCTATCTATGGCATCGTCAGACCTCGTGCTATATCAGGATGAAAATGTGCTCACTCATCGTGTCCACTAGCTCCTTTACGAACCCAGTGTTGTGCAAGGTTGCAAAGGCTTAACAGGTTCTCTTGCTTTACCATGGGTTAGGCACATGGTTAAGGATTCGTGCTGGAGTGTCTCGGGAAGTCTCAAAGTGTCTGGGAAGAGGGTTACTGGTCTGGAGGGTTAAACATAACACTGCGGGGCTGCAATTGATCGTGGAGGTTGTAGCAGAAATCTTCAGTGCCAGTTGGCCGTCGAGGTAGAATCCTTGGTGCATCTTGTCTTGCGGGTCTTCAATTGGGGAGAGAGAGAATAGAGGGAAGAAGCAGCGTAGAGGAGGGAAATGCCTAAAGGGGGTTCTATAGTGCAGGTGCAACAAACAGGTGCAAAAAGGCCGAAACAAAAGAAACAAGGCAAGGAAGGTGATATAGCCATGCACTTGTTGCCTGGGGCAAATGTGCAACTTATATCAAAACACAAACGAATAAAAGCAAACAACACACAATCATGGTTCTATTCGAACCATCATATGGACTCGACTGCGCATAGGGGGTACACAACTCATCCTACCCTAGGGGTTCTCGAACTTAGTGTCGTGACTTGTGCCTCGTGCAGTCTTCTGGGCTTCCTCAGGTGTTGCTATGTCCCTTGTAGTTGCTTGATGAACGATCCCGGGTTGATCCTGAAGAATCTTCAACAACTTCTCGCCTGATGAGGTGATGGGGTGAAGGTGCCTCCTTGTAGCTGGCGTTGACTTGTCTTCTCTTGTCTCTTTAATCATGACGATCCCTTGTGCCTTCTGGGGCGTCGAGGGTACCAGGTAGGCAATCCATATGTAATGATAATAACAAGGCATAATAGAGGTCCAACATGTCGATTTCGTTGATGAAAACATCGACACCAAGAGCGGGGGATGAAGAGAACCATTTTCCTGCTAACTATAGTGAGGCGGACCAAATGGCGAGGTTCTCATCCACCGGTGGTTGTCGATACAACAATAGTAGTGACATGATTACTCTATTAGTGATGCATATCATGATTTTGCATAACCTATACCCTGGTCACCATAGGCTAACGTTGCATCTTCTTGGGGGATCTTGTCAAGGGTGTCCCCCATCTTCTGGGTCTTGTCGTGGTGTCACCAATCTTGTGTGCAAAAGTGGTGGGTGAGTGTTCGGCAAGGTGCACTCCACGAGGATTATGGAAATTCCAGTGGTCAGGGGCATAAGGGTTCTAGCGACCAAGGTTTTGAAGAGGAAGAGATCAAGTATAGCCTAGTTTTCGAAAAACTGAGAAGGGAAGATAAGTATAGATAGTTTTGAAATCTACTAATAGTTTTGGAAATAGTTTTACCCTAACTAACGACCATGCTAACTAAGGCTTCCTACAGTCAGGATGGCTCTGATACCAGCTCTGTGGGGACCCCGACTCATAAGTCGTGATCACCGAATGCACGTGTACAGTGATCCCAGAGATCAATGCTCACTGAACACACAGAAGCAGAATAACAAGAGTCTTACATCCTTACATACCGTGTTACACAAGTAGGACCATAATGGTCAAGTCTTAGTATATCATCGCAGCGGAAATCTTCAAAGACAACTGGGACCCATGCTATCTGCCTTAACCCTACAGGCACTCTGACTGGGAAGCGTCCTAGCTCGCATGCTCGTCACCAAGAAATCTTCATCATAACCTGTGCTCTCATGCCTGGCCAATAAAATAACCAGTGGCAAGCCAATGAGTACATTGAATGTACTCGCAAGCAACCCAAGTGTGATAACAGAATAATTTATGCAAGGCTCTACTGCTAAATTGGTAGTTTTGCGGAAAGCTAGTTTTTCATATGCAGGTATGATCAACATATAACATGGATATGCATATGTCTGTAACAAGTATCAGGAAGTCATAGACATCAATATCGAGAAAGAGTTGTAATCAACACATGCACGAGCTCATTGTGACTCCCTCACAATCACATCATCAATATCTCTGAATCGTGTTGTTTGCCAGAAACTTATGGACATAGTCTAAGTAGCACCACCCAACTGTCCTTGACCGCGGACACGGCTATTCGAATAGTTTGACACTCTGCAGAGGTTGCACACTTTACCCACAAGATCCGGGGAACTTCCGTGTCATCCACGACCCGCGGTACCTCAGGTACCCGGGGTAAGCACCCGATCACTACCTTTCCCTAGACGACACTAACATAGTGTCCACTCGATTGGTAGCAGCCCCGTGCCAAACATTTCACATCTCAAGGTTTGTGGAGACTCGCTCCGTATTCATCACATATCACAAGCACGGGGTACCAACGGTGTGTCCGGTGCCCTGTGAAAACAGTCATGGCCGCCTATCCAAGCACGACCCCGTCCCGAGAGTGACCTCATGTCACCCCCGTCACTAGTAATGCGGGCACCATGCTAGTATCGACCTAGGTAATCAATAATGCCCTTTCCCATATAAGGGTAGAGTGGTTGCGCATGTTTGGTTGGGACGGTAGTCACACATAAATCTAATCCATCTATGTAAAAAACACTTCCGTCAAGCCTCGGCACACTACTTCTTCACCAAGTAGTGCCCTAGCTCGTCATCAACTCCCAGGGGCATTAGTGGCACCCACTGGGTCATTTGCAAGTATGTCAGACCACACTTGTTTCACTCAATGCATAACCCCGACCCATTTGCGTAGCCAACTACTATAGCATACATCTATCAATTCCCACCCACATAACCCTCACAGGAAGGTAGGGTCATGTATGATGCAAGTTTCAACAGTAAAGTAACAGGGGTAGCAACCAAAGTGGTTTCCACCTCAACATGATTCCGATGCATTGAATATAAAGGTGCTATGAGACATGCATAAAAAGGTTTCTCGAACATGGTCAAAGGGCTGCTTGCCTTATTATTCTGAGTCTTCAAATCTTCTGGTCCATCTCCGAATACTCCGTTTATTTCGTCAACTAACGATGGAAACAATCGTAATAAGCAACACAATCAAAGCAAAAATAAAATTGCTCTAAAATAGGAGTTGGACTTTTCTAGGATACCTCTGGTCATATGAAAAATAACCAAGGTGGTTTCATAGGTGTTGGATCAATAGGTAATTTGGAACATTTCATTGTGATGGAACCAAAGGGTTTATGGATTTGGAAGAAGTATACAGAAATATTTCCTTGAATGATGAGCAAAGGTACCCATCATTAAGTCATGATTTTAGAAGCATTTAGGAGTTGGTTTCACTGGATTTGGATTTGAAATGAATTTCCTAGGATTTTGCAAAGCTGATAAATATGAAGAAATGGCTCAATATTTGGTGGGGTACAGAAACTATTATTAAAAATGTTCCAATACTAAGTTTGGATGTGACAAGCATCTAGGAATTTGAATCACTGCATTTGGATCAAGATTGAGCTCTCTGTAATTTTCTAAAGTTCATCACAGAAATGAAATAAAGGCATTTGATAAATATTTGTGTAGGAAAAGTCTCTAGAATAATGTGCATGTTGCACCATGTGATAGGGCATGATTTATGGAGCCATAGGAAGTTTGAATCAATAAGTTTGGACTTCATTTGAATATTTGGGAGATATTTGAAGTTTACTGGAAACAGAAAATAAAAGGGAAAAAGGGGTTATACCCTTTTACTGCGCGCCGGCGAAGAATAGTTGCACCGTGACTGGGCCGGCCCATCAGCTCGGCCGCGTGCACACGAGCCTGGCCACGTCGAAGACGCCCGCCAGGAAGGGCGCCACCGCGCTGGGGAGGCGGCCGAGGCCAGACCCGCCTCCACTTAAACGGAGGGCCCAGCCTCCAGGTCGCTGACGCGCGGGCCCTCGTGGCAGGTTCATCCCCTTCCTCCCGCGCAACGCGGCGGGGAGGAACAGAGGCGATGCCCGCCGGCGGCTTGCCGGCGCTGCAGGGCATCTCCGGCGACTCTCTGCCCACCGTTGTGCTCAGGAGGGCACGCCGCATCCATCCGTGTGCTTAACGCACGCCGGGTAGGGCTGGAGCGGCGACGGCTCGGAAGACCGCGGAGGCGACCATCGGTGAAGTTCAGCACAGCGGGGAAGAGGCGGGGGAAGGAAGAGCTGGAGCTTGGGGGGAGCCTAGGGCGATGCTGGGGCAGCGCTGGAGCGGCTAGGTGGAGGAGGAAGGGCCTGAGGTGCCCGTACTTAGGCGGCGGCCGGCGGCTCTGCTCCGGCCAGGGTGATGGCTGGAGGGCACGGGAGGAAGAGTGGGACGTCCTGGGAGGCACACGGGTGAGAGATAGAGCGAAAGGAGGTGCAAGGGGGGCTCGGGGTGCCCTTTAAGTAGGCTAGCCCGAGGTTCACCGCGGGGCTGTGCGCCGGCGAGGTGGTGGTCGTTGCTGAAGGCCAACCGGGCTCTCCTGAGCATGTCTAGGGCGCTCGTGGATGAGGTCCAGTCCAAGGGAAAAGCAGAGGAGGAGCGGGGAGGCGCCAAGGTCTTCGCGCGTGTGAGTTTGCTCACTGGTGCTCAGGGTCGGCCGGTGCGCGTGTGAGCAGGGGTGAGGGAGGAGGAGAGAGGAGGGGGCCGACCGCCCGGCGTGTTGCGGACGTCGAGGCCTCCTTGGGGGACACGAGGGGGAAGCCCAAGGCTGTCGGGCGCCCCTGATTGGAGGTGGCTACAGTGCGCCAGGGAACTGTAGCGTGCTCCAGAGCGCGGACTTTGCACGCCATGGCATGCACACGGTGTCATTGGCGTGTCCTCTTGTGTCCAGCCGTGTCCAGGGGGTAGAGGGAGTAGTAAAGAAGTGGCATGTGGCTTTGGATGCTCCCGAGAACCACTGGGATGAGGAGGGAGGTGAGGAAGAGGGTGAAATCTGATGTCCAGCAGTGTAAATTGGGGTTTTACCCCCTCCAATAATTGAGCTGAGGCCATAGAGAAGTTACTGGGGGTAGAGGATGATCAGGGGAAGGTGTGGTAGAAATTTGGGGTAAAGGGAAATAGTAAAAGGGGTCCAAACACAGGTTTTGGTAAATGAACAGAAGGTGTTTGATCAGGTGTTGGTGAGGCAAATGACTTCCAATTGGCATGGGACTTAACAGGATCAAATGTCACACATAATTAGGCCCCTACACCAAATTTGAGCTCATTTGGGCAAAGTGGCCAATGTAACTTTGGTGAACCCTAGAAATCAACAGAAATGGTTTCACCATGTTTGAGTCAAGCAAATCATCTCCCCTTGATGCACCACTTGGTGTAGCATCATCATTTGGGGTTATGAACATGCCCACAAAGTTTGAGGCTCTAGATAAAAAGTTGACAATGTAAAGTTGTTCAAATTTGAATTTTAACAGAAGGGGTTTTGGGGTGATCTGATCAAGTTGCTCTATTCCATATCTTGTGCCATTTGGTCTAGATGCCTTATTAGGCCATTCTAGCATGTGCACCAAATTTGAGAGCATTTGGACAAGTTTGGCAATGTAGAGTTGCTCAAACTTCAAATATGCACAGAATGGTTTTGAGGGGATTAGAGGATGTTTCCTTGATCTTGAAGTCATGAGGCTTTGCAAGATCATCAAATATGTCATATATGACATGATAGAATTTCCCTGGAATTTTTGGAGAATATTTCCTTTGTAAATATTTCGAAAGCTTGAAATATCCAGAAAGGGTTTTGGAAGGATTTGCCCAATATTTTGAACATGACCATGTGCTGAAACTCTTATATATGGACAATATATGTCCTATGAGTCTCCCTGAATTTTGGCAAATATTTTTGAAATGATTAAATAATTTTTCCCTATTAAAGACCTTTCTGGCCTTAAGAAAAAGCTTTTAAATAAAATATAAAAATAACTTTTAAAATTATACTTTTGTGGTTTCTGGGAGTCATATACCTAATAGGATTCAAATAAACTTTTTGAAAGAATTTTCACACCCTAAATAAGGTACTTGCAGTGCAAACCTCAATTCAGGTGGTTTTGGAAAAACTAATTTTAGAAAATACCATTTGGCCAAAATATTTTTATAAGAAAATTCTATACTGGTCTATACACATGGCATGATCATTGGGAAAAGGTTTTGGGTCAAGGAGATGAAGTATAAGAGTTGGAGGATTTATTTGATTTTTAGAGCACTAGCAAACAACAGACAAGAGTCAAATCAAGCAAAGTCAACAACACTCGAAAGTTTTTGCAAATCCACATTTTTAACATGAAAATAAGCTTAAGCAATGTGACATGAAAATCAGGGTGTGACAGATACAGGCAAAAGGTACTGGGAAGAGCAATGCAGAGCTAAACTTCTTGAGTACCATTGGTTTTATCCAACCTTATGGTAAGAGTAAATATAGATCTGATGTGTAGAAAATGGTGGGAAAGGGAAAATAAGCTGCAGGGTCATGGTATATGAACTACTAGATGTCTATATAAGTACACACATAAAGGCCAGCAGGTACTTATTAGAAGAACAATGCAGATCTAAACTTTTTAATTGGCATTGGGTTTATTCTACATTAATATAACCATTAATACAGATCTGATAATTTGGAGCGAACAATTGATAAGCAAGTTATCATGCATACTATCGTCACATAATGAACCGGGTATGAATGCAAGTACAGTTATACAATAAAACGGGTACCAACAAGAGCAAAGCAGCGAGTAGCATATTTGCGATATCATGTAGTCCTTTTCAAACTAGAATTCTTCTTCGAGCAGATTTCCTACAAAAGAGATTCGTAAGGCACATGCCGAAAAGTAGAAGTTTAAATTGTCATGTGATATCATAGACAATACCTCATCCTAGGAAAGAGACCAATGCATAATAAGGTTTTTCCATTCAATGTCTTCTAAATTGAGCATGGTAACACTGATGTTGTTGCAATGCTTCCTTGAAAAGCAGAAGCAAGCTTTGCTTGTCATGACTTTCCTGATTGACCCTCGCCTACTTACAACAATGTACTGTAAATCATTGATGTGTTCAATCAGCAAAAAGCAGGAAAATTATCACCATGAACAATAGCAGTTACGAATAAGTGGGATAGGAAGATGTGAAAATGGTGTTTGTCTTCACTATAACATTTCCATGATGGGAATATATGCACGTAGTTCCTAACAACATTGAAAGCATTGTCTTTAAACTGAGAATAACTGGAATAGGTTTCCAATCTGCAGGAATTAGTTGTCTCTGCAGTTGGGATAGGTCTTCGGCCAGTGAACTTGCTGTACTTTTTGCTAGAGTGGTATTTTTCTGTGGTATGGATGGTGCTATGGCAACTGAAATCAGCATACCTTTTGTTGGAGTGCAGGTCCTATGTGGTGGGGCTAGTGGTGTGGCCAGTTAAGTATGGGTACAGTCTGTTGGAGTCGGTCCTACATTTTATGTCACCTGTTGTATATCCAATATAAGCGGGGTGCTATCTGATTTCTCCGGTACCACCACGTTTTTCAAGGACTTTGCTGGTGCTCCTTCAGGTTCGGCAATCACTCTCTTCCTTTTTGATGTCTGATGCACAAGAATAGCGTTTGAGTGGGAAAACATGGTATGATGACAGATGGAATATGTATTGATAATGGATGGGCATTGCATCTTGACATATATGACGAGTAAACTAAGCAGATGGCGGTGCAATGAAGTACAAGAAATGCAAGACACCATATGCATGATACGTGCAATCAATACAACCTTGCCAAATTCGAAGATATACCTTGATGGGTGACCAGGATAGGCCATCTGCCTTCGACTCCTCGAGGTTGGAATAGTCATTAGGATCATATTCTAAACACGAATCTGCAGGTGGGGAGTGTATGAGTTTCATTGCATCTAGAATGAAACTCAAAGCCTTGGTGCCAAGTTTTTTAGTCATTGCACTATTTTGGAATATTCTTTTGTTGCGCGGATTCTCATATTCATTGTGCTTGCGTACAATATGTGAGATGCATGAAAACATAAATAGTTGTGAGATTATCTTTGTAATGCAGAGGATATTCTAATATAATAGGGTCTCCCTGTAAACACTTGTGTGTATCACGAGATTCTGATGGGAGAGACCATGTGTGTTGTAATATGGTGTATGCATTAATATAATCTGGCACAACTATACAAAAAAATAGGATCCCTTCTAGGAGATCCGGAAGTAAGGATAGTCGGTAGATGATAGGTTCATAATATACTGTATAGAAGGTTTATTGCCAAACCATGATTACAAGAGCACACAACAACTAGGAAGATCATAGTGTAGATAAAAGGGGTATACCATACCCAGCATAAATAAATCACGAAAGTGGAACTGGTTGGAAAATAATGTGTTGTATTGCCGCTACTAATTGAAAGTATATCGATTACATACATGCCAGCTCTATCAACTATTGACTGCAGATGTCCCTGCTCCCCTTCCTCACAAGGAACATATTGTACTTAATAAATTAAGAATAACAAAAGAGGAACATGTTAAAGAACAGAAGAGGAAGCATATTATTGAGATTGTACTTCTTTCTATTCAATGTTGGTTGCCACTCATGATGAATCACAGTGCCCAAAGAAATGCAATTCCATCTTGTCTCTCTATATGTGGCCACATGCATTTGGAAAATCAAGTGGATGCATTACCTGGCCAATTAAATATGTGTTTGCTAACTAATATCAGGATCATATCAAATTCGTATTTGAAGAAGTAAGCTTTCGACTTATGATTGGTGTGTTGTTTATCTTCAAGACTGGACTGCTGCTAGTGCGACACAAAGCACCAACACAGATCATAGTATAGTTATAACGGGAAAACCGTAAGCATCACAAGTAAAATCAGGAAAGTGGAACTTGCTGGAAAATATGGGCTACTATTGCTGGTACGGCTAGAAAGGCTTTGGATAACAGCTCTCTTCAACTGAAGGTGTGGTACTATTAATATGAATGTGACTCTCAAAGGTGACACAACTCCCCGCATTTCCTTGCTAATCTTATAGGATTCAAGTGAGCAAGCCATTACAATTCCTATTCCTGTGTTTACAAAATCCTAAGAACCAAAGAGGCCCGAAGAGTTGAAAGTGTCCATCACAATGGACCGAATAGACTTGTACACTGCAAATGTCTCTGCTCCTCTTCACTACAAGGAACATATTGTATTGTACTATTATACTCCCTCCATTCCAAAATATAAATCTTTGTATAGATTTCCACTATGGATCACATACAGATGTATACAGATACATTTTAGAGTATAGATTCACTCATTTTGCTCCATATGTAGTCCATGGAGGAATCTATACAAAGACTTGTATTTAGGAACAGAGAGAGTACTTATTAAAGACGAACAGAAGAGAACATGCTGAAGAATAGCAAGGAGATTTAGGATAATAAGATGTTTGTTGTGTAGTGCCCACACATGATGAACCAGAGCAAATTAAGAATGCAACTCCATGTTGTCTCTCTATATATGACTCACTTGCTTTTCGAAAGTAAAGTCGGAACATTAGCTGACCAATTAAACATTATCTGTTTTAGTAATATCAGCAACATAACAGATTCATATTTGAGCATCAAGTTTGGAATTATGACTGGCACGTTGTTTATCTTGATGGATTGAGGAGCAGTGCTAAGCAGCTATGATGATGTACTAAATATAAAGGAATGTCCGCATGCAAGTCGTGTGACTCTCGTCGTTTGGGTCACTCGACCAGTTCAGGAGGTTGGATGAAGATCCTGTTGGGGAACGTAGTATTTTAAAATTTTCCTACGATCACCCAAGATCTATCTACCAGATGCATAGCAATGAGAGGGGAGAGTGTGTCTACGTACCCTCGTAGACCGGAAGCGGAATCATCTAATGACGCGGTTGATGTAGTCCAACTTCTTCACGATCCAACCGATCAAGCACCGAATGTACAGAGCCTCCGTGTTCAGCACACGTTTAGCTTGATGACGTCCCCTGAACTCTTGATCACGTAGAGCCTCACAGGAGAGTTTCGTCAGCACGACGTCGTGGTGACGGAGATGATGAAACTACCGGCGCAGGGCTTCGCCTAAGCACTGCAACGGTATAACCGAGGTGTGTTTCTGTGGAGAGGGGCACCGCACACGGTTGGGAGATCAACTTGTGTGTTCTAGGTTGCCTCTACCCCCATATATAAAGGAGTGGAGGAGGGGGAGGGCTGGCCCACTCTATGGCGCGACCTAGGGGAGTCCTATTCCCACCAGGAGTAGGACTCTCCCTTTCCTAGTAGAACTAGGAGCCCTTCCAAGTAGTAGGAGTAGGAGAGAAGGAAAGGGAAAAGAGAAGAGAAAGAAGGAGGGGGCACAGCCCCTTCCCTTAGTCCAATTCGGACTAGTCCTTGGGGGCGCAGCCTTTCTCTTCTATCTTTCCCCTAAAGCCCAATAAGGCCCATATACTCCCCGGCGAATTCTCGTAACTCTCCGGTACTCCGAAAAATACGCGAATCACTCTGAACCTTTCCGATGTCTGAATATAGTCATCTAATATATCGATCTTTACGTCTCGACCATTTCGAGACTTCTCGTCATGTCCCCGATCTCATCCGGGACTCCGAACTACCTTCGGTACATCAAAACACATAAACTCATAATACCGATCATCATCAAACGTTAAGCGTGCAGACCCTACGGGTTCGAGAACTATGTAGACATGACCGAGACTCATCTCCGGTTAATAACCAATAGCAGAACCTGGATGCTCAAATTGGCTCCTACATATTCTATGAAGATCTTTATCGGTCGTACCGCATAACAACATACGTTGTTCCCTTTGTCATCGGTATGTTACTTTCCCGAGATTCGATCATCGGTATCACCATACCTAGTTAATCTCATTACCAGCAAATCTCTTTACTCGTTCCGTAATACATCATCTCGTGACTAACTCATTAGTCATTTGCTTGCAAGGCTTATTATGATGTGTATTACCGAGAAGGCCCAGAGATACCTCTCCAACACTCGGAGTGACAAATCCTATTCTTGATCTATGCCAACACCACGAACAGCTTCGGAGACACCCTAGAGCATCTTTATAATCACCCAGTTACATTGTGACGTTTGATAGCACACAAGGTGTTCCTCTGGTATACGAGAGTTGCGTAATCTCATAGTCATAGGAACATGTATAAGTCATGAAGAAAGCAATAGCAGTAAAACTAAATGATCATAGTGCTAAGCTAACGGATGGGTCTTGTCCATCACATCATTCTCCTAATGATGTGACCTGGTGATCAAATGACAAATCATGTCTATGTTTAGGAAACATTACCATCTTTGATCAATGAGCTAGTCTAGTAGAGGCATACTAGGGACACTTTGTTTTGTCTATGTATTCACACATGTACTAAGTTTCTGGTTAATACAATTCTAGCATGAATAATAAACATTTATCATGATATAAGGAAATAAATAATAACTTTATTATTGCCTCTAGGGCATATTTCCTTCAGTCTCCCACTTGCACTAGAGTCAATAATCTAGTTCACATCTCCATGTGATTTAATACCGATAGTTCACATCGTTATGTGAATAACACCCATAGTTCACATCGCCATGTGACCAATACCGAAAGGGTTTACTAGAGTCAATAATCTAGTTCACATCGCTATGTGATTAACACCCAAGAGTAGTAAGGTGTGATCATGTTTTGCATGTGAGAGAAGTTTATTCAACGGTTCTGACACATTCAGATTCGTATGTATTTCGCAAATTTCTATGTCTACAATGCTCTGCATGGAGCTACTCTAGCTAATTGCTCCCACTTCCAAAATGCATACAGATTGATACTTAGAGTCATCTGGATTAGTACAAATCTTGCATCGGTGTAACTCTTTACGACGAACTCTTTATCACCTCCATAATCAAGAAACATTTCCTTAGTCATCCAGTAACTAAGGATAATTTTGACTGCTGTCCAGTGATCTACTCATGGATCAATTTTGTACCTTCTTGCCAAACTCATGGTAAGGTACATAATTGGTTTGGTACACAGCATGGCATACTTTATAGAACCTATGGCTGAGGCATAGGGAATGACATTCATTCTTTCTCTATCTTCTACCGATGTCGGGCTTTGAGTCTTACTCAACTTCATACCTTACAACTCAGGCAAGGACTCCTTCTCTGACTAATCCATTTTGAACTACTTCAAGAACTTGTCAAGGTATGTACTCATTGAAAAAACATATCAAGCGTCCCGATCTATCTCTATAGATCTTGAGGCTCAATATGTAAGCAGCTTTACCGAGGTTTTTCTTTGAAAAAAACCCTTTCAAACACTCCTTTATGCTTTCCAGAAAATTCTACATCATTTTTGATTGACAATATGTCATTCACACATACTTATCAGAAAGGATGTAGTGCTCCCACTCACTTTCTTGTAAATACAGGCTTCATCGCAAGTCTATATAAAACTATATTCTTTGATCAACTTATCAAAGCGTATATTCCAACTCTGAGATACTTGCACCAGTCCATAGATGGATCGCTGGAGCTTGCACACTTTGTTAGCACCTTTAGGATCGACAAAACATTCTGGTTGCATCATATACAACTCTTCTTTAAGATATCCATTCAGGAATGCAGTTTTGACATCCATTTGCTAGATTTCATAATCATAAAATGTGGCAATTGCTAACAAGATTCAGATAGACTTAAGCATCGCTAGGGGTGAGAAAGTCCCATCGTAGTCAACTCCTTGAACTTGTCGAAAACCTTTCGCAACAAGTCGGGCTTTGTAAACAGTAACATTACCGTCAGCGTCGGTCTTGCTCTTGAAGATCCTTTTATTTTCGATGGCTTGCCGATCATCGGGCAAGTCAACCAAAGTCCATACTTTGTTCTCATACATGGATCCCATCTCAGATTTCATGGCCTTATGCCATTTTGCGGAATCTGGGCTCAACATCGCTTCCTCATAGTTCGTAGGTTCATCATGGTCTAGTAACATGATTTCTAGAACTGGGTTGCCGTACCACTCTGGCGCGGAACATACTCTGGTAGATCTACGAAGTTCAGTAGTAACTTGATCCGAAGTTTCATGATCATCATCATTAGCTTCCTCACTAATTGGTGTAGGAATCACTGGACCTAGTTTCTGTGATGTACTACTTTCCAATTCAGGAGAAGGTACAATTACCTCATCAAGTTCCACTTTCCTCCCACTCACTTCTTTCGAGAGAAACTCCTTCTCTAGAAAGGATCCATTCTTGGCAACGAATATCTTGCCTTCGGATCTGTGATAGAAGGTGTACCCAACAGTCTCCTTTGGGTATCCTATGAAGACTCATTTCTCCGACTTGGGTTCGAGCTTATCAGGTTGAAGCTTTTTTACATAAGCATCGCATCCCCAAACTTTAAGAAACGACAACTTTGGTTTCTTGCCAAACCACAGTTCATAAGGCGTCGTCTCAACGGATTTTTAGATGGTGCCCTTATTAAATGTGAATGCATCTGCCTCTAATGCACAAACCTAAACGATAGTGGTAAATCAGTAAGAGACATCATAGATCGCACCATATCTAATAAAGAAAGGTTACGACGTTCGGACACACCATTACGCTGTGGTGTTCCGGGTGGCGTGAGTTGTGAAACTATTCCACATTGTTTCAAATGAAGACCAAACTCGTAACTCAAATATTCACCTCCATGATCAGATCGTAGGAACTTTATTTTCTTGTTACAATGATTCTCTACTTTGCTCTGAAATTCTTTGAACTTTTCAAATGTCTCAGACTTGCGTTTCATTAAGTAGATATACCCTTATCTGCTCAAATCATCAGTGAAGGTCAGAAAATAACGATACTCGCCGCGAGCCTGAACACTCATCGGTCCACATACATCAGTATGTATGATTTCCAATAAATCAGTTGCTCACTCCATTGTTCCGGGGAATGGAGTTTTAGTCATCTTGCCCATGAGGCATGGTTCGCAAGCACCAAGTGATTCATAATCAAGTGATTCCAAAATTCCATCATGATAGAGTTTCTTCATGCGCTTTGCACCAATATTACCTAAACGGCAGTGCCAAAAATAAGTTGCACTATCATTATTAACTTTGCATCTTTTGGCTTAAATATTATGAATATGTGCATCACTACGACCAAGATCCAATAAACTATTTTCATTGGGTGTATGGCCATCGAAGGCTTTATTCATGTAAACAGAATAACAATTATTCTATGACTTTAAATGAATAACCGTATTGCAACAAACATGATCAAATCATATTCATGCTCAACGCAAATGCCAAATAACATTTATTTAGGTTCTACACTAATCCCGAAAGTATAGGGAGTGTGCGATGATGATCATATCAATCTTGGAACCATTTCCAACACACGTCGTCACTTCACCTTTAACTAGTCTCTGTTCATTCCGCAAATCTCGTTTCGAGTTACTAATTTTAGCAACTGAACCAATATCAAATACCCAGGGGTTGTATGAGCACTAGTAAAGTACATATCAATAATCTGTATATCAAATATACCTTTGTTCACTTTGCCATCCTTCTTATCCGCCAAATATCTAGGGCAGTTCCACTTCCGGTGACCATTTCCTTTGTAGTAGAAGCACTTAGTTTCAGGCTTGAGTTCAGCTTTGGGTTTCTTCACAGGAGTGACAACTTGCCTGTCATTCTTTTTGAAGTTCCCTTTCTATCCTTTTGCCCTTTACTTGAAACAAGTAGTCTTGCTAACCATCAACACTTGATGCTCTTTCTTGATTTCTACCTTCGCCGATTTCAGCATCGCGAAGAGCTCGGGAATTACTTTCGTCATCCCTTGCATATTATAGTTCATCACGAAGTTCTACTAACTTGGTGATAGTGACTAGAGAACTTTGTCAATTACTATCTTATCTGGAAGATTAACTCCCACTTGATTCAAGCTATTGTAGTACCTAGACAATCTGAGCACATGCTCACTGGTTGAGCTATTCTCCTCCATCTTGTAGGCAATGTACTCTCAGAGGTCTTATACCTCTCGACACGGGCATGAGTATGAAATACTAATTCAACTCTTGGAACATCTCATATGCTCCATGGCGTTCAAAACGTTTTTGAAGTCCCGGTTATAAGCCGTAAATTATGACGCACTAAACTATCAAGTAGTCGTCATACCGAGCTTGTCAAACGTTCATAACGTCTACATCTGCTCCTGCAATAGATATATCACCTAGTGGTGCATCAAGGACATAATACTTCTGTGCAGCAATGAGGAAAATCCTCAGATCACAGAACAAGTCTCCATCATTGCTACTAACATCTTGCAACTTAGTTTTATCTAGGAACATTTCAAAAACATAGGGGAGCTATAACGCGAGCTATTGATCTACAACATAATTTTCAAATACTATCAGGACTAAGTTCATGATAAATTAAAGTTCAATTTAATCATATTACTAAAGAACTCCCACTTAGATAGACATCCCTCCGGTCATCTAAATGATCACGTGATCCAAATCAACTAAACCATGTCCGATCATCACGTGAGATGGAGTAGTTTTCAATGGTGAACATCTTATGTTGATCATATCTACTATATGATTCATGCTCGACCTTTCGGTCTCCGGTGTTCTGAGGCCATATCTGCATATGCTAGGCTCGTCAAGTTTAAAACGAGTATTCTGCATGTTCAAAACTGTCTTACACCCGTTGTATTTGAACGTAGAGCTTATCACACCCGATCATCACGTGGTGTCTCGGCACGACAAACTTTCGCAACGCTGCATACTCAGGGAGAACACTTATACCTTGAAATTTAGTGAGAGGTCATCTTATAATGCTACCGTCGATCTAAGCAAAATAAGATGCATAAAAGATAAACATCACATGCAATCAATATAAGTGATATGATATGGCCATCATCATCTTGTGCCTTTTGAACTCCATCTCCAAGGCACCGTCATGATCACCATCGTCACCGGCGCGACACCTTGATCTCCATCGTAGCATCGTTGTCGTCTTGCCAACTATTGCTTCCACGACTATCGCTACCGCTTAGTTATAACGTAAAGCAATTACATGGCGATAGCATTTCATACAATAAAGCGACAACCATATGGCTCCTGCCAGTTGCTGATAACTTTACAAAACATGATCATCTCATACAATAACGTATAACTCATCACGTCTTGACCATATCACATCACAACATGCCCTGCAAAAACAAGTTAGACGTCCTCTACTTTGTTGTTGCAAGTTTTACGTGGCTGCTATGGGCTTAGCAAGAACCGTTCTTACCTACGCATACAAAACCACAACGATACTTCGTCAAGTATGTGTTGTTTTAACCTTCACAAGGACCGGGTGTAGCCACACTTGATTCAACTGAAGTTGGAGGAACTGACACCCGCCAGCCACCTGTGTGCGAAGCACGTCGGTAGAACCAGTCTCGTGTAAGCGTACGCGTAATGTCGGTCCGGGCCGCTTCATCCAACAATACCGCCGAATCAAAGTATGACATGCTGGTAAGCATTATGACTAGTATCGTTCATAACTCACTTGTGTTCTACTCGGGCATATCATCTAGGCATAGACCTGGCTCATGATGCCACTGTGGGGAACGTAGTATTTTAAAAATTTCCGACGATCACGCAAGATCTATCTACCAGATGGATAGCAACGAGAGGGGAGAGTGTGTCTACGTACCCTCGTAGACCGGAAACAGAAGCATCTAGTGACGTGGTTGATGTAGTCAAACTTCTTCGCGATCCAACCGATCAAGCACCGAACATACTGAGCCTCCGCGTTCAGCACACGTTCAGCTTGATGACGTCCCATCAGCTCTTGACCTAGTAGAGCCTCACGGGAGAGTTTTGTCAGCACGATGGCGTGGTGACGGAGATGATGAAGCTACTGGCGCAGGGTTTCGCCTAAGCACTGCAACGGTATGACCGAGGTGTGTTTCTGTGTAGAGGGGCACCGCACACGGTTGGGAGATCAACTTGTGTGTTCTAGGGTGCCTCTACCCCCGTATATAAAGGAGTGGAGGAGGGGGAGGGCTGGCCCTCTATATGGTGCACCCTACGGGAGTCCTATTCCCACCTGGAGTAGGATTCCCCCTTTCCCAGTAGAACTAGGAGCCCTTCCAAGTAGTAGGAGTAGGAGAGAAGGAAAGGGAAAAGAGGTGAGAAAGAAGGAGGGGCGCAGCCCCTTCCCTTAGTCCAATTCGGACTAGGCCTTGGCGGGGCGCAACCTTCCTCTTCTCTCTTTCCCCTAAAGCCCAATAAGGCCCATATACTCCCCGACGAATTCCCGTAACTCTCCGGTACTCCAAAAATACCCGAATCACTCGGAACCTTTCTGGTGTCCGAATATAGTAGTCCAATATATCTATCTTTACGTCTCGACTATTCCGAGACTCCTCGTCATGTCCCCGATCTCATCCGGGACTCCGAACTACCTTCAGTACATCAAAACACATAAACTCATAATACCGATCGTCATCAAATGTTAAGCGTGTCCACCCTATGGGTTCGAGAACTCTGTAGACATGACCGAGACTCATCTCCGGTCAATAACCAATAGCGGAACCTGTATGCTCATATTGGCTAGTACATATTATACGAAGATCTTTATCGGTCAAACCTCATAACAACATAAGTTGTTCCCTTTGTCATCGGTATGTTACTTTCCCGAGATTCGATCGTCGGTATCACCATACCTAGTTAATCTCATTACCGGCAAGTCTCTTTACTCGTTCCGTAATACATCATCTCGTGACTAACTCATTAGTCATTTGCTTGCAAGGCTTATTGTGATGTGTATTACCGAGAGGGCCCAGAGATACCTCTCCGACACTCAGAGTGATAAATCCTATTCTTCATCTATGCCAACACCATGAACACCTTCGTAGACACCTGTAGAGCATCTTTATAATCACCCAGTTACGTTGTGACGTTTGATAGCACACAAGGTGTTCCTCTGGTATACGGGAGTTGCATAATCTCATAGTCATAGGAACATGTATAAGTCATGAAGAAAGCAGTAACAGTAAAACTAAATGATCATAGTGCTAAGCAAACAGATGGGTCTTGTCCATCACATCATTCTCCTAATTATGTGACCCCGTTGATCAAATGACAACTCATGTATATGGTTAGGAAACATAACCATCTTTGATCAATGAGCTAGTCTAGTAGAGGCATACTAGGGACACTTTGTTTTGTCTATGTATTCACACATATATTAATTTTCCAGTTAATACAATTCTAGCATTAATAATAAACATTTATCATGATATAAGGATATAAATAATAACTTTATTATTGCCTCTAGGGCATATTTCCTTCAGATCCTACGTCTCCTAACCCTTCTTCTTCCTCCCCTTTGATTCTTCCCTTACGGAACACTGCATGGGCCGCCGGCCGAACCACCGGCCCCGACCGCCCGCCCTCCCATGAACCGCCCCCACTGCCAATGTTCCTCCGCCCCCCACCCCCGCCCCCTCTCATGTCGAGTTTTTGCGAGGCCCCACCACCGCCCCCACAACCACCGCCCCCACCCGAGTACCTTCCTTCCCTTCGGCGAACTCCGGTGAGCACTCAAAAATCGGCTGACCCAATTTTGAAATTTAGTCTACTATCATTTAGCAGGTGTGGAAATAAAATGGGTAAACCATAAGCATTGTGAGTATAGTGTTGAGGGTGACATGGCAGATCTGAAGGTGCAAATCGGACAAAGGAAACTTCGGATCCAAGCAACTAATAAGTAAGATCCTAAGTGATGGACAAGAAATCATAGTACAGCAGTGGCAATCTATTTTCTTGCTGTGATAAATAAGTTCAGCAGATACGAAAGAGTACTGCCTCTGGTGCGGTTTCGTGCATGCGTCTGCTTAGGAGGGAAGACTATGGCGGTGGGGGAAATATTCCAGTGCGGTGGACGAGACGGTCATTGGAGCGGCGCCGGTGTCGGTGTACAAAAAGAGGGGTACACTTTTTGTACACCTATGACTATGCACGGGCAGTCTGAGCCACGGGCACTACCACACCAAGCACAGAAGGGGAGGTGAGCCAAGGTAAGACCGAAGAACGATGGAACTAGAGCAACGCCAAGAACAATACCACAAAGGGCAAAGGGACGAAGCGGCTTCCCCCGGCAAGATCCTTGCCGGGAACCAGTTTCAGCAACCCTGGCAAGATCCTTGCCGGGGCTGGCTCTGGCAGCCCCGACAAGACCCTTGCCGCGGTAGCTCGCCCCATGCCTACGGAGCGGATCACCCTTGAGTCCACTGCCCCCATGGGGAAAGGATTCGGGAGATATCCCCGTGGTGACATGCAGCTCTTTGTGAAGACATTCAAGGAAAGATACACACACTAAGAGGACGACGACCCTTGGCGGGACCCCAGCCAAGGAGGACCACAAGGCCTTCGGTAAGCACCTTGCCGGGGATGACAGCAGGCGCCGCAGCAAGACCCTTGCTGGGGGCCCCGGCAAGGCCCTTGCCGAGGACACCCGCAGGGCCACCGTCAGGCCTGCGCCAACTGAGTTTCCACCGCCCCATGCAGCTGCCAACCCAACCAGATGGGCAGGCTCCTGTGTGGCAACATGCAGATCTTCATGGAGACCCGCCGTTGCGCCACCTCAGCTGCCTGCCTGCCTACATGGCACCTCAGGCACCGCTGTCCAGGGCGTGTGTCAACACAAGGAGGAGCGGCGACGGACAATACGGACGTCTCCCCTCGTCCCCGATAAAGCAAGGACACCTAAGCCAAGTGCATTAAATGTGCCTTGTCCTGTAATGCGAGGGATAACCTCGCATCACTGTACCCTTTCCACCTCCTGTGTGCCACTGTGGCAACCCCTTTTTCCTATAAAAGGAGGCCCGAGGCGACCAGGAGAAGGATTCGGCTTTTTAGAACTCCTCACGACTTGGCTTTTGGAGCTCCTCACTAGCTGAAGAACACAAACATATAATCCATCAAAGCAGGAGTAGGGTTTTAAGCATCTTTGCGGCCCGAACCTGGATAAAGGAACCGTGTGCTAGCTGTTAGATACGCCCTTCTCTCAACCCCGCGCCCCGCAACCATAGTAGGGATTCTTGTGATCCCATAGGTGTCGATCCAAATACACCGACATCTTTGGTGCGCTAGGTAGGGCTCTGCAGTTGTGAGAATCGGCTCCAGTAGTTGGCCCAACGCTCTTTCGTCTTCGTGGCCCTTTAAGAAGGAAGGAGGTCGGAAGACCTGCGTTCGAGCGGCTACAAATAGAAGCTAAGTTACATCGAACCTTGGATATATCTATCCTATTATTTAAGGTTGTTATCCTCGGAGTTGTCGTTCTTTGGGCAAAAAGAAACCTGCACGCAAATGGGGCTCTTCCCGATCGGCAACGCCATTGCTCTGTTTCGAGTCCGCTCAATAGTTCAAACGGTTGCGTTGGAAACGGTAGGGTAGCCTTCCGCAATTGGCAAGGCTCTCGACTTTGACTCGAGTGAAACTCGACAGTTCGAGCGGCTGCGTTAAGGGCGGCAAGGTGGCTCACCCGGCAGCACGCTCGCCCGGCAGGCCAATTGGGACCCGTCCCCAAGACGGCGCCTTGGGTTTTTCGCGCCGGCAAGCCTACCCAGCTAGCGTAGGGTGGACACACAATGAGGCAGCAAACAGGAAAATAACATGCATCATTCTAAAGATATTTCAAAGTTATACTACATCATGTCATCGCTGCGGTTCTAACTAAAGATAAATTTTGTCTTGGTCATGAATCCTCAGCAGCGAAGAAGAACGGGATGCCTAATCCCCGTGCTGGCCCTCCACCCTCTTGATTTCGTCGATGCGGCTGATGACGGGCTTGATGCGCTCCTTGAGCGCCGTGAGGTTAGCATCCTCCGGCAAGCCGTCCATCGCGTGCCACAACCTGATTTTCATGTCACTTTGCTTAAGCTAATTATCATGTTAAAAATGTGGATTTACAAAAAATTTTGTGTGTTTTTGACTTTGCTTGATTTGACTTTTGTGTGTTGTTTGCTAGTGCTCTAAAAATCAAATAACTCCTCCAACTCTTATACTTCATCCCCTTGATCCAAAACCTCTCCCAATGATCATGCCATGTGTATAGACCAGTATAGAATTTTCTTATAAAAATATTTTGGCCAAATAGTATTTTCTAAAATTAGTTTTCCAAAAACCCCTAAATTGAGGTTTGCACTACAAGTACCTTATTTAGGGTGTGAAAAATCTTTCAAAAAGTATATTTGAATCCTATTAGGTATAGGACTCCCAGAAACCACAAGATTATAATTTTAAAAGTTATTTTTATATTTTATTTGAAAGCTTTTTCTTAAGGCCAGAAATGGTCTTCAATAGGGAAAAATTATTTAATTATTTCAAAAATATTTGCCAAAATTCAGGGAGACTCATAGGACATATATTGTCAATATATAAGAGTTTCAGCACATGGTCATGTTCAAAATATTGGACAAATCCTTCCAAAACCCTTTCTTGATATTTCAAGCTTTTGAAATATTTACAAAGGGAATATTCTCCAAAAATTCCAGGGAAATTCTATCATGTCATATGTGACATATTTGATGATCTTGCAAAGCCTCATGCCTTGAAGATCAAGGAAACATCATCTAATCCCCTCATAACCAATTCTGTCCATTCTAAAGTTTGAGCAACTTTACATTGCCAAACTTGTCCAAATGCTCTCAAACTTGGTTCACATGCTGAAATGATGTAATTATGCATCTATGCCAAATGGCACAAGTTTTGGAGAAGCATTTCTGTTCAAATTCGAATTTGAACAACTCTACATTGTCAACTTTTTACCTGGGGCTTCAAACTTTGTGGGCATGATCATAACCCCAAATGATGATGCTACACCAAGTGGTGCATCAAGGGGATATGATTAGCTTAACTCAAACAAGGTGAAACCATTTCTGTTGATTTCTAGGGTTCACCAAAGTTACATTGGCAAATTTGCCCAAATGAGCTCAAATTTGGTGTAGGGGCCTAATTGTGTGTGACATTCCATCCGGTTAAGTCCCATGCCAATTGGAAGTCATTTGCTTTCCCAAAACATGATCAAACACCTTCTGCAAGTTTGCCAAAACCATTGTTTGGACCCCTTTTACTATTTCCCTTTACCCCAAATTCTTACCACAGCTTCTCCTGATCATCTTCTACCCCCAGTAACTTCTCTATGGCCTCAGCTCAATCATTGGAGGGGGTAAAACTCCAATTTACTCTTCTGCACATCAGTTTTCACCTCCTCCTTCACCTCCCTTCTCATTCCAGTGGCTCCCCATAGCATCCAAGACCACCTCCCCATAGTTTACTACTCCCTAGCACTGCTGGACACTGGGGGACACGGCCAGGAAGCAAGGGCATGACCATGCCGGCCAAAGGCATGCTCTGGAGCACGCTACAGTGCGCCGAGGCACTGTAGCTCAGCCCTCCCGAGGCTTCCAGGCGGCCTTGGGCAGAGCGAGCGTGTCCATCGAGGTCGCCTCGACGTCCACGACACGCCTCGCTGTCGGCCCTATCCTCCCCTGCCCTCCTTCGCCCTCCACGAGCACGCCCGAGCACGTCCATGGACGTCGCTCACGGTGCACCGCGGCTGCACCTATATAAAGCCTCCCCCGAGCACTCCCTTGCCTCTTCTGGACCATCCTCTCTCCCGTGCATCTCCTAGACACGTCCCCTCTCCCTCTCATGCGCTCCTGCTCCCTCCATGGCCGGAGTGCCACCGCCGACCGCCGCTCGGGATCGGGCAACTCGGCCACTCCCTCCTTCCCCTTCTTCGTTTCGAGGTCCGAGCCCTCTTCGGGGAGTCCCCAGGGACGGGCCGGTCCTCCCCTTTGACCTGGGAGTCCTTCCTGGCGTGGTGCCGCCGAAGACCCCGCGGCCGCTGTGGCCTCCCTGTGGAGGCGAGGTTGTGGGCCTCCTTGGGCGGGCTCGCAGCCACCCTAGGGTGCGGGGAGGAGAGCTGGAGCTCCTAGGCACCTCGGCCGGCCCTCCCGCATCCCCAGGCGACGGCTGCGCCGGCGGCCGAAGCTCTCCCTGCCCGGCGTCGGGCCGGAGAAGAAGGCCAGGGGCGACGAGCGACCTGCGGCTGGGCCCAGCGGGTCCGCGACCTCACCTGCCGCCATGTAGGATAAGTGGAGGCGGGGCGGCTGGAAGGCGCCTTCCCAGCGCGAAGGCGTACTCCACGAGGGCGCCTCCGACGTCACACCCCCCTCCTGTGCACGCGGCCGAACTGTTGGGCCGGCCCAGTTGCTGTGCAGCTATCCCTCGCCCTGCGCGCAGTATAAGGGTATGGCCCTATTTCCTTTTATTTTCCTTTCACAGACAACTTCAAAAATGCTTAAATAATTCATTTGAACTCCAAATTTTGTGATTCAAATTTCCAGTGACTCCATAAATCATGATCTACCTATTGGTGCAACATGCACATTATTCCACAGACATTCCTTCACAAATATTTATCAAATGCCAATATTTCATTTTTTGTGATGTACTTTAGAAAATCACAGAGAGCTCAATTTTGATCCAAATGCAGTGGTTCAAATTCCTAGATGCTTGTCATATCCAAACTTAGTTTTGAAACATTTTTCTTAACACTTTCTGTACCCCACCAAATAATGAGCCATTTCTTCATATTTTACAGCTTTGCAAAATCCTAGGAAATTCATTTGAATTCCAAATCCATTGAAACCAACTCCTAGATGCTTCTAAAATCATGACTTGTTGATGGGTGCCTTTGCTCATCATTCAAGAATATATTTCTGTACACTTCTTTCAAATCCATAAACCCCTTGATTCTATCATATTGAAATGTTCCAAGTCATCAATTGATCCAATACTTATGAAACCACCTTGGTCATTTCTAATATGACCAGAGGTATCCTAGAAAATTCCAACTCCTATTTTTAGAGCACTTTTATTCTTGCTTTGATTGTGTTGCTTATTATGATTGTTTCCATCGTTAGTTGACAAAATAAACGGAATACTCGGAGATGGACCAGAAGGTTTGAAGACTCGGAAGAATAAGGCAAGCAGCCCTTTGACCATGTCCAAGAAACCTTTTTATGCATGTCTCATAGCACCTTATTATTCAATGCATCGGAATCATGTAGAAGAGGTGACCACCTTGGTTGGTACCTTTGTTACTTTACTGTTGAAACTTGCATCAAACATGACCCTACCTTCCTATGAGGGTTATGTGGGTGGGAGTAGATAGATGTATGCTATAGTAGTTGGCTACGCAAAATGGGTCAGGGTTATGCATTGAGTGAAACAAGTGTGGTTTGACATACTTGCAAATAACCCAGTGGGTGCCACTAATGCCCCCGGGAGTTGACGAGGAGCTAGGGCACTACTTGGTGAAGAAGTGGTGTGCCGAGGCTTGACGAAAGTGTTGTTTACCGAGATGGTGAGATGGGTAACCACTTGATGACGAAGTGGTGTACCCAGACAAGTGTTTGTGATGTTTTTCAAACGGATTGGTTTAAGTTGCGACCGTTATTCCAACCAAACATGCACAACCACTCTACCCTTATATGGGAAAGGGCATTATTGATTACCTAGGTCGATACTAGCATGGTGCCCGCATTACTAGTGACGGGGGTGACATGAGGTCACTCTCGGGACGGGGTCGTGCTTGGATAGGCGGCCATGACTGTTTTCACAGGGCACCGAACACACCGTTGGTACCCCGTGTCAGTGATATGTGATGAATATGGGAGCAAGTCTCCACAATTTTAAGATGTGAAATGTTGGCACGGGGCTGTTACCAATCGAGTGGACTCTATGTTAGTGTCGTCTAGGGAAAGATAGTTATCGGGTGCTTACCATGGGTACTTGAGGTACCGCGGGTCGTGGATGACACGGAAGTTCCCCGGATCTTGTGGGTAAAGTGTGCAACCTTCGCAAAGTGTAAAACTATTTGAATAGCCGTGTCCACGGTCAAGGACAGTTGGGTAACCGCTCTTGGGCTAAGTCCAATGTTTGCGAAACCTGGTGTGTGTGTGTGTGTGAGGAAACAACTCAGATCAGAGATATTGATGATGTGATTCCTGAGGAAGTCACAATGAGCTTGAGCATGAGTTGATTACATCTCTTTCTCGATAATGATGTCTGTGACCTCCTGATACTTGTTGCAGACACATGCATGTCCATGTTATATGTTGATCATACTTGCATATGAAAAACTAGCTTTCCGCAAAACTCCCAACCTAGCAGTAGAGCCTTGCATAATTATTCTGTTATCACACTTGGGTTGCTTGCGAGTACATTCAATGTACTCATTGGCTTGCCACTGGTTATTTTATTGGCCAGGCAGGAGAGAACAGGTTACGATGAAGATTTCTTGGTGACGAGCAGGCGAGCTAGGACGCTTCCTAGTCAGAATGCCTGTAGGGTTAAGGCAGATGGCATGGGTCCATGTTGTTATTGAAGATTTCCGCTGCAATGTTATACTCAAGACTTGACCATTATGGTCCTATTTGTGTAATACGGTATGTATGGATGTAAGACTCTTGTTATTCAGCTTTTGTGTGTTCAGTGAGCATTGATCTCTGGGATCACTGTACACGTGCATTCGGTGATCACGACTTATGAGTCGGGGTCCCCACAGAGCTGGTATCAGAGCCATCCTGACTGTAGGAAGCCTTAGTTAGCATGGTCGATAGATAGGGTAAAACTAGTTTTCAAAACTATCTATACTTCTCTTCCCTTCTTAGTTTTTCAAAAGCTAGGCTATACTTGATCTCTTCCCCTTCAAAACTTTGGTCGTTAGAACCCCTATGCCGTGACCACTGGATTTTCTGAATCCTTGTGGAGTACACCTTGCCAAACACTCACCCACCACTCCTGCACACACGATTGGCGGCACCACGACAAGACGATGTCAACGGAAAATCCATCCTCGAGAAATGAAGACATGAAGACCCAGAAGATGGTGATACCCTTGACAGTGCCCCAAGAAGATGCAACATTGGCCTATGATGACCAGGGTATAGGTTATGCAAAAAAAACATGATATGCATCGCTAATAGAGTAATCCTGTCACTACCGTTGTCGTATCGGCAACCACCGGTGGATGAGAACCTCGCCATTTGGTCCGCCTCACTATAGTGAGCAGGAAAGCGGTTCTCTTCGTCCCCCGCTCTTGGTGTCGATGTTTTCATCAACGAAACCGACATGTTGGACCTCTATTATGCCATGTTACTGTCATTGCATACGGATTGCCCACCTGGTACCCTCGACGTCCCAGAAGGCACAAGGGATCGTCATGATTAAAGAGACAAGAAAAGACTAAGTCAACGCCGGCTGCAAGGAGACACCTTCACCGCATCACCTTATCAGGCGAGAAGTTGTTGAAGATTCTTCAGGCTCAACCAGGATCATTCATCAAACAACTACAAGGGACATAGCAACACCTGAGGAAACTCAGAAATCTGCACGAGGCACAAGTCACGACACTGAGTCCGGGAACCCCTAGGGTAGGATGAGTCGTGTACCCCCTATGCGCAGTCGAGTCCGTGTGATGGTTCGAATAGAACCATGATTGTGTGTTGTTTGCTTCTATTTGTTTGTGTTTTGATATAAGTCGCACTTTTGCCCTAGGCAACAAGTGCATGGCTATATCACCTTCCTTGCCTTGTTTCTTTTGTTTCAACCTTTTTGCACCTGTTTGTTTGCACCTGCACTATAGAACCCCCTTTAGGCATTCCCTCCTCTACGCAACTTCTTCCCTCTCTTCTCTCTCCCCAACTGAAGACCCGCAAGACAAGATGCACCTAGGATTCTGCCTCGGCAACCAACTGGCACTAAAGACTTCTGCTACAACCTCCATGACCAAGTACAACCCCGTAGAGTTATGTTTGACCCTCCAGACTAGTAACCCATTCCTAGACCCGTTGAGACTTCACGAGACACTCCAGCACGAACCCTTAACCATGTGCTTAACCCATAGAATTGCAAGAGAACCCGTTAAACCTTTGTAACCTTGCACAACACTGGGTTCGTAAAGGAGCTAGTGGACGCAGTGAACGAGCAAATTTTCATCCTAATATAGCACAAGAACTGACAATGCCATAGATAGACCGATTTGAGGATATAAGACAGATGACTTGGTGGCTTTATATCAGTAACTTCGAGGAATTATCTGAGACCTTGATGGATTGTGAGATTTTCCTATTGGTGGTATCATGACTTTGGGGAAGCATGTAGGAGTACCCGTTGGATATGAGATTTGGATTTATGTAGGTGATTCTGGTTGAGTATAGACGCTGGATATGTCTGCATGGTTCGGAGTAAATTGGATTTAGACCTATGATCCTGATCGTGATACCATGCTTCTCGGTGGACAATAACCTAGGAGATTGGATTATTCGTAGGAGATGACTTAGGGATATATATGATCGTGATCCTGGAGTTTACTTGACCCGGATGATGAGAATTTGGTGGACTTAGTATCATAGTGCATAGTCCTTCCAAGTATTTGAGTATTATAGGGACTTGAGATCTTGTGGAGCACCATAGACATCGGATTTGTAGAATTGTTGGATTACGTGGATTTAGGGAATTACCGGGCCATCGGAGTTGATCTATAGAAAGGAAACAAATCTCGCGGTGGCATATGACGTGTTTCCTTAGAATAGAGATGCATTATCGTGAGCCTTGCAAGAATAGGTTGAGCGCTTGGATTGTGGAGTTTAATTTAAGTTTAGTAGAATGTATGACCTACCCATGGATTTTAGGGGTAGAAATACATATGGATTTGGCGATCGAAGACAAGTATAATTTTGTTAGACCGTCTCTTGAGAGTCATGAGGATATGTATGGCATGAGTGGTGATTGAAGTTGGTCTATGCGAGAGGATGCTTTTTCGTTCGGAGTACTAGATAGAGCTATTGGCATCTCAGAAACCGTGCTTAAGGATAAGATGATAAACGTTCACTCACTCACTAGAATCCTTGAAACCCTTAAGCCCCACCGAGCCACAACCTGGTCAGATTCTGACCACGGGCCTTGGCTCTAAGTTAGTAAGGCCTCTGCAAATACTCAACGGAGATCACCACCAATACCCCATCTTACCTTGCGTACCCCCATAGACCTCATGGAGTAATTGGACAAGTTGGGTAACATCATTATTTGATGGCCTACTTGTCTACCCAAAGACAAAGAAGAGACAGACAGCTGGATAGAAGACATTTGAAGACCGCCCTGTCAAGAAGGAAGATCTACACCGACCACCGTCATCAAGAAGTAAACTTCCGCGTCGAAGACCGGGCGTATCTGCAAACCACTCCTCTCAAAGGAACCGAGCATTTCCGTGTCGAAGGAACGTTCACACCAAGATGTATCAAGACTTGAAGGCACGATTCTGGTGGCACGGGATGAAAAGAGAGATTGCAACCTATGTTGCAAAGTCTGATGTGTGCCAAAAGGTCAAGGCTGAATATCAGCGACCCGCTGGATTGCTTCAACCACTCAAGGTTCCTGAGTGGAGGTGGGATAAAGTCGGAATGGACTTCGTCACTGGATTACCAAGGTCGGATAGAGGACATGACTCTATCTGGATCATAGTCGATCATTTGACAAAGGTGGCCCATTTCATTCCTGTCAAGACCACTTATGATGGCAACCGGCTGGCAGCTCTCTACATCGACCGAATCGTAAGTCTTCACGGCGTTCCCAAGGAGATTGTGTCAGATCGAGGAACCCAGTTCACCTCAAGGTTCTGGAAGAAGTTCCAAGAAGCCTTGGGAACCAAGTTATCTTTCAGCACGGCTTTTCACCCACAGACCGGAGGTCAGATAGAGCGAGTCAATCAGATTCTCGAAGACATGCTCCGAGCCTGTATCTTGGCATATGGATCCAAGTGGGAGGATTGTCTCCCTTTTGCCAAGTTCTCCTATAACAACAGTTACCAGTCGAGCCTTCAGATGGCACCATTTGAGGTGTTGTACGGACGCAGATGTCGCACACCCCTCAACTGGTCAGAGACTGGAGAAGGGCTAGTCTTTGGACCGGACATTCTCCGCGGAGCAGAAGAGCAAGTCCAACTAGTCAGAGAGCGTTTGAAGGCAGCCAAGTCAAGGCAAAAGAGCTATGCTGACACTCACCGTCGGGACATGAGTTTCCATGTCGGGGACTGTGTGTAGCTGCGGGTAACTCCTCTGAAGGGAACCAACCGTTTCCACGTCAAGGGGAAGCTCGCACCAAGGTTCATTAGACCCTTTGAGATCACTGCACAACGAGGAGAAGTGGCTTCCTAGTTGGAACTACCACCCGAGCTATCCGGTGAGCACAATGTATTCCATGTGTCACAACTCCGGAAATATCTCCAAGTTCCGGACAAGCCTAATCTCTATAAGGATGTTGATCACCAAGCCATTGATCTGCAGCCTGATTTGACCTACCGCAAGAAGCCTATCCGCATTCTGGACGAAGCAGAACGACGGACGTGAAGCCGTACCATCAAGTACTTCAAGGTCCAGTGGAGCACCACCCGTAAGCAGAACCAACAAGAAGAAGTGAAGACTACCCCGTATCCAAGACTCCGCCTTTCTTTCCACGCCTAGTCTGGGAATCTCGGGGACGAGATTCTTGTAAGGGGGGTAGGTCTGTCACACCCTGATTTTCATGTCACTTTGCTTAAGCTAATTATCATGTTAAAAATGTGGATTTATAAAAACTTTTGTGTGTTTTTGACTTTGCTTTATTTGACTTTTCTCTGCTCTTTGCTAGTGCTCTAAAAATCAAATAACTCCTCCAACTCTTATACTTCTTCCCCTTGATCCAAAAACCTTTTCCCAATGATCATGCCATGTGTATAGACCAGTATAGAATTTTCTTTAAAAAATATTTTGGCCAAATAGTATTTTCTAAAATTAGTTTTCCAAAAACCCCTGAATTGAGGTTTGCACTACGAGTACCTTATTTAGGGTGTGAAAAATCTTTCAAAAAGTATATTTGAATCCTATTAGGTATAGGACTCCCAGAACCCACAAGATTATAATTTTAAAAGTTATTTTTATATTTTATTTAAAAGCTTTTTCTTAAGGCCAGAAATGGTCTTTAATAGGGAAAATTTATTTAATTATTTCAAAAATATTTGCCCAAATTCAGGGAGACTCATAGGACATATATTGTCCATATATAAGAGTTTTAGCACATGGTCATGTTCAAAATATTGGACAAATCCTTCCAAAACCCTTTCTGGATATTTTAAGCTTTTGAAATATTTACAAAGGGAATATTCTCCAAAAATTCCAGGGAAATTCTATCATGTCATATGTGACATATTTGATGATCTTGCAAAGCCTCATGCCTTGAAGATCAAGGAAACATCATCTAATCCCCTCAAAACCAATTCTATCCATTCTAAAGTTTGAGCAACTTTACATTGCCAAACTTGTCCAAATGCTCTCAAACTTGGTTCACATGCTGAAATGATGTAATTATGCATCTATGCCAAATGGCACAAGTTTTGGAGAAGCATAACTTGGTCTTAGTGCCCCAAAACCATTTCTGTTCAAATTCAAATTTGAACAACTCTACATTGTCATCTTTTTACCTGGGGCTGCAAACTTTGTGGGCATGATCATAACCCCAAATGATGATGCTACATCAAGTGGTGCATCAAGGGGAGATGATTAGCTTAACCCAAACAAGGTGAAACCATTTCTGTTGATTTGTAGGGTTCACCAAAGTTACATTGGCAACTTTGCCCAAATGAGCTCAAATTTGGTGTAGGGGCCTAATTGTGTGTGACATTCCATCCTGTTAAGTCCCATGCCAATTGGAAGTCATTTGCTTTCCCAAAACATGATCAAACACCTTCTGCAAGTTTGCCAAAACCATTGTTTGGACCCCTTTTACTATTTCCCTTTACCCCAAATTCTTACCACAGCTTCTCCTGATCATCTTCTACCCCCAGTAACTTCTCTATGGCCTCAGCTCAATCATTGGAGGGGGTAAAACTCCAATTTACTCTTCAGGACATCAATTTTCACCTCCTCCTTCACCTCCCTCCTCATTCCAGTGGCTCCCCAGAGCATCCAAGACCACCTCCCCATAGTTTACTACTCCCTAGCACTACTGGACACTGGGGGACACGGCCAGGAAGCAAGGGCATGACCATGCCGGCCAAAGGCATGCTCTGGAGCACGCTACAGTGCGCCGAGGCACTGTAGCTCGGCCCTCCCGAGGCTTCCAGGCGGCCTTGGGCAGAGCGAGCGTGTCCATCGAGGTCGGCTCGACGTCCACGACACGCCTCGCTGTCGACCCTATCCTCCCCTGCCCTCCTTCGCCCTCCACGAGCACGCCCGAGCGCTTCCATGGACGTTGCTCACGGTGCACCGCGGTTGCACCTATATAAAGCCTCCCCCGAGCACTCCCTTGCCTCTTCTGGACCCTCCTCTCTCCCGTGCATCTCCTAGACACGTCCCCTCTCCCTCTCATGTGCTCCTGCTCCCTCCATGGCCGGAGTGCCGCCGCCGACCAACGCTTGGGTTAGGGCACCTCGGCCACTCCCTCCTTCCCCTTCTTCGTTTCGAGGTCCGAGCCCTCTTCGAGGAGTCCCCAGGGACGGGCCGGTCCTCCCCTTGGCCTGGGAGTCCTTCCTGGCATGGTGCCGCCGAAGACCCCGCGGCCGCCGCGGCCTCCCTATGGAGGCGAGGTTGTGGGCCTCCTTGGGCGGGCTCGCAGCCAATCTCGGGTGCGGGGAGGAGAGCCGGAGCTCCTGGGCACCTCGGCCGGCCCTACCGCATCCCCAGGCAACGGCTGCGCCGGCGGCCGAAGCTCTCCCCGCCCAGCGTCGGGCCGGAGAAGAAGGCCAGGGGCGACGAGCGACCTGCGGCTGGGCCCCGCAGGTCTGCGACCTCACCTGCCGCCACGTAGGATAAGTGGAGGCGGGGCGGCTGGAAGGCGCCTTCCCAGCGCGAAGGCGTACTCCACGAGGGCGCCTCCGACGTCACACCCCCCTCCTGTGCACGCGGCCGAACTGTTGGGCCGGCCCAGTTGCTGTGCAGCTATCCCTCGCCCTGCGTGCAGTATAAGGGTATGGCCCTATTTCCTTTTATTTTCCTTTCTCAGACAACTTCAAAATGCTTAAATAATTCATTTGAACTCCAAATTTGGTGATTCAAATTTCCAGTGACTCCATAAATCATGATCTACCTGTTGGTGCAACATGCACATTATTCCAGAGACATTCCTTCACAAATATTTATCAAATGCCAATATTTCATTTTCTTTGATGAACATTAGAAAATCACAGAGAGCTCAATTTTGATACAAATGCAGTGGTTCAAATTCCTAGATGCTTGTCATATCCAAACTTAGTTTCGGAACATTTTTATTAACACTTTCTGTACCCCAACAAATAATGAGCCATTTCTTCATATTTTACAGCTTTGCAAAATCCTAGGAAATTCATTTGAATTCCAAATCCATTGAAACCAACTCCTAGATGCTTCTAAAATCATGACTTGTTGATGGGTGCCTTTGCTCATCATTCAAGAATATATTTCTGTACACTTCTTTCAAATCCATAAACCCCTTGATTCTATCATATTGAAATGTTCAAAGTCATCAATTGATCCAACACCTATGAAACCACCTTGGTCATTTCTAATATGACCAGAGGTATCCTAGAAAATTCTAACTCCTATTTTTAGAGCACTTTTATTCTTGCTTTGATTGTGTTGCTTATTATGATTGTTTCCATCGTTAGTTGACGAAATAAACGGAATACTCGGAGATGGACCAGAAGGTTTGAAGACTCGGAAGAATAAGGCAAGCAGCCCTTTGACCATGTTCAAGAAACCTTTTTATGCATGTCTCATAGAACCTTATTATTCAATGCATCGGAATCATGTAGAAGAGGTGACCACCTTGGTTGGTACCTTTGTTACATTACTGTTGAAACTTGCATCAAACATGACCCTACCTTCCTATGAGGGTTATGTGGGTGGGAGTAGATAGATGTATGCTATAGTAGTTGGCTACGCAAAATGGGTCAGGGTTATGCATTGAGTGAAACAAGTGTGGTTTGACATACTTGCAAATAACCCACTGGTGCCACTAATGCCCCCGGGAGTTGATGAGGAGCTAGGGCACTACTTGGTGAAGAAGTAGTGTGCCGAGGCTTGACGAAAGTGTTGTTTACCGAGATGGTGAGATGGGTAACCACTTGATGACGAAGTGGTGTACCGAGACAAGTGTGTGTGATGTTTTTCAAACGGATTGGTTTAAGTTGCGACCGTTATTCCAACCAAACATGCGCAACCACTCTACCCTTATATGGGAATGGGCATTATTGATTACCTAGGTCGATACTAGCATGGTGCCCGCATTACTAGTGACGGTGGTGACATGAGGTCACTCTCGGGACGGGGTCGTGCTTGGATAGGCGGCCATGACTATTTTCACAGGGCACCGAACACACCGTTGGTACCCCGTGTCAGTGATATGTGATGAATATGGGAGCAAGTCTCCACAATTTTAAGATGTGAAATGTTGGCACGGGGCTGTTACCAATCGAGTGGACTCTATGTTAGTGTCGTCTAGGGAATGATAGTGATCGGGTGCTTACCCTGGGTACTTGAGGTACCGCGGGTCGTGGATGACATGGAAGTTCCCCGGATCTTGTGGGTAAAGTGTGCAACCTCTGCAGAGTGTAAAACTATTCGAATAGCCGTGTCCACGGTCAAGGACAGTTGGGTAACCGCTCTTGGGCTACGTCCAATGTTTGCGAAACCTGGTGTGTGTGTGTGAGGAAACAACTCGGATCAGAGATATTGATGATGTGATTCCTGAGGAAGTCACAATGAGCTTGAGCATGAGTTGATTACAACTCTTTCTCGATAATGATGTCTGTGACCTCCTGATACTTGTTGCAGACACATGAATGTCCATGTTATATGTTGATCATACTTGCATATGAAAAACAAGGTTTCCGCAAAACTGCCAAGCTAGTAGTAGAGCCTTGCATAATTATTCTGTTATCACACTTGGGTTGCTTGTGAGTACATTCAATGTACTCATTGGCTTGCCACTGGTTATTTTATTGGCCAGGCAGGAGAGAACAGGTTATGATGAAGATTTCTTGGTGACGAGCATGCGAGCTAGGACGCTTCGCAGTCAGAATGCCTGTAGGGTTAAGGCAGATGGCATGGGTCCATGTTGTTATTGAAGATTTCCGCTGCAATGTTATACTCAAGACTTGACCATTATGGTCCTATTTGTGTAATACGGTATGTATGGATGTAAGACTCTTGTTATTCAGCTTCTGTGTGTTCAGTGAGCATTGATCTCTGGGATCACTATACACGTGCATTCGGTGATCACGACTTATGAGTCAGGGTCCCCACATCGCGGCTTCGAAGTCGAGGGCGGGGTTCCAGAACGCCATCTTTGTGAGGACCTTGGTCATGACCCCCCGGCAAAGCCGCCGGGCCTCCCCGGCGAGCGTGGCCGTTCTGTTGGAGTGAAGATCAGTCAAGGCACTGAGGACGCCCTCGAAGAATAGGGTCGGCTTGGCGTTGACGGACCCGCTCAACTCAGGGGCATACCTAACGTTTGGCATCCCCATGAGGGCCAACTGCGAAGTAACCCTGCTGGCGATGTCCTCCAGCCGGCTGATCCACATGTTCTCGCCCGCCACGTATTCTTGGTGGGAGGCGCCCTTGTCCGCCCGCAGCTACTTCTCCTCCTCCAGGCTCTTGGTCAAGGCCTCCTCCCGAGCTGAGCTCTCCGACAACATCCTCTCGAGATTCTCCAGCCTCAGCTTGAGATCTCTAATGGAGTCTTGCGCCTCGGAGAGCTCCCCAGCCCTACTGATGACCACTCTCTGCGCCTCTGTCAAGGCGCAGTTGAGCCTGTTCTTTTCGTTGGACAACTTGAGGGCCTGCACCATCAGCTCGTCCCGCTCCACCTCCAGCTCTTGCATCCTGCCGGCGTGGGCCAGAGCCGGGGCATCGAGTGCATCTTTGTGCCTCTGCCCCAGCTCACGAGTTAGCCGCTCGACAAGGACCTCGAGCTCCTTATCCTTGCCGCGGAGCGTTGCGGCAAGCTTCGCCTCACGCACGGAGAGATCTTCTTCCTGGGAATCGAGGATGGCTTGATGCTGGTTCCGGACGTCCTCCGCCACGGCAGCCAAGTTCACTGCCTCTTCCTGGGCCTTCTCGATGTCGGCCATCTTCATGATGAGCTTGTCACATCCCTAGTTTAGCACTTGCATTAGGGCTATCTAGAGTGCACATCATGTTTACTTATCAAAGAAACTTGAAATGGGAATGACAGAAACCCCAGCACCCCTCCTCTAACAACTAGGGTTTGATAAAATATTTTCCAATGTACCCAAAATGCCCTTCAAAAATGTTCATCATTTCTGCCTTGGTCTTAAACCTCTGCCAAAAATGGTGCACAATTTTCTAGGACATCAAAGGTCTTTGGATTAAATCATATGTTATTTGAATTTGGGCATTTAAATGCTATAATATATTTTAAATGCTCAAATAATCATAAACTATAATGTTTCCAACTTTTCATATTATATACAGTGGGCATGACAAGTTTCATGAGTTATAAAAATGCTCTGGCATTTTTATTAATTAAACAAAGTTGCAAAACAAATGAAACAGAAAAGAAAATAGGAAAAAGAAAAACGGAGAAAGCACTTACCTCGGGCCCAGCCCTGTAGCAGGCCGGCCCAGCTCACAGCCCCGCTTCTGTCGCCTTCCTCCTCGAGCCAGAAGGACGCGCGCGTGGCTGCCGCGCGCCGGCACGCGTCCGGCCACCTCCACCCTGCCTGCCTGCATCCCGACGGCCTGGATGACTCCCCGCGACGCCATGCAGCTGCCCGACCCCTCTCGCACTTTCCCCCTCGTCCCCGTCGCCTCCCCTGGCTCTCTCCTTCTCCATCACCGAGCCGCCCGTCGCCGCCGCTCGCCGTTGCCGCACCTAGAGCTACCCCCTCGCCCCGTGAGTGTGTCCAGAAGGAGCGCCGCGACGTCCTCTTCCTCCTCGCTGAGACACGGATCGCCGGAAGCCCTGCAACGTCCTCACGCCGCCGTCCCCTTCCTCGGATCGCCGGAGCACCTCGCCGCCGTTACGAAGCCACAGCGCGTCCCCGACCCCTCCGTCGAGCTCGTTAGCACCGCAGTGAGCTCCTACGCCGTTCCCCTCCTTCTTTTGCTTCGATTGCGCCTTGTAGCCGCCGCTCCGTTGATCACCGAAACGCACCGCCGCCGTGCTCGCCGCCGTGCTCGCCGCCGGCGATGCTCCGGTGACCATTTGGTCACTGGCACACGTCCATCACACTCGCCGCAGCACGTAGATGCGCTAGGTACTACGCACGCATCGCCTAGGCCACTGCAGCCGTGATGGGCCTCGAACCCCTCGTTGGTTCCCCCAAGTGGAAGGTGTAAGATGCAGTAAGTAGAAGTGTTTTCCCCTAGCAAAGATGCCAAGGATCGAATCCCCAGAGACTCTTAGGTTCAACAAGTAGGTATCAATTGCTAACGGCGCAATTAGCAATCAACGTGGACCTGCACACAGATACAAATAACTTTGCTCCCAACGAGTACAGAGAGGTTGTCAATCTCTCCGGCCTTGTAGTTCACAAAGGGTTAAAAGCAATATGATAGTAGTGATAGATAGTGTTTTGCAATAGTAAGTAAAATAGCGAAAAGTAAATAGTGAATGTGATCAATGATGGTAATATGGACCGGAGTCTCATGATGTTCACTAGTGATGTCTCTCTCCCAAAAGACTATAAAACAGCTATGTGAGGTAAACAAATTACAGCTGGGCAATTGACAGGACCACGAACGCAAACCAATGCTGATTACATTGCAAGAAAGGTTGAGGTTCAAAGCATGGGCGGTACTACAAAGTAAGTAGACCGAAATCCATCAATATCTACTACTAATCATCCACCTTGAGATATCTATCCAGAACATCTCGCTGGTATTAGGTTGCGAGTCCCACCCATAGTGTAAACTCAATGCAACAGACAACTACATTAAAAGAACTTTGCATAAAGTAAACAATCCTTGCACCCGCGGGCACAAGCACCGTTGTTTTCCACCTTGTGGCAACATCACATCCCCTAGACTCATGTTTCTGTCACTCAAGCTAGTCATCGAGGGGCATGAACCCACAATCGAGCATAACGTTCCCTCTTGGAGTCACTACCTATTACTCGGCCAAAGCAATAAATAGCAATGGAGAACATGCAAGAATTACTTATGAACTAAAATATAAAAGAGGTGAATCAAATATATTACTCAAGATCAATCTGAACATAATCTCATAATCCATCGGATCCCAGCAAACTCAACATAGCAACAGCATAAGGATTACATAGGTGCCTCGATCATGTAGGGCAGCTCACGAGGACTAATTAGTGAAGCACAAGAACGGGAGGAGAACATCACATAGCTACTGGTCATGGACTCATGGTCCTAGGGAGACTACTCACAAGTCATCCGGGAGGCGTCCATGGTGGTGGAGAAGCTCCCGGTGGTGATCCTCCCCTCCGGCAGGGTGCCGGGAAGAGTTCTCCTGGTGCTCCCGATCTTGGAAGCGGTGGCGGCGGCGGAACAGAGATGGGATCACGAAAAGAAGTCATGTTCTGAGGGTTACGGAGGACCCTTTAAATATATGACAAAGTAGGGCACCGAGGGAGCCTCGGGGGGCCCACGCGCCCCCCCGGCGCGGCCCAGGGGGGGGGGCGCCCACAGGGCGCCTGGAGCCCCTGTGGCCCCCCCAGGCTTCCCTTCGGACGCAGTGTTGTTTCCGGTTCGCTGATTTTTTTATATATTTTTTCTGGATTTTTCTGGGCAGTTCTCGAAACGTGAAAACCTGAAATACAAAAACAGCCGAAAACAGAAACTGGCACTAGGGGTGCACTGGATTAGTAAGTTAGTCCAAATATGATCAAAAGTGTATGGAAGTGTATGAATATCGTAGCAATATCACCCAAAAGTGGCATGGAGCAAGCAGAAATTATAGATACGTTTTGGACGTATCAACATCCCCAAGCTTAATTCCTGCTCGTCATCGAGTAGGTAAATGATAACAAGAATAATTTCTGTGGTGACATGCTATTAACCATATAGGACTTTCTCATAGTCATATGACAAAAGCTTACTGAGACAATGATTCTATAGTAATTAAGTTGTCTCAAGAGAATATCACAAATGACTGAAAGTTTTACAACATGAAACTGAAACATCAAAAAGATTTGCATTGAACATGATGTGCAAATATGATAAGGTGATATCTAGCTTGCCCCCTTTAGTGATGCAAAACATAAATGCAAGGGCACCTTCAAGGTTTAAGTGATGACTAGATACAATCATTTCAGAATAAACGATATCACAATCATGCAAAAGACAATGCTACTTTGGGACAATGCACATTACACTCAGAATGACAATCATGCTCTCAGTAGTTGGTGCTTCAACATAAAGGTAAAAGAAAGGTTAGGTGCTAGAGCTTTTTATTTTGAAAACATGGAAGCAATTGTGTCAACGGTAGTAGTACTTCATATTTGTCATGTATAAAACATCTTATAAGTTGCAAGCCTCATGCATCGAATACCAATAGTGCTCGCTCCTTGTCCTAATTAGCTCGGATCCCCATGGGTTATCATTGCATTGCATATGTTTTAACCAAGTGTCACAAAGGGGTACCTCTATGCCACCTGTACAAAGGTCCAAGGAGATAGATCGCATTTGATTTCTCGTTTTTGATAGATCTCAACTTGAGGACATCCATACCGGGACAACATAGAAAATAGATGATGGACTCCTCTTTAATGCATAAGCATATTCTCATGAGAGATTGAGGATTAAGGTCCAAGCTAAAACTTCCACCATGATGCATGGCTTTGGTTGGCGGCCCAATGTTCTTCTCTAACAATATGCATATTAATTCAACCCACGGTAAATCACCCTTACTTCAGACAAGACGAACATGCATAGCAACTCACATGATATTCAACAAAAGTGTGACAGTTGATGGCGTCCCCAGAAACATGGTTACCGCTCAGCAAGCAACTCATAAGAAATAAGATACATAGGCAACATATTCTTTACCACAATATATTTTAGGCTACATTCCCATGAGCTATGTATTGCATGGTTAGTTTGCTTAGTGAAGGTGGAGGTTACAAAAGATTGGGAGCGACCAACTAAGAGAGCAATGACGGTCATAATCATGCAGAGTGACAAAGCAATATTGAATCAGGCATGGTAGTTATATCGCTACTTAGAAACAAAAGATCATCAAGGCTTGACAGACTTTCTTTACAGTCTTGAATATGCGTGAGCATACGCCAAGTCAATCAAAATAAATTCTCGAAGGAAGATATTACTAAACCATACCACATCATAGGCAAACAAACCAAGTTGGTATTCCAATAACACATTGGGAACCCCCCCCCCCCCAGCTATTTGAGATTAACCAAAAGAAAACCTGAACTACTAAGCACCATCATGAAAGTAGCATCTTTATCATAGACACATTAACCCATGCAACCGAAGAAAACTCTCTTAATAAGGTGAGCATGGTAATTAAAGAGAGGTCAAGCAACCAACTGAATAAAAGCTCTTGAAAAGATAAGCATGAATACTAAGAGCAGAGCATGATAGTAGCTATTAAAAGACAAAGAACACACACAGCATAGATAGACATGAAAATTCTATGTAATGTTTTAGGTAGAGGTGGAGCGTGTTTCTCTCCCACATAAAGGAATGCTGAGTTCCGAATCGTTATGAAAAACTAAAAAGAAAACTAAAAGCAAGACGCTCCAAGCATAGCACATAACATATGAAGTGATAAAAATATAGCGAAATGAAAGACGAACTGATAATGTTGATGGAGAAGGGGATGCACGGGGGGCATCCCCAAGCTTAGACGCTTGAGTCTCCTTGAATATTTCTTGGGGGTGCACGGGGGCATCCCCAAGCTTGAGCGCTTGACACTCCTGAATCTTTTTATCATCTTCCCTCGCACACTTGAAAACTCCCTTCATACACAACTCATCATAATCTGATTAGCGAGGTTAGTACCCTTAATAAAATAATTTTACCTTGCTGAAAATAAGGATATTCTTGAAGTTCTACTGTTTCTCAAGATTGCCAAAAGGTTTTTGCAAATAAAAAGCAAGTTCTCAATTTGCAAAGTGAAGGTAAGGCAAAACAGGACAGAATCTGTGAAAAACAGAACAGCAGGCAGTAATTGACCTGTTCGGGATACTTCTACAACTCAAATCAAAAAACTCAGAACTGACGCACGAAAGAAAATTACATAGACAACGCTGTCAAAAAAAATCAGACCAAAAAGATGATCTGGTGATTTTATACGAATTTTTCTATCCAAGGACAGAATCTGACCTTCTTACGAGGGAAGTGTTCCATCCCTTTCTTGAGAGGAAACTGAAATTTTATATTACCCTCTTTCATGTCAATGACAGCACCAACGGTGCGCAAAAAGGGACGTCCCAAAATAATTGGACATGAAGGATCACATTCAATATCCATAATAGTGAAATCAACGGGCACATAATTATCATTGACAATAGTAAGAACATCGTCGATCCTCCCCAAAGGTTTCTTTATGGAAGAATCAACAAGACGAACACCAAAAGAACAAGAATCATAAGGTTTCAATTTAAGCATATCATATATTCTTTTGGGCATAACAAAGGTACTAGCACCAACATCACATAATGCATAACAAGAGAAGTCATTCAAATAAATTTTTATCATAGGATCCCAACCATCTTCTAGCTTTCTAGGTATGGAGGCTTCTACTCTAAGTTTCTCCTCCCTGGCTTTGATGAGAGCATTAGTGATATGCTTTGTGAAGGCAAGGTTAAGCGTGCTAGTGCGGGGATCTCTAGACATCATGTGAAGGAAATCAATAACTTCAGTAAGAGTGCAATTATCAAAATCAAGGTCACGAGCATCAAGTAAAGTAGTAGTGGTGTCCTTAAGGTTCACCTGTTTGGTAGTTTCTATAGCATCACCATTAATAGGTCCATTGGGACCAGGAGTACATTGGGTGCTAAGAGTGTGAACATCCTCAATAACTTGGATAGTAGCAACAGTGTGGTGGGTAGGAAGGCTCTTAATTCTTTCCTCTTCCTCCCTTAGGGATGCAACCACTTCGGGTTTAGCTGCCATTTGGTTTATCAAAGTGGCCTGTGTGTGGGAAATATTGGAAACTTGGGTCTCAGTGATAGTGAGTCTAGTCTGGAGGTTAGAGATCTCAATATTTATGTTCTCTAATCGTCTACTAATGTCTTGCAAGATAGCAGTATGCTCATTTAATTGCCTCGAGAAGGTTTGGTTTTGTTCATATTGGGTGTGCATGTAGTTCTTAGTGGCCTCCTCTATTTCTACCAGTTTCTTATAGCCAGACAAGTCTCTATCTTTTTGGAAGGAGTTCTTGATGTTAGGAGTAGAATTACTACCAAAGTTACTCCTATAAGCATTGTTGTTGAAATTATTTCTAGAGATAAAGTTCACATCTACTTGTTCTTGAGCAATCAAAGAATTTAAAGGAACGTCACGAGGATCAATAGTAGATTGCTTCGAAAGTAGAGACATGATCAAGTCAACTTTTTCATTAAGGGAGGAAATCTCCTCGACAGAGTTTACCTTCCTACCTGTTGGAGCGCGTTCGGTGTGCCATTGGGAATAGTTGGTCATCATCTCATCGAGAAGCTTTGAGGCAGCACCAAGTGTAGTTGACATAAAAGTTCCTCCTGCGGCCGAGTCTAACAAGTTCCGCGAGGTAAAGTTCAAGCCTGCATAAAAAGTTTGGATAACCATCCAAGTAGTCAAACCGTGAGTAGGGCAGTTTTTGATAAGAGATTTCATACGTTCCCAAGCTTGGGCAACATGTTCATTATCCAATTGTTTAAAATTCATGATGTTACTTCTAAGTTGGATAATTTTAGCAGGTGGATAGTATTTTCCGATAAAAGCATCTTTGCACTTGTCCCATGAATCTATGCTATTTCTAGGCAAAGACTGAAACCAAATTTTAGCTCCTCCTCTCAAGGAGAAACGAAAAAGCTTAAGCTTAACAATATTACCATCTATTTCTTGGTACTTTTGCATATCACAAAGTTCTACAAAGTTGTTCAAGTGTAAAGCAGCATCATCTCCAGCACCGGAGAATTGATCTTTCATAACTAAGTTCAGTAAAGCAGGTTCAATTTCATATGAAGGTGCTGAAGTGGCAGGTGTAGTGATAGGTGTGCTGATAAAGTCATCGTTGGTGTGACTAGTGAAGTCACACAACTTGGTGTTCTCGGTTGAACCCATAGTAGCAAGCAAGCAAGATAACTATTTTTGTGATTTTCGATAAAAAGGTACTAAAGCAGAAATGAAAGGTAAACTAACAAGACTAAAAAGCAAATGTAAAAGATAGCATGCAACTCCCCTATCCTGAAGAGTGGAGTCCCCGGCAACGGCGCCAGAAAATACTCCTTGATGGGCCTCGAACCCCTCGTTGGTTACCCCAAGTGGAAGGTGTAAGATGTAGTAAGTAGAAGTGTTTTCCCCTAGCAAAGATGCCAAGGATCGAATCCCTAGAGACTCCTAGGTTCAACAAGTAGGTGTCAATTGCTAACGACGCAATTAGCAATCAACGTGGACCTGCACATAGATACAAATAACTTTGCTCCCGACGAGTACAGAGAGGTTGTCAATCTCTCCGGCCTTGTAGTTCACAAAGGGTTAAAAGCAATATGATAGTAGTGATAGATAGTGTTTTGCAATAGTAAGTAAAATAGCAAAAAGTAAATAGTGAATGTGATCAATGATGGTAATATGGACAGGAGTCTCATGATGTTCACTAGTGATGTCTCTCTCCCAAAAGACGATAAAACAGCTATGTGAGGTAAACAAATTACAGCTGGGCAATTGACAGGACCACGAACGCAAACCAATGCTGATTACATTGCAAGAAAGGTTCAGGTTCAAAGCATGGGCGGTACGCCAAAGTAACTAGACCTAAATCCATCAATATCTACTACTAATCATCCACCTTGAGATATCTATCCAGAACATCTCGCTGGTATTAAGTTGCGAGTCTCACCCATAGTGTAAACTCAATGCAACAGACAACTGCATTAAAAGAACTTTGCGTAAAGTAAACAATCCTTGCACCCGCGGGCACAAGCACCGTTGTTTTCCCCCTTGTGGAAACAGCACATCCCCTAGACTCATGTTTCTGTCACTCAAGCAAGTCATCGAGGGGCATGAACCCACAATCGAGCATAACGTTCCCTCTTGGAGTCACTACCTATAACTCGGCCAAAGCAATAAATAACAACGGAGAACATGCAAGAATTACTTATGAACTAAAATATAAAAGAGGTGAATCAAATATATTACTCAAGATCAATCTGAACATAATCTCATAATCCATCGGATCCCAGCAAACTCAACATAGCAACGGCATAAGGATTACATAGGTGCCTCGATCATGTAGGGCAGCTCACCAGGACTAATTAGTGAAGCACAAGAACGGGAGGAGAACATCACATAGCTACTGGTCATGGACTCATGGTCCAAGGGAGACTACTCACGAGTCATCCGGGAGGCGTCCAAGGTGGTGGAGAAGCTCCCGGTGGTGATCCTCCCCTCCGGCAGGGTGCCGGGAAGAGTTCTCCTGGTGCTCCCGATCTTGGAAGCGGCGGCGGCGGCGGAACAGAGATGGGATCGCGAAAAGAAGTCCTGTTCTGAGGGTTACGGAGGACCCTTTAAATATATGCCAAAGTAGGGCATCGGGGGAGCCTCGGGGGGCCCAGGCCCCCCCCCCCCCCCCCGGCGCGGCCCAGGGGGGGCGCGCCCACAGGGCGCCTGGAGCCCCTGTGCCCCCCCCCCAGGCTGCCCTTCGGACGCAGTGTTGTTTCCGGTTCGCTGATTTTTTATATATTTTTTCTGGATTTTTCTGGGCAGTTCTCCAAACGTGAAAACCTGAAATACAAAAACAGCCGAAAACAGAAACTGGCACTGGGGTGCACTGCATTAGTAAGTTAGTCCAAATATGATCAAAAGTGTATGGAAGTGTATGAATATCATAGCAATATCACCCAAAAGTGGCATGGAGCAAGCAGAAATTATAGATACGTTTTGGACGTATCAAGCCGCGTCTCCACACACGCCCGACGCCGGTCGCCGCCGTCGAGCTTGTTGCCGTCGTCTCCGGCCACCCCAGGTCCGGCGACCACCACCATTCGATGCGCAACGACAAGAGCTTCCCAACGGACCCAACCGCAGCTCGAGCCGTGCTCCATAGACGATTTCCGAAGCACACCGCCGTATTCGGCCTCGCCGGCGTCACTTCGTCGGCGGGTTTGACCTGTTTGACCGGGGGGGTTGACTACCCCTGGGTCACTGACGTGTGGACCACCCTTTTGCTAATTAGTTAGTTTAATTAAGTTTTTGTTAATTTAATTAGTTATTAATTTAGTCACTGCCCCGTGGGCCCAGGCCCCACTGACAGCTAATTAGTTTTAGTTTAACTCTAATTAACTTTGTTAGTTAGCTGTGACACTGACATGCTGGGCCCACATGTCATGTTTGACTGGACCAGCTCCTGCTGACTGGCTGACATCAGCATGATGTCATGCTGACGCAGTAAAGGTTTTCTGGGATTTTTAGATTTAAATATAATTCAGGAAATTTCAGAAAATACCCAAAACTTCTAAAAATCATATAAAATCAACCATAGCTCAGATGGAAAAGTTTTATATATGAAAAATGATCAGAAAAATCAAATATTTCCAATGGCACTGGTTACATGCATGATTGAGCAAGTGAACCTTGCTGTATACATTCAAACATGATAATGCACTTATTTAAATAATAGCTAAAATGCCAATTTGAATCTTTGGTTCAAATAAGCTCAAACCCTTCTGGTCTTAGTTGCATTAGCCAACACACATGCATCTTGCCATGTCATGAGCATGCATCATATTGTTGCATTTGTTTGTTAATGATTGTATCGTCGGTATTCTCTGTATTAGGTCCTGCTCCCGAGGATACTGCTGCGTATCCAGTTGAAGAGCAGTACCCGACAACTACTTTGTCAAGCAAGCAATCATTGATCATTCCGATACAAACCCAATCTTCTCACTCCTGCTCTCTTTTACTGCATTAAGGCAACAGCGTGTGAACAGCTACTTGCTGCGGTAGTTGAACCCTATTCCCTTGCATGACCTGTCATTGCCGCAGTAAATAGTTGAAACCCACTAGCATGTGTAGGAGTTGATTGAGCCATGTGATGTGTGATCCACCATGTTATTTGTTTATGTTGCCTGCTATGCTTAGAGTTGTGTCAGGTCTGGTTCATCTGGGTGATGGATCAGAGTGAAATGATCATACCGGTAAAGAGAAGGAAGTGTGGAATACGCTTGGTAAAGGTATCGATGAAAGGCCATGTATGAGTACATGGTGGGTTGTTTCATTGGAATCGTCCATAGGACCTGAGATCTGTATGTGTGGTTCAAGTTGCAGTTACTACCATGCATTGGGCCCGAAACCAATGGACCCTCTCGGCTTATTAATTACCCTCGATCTCTGTCTAGGAGTTGCAACTAGTTTCTGGTGTTTATAGATTACTGGAGGTCGTGCACAACGCTGACCCTTGGGGTGGGTTGTGATGCGACAGGTACGTGGCACGGTGTATCGGTTGCCCGTTTGGTGACTCGGGAACCCTGTACACATCGTTTGGGGCCGTGAGCGACACCCCGGCCGGATCTCCCCACGGATGGAACCCAAATAGGCGATAAACCTGGACGAGAGACTTGAGTAGTTAGTCAGGTCGTGGCCGACACCCTCGCTGGGCTTCCGCTTGAAGGTTGCCGAGTACACGTCGAGTAAACGGCGATAAGTGGTGGAAGCGTGTGTGAAGAGGTACACCCCTGCAGGGTTATCAATCTATTCGAATAGCCGTTGTTCGTGGTACGGACTACTTGGTTACTCTTACAGTTCATAGACAAGTTGATGGACACTACTAAAAGCCTCAAGATAAGTGTGAGTGCCGTGGATGGCCCTTATGTAGGATGACGGAAGAGGATCCTCGGTAGTGTATTGTTGTGGTGGGTAGAGGACTCGTGTTCGTAATAACATATTGCAATCCGCTGAGAGTTGTAGTATTGGTTAGCCAAGAGTCAAAGCTGGCTTTCTGCTATATACTCCACTGCCCCCTGTTGATAATGTTGCATGTATGATAGGTTCTGTGGTAAGACTTGCTGAGTACCCTTGTACTCATGTTTGCTTAATAACTGTTGCAGAGGAGAACCCTGCCCCTGCTGATGGGATCTACATAGACGTTGACGTCGACGAGTAGCTTGACACCCAGACGGAGATCTGGAGCTTGTGAAGGGCCTTGTAGATAGTCGGGCTACACCAAGCCTGTTTTATTTTCTAAGTTGTCTGTACTCAGACATGTAGCTTCCGCTTGTGCTTGTATGACTGTATGACTTGAGTGTTGGGTCATGTGACCCCTACCTGTATGGATATGTTATGTATGGATCTTGGAGCCTTTTAAATAAAGTACTTTGAGTCATAGAGTTCTGTTGTGATGCAATGTTGTATTTGCACATATTGAGCATATTGCGTGTATGATTGAAATGCTTGTTATGTGTGGGATCCGACACCTAGTTGTTTTCCTTTGGTAGCCTACCTTACAGGGAAATGCCTCCTAGTGATTCCAATGAGCCTTGGTAGCTTGCTACTGCTCGGAACACGTAGGCTGGCCGGCATGTGTCCTTCTTCGTTCCTGTGTCTGTCCCTTAGGGGAAATGTCACGCGTTGTTCCTTTAAGTCCATGTAGCTTGCTACGACCTGGGTTCATACGTTGATGACCGACACGTTCGTTGCTGGGTCATGGATTCCTGTCTCTGTAATCTAGTGCCACTTTTTGTTTATAACTAGCCATGTCGGCCCGGGTTCTCTGTCATATGGATGCTAGCGACACTGTCATATATGTGTGCCAAAATGCGCAAACGGTCCCAGGCTAGGTAAGGTGGCACCCGTGGGGTTACCGTGCGTGAGGCCGCAAAGTGATATGACGTGTTACAGCTAGATCGGTGTGACTTAGGATCGGGGTCCCGACAGCGTTGGCATCAGAGCTGGACTGCCTGTAGGTTTCTCAAGCCAAACTGGTCGATGTTAAGTCTAGAAAAATTCTTAGTTATATGTAGGGGAATTGATTGTGGAAAGGAATGTAAGGCTCTTTTTACTCCTTTATCTTATGCCCTTCTGATCTGAGTCAGTCTATTCTTTCTACGGGGATTTAGGACTAGGCCTCTTATCCTTACTAGGTTCATGTGTTACTAATACGTAGACTCTTAGGATTGTTGGTTTCAAGCCTCAGTTCAGTTTCTATCCTTTTTAGTATGATGATTGTTGGACCAGAACCTTGATATGAATTGTTGAGTGGCTATGCTATCATTTGTATGATGTCTCAAATCTTTGTTTGAGCATTTACAGTTGTTATGCTGCCCGATTTCTTCCAGAAACACTAATGCCTTTGTATTACTTCGTGTTTTAGATGTCTGGCCGCATCCCTCACCAAGTGGTTCATTTGACTCGGTGCATTAATGTGCCCGGTCACACGGCCATGCTAGTCCGTGTGCTGACTGAGACCGGTTATCGCTGGTATCCTGAGTACACTGTGGAGGAACAGTACCGGGATTTCAATCAGAGTCAGTATTTCTGCACAGTCCGGATATACCCCTCATATCCTGGAGCTAATGACCCCATCCATTGGTCTTATGGACTCGGGATTACCATCAAGATGGCAGTACAGGATGCCGCCTATTCGATGATGACCATTCTCCGTGCTGGGCATGCCCTGTTGCTGAACACTGAGTTCTGTTACATGCCAGCCTCACTTCCCGGAGAGGAAGGCTACTACACTGGTTTGTATACTGATGCTGCTCATGAAGAGCCACTGCTTCAGACTACTGTTCAAATGTTGGAGGATAGGGACCGTGAGGTCCGTGCCCTCCGAATGGAGCTGTATAACACTCGAGCCGCCCACTTGACTACTTTGACACGGCTTGCACCTGCTGTGCACGCCGGATATTTGGACATGCAGGATTTGTACCCCGTGTGGACTCGTCTGCCTGATCGCATGGATTGGCGTGACGTTGGGGGTATTACACCTCCACGTGGGCGTCGGTTACCACCAGCATCGGGACCGAGACCACATCCATGTCCCTATGGTCCACAGCCTTCGAGTGCTCACGAGTTTCAAGATCCATCTGTTCCACTTCCAGGCTACGGTGGTAATCTTTACAAAGATTACTACGGGAATGTCTGAGCTAGACCGTGGTTGTAGTAGTATTGTAGTAGTTGTATTCCCATAGTCCTGCGCGTCTTGTGGGATATGACTTAGTGTGTACTGAGTTCCGGAGGTGTAGCTAAATAATGTATAGGAGCTTGGAATGCCTCTGATGGGATGTATCGACTTTCACCGCAGTTGTACTTTAGCCTTGGCTTGTACTAAACTATGTATGGTGTGTATGACCACTGTTGTATATATAGCAGTTTCTATATTACCATGTCGTACGGATGAACATCTCTGCATTCCGTATCATCCATTACATTCTGCACTTCTATGTCAAATTTTTGCCATCCTTGTCTAAACCGTTGTTTTGTTTTCCTAGGATGGTCAACACTCGCAACACTCCTGCTGCTCAGGAGCAGGGTGAGGCTAGTGGGGCTAGAGATGGGAATCTGCCCCAGCCACCCTCCTTGGCGGAAGTTATGCTCGAGGCAGAACGGAACAAGAGAGAGACCAACCGTCTGCTGGAACACATAGAGCAGAACACTGGGTTCCGTCAGAGAAATGACGTGGTGTCAATCAATGACTTTATCAAGATGTGTCCACCGAAGTTCCATCACTCCACTGAACCTCTGGATGCGGATGACTGGCTACGTAGTATCACCCATAAGCTACACTCTGCCCGTGTGGCCGAAGCTGACAAGGTTACCTACGCCGCCTACCATCTTGAGGGCCCTGCCAATCTTTGGTGGGAAAACTTTGACGCTATGCATCCCGCTGGCCAAATCACTACTTGGGTTGAGTTCAGTGAGGCATTCCGTGAACATCACATCCCGGAAGGTCTCATGGATCGCAAGCGGGAGGAATTCTGCAATTTCACCCAGGGCCAGTTAACTGTGGATGGTTATAGTCGCGAGTTTGGCAACTTGGCACGCTATGCACCTGAAGAAGTATCCACCGATGCCAAGAAGCAGGCGAGGTTCCGCAAGGGACTCAGCCCTGAACTCCGCCAAGATCTGCGTCTGCACGAGTGCACTTCCTTCCAGAAGTTGGTAAACAAGGCAATCAGTGCTGAAACAGGCCAGACCGACTTCGAGGCCACCCGCAAGCATACTCGAGACTTTGGTTCCTCATCCGGCTCTGGCTCTCACAAGCGTCGTGTGTGGGTTCCTAACACTGCTCTGCCACCCAAGTACACACCGAGGCCATCCTATGAGGCGCCTCGCCCAACTCAACAGTTTGCACCTGCTAAGACCTATGGAGGACCACCTTCCAATTTTGCTCCACGCACCACCATTGTGACATGCTTCAAGTGTGGAGAACCGGGGCACTACATGCGTGAGTGTCCTCAGAACCAACCAGGAAAACCCGTTGGCCGTGGTAAGCCAACCAGCAAGGTGAAATATGTCAAGCCAATCCCCACTGCACGTGGTCATGTCAACTATGTCTCTGCTGAGGAAGCTTATGAGGATCCTAACGTCGTCCTTGGTATGCTTCTCGTTAACTGCCATCCGGCATCTGTTCTTTTCGATACTGGAGCATCCCATTCGTTCGTATCTGAGAGCTATGCTCGATTGCACAACATGACTTTTTGTGACATGCCTACTTCCATGGTTATTCAAACTCCTGGTTCAAAGTGGCAAACCTCTAGGGTAAGCCATGGAAATGAAATCCTTGTCGATAGACTTGTTTTCCTATCATCTCTAATCGCTCTCAAGTCCTCGGACATAAACATCATTTTGGGTATGGATTGGATGACAACTCATTACGCCAAGATTGATTGCTATACTAGGACCATTCAACTTACACATCCATCCGGCAAGATAGTCAATGTCTTGACCCGAATGGCTGAGCGTCAGCTCTACTCTCTTAATGCCAGCCCTCTACCAGAGCTCGAAGATATTCCAGTAGTCCGTGACTTTTCGGATGTTTTTCCAGAAGAACTGCTAGGAGTTCCACCTGACAGAGATGTCGAGTTCGTGATAGATCGTATCCCTGGAACTGTCCCAATCTCTAGGAGACCTTATAAGATAGCACCACTAGAATTAGCTGAGCTAAAGAAACAACTCGATGAGTCTTTGCAAAAAGGTTTCATCCGTCCTAGTTCTTCCCCTTGGGCTTGCCCCGTCCTCTTCGTCAAGAAGAAGGATGGAACGGAGCGGATGGTTGTAGATTACCGGCCTATCAATCTGGTCACCATAAAGAACAAGTACCGCTTCCCAGGATCAACGACTTGTATGATCAGCTCGCTGGATCCTCAGTCTTCTCTAATATGGATTTGAGGTTGGGTTACCATCAAATCAAAATCAAGAACGGGGACATTCCTAAAACGGCTTTTGTTACTCGTTATGGCCAATATGAGTACACCGTCATGTCCTTCGGATTAACCAATGCCCCAGCTACCTTTTCTCGGTTAATGAATTCTATATTCATGGAGTACTTGGATAAATTCGTCGTGGTATACCTCGATGATATACTCATCTATTCCAAAAACAAGGAAGATCATGCCGAGCATTTAAGGCTGGTATTGACGAAACTTCGAGAGCACCGCCTTTATGCCAAATTCTCTAAATGTGAATTTTGGTTGCCGGAAGTAACCTATTGAGGTCATGTGATCTCTGGCAAGGGTATTGCTGTCAATCCCGAGCGAGTTCAAGCCGTCCTTGATTGGACTCCCCCTGAATCGGTCAAGCAAGTTAGGAGTTTTCTTGGCTTAGCTAGCTATTGCCGACGCTTCGTCGAGAATTTCTCCAAGGTTGCTAAACCTCTAACTGAACTCCTCAAGAAAGATAAAAAGTTTGAGTGGACCCCACAGTGCGAGTCCAGTTTTCAGGAACTGAAAAGACGCCTGACATCTGCACCTGTACTGGTACCAGCAGACTTTTCGAAGGATTTCATAATCTACTGCGACGCCTCGCGACAAGGACTAGGTTGCATACTCATGCAAGATCGTCAAGTCATTGCATACGCATCTCGACAGTTGCGTCCACCTGAGGATAACTATCCTACCCATGATCTAGAGCTTGCAGCTGTAGTCCATGCACTCAAAACATGGCGACATTACCTTCTTGGTAATCGCTGTGAAATCTTCACTGATCACCAAAGTTTGAAGTATATCTTCACCCAACCAGATCTAAATCTCAGGCAAAGACGTTGGGTTGAGTTTCTCACGGAATACGACTTAGGAATTACTTATACTCCTGGTAAGGCCAATGTCATGGCTGATGCACTAAATCATAAGTCTTATTGTAACAACTTGATGTTACAACAAGGACAACCACTTCTCCACGAGGAATTTCGTAAGCTTAACCTTCACATTGTTCCTCGAGGATTCCTTTCCACCTTGGTGGCGAAACCTACCCTTACGGCAGGTCATCAAAGCACAGAAGGTTGATCCAGGAATTTCCCGTATTAAGAGGAACATCAAGAAAGGAGTTGCGGAATGTTTCTCAATTGATGATCAAGGAGTCGTATTCTTTAGCAACCGTTTAGTGGTCCCTAAAGTACGAAACCTGAGACGTTTAATCCTTAAGGAGGCTCATGAATATCGTCTCACGATTCATCCCGGTTGTACCAAAATGTATCAGGACCTACATCAAAGATTCTGGTGGACTAGGATGAAGAGAGAAATCGCTCAATTCAATGCTAACTGCGACGTTTGTCGTCGAGTCAAATCAGATCATCAACGGCCTGCTGGCACCCTTCAACCTTTAGCTATTCCTGAATGGAAATGGGACAAAGTCGGTATGGACTTCATTACCGGATTTCCCAGGACCAGGAAAGGGAATAATGCTATCTTCTTCTCTATCGACCGCCTCTCTAAAGTAGCTCATTTCCTCCCTATTCGAGAGAGTATTACCGCTAGCCAGCTAGCAGACTTGTATGTCTCTCGGATAGTATCACTTCATGGTGTGCCGTTGGAGATTAGCTCAGACCGTGGAAGTCTCTTCACTTCCTGATTTTGGGAAAGTTTCCAGAATGCTATGGGAACTCATCTCTCTTTCAGTACTGCCTTCCATCCGCAGTCAAGTGGTCAAGTGGAACGAGTCAATCAAATTCTGGAACACATGCTTCGAGCCTCTGTCATTTCTTTTGGTATGGAATGGGAAAAGTGTCTTCCATTTGCCGAATTCGCTTATAACAATAGTAATCAAGCCAGCTTGGGCAAAGCCCCCTTTGAAGTTCTATATGGACGAAGGTGTCGAACACCTCTTAACTGGTCGGAAACCGGGGAAAGACAATTCTTTGGCCCGGATATGATCCAGGAAGCAGAAGAGCAAGTTCGCATCGTTCGTGAGAGATTGAAAACAGCCTAGTCTCGCGAGAAGAGCCAATATGATAGTCATCATAAGGCTGTGACTTTTGAAGTCGGCGATAAAGCTTACCTTCGGGTTACTCCTCTTAAGGGAACCCATCGTTTCGGTATCAAAGGCAAATTGGCCCATCGTTACATTGGTCCTTTTCGCATTCTTGCTAAACGAGGAGAAGTTGCCTACCAATTGGAACTACCTCCGCACCTCCCTAGAGTTCATGATGTCTTCCACGTTTCTCAACTCAGGCGTTGCTTCTCGGCTCCTATCCGCGGAGTGGACCACGAAATGCTTGATCTCCAGGACAATCTCACATATCAAGAATACCCGGTTCGTATTCTTGATCAAACCGAGCGCACCACTCGACGCCACAATATCAAGTTTCTCAAGTTTCAATGGTCACATCATTCCGAGAGTGAAGTTACTTGGGAAAGGGAGGATCGTCTTCGACTTTGAGTACCCCACCCTCTTTCCGGAGGAACCCGAATCTCGGGACACGATTCTTTTAAGTGGGGGTGAGTTGTCACATCCCTAGTTTAGCACTTGCATTAGGGCTAGCTAGAGTGTGCATCATGTTTACTTATCAAAGAAACTTGAAATGGGAATGACAGAAACCCCAGCACCCCTCTTCTAACAACTAGGGTTTGATAAAATATTTTCCAATGTACCCAAAATGCCCTTAAAAAATGTTCTTCATTTCTGCCTTGGTCTTAAACCTCTGCCAAAAATGGTGCACAATTTTCTAGGACATCAAAGGCCTTTGGATTAAATCATATGTTATTTGAATTTGGGCATTTAAATGCTATAAAATATTTGAAATGCTCAAATAATCATAAACTATAATGTTTCCTACTGTTCATATTATATACAGTGGGCATGACAAGTTTCATGAGTTATAAAAATGCTCTGGCATTTTTATTAATTAAACAAAGTTGCAAAACAAATGAAACAGAAAAGAAAATAGGAAAAAGAAAAAGGGAGAAAGCACTTACCTCGGGCCCAGCCCTGTAGCAGGCCGGCCCAGCCCACAGCCCCGCTTCTGTCGCCTTCCTCCTCGCGCCAGAAGGACGCGCACGTGGCCGCCCCGCGCCGGCACGCGTCCGGCCACCTCCACCCTGCCTGCCTGCATCCCGACGGCCTGGACGACTCCCCGCGACGCCACGCAGCTGCCCGACCACTCTCGCACTTTCCCCCTCGTCCCCGTCGCCTCCCCTGGCTCTCTCCTTCTCCATCACCGAGCCGCCCGTCGCCGCCGCTCGCCGTTGCCGCACCTAGAGCTACCTCCTCGCCCCGTGAGTGTGTCCAGAAGGAGCGCCGCGTCGTCCTCTTCCTCCTCGCTGAGCCACGGATCGCCGGAAGCCCTGCAACGTCCTCACGCTGCCGTCCTGTTCCTCGGATCGCCGGAGCACCTTGCCGCCGTTACGAAGCTACAGCGCGTCCCCGACCCCTCCGTCGAGCTCGTTAGCACCGCAGTGAGCTCCTACGCCGTTCCCCTCCTTCTTTTGCTTCGATTGCGCCTTGTAGCCGCCGCTCCGTTGATCACCGAAACACACTGCCGCCGTGCTCGCCGCCGGCAATGCTCCGGTGACCATTTGGTCACTGGCACACGTCCATCACACTCGCCGCAACACGTAGATGCGCTAGGTACTACGCACGCATCGCCTAGGCCACTGCAGCCGCGTCTCCACACACGCCCGACGCCGGTCGCCGCCGTCGAGCTTGTTGCCGTCGTCTCCAGCCACCCCAGGTCCGGCGACCACCACCATTCGACGCGCAACGACAAGAGCTTCCCAACGCACCCAACCGCAGCTCGAGCCATGCTCCATAGACGATTTCCGAAGCACGCCGCCGTATTCGGCCTCGCCGGCGTCACTTCGCCGGCGGGTTTGACCTGTTTGACCGGGGGGGTTGACTACCCCTGGGTCACTGACGTGTGGGCCACCCTTTTGCTAATTAGTTAGTTTAATTAAGTTTCTGTTAATTTAATTAGTTATTAATTTAGTCACTGACCCGTGGGACGAGGCCCAACTGACAGCTAATTAGTTTTAGTTTAACTCTAATTAACTTTGTTAGTTAGCTGTGACACTGACATGCTGGGCCCACATGTCATGTTTGACTGGACCAGCTCCTGTTGACTGGCTGACGTCAGCATGATGTCATGCTGACGCAGTAAAGGTTTTTCTGGGATTTTTAGATTTAAAAATAATTCAGGAAATTCCAGAAAATACCCAAAACTTCTAAAAATCATATAAAATCAACCATAGCTCAGATGGAAAAGTTTTATATATGAAAAATGATCAGAAAAATCCAATATTTCCAATGGCACTGGTTTCATGCATGTTTGAGCAAGTTAACCTTGCTGCATACATTAAAACATGATAATGCACTTATTTAAATAATAGCTAAAATGCCAATTTGAATCTTTGGTTCAAATAAGCTCAAACCCTTCTGGTCTTAGTTGCATTAGCCAACACACATGCATCTTGCCATGTCATGAGCATGCATCATATTGTTTCATTTGTTTGTTAATGATTGTATCGTCGGTATTCTCTGTATTAGGTCCTGCTCCCGAGGATACTGCTGCGTATCCAGTTGAAGAGCAGTACCCGACAACTACTTTGTCAGGCAAGCAATCATTGATCATTCCGATACAAACCCAATCTTCTCGCTCCTGCTCTCTTTTACTGCATTAAGGAAACAGCGTGTGAACTGCTACATGATGCGGTAGTTGAACCCTATTCCCTTGCATGACCTGTCATTGCCACAGTAAATAGTTGAAACCCACTAGCATGTGTAGGAGTTGATTGAGCCATGTGATGTGTGATCCACCATGCTATTTGTTTATGTTTCCTGCTATGCTTAGAGTTGTGTCAGGTCTGGTTCATCTGGGTGATGGATCAGAGTGAAATGATCATACCGGTAAAGAGAAGGAAGTGTGGAATACACTTGGTAAAGGTATCGATGAAAGGCCATGTAGGAGTACATGGTGGGTTGTTTCATTGGAATCGTCCATAGGACCTGAGATCTGTATGTGTGGTTCAAGTTGCAGTTACTACCATGCATTGGGCCCGAAACCAATGGACCCTCTCGGCTTATTAATTACCCTCGATCTCTGTCTAGGATTTGCAACTAGTTTCTGGTGTTTATAGATTACTGGAGGTCGTGCACAACGCTGACCCTCGGGGTGGGTTGTGATGCGACAGGTACGTGGCACGGTGTACCAGTTGCCCGTTTGGTGATTCGGGAACCCGGTACACATCGTTTGGGGCCGTGAGCGACACCCCGGCAGGATCTCCCCACGGATGGAACCCAAATAGGCGATAAACCTGGACGAGAGACTTGAGTAGTTAGTCAGGTCGTGGCCAACACCCTCGCTGGGCTTCCGCTTGAAGGTTGCCGAGTACACGTCGAGTAAACGGCGATAAGTGGTGGAAGCGTGTGTGAAGAGGTACACCCCTGCAGGGTTATCAATCTATTCGAATAGCCGTTGTTCGCGGTACGGACTACTTGGTTACAGTTACAGTTCATAGACAAGTTGATGGACACTACTAAAAGCCTCAAGATAAGTGTGAGTGCCGTGGATGGCCCTTCCGTAGGGTGACGGAAGAGGATCCTCGGTAGTGTATTGTTGTGGTGAGTAGAGGACTCGTGTTCGTAATAACATATTGCAATCCGTTGAGAGTTGTAGTACAGGTTAGCCAAGAGTCAAAGCTCGCTTTCTGCTATAAACTCCACTGCCCCCTGTTGATAATGTTGCATGTATGATAGGTTCTGTGGTAAGACTTGCTGAGTACCTTTGTACTCATGTTTGCTTAATAACTGTTGCAGAGGAGAACCCTGCCCCTGCTGATGGGTTCTACATAGACGTTGACGTCGACGAGTAGCTTGACACCCAGACGGAGATCTGGAGCTTGTGAAGGGCCTTGTAGATAGTCGGGCTACACCAAGCCTGTTTTATTTTCTAAGTTGTCTGTACTCAGACATGTAGCTTCCGCTTGTGCTTGTATGACTGTATGACTTGAGTGTTGGGTCATGTGACCCCTACCTGTATGGATATGTTATGTATGGCTCTTGGAGCATTTTAAATAAAGTACTTTGAGTCATAGAGTTCTGTTGTGATGCAATGTTGTATTTCCACATATTGAGCATATTGCGTGTATGATTGAAATGCTTGGTATGTGTGGGATCCGACACCTAGTTGTTTTCCTTTGGTAGCCTACCTTACAGGGAAATGCCTCCTAGTGATTCCAACACTACTAGGAAAAGGGCTATAGATGGAATTGACACTAATGGAGCACCAGACATGTGGTGCGCCATTAGTATATACTAATGGCGCACCATGTGTTGGTGCGCCATTAGTATCCAAATACTAATGGCGCACCGTTGACGTGGTGCCCCATTAGTAACCATTTTTTTTCATATTTTTCTCAAAACTACTAATGGCGCACCAGTGGATAGTGCACCATTAGTAGTTGAACTACTAATGGCGCACCACATCAACGGTGCGCCATTAGTATTTTTTTTCAAATTTTGTTTTTAATTTTTTTTATTTTATTTTCAAAAAATACTAATGGCGTACCGTGGGAGTGGTGCGCCATTAGTAGTTCAACTTACTAATGGCGCACCACTCCCACGGTGCGCCATTAGTATTATTTTTTCATATTTTATTTTTATTTTTTATTTTATTTTCAAAAAATACTAATGGCGCACCGTGGTAGTGGTGCGCCATTAGCACCACTACCACGGTGCGCCATTAGTAACTTGGCCATTACTGCACCCCCCTCCCCCTGTGGACCGCCTTTTCCAGTTCAAAAAAATAAAAGAAAATGATGTAAATGTCAAAAAAATAAAAGAAAATAAGTTTCCCATGTGATACGTGGTCTACTTGTTGGGAAAATTTACAAATATGAATTTTGACTTTATTTGCAAAATATGTCTGGAATTTAGTAAAACGGGTATAACTTTTGCATACGAACTCGGATTAAAAAGTTTTTTATATGAAAAATCATCTACTCGAAAAGTTACATCCGAATTTAACTGGGGGAACCCCGTTAAACATTTTCTAAATCCCCAAAAACCTAACAGAAAAAAAAAGTTACGGGGCTTTTAAGATCTACAGGCAAAAAATTCAAAAAATTTCAAACTTACTAGTGGCGCACCGTTTTGCTAGGTGCGCCACTAGTAACAGAAAAAAAATTATAATTTTTTCGAAAAAAAAATTATAATTTTTTTTCAAAAATATGATACGTAATATGAACGGGAGGTTTGAAATATATTTTCAAAATTTCATCATACTCATGAACATTAACAAACTCCTAGACATCAAGAAGGGTTAATAGGATTGATATGATAGATATATCAACAAGTGCGTGTGAAGTGAGTTGGTGCTGGGGTTGGATAGAACTACAAAGTTAAGCGTGCTCGGGCTGGAGTAGTGTGAGGATGGTTGACCTTATGGGAAGTTTGACCAAAGAGTGCGATTTGACTTGAGATTAAGCAAATTGACCCCATATTAAGCCATAATGATCTGAGATTAAGAAAAAAAATTCAAAAAAAAAATTGAAAATTTTTTTTTGGAAAAAAATTACTAATGGCGCACTTCTATGTAGTGCGCCATTAGTATGCCAAAGCACCTGGGTATAGATGACCCCCTGCGAGGCATACTAATGGCGCACAGTGCACTATACTAATGGCGCACCAGTGGTGCGCCATTAGTATGCCAGATACTAATGGCGCACCAGAGGTGCGCCATTAGTAAATAATACTAATGGCGTGCTACTAATGGCGTGCCATTAATGGGCAAAACCGGTGCGCCATTAGTAGCCCTTTTTCTAGTAGTGCAATGAGCCTTGGTAGCTTGCTACTGCTCGGAACACGTAGGCTGGCCGGCATGTGTCCTTCTTCGTTCCTGTGTCTGTCCCTTAGGGGAAATGTCACGCGTTGTTCCTTTAAGTCCATGTAGCTTGCTACGACTTGGGTTCATACGTTGATTACCGACACGTTCGTTGCTGGGTCATGGATGCCTGTCTCTGTAATCTAGTGCCACTTTTGGTTTATAACTAGCCATGTCGGCCCGGGTTCTCTGTCATATGGATGCTAGCGACACTGTCATATACGTGTGCGAAAATGCTCAAACGGTCCCGGGCCAGGTAAGGTGGCACCCGTGGGGTTACCGTGCGTGAGGCCGCAAAGTGATATGACGTGTTACAGCTAGATCGGTGTGACTTAGGATCGGGGTCCCGACAGAGCTCCACATCACGCTTGGCCAATTCTTCTTGGAAGGCCCTCTGCTCCTCGCGGGACTGGTGGAACCAGGTTTGCGCGTCAGCAACGCGCGCCTAGAAGTCCACCTCCGCCTCGTCCACCGCTGCCGTTTTGGATTTAACCTTGTCTAGATGGGCGCGGTAGAGCGCTTGGAGCTTCCGTAAGTTTGCCCCCATGACCCGGAAGAGCTGCCCTTCCGGAGAGCCGTCGCCGCCGGCGCCCGGTTCATCAACAACCTCGAGCCCGGTGGCGGCGAGCACCTCGCCATCGAAGACTTCCCCTCCGGCGGGCGCTCGGGATCTTGACGCCCCGGCGAGATGGATGAAGAGGTCGTCACCCACCTTCAGGTACCTGCCGGGGCCCGAGGTTGTGGAGGAAGAGGGTTGATCATCGATCGCCTCTTCCTCGGCTATGGCCTTGCCGCCCCCCCTGGAAGGCCCACCGTCGGCACCCTCGGCGGCGTTCTCGGTGGCCTTATCTGCAGCGTCTTTGGCGGCCTCCGTTGCGGCGATCTTGTCGGCCTCCGCCACGGCCTCCTCAGCAACTTCCTTAATGACGGCGTCCACGTCCTCCACATCTGTTGAAGGAGGGCCTGGGCAGTGACGGAGATGATGAAGCCAAGAAATAGGATAACGGAAAAGCAAAGACAGAAGACAGGCGACTCACCAGTGCCGGGCTGTGAAGCGGAAGTCCCCTCCCCGCCGACGTCCGGCGCCGTGGCAGAGACACCAGCGCCCAAGTTCCCCTCTTCCTCCATGCGTGTGGGCTCCATGCTTGGTTCCCTTGCCGGGACGCCCGTCGAGGCGGCGTGGTCGATGGGGGTGGTGCGTTGGGGGTAGCCCCCTGCGGCTCCTCCTGCTGCTGCTCCCATCCTACAAAACCGGCAAGGTCAGCACCATAGCATCAACCACCTACTGCCTATCAAGCGAGAAGAGGATGATGAACTTACGTTGGGGGCTGTGCCGGGGGCTGCCATCTGGGCTGCTCAACACCACCAGTGGTGTCCCTGAAGCCCCATCCGGGGGCTGGCTGCTTGTCGAAGCCTTGGCCCTCTTTATCCTCTAGGCCAACGTCTCTGCGTCCCTGAAGAAGCAAGAATAGATCAAGATGAGTGGCATGGTCCAGGAAAATGGAAATGGCAGTAAGGAATGGAATACTTACTCGTAGTCTATCTCCTCCTCCGCCGCCGCTTTACTCTTCCTCTTCGGACTGAGAGGCCCGAGATCGAAGGGGACCTCCGCATTGCCAACCGAGTCAACGTCTGCCGGGGGAGGCTAAGAAGGGGGCGGAGTTTGTGCACGCTTAGACGGAGAAAAGGCTGTCTCCTTCTTCTTCTCGGCGGCCTTCGTCGACCTCCTCGCCGCTGTGGCCCTCGTGTGGCGCCCAGACCCCTCCAGGGCCAATTGAGGCTGCGCAGTCTTGCCGGGCCGGACCGGCTCGCCGGAACAGGCCCGCCGCAGGACTCGCCCTCTTTCCCTGGCTGGCGCCGGGCCGGCCGCCGCGTCCTCCTCCTCCGACGACTCATCGGTCGCGTCTTCGACCAGCGGGGCTCCGGGGCCGGCCCTGCTAGCTTCTCCAGCGGCCACGGCCCACTGGTCGAGCTCCTCCTCCTCCGCAGCCATGGCATCCTTGTCTTCCATGCCCCCAGCGCTGCCGGCCTCCATGACGAGCTGCGCCTCCCTCGCCCTCGCGGCGATGTAGTCCAGCTCCTCCTGGGTGGTGTCCCTGACAAGCCACTGCTCGGCCTCAGGCTTGACGCATACCTCGACCAGAGTGTCGAAGAATTGCTGCACGACCTCGTCCGCCGGCTCCTGCCAGCTCGGGACGGGGCCGTGTGCGTTGCATTCCGGCATCATGGCGACGATCTCGGACTGGCGCAAATTGTTGCACAGCGGGACCACCCTCGCTGGCAGCTTGATGAGTTGCCCCTTGACGGCCTTGCCGTCCTTTGCGGCAGCCTTCGATGCCTTGCCGGTCCGTTCGACCTCACCGTCGCGGCCAGCACCCAGTTGGAAGAGCCGCTGGTAGAAATGGGCATGTCCCATCACTGTGAGGTTGTGGTCGAGGCCAGGGCGCAGCCGCATGACGTCTGTCGGGTTCCTAAAGAGCCAGGCTGGGCTCCCCTTGTTGTGCAACGGGGCGATCCGACGGCGAATGAAGTCCACCCCGATCATCTCAAGAGTGAGCCCGGCCTGGGCGAGCCGGTTGATCCTGGTGATGGCAACCGTGAGCCTCCCGTCGGCGGCTTCGACGTCGCCCCAGTCACTGCCACGGACCTGCGGCACCCGCCAGTCCCGGCAGAATGTTGGCGGCTCGTCTTCTTCAATCCAGCACCACCGGCCGCGCCATTCATCCCACCTCTCCTTCACGGCGCCCTCCGGGTATGCTCCCTTGGATCTCGGAATCCAGGTGATGCATCGAGAGACGGCGGCCCCCGGCTGGATTCGAGGGGTGAAATAGTGGCGGAAGAGCGTCGTGTTGGGTGGCACCCCGACGAAGCCCTCACAAAGGTGTGCGAAGAAAGCCATGCACGCCACCGCATTCGGAGTATAATCCAGAAGGTGGAAGCCACAGGTGTGCATGACATCACAGAAGAAATCGGAGAAGGGGGGACACATCCCACAAGAAAAATAGTCGACAAAGAAGGGGTACCGATTTGGGCCAGGTTCGGCGCAAGCAGCCGGAACGACGCGCGTCGCCGGGTGACCCAAGTTCTTCCCCCCGTCTCCACCCCCCAAAGGGGTTTGAAGGCAGCCCGGAGCTCGAAGACGTCGACCGTCGACGGGATGAAGAAAGCAGCCTTCGTCCGGTCCCCCGTAAACGCGCCCTCCGGCGGCCCCACAGGCCCGGCGCCCTTGGCCACCACCTTGCCCTTGGTGGGTTTGGACGCCATGGCGGCTGAGTAGGAGGGCTAAGGGAGGGAGATGGCGGAACGACGGCGGCAGGCGACGGCGGAGGCTTCGGAAAGAAGGAAGAGAGGGAACAGCGGCCCTCAGATTGGAAGAAGCGCGAGGGAAATGAAGGAAGTGAGCTGCGCGCCCGCGGTTATTCCTATTTTGGGGGGGGGGGATGCGGGCCGCCTCCTTTCGCATTTACTGCGACATGACGCATGCCTGCGGAAACCGCCCCGCGCATGCCGCCCACGTCACGCATGCCCCTCCACCCCGCGACGCGCACGCGGATTGTGGGAGGCGCAGCGCGCGAAAGATCATACCGCGGTAAAAACCGCCCCGCCTGCCCACGCACCGTTTTGGGCCTGGCCCAACAACGCGTCGCGCTCATGTGTGGCCCACGTCCGAGGGCTCCTGTCGGTGTACAAAAAGAGGGGTACACTTTTTGTACCCCTATGACTGTGCACGGGCAGTCTGAGCCACAGGCACCACCACACTAAGCACAGCAGGGGAGGTGAGCCAAGGTAAGACCGAAGCTCGATGGAACTGGAGCAATGCCAAGAACAATACCACAAAGAGCAAAGGTACGAAGCAGCTTCCCCCGGCAAGATCCTTGCCGGGAACAAGTTTTAGTAGCCCTGGCAAGATCCTTGCCGGGGCCAGCTCTGGCAGCCCCGGCAAGACCCTTGCCGCGGCAGCTCGCCCCACGCCTACGGAGCGGATCACCCTTGAGTCGACTGCCCCCATGGGGCAAGGATTCGGGAGATATCCCCATGGTGGCGTGCAGATGTTTGTGAAGACATTCAAGGACAGATACACACACTAAGAGGACGACGACCCTTGGCGGGACCCCAGCCAAGGAGGACCACGAGGCCTTTGGCAAGCACCTTGCCGGGGATGATAGGAGGTGCCGCAGCAAGACCCTTGCCGGAGGCCCCGGCAAGGCCCTTGCCAAGGACACCCGCAGGGCCACCGTCAGGCTTGGGCCAACTGAGTTTCCACCGCCCCATGCAGCTGCCAACCCAACCAGTTGGGCAGGCTCCTGCGTGGCAACATGCAGATCTTCGTGGAGACCCTCCATTGCGCCACCTCAGCTGCCTGCCTGCCTACATGGCACCTCAGGCACCGCTAGCCAGGGCGCGTGTCAACACAAGGAGGAGCGGCGACGGACAAGACGGACGTCTCCCCTCATCCCCGATAAAGCTAGGACACCTAAGCCAAGCGCATTAAATGCACCTTATCCTGTAATGCGAGGGATAACCTCGCATCACTGTACCCTTTCCACCTCCTGTGTGCCACTGTGGCAACCCCTTTTTCCTATAAAAGGATTCGGCTTTTTAGAACTCCTCACGACTCGGCTTTTGGAGCTCCTCACTTGCTGAAAAACACAAACATATAATCCATCAAAGCAGGAGTAGTGTCTTACGCATCTTTGCGGCCCAAACCTGGATGAAGGGATCGTGTGCTAGCTGTTAGATCCGCCCTTCTCTCAACCCCGCGACCCGCAACCGTAGTAGGGATTCTTGTAATCCCATAGGTGTCGATCAAAATACACCGACATCCGGATAGGTGGATGACGGCGGGGGTGATGCGAGAGGACGGGATGCAAGGATCCAGCTGGTCCGAAGCCGTGGATGAGAGAGGTCGATCTCTTGTAATGGACGACGGCATCAGGGTATCAGCTCATGCATGGTGGAGGAGGATGGCAGAGGATGGGGTGGTGAACGAAGGAGGCTGGGGTGGAGATGGTGTTTTGGCACCCATGGAGTACGAATGGGGAAATGGAGGGAGAGAGGTAGGGTGAACCATTTCTTTTGGACGCGCTTGTCTCAAATGCGGGAAAATTTACCAACTTATCCCCCATTTAAAATTTCAGACATCACATGAATACTGGGTTCCTTGGGATCGGATGGTAATCTCGCATACACCGAATATTTTCCATCGGAGATTTCGTCTGAGGAGAGTTTTGTCGGGGTAAACCACCAACTATGGGACCAGGAGGTCCCTTGTTGGTTCGCCGGGTGGGGGGGCGTCGCATTGCACAAAGAGGAGACGAGCGTGGAACAGCACAGTAGAGATCACGCGGGCATTTTTACACAGGTTCGGGACGCCATTGTGGCATAAACCCTACTCCTGCTTTGGGTGCGTGGGTTGTCCAATTTTCTAACCCTGTCTATGGTTGCGATGGGTCTCCTTTTATAGATTAAGGGGTCACCATAGTGGCAAAGCAGTCATTATGCACTTATATGACATCAACAGTGCTATCATACCTAACTCTGCGGGTTGAGAGTGTGCGTTAAATGCGCCACTTAGTTTCACATCACTTGTTGCCCGGCAACGCTTGTCGAGCTTATCATTCCAGCTCTGTGCTTGTGTGCTTGACACGTTGCGGCATGGGTGTCATCTACGGGTTCTTCTGGTAGGGAGAGGTTGCCATGTGGCTAATTGCTGCCATTTAATCACTTTGCGGCTTGACACCGCACCGATTGATGACGTGAGTCGTGGATGAGCGGTCGGTGAGGTTGTTTAGCCTCCGCCAGTCCAAGCAGGCCCTGCCGGGATGCCTTGATTGCCTTCTTCTGGGGATGGCCTCGCCCCTTGGCGGGCTTGCCTGCCCGGCAAGGGAGGCCCTTCTCCTGGCGATATATTGCTTCTCTGGCTTGGCCTTGGTCTCTCTGATCTGCTTGTTGGTCCCTCAAACCTCTTCGTCTCTTGTATTGTGGCTTGGGTTGGCGCCTCAATCTTTCTACCGTGCCTGTGCACACTCAGGGCAACAGACCTAGGGTTTGTTGTATCGACAGAAGCCCCCGGGCCTGCCCCGAATGCGCTATCTAGCGTCATCGGGGTAGGGCCTAATAAATGCACACGCTGTCGGGCGTCGTCGGGGTAGGGCCTAATAAATGCACAAGTGGGGTTGCTGAAGAGGTTGGTTTCTTGAGGTCTTCTCTTTGCTTCCTCATGAGTCTTAAATAATCCAGGCCAGTTTCCAGTTTTTCCGTGTGTTGGGCGCAACTTTATGGAAGAACTTCCATCGTGGCATGCGGATTCTCCTCGCCCCATGATCATGAGGTGGAAACTGTCATCCCACTTGCCCCTCATCTCGCACCTGCCTACCACGTGTTCCGCATGCATTGGGCATGGTAGGTGGTGGATGCGTCGGGCACGGGAAGCAGTGCCACGGCCAAACATCGGGCGCTGATGGTTGGCGCGGAGGGACGGCCCTGATTCACAGAGACACAGAGGGTGCAGGGAGGCCGCATTGGGAGAGAGGGGCGGCCATTTCCTGTGTGAGGAGCCAGCCCCCTGCCTCGCCCCCCTATAAAAAGAGGCAGGGGTGGTGCTCCTCTACACACACCCCTTTTTCTCCTCTTCTGCATCTATTTCCTTGTAGGTATGGTGAGAGCGCGAGGGCGTGGTGGTGCCCCGATGGCGGCGACGAGGGCTTCTTACTGACAACGCATCCCTCTCCTCCGGATCTCGGGGTGGCAGAACTTGCCGCGAGAGGAGGAGGGATAGGGCAGGGTTGAGGTCGCCGTGGCGCTCGTGGAGGAGGAGGACGGGGCGGTGCCTTGGTCGAGCCCCCACTAGTAGCTCTTCCCCTGATGCAGGGTCATGTAGGAGACCAACCTCGGAAGTTCATCATCAGGCTGTATAAGCCGCATTGTGGCCACTGTTGGGGAACGTAGTATTTCAAAAATTTCCTATGATCACGCAAGATCTATCTACTAGAAGCATAACAATGAGTAGGGAGAGTGTGTCTACGTACCCTCGTAGACCGAAAGCGGAAGCGTCTAGTGACGCGGTTGATGTAGTCTAACGTCTTCGCGATCAAACCGATCCAAGCACCGAACATACGGCACCTCCACGTTCAGCACACATTCAGCTCTATGACGTCCCACGAGCTCTAGATCCAGTTGAGCTTCACAGGAGAGTTTCGTCAGCACGATGGTGTGGTGACGGAGATGATGAAGCTACCGGCGCAGGGCTTCGGCTAAGCACTGCAAAGTTATGACTGAGGTGTGTAACTGTGGGGAGGGGCACCGCACACGGCTAAAATCAACTTGTGTGTCCATGGGGTGCCCCCTGGCCACGTATATAAAGGATGGAGGGAGGAGGAGGCCGGCCCTCTTAGGGCGCGCGAAAGTGTGGAGTCCTACTAGAACTCCCTAGTCCTAGTAGGATTCCACCTCCCACATGGAATAAGAAAAGGGGAAGGGAGAAGGAGAAGGAAGGAAGGGGGCGCTCCCTTTCCCTAGTCCAATTGGGACCAGTCCATAGGGAAGCGGTGCGGCCACCCTTGAGGCCTTTCTCTCCTTTCCCGTATGGCCCATTAAGGCCCAGTACGAATTCCCGTAACTCTTCGGTATTCCGGAAAATACCCGAATCGCTAGGAACCTTTCGGAATATAGCCTTCCAATATATTGATCTTTATGTCTCGGACATTTCGAGACTGTTCATCATGTCTGTGATCTCATCCAGGACTCCGAACAAACGTCGGTCATCCAATCACATAACTCATAATACAAATCGTCATCGAATGTTAAGCGTGCGGACCCTACGGGTTCGAGAACTATGTAGACATCACCGAGACACATCTCTGGTCAATAACCAATAGCGGAACTTAGATGCTTATATTGGCTCCTACATATTCTACGAAGATCTTTATCTGTCAAACCGCATAACAACATATGTTTTTCCCTTTGTCATCGGTATGTTACTTGCCCGAGATTCAATCGTCGGTATCGTCATACCTAGTTCAATCTCGTTACCAACAAGTCTCTTTACTCATTTCGTAATGCATCATCCCGCAACTAACTCATTAGTCACATTACTTGCAAGTCTTATAGTGATGTGCATTACAGAGAGGGTCCAGAGATACCTCTCCAACAATCGGAGTGACAAATCCTAATCTCGATCTATGCCAACTCAACAAACACCATCAAAGACCGTCGGCGGACCAGGGCGTGGCTCACAAGGCGGCCTCGTACGGCCCAGCATCTTCAGCAACCACTCAAGACCCTCGCGAGGGGCCAAGCCTTGCGAGGGGGACGACACAAGGCATCGCCTGGGGCGGCCTCGCCAGGCTGGCTCGTGAGGATCGGAGATATCGAGGCAAGGGGCACCTCACGAGGTCCTCGTGACATTAGAAGTGACGACCGATGCTAGGCGGGCGCCAGCGGGCACAGAGTGCCAATTTCCTCTTTGGTGCGAAAGGAGCAGGTGCAGGCGAGGAGTCCCGAGGGGTCAGGCAAAGGTTTCCACATCGGTGCAATGAGACCAGGACCAGCAGGATGGAAGGACGGAGGTCATCCCATAGCCCACCGCGACGTCACCACCAGAGCCTTTGGCAGGCGAAGACCACCTTTTTTCAGGATAGCTTGTACTAGCTGCTCCCTTCAAATTTGGCCGTTGTGGGATATCTTCCCGCTCAATCTTGGGGAAGAGGACCCTGGCCGCTATAAATAGGGCCGAGCCACCATCATAGAGGGGATCGGATCATCGAGATCTCTCACACTGCACAAGCTCACCCGAGCGCAATAACACCTCTCCTCAGGAGGCAGTTCGTCCATGTTATAGTTCTTACTCAACCTACAAGGCAATCCACCACAACACACTAGATTAGGGCGTTACACCACAACGGTGGCCCGAACCAGTGTAAATCTTGTGTCTCTTGTTCATCGGATCCCACGCGCTAGGCCTAGGCTTTTGAGTAGATGAGTTAGGGCGGAAGGAGAGATCTTCGTGCGCACCCCAGAGTTAGAACCTTAAGGGTTTTGCCGGAACCCCACATCCGACATTTGGCGTGCCAGCTAGGGGTGCACCGAAGTTTGCTCCCCATCCGTCCCGCTCTACGCCCGCCAAGTTCCCATGGCAAGCGCCTCTCCTTCGACCGGCTTGGTGGGCGTGCGTGGCGGCGCTCCGGGCTACCTGGCCTTCCCCCCCGCCTTACGACGGGTACAGTGGCCACCCAGATTCAGGCCAAATCTGCCGCCACGCTATGACGGGGCGGCCGACCCGTTTGTCTTCCTCCAGGCCTACGGAGAGGCCATCTCAGCGGCCGGCGGCGACGATAAGTTCATGGCCAGCTGGCTCCCCATGGCACACAACGGCGTGCCATGTGCCTGGTTTTTCAGCTTGCCAGGATTGTCCGTGGCTTCCTAGGAAGAGCTACGCGACATATTCCTCGCGCGCTTCGGGGCCCCGGCGCCCCACACCGTCGCGGCCCTACTCGGCGGCTCCAAAGCACCACCTTCCGGCCGAAACATCAAGCTGATCTTTCACCAGACAGGTGTCGCCTCCTTACGCAAGTGGGCTCCTCCTGGGTGGGTGACTCCCAAGGCTGACCTCGCCTTCGACTCGGGAGACCTACATGCCTCCACCGCGTGCTCCGGCACCCTCCCGATGCTCTACACCCCCACCATCTGCAACGTGGCAGTCACCAAGAACCTCATCGACGGTGGGGCTGGCCTGAACATGCTCTTGGTGGAAGCTTTCAGCTTACTCCAAGTGCCACTCGAGCGGTTACACCCCACCAAGCCCTTCTCTGGGGTCGGTAGCGGTTCTACTAGCCCCCTAGGGCAGATCTGCCTCCCGGTCACTATAATGCCCCAGATGTAACACTTTCCAATTATGGCATTATATGAAACTTTGACTTCATCAATTCCATTCTGGGCTCTTCTTTCATTTTGGATTTCTTCATTTTGTCTTGTGCGGGTGTGCATTTCATCCTTGTCATGTTGTCATGTGCATTGCATTGCATTTGTGTTGTCACTTGCACCCGGTTCCACTCGTCTCTTCCCGTTGTCCGTTTCGAGTTTCGACGCTCGTACACGTGCCCGTGGCATCCACGAATCCTTCTTTTGTTTGTGGCCGTGTAATGTTCCAGGAATGACGTGAGACTTTTCATGCGATGTTGTTTTGGTACGTGTAGGCCGCCTGTCAAGTTTCGTCGCGTTCGGAGTTCGTTTGGTACTCCAAAGGTTAACCTAGTGGGCTAAAAGAATCTCTTCTTTAAGGCCCAAGACCCCCTCCACAGCAGCCAACAAACCTAGCACAACCCTTCCTATCATCTCGGTCGTCGAATCGTGATCGCGTGGCCGAAAACCGCGCCCCATTTGGAGTCTCCTAGCTCCCTATGCCTATAAATTAGCCCCCCACATCCATTTTTGCGTCCAAAACCCTAGCTCCTCTCCTCCCGCACCCGCCGGATGTGTCCGTCCCCGGCCGGACATGTGCGCCGCCGCCCCCTCGGCCTCTCGCAGGCTCCCACGTGTCCCGACCGGACCGCGCCGCCATCCGGGCCCGGCGGCCCAGCCGCCTCTCCGCCGCCTGCCCCCGCGCCCGACGTCTTCCCCGCCGCCTCCGGCGAAGCCGCCGCCGCGGAACCTCACCGCCGCCACGCCTCCAACTCCCGGCCTCGACCACCACCGCCGCCGGCCTCCGCCACCTCAGTGACCCCGCGGGCCGCCTCCACCGCCGCGAGGAGCCACCGCCACAGCGCTCGCCACCGCCGGCCGCTACCTTCTCCTCACCGGCCGGCGCCGCCGCTCCCAGCTATCTCGATCAGCCGCGACTCAACCCTAACGGGTCGGACCCGACCCGACCCGATCCGCTCCGCCGCGCCCGATCCGCCGGTCCGGACATTGTCCATGTCACCACGGACGTGTCCTCCCGATCCCCTTGTGGCTGATTTTTTCACTAAGTCCCAGTTTTGCATTTTCTGATGGCCTCTTTGCATGGCTGTGTCTTTTTGTGTGTAAGTCCAAATTGTGCATATGATATATCAAAATGATCGTGGTGATGTGCTCTAGGTTTTGTTCCATTGTGGCATGCTTGTTTGAGATCATCTAGAGGTCCTAATATCTGTTGCAAGAGTGCTACTTGTTATAAACTGCTGCAACTTGTTATTTTCATGCCATGTTTGAGACGTGATAACTTGGTGCATGTTTATCCAAATGGAGCAAATGATATGTCAAAATGTTCATTGTGAAATGCTCTACATGATGTTTGCTGTAGCATTCATGTTAGGGTTCATATTGACATGTTAATCTTGGTTGAAAAAGTGCATGTGGCTGTTAAGTTATGAAACATGTTAAGAGATGCTGATTTGAAGTGCTCGTTGCTATTGATGTGTTTGTCTCCATGTCACATGTCAATATGTTTTAGAATCTCCATCATATGGTCTTTGCTGTGGTGCAAACCACTTTCCATGATATGCCTTGAGGTGACTTAAACATGCTTGTAAACATGTGTGGGTGCTGTAGAGTATATATTTCTTGCTCCAAAGTTGCTATGTGGCTGTTGATTTCACCTTTGCGTTGTATCTGGTTTCGTTGTGTATGTGTTGAACCGTTGCTCCGTTTTGAGCGTGCCCTATATGAAACTTCTGTGATTTTGCATGTAGAATCATAATATCATGATGTTTACATGTTTGGAGTGTGTTTGCTTGATGTTTGGGTGCATCTTGCACCGTTGCCATGCTTGTCTTGTTTTGCTCATATCTTCTAGACCGTAGCTCCGAATTAAACAAACTTTATCTGAAACTTGACTAGAATTTCGTGTAGATCATCATGGTGCATGTTAAGTTGCTGTTTAACAACTTTAACTTAAGGTTCGTTCAGATCTGGACCAATTTCGAAATATGCATATGAGGACTTACCGGATTTGCTATATGTTGATTCCGGCCTCATTTAAACCTGTTGTTTTGTGTTGTTCTTGTGTGCTTCATCCATTGTCATGAAATGCATCATACTTGCATCATGTTGATTGTGCATTGCACCTTGTTTGATATCGTGCCATGTTGTGTTCTTGTGTTGAGTAGAGCCGGAAGTCGAGACCGAGCACGAGAACGAGGTTACTACCGAGGTTGAGTACAAGGAGCCGTCTTACGATCCCATCGACGACTCGACAGGCGAGATGACCTGACCCGGATATCATTACTATATTTGCCTATTGCTAGATGTCTCGCTCTTTAGCTTCTTGCCTCGATGCCCATGTTTGTTTGTCAGCCTCCTATTGTAACCATGAATCTCTCTAACCACCCAACCTAGCAAACCTTTATTTGGCAACGTAAGCTTCGCTCAGCCCCTCTTATAGCATTTCTAGTTGGAGGAGAAGATTTGAAGATTCTTGCTTCATGTTGAAGTTATTGTTGGGATATCACACTATATAAACTCTTAAACTAAATCATCTATATACTTGGCAATGGGTGGAAGGCTAAGCCTCTTGCTTGGTGTTTTGTTCCACTCATGCCACCCTAGGAACCTTATAAACCGGTGTTATGTTCCTTGATATTGCGTTCCTCACACGGTTGGGGTCATGGGACCCCCACGATAACCCGCTTAGCTCTAAAGCTTTTCCAGCAAGTCCCAACATTGGTTCTACATTTGCCTAAACAACTAAAACTTGCATAGGGAGTTATAAACCCTCTTCTTAATCAACATGAGTGTTGGTGCAAACTGGGGGTCCTGCAGGGCCACCTTGGGGAAACCCGAGGGCAGGTAAAAACGTGTAGCATCGCCCATCCGGTCGTGGCCTGAGACGAGATACGCGCGGCTACTATCAGGGTGTCGACACGCCGGGAGGATTTGCTGGATTAGGTTTACCTTAGTCGGAATATCTTGAGCACGGGATTCCGAGAATACTCGGGTCATCACACCTTGGAGTTGCGACTCCGCAGATAATGAGCTTGTAATGGACTAAGTTGGGACACCCCTGCAGGGTTTTGAACTTTCGAAAGCCATGCCCGCGGTTATGTGGCAGATGGGAATTTGTTAATATCCGGTTGTAGAAAACTTGACACCATGTTCAGAACACACTACCAGCGTGAGTAACCATGACGGTCATGTTCCGAAAGGGGTTCGGGAAGTGAACACGGTGGGGTTATGTTTGACGTGCTTAGATAGGATCGCTTCGTGATCACTTTGTCGCTCGTGGCGCTTCTCTTCTCGCTCTCAACACGTAAGCTAGTGCTAGCGCAGCTGCAACCTTTGTTTTCTTCAACCTTGTTCCACACCCAAGGCTTAGATAGTTTTGCTAACCGGGAACGGGATTGCTGAATCCTCTGTGGATCACAGATTCTACACAACACCAGGTGTAGGTACTATGGTGAACTACACAGGTGACAGCACGGAGCTATACTGGGAGTTCGATGAAGAACGTAGTCAATACTATGTGCACAATCCCGATGATTAGTAGTGGATTCTACTAGTGGCGATTCAGACCTGGTGGCTTTATTCATTTGGTATCTTTCATTTGGATCTTCGTCCGTAGTCGGACTGTGATGTTATTTGGATGATGATTGCTTATGTAATGTATTGTATGATGTGGCGAGTTTAAGCCAACTATCTCTTTTGCAATTTCATCCCTATTTTACATGAGTCGTGCAAAGATACCAAACTTGAGATCATTCTAGTATGAGCTTATACCTTTAAGTCGTGCCTCGACATGTTCCGAGTATCCTTCCTTCTTCCAGTCCTAGATCTCGGGACGAGATCATTTCGTAGTAGAGGAGAGTTTGTAATGCCCCAGATGTAACACTTTCCAATTATGGCATTATATGAAACTTTGACTTCATCAATTCCATTCTGGGCTCTTCTTTCATTTCAGGTTTCTTCGTTTTGTCTTGTGCGCGTGTGCATTTCATTCATTTCATGTTGTCATGTGCATTGCATTGCATTTGTGTTGTCACTTGCACCCGGTTCCACTCGTCTCTTCCCGTTGTCCGTTTCGAGTTCCGACGCTCACACACATGCCCGTGGCATCCCCGAGTCCTTCTTTCGTTTGTGGCCGTGTAACGTTCCCGGAATGACGTGAGACTTGTCGTGCGATGTTGTTTTGGTACGTGTAGGCCGCCTGTCAAGTTTCGTCGCGTTTGGAGTTTGTTTGGTACTCTTAACCTAGTGGGCTAAAAGAACCTCTTCTTTAAGGCCCAAGACCCCCTCCACAACAGCCCACAAATCCAGCACAACCCTGCCCATCATCTCGGTCGTCGAATCGTGATCGCGTGGCCGAAAACCGCTCCCCATTTGGAGTCTCCTAGCTCCCTATGCCTATAAATTAGCCCCCCACGTCCATTTTTGCGTCCAAAACCCTAGCTCCTCTCCTCCCACACCCGCCGGACCTGTCCGTCCCCGGCCGGACGTGTCCGCCGCCGCCCCCTCGGCCTCTCTTAGGCTGCCACGTGTCTCGACCGGACCGCACCGCCGTCCGGGCCCACCGGCCCGGTTCGGGCACCCGCGGCCCAGCCGCTTCTCCGCCGCCAGCCCCCGCGACCGACGCCTTCCCCGCCGCCTCCGGCGACACCGCCGTCACGGAACCTCATCGCCGCCGCGCCTTCGACTCCCGGCCTCGGCCACCACCGCCGGCCTCGGCCACCACCACCGCCGCCGGCCTCCGCCACCTCACCGCCACCAGGAGCCGCCACCGTAGCGCTTGCCACCGCCGGCCGCTGCCGTCTCCTCACCGGCCGGCTCCGCCGCTCCCGGCCATCTCGATCCGCCGCCGGCTCAACCCTAACGGGTCGGACCCGACCCGACCCGATCCGCTCCGCCGCGCCCGATCCGCCGGTCCGGACATTGTCCACATCACCTCGGACGTGTCCGCCCGATCCCCTTGAGGTTGATTTTTTCACTAAATCCCAGTTTTGCATTTTCTGATGGCATCTTTGCATGGTTATATCTTTTTCTGTGTAAGTCCAAATTGTGCATATGATATATAAAAATGATCGTGGTGATGTGCTCTACGTTTTGTTCCATTATGGCATGCTTGTTTGAGATCATCTAGAGGTCCAAATCTCTGTTGCAAGAGTGCTACTTGTTATAAACTGCTACAACTTGTTATTTTCATGCCATGTTTGAGATGTGATAACTTGGTGCATGTTTATCCAAATGGAGCAAATGATATGTCAAAATGTTCATTGTGAAATGCTCTACATGATGGTTGATGTAGCTTTCATGTTAGGGTTCATATTGCCATGTTAATCTTGGTTGCAAAAGTGCATGTGTCTGTTAAGTTATGAAACATGTTAAGAGATGCTGATTTGAAGTGCTCGTTGCTATTGATGTGTTTGTCTCCATGTCACATGTAAATATGTTTTAGAATCTCCATCATATGTTCTTTGCTGTGGTGCAAACCACTTTCCATGATATTCCTTGAGGTGACTTAAACATGCTTGTAAACATGCCATGCCAACATATCTGTTTTATACTTAGTGAAATTTGTGCTATGTCTGGAATCTGTCATAACCTGATGCAATGTTTGCTTGATGCCCTAGTCAAATCCATGCTAGTTTTGGAGTGGACAATGATCAATCCTTGTTGTGCATGTTATTGGGTATCCATCCATTCCCTCACTTGACCTTTTGACTTGATGTAGCTTATTTAGTTCTTGCTCCCAATTTGCTATAAATTATGACTGTCAGGTTTTTAACAGCATGATCAATTTGGCGTAGCTTGTTGCTATTGATCCATGCCTCCTATGGAGTTGCTCCAATGGAGTTGTTTGCTGTAGGATATGTCTACTTCATGTCCATGCTTATTGTCATCATGTTTGGGTGCTATAGAGTATATATTTCTTGCTCCAAAGTTGCTATGTGGCTGTTAATTTCAGCTTTGCGTTGTATCTGGTTTCGTGTGTATGTGTTGAACCGTTGCTCCGTTTTGAGCGTGCCCTATATGAAACTTGTGTGATTTTGCATGTAGAATCATAATATCATGTTGTTTACATGTTTTGAGTGTGTTTTGTTGATGTTTGGGTGCATCTTGCACCGTTGCCATGCTTGTCTTGTTTTGCTCATATCTTCTAGACCGTAGCTCCGAATTAAACAAACGTTATATGAAACTTGACTGGAATTTCGTGTAGATCATCATGGTGCATGTTATCTTGCTGTTTAACAACTTTAACTTAAGGTTTGTTCAGATCTGTACCAATTTCAAAATATGCATATGAGGACTTACCGGATTTGCTATATGTTGATTCCGGCCTCATTTAAACCTGTTGTTTTGTGTTGTTCTTGTGTGCTTCATCCATTGTCATGAAATGCATCATACTTGCATCATGTTGATTGTGCATTGCACCTTGTTTAATATCGTGCCATGTTGTGTTCTTGTGTTGAGTAGAGCCGGAAGTCGAGACCGAGCACGAGAATGCTACCGAGGTTGAGTACGAGGAGCCGTTTTACGATCCCATCGATAACTCGACAAGCAAGATGACCTGACCTAGATATCATTACTATCTTTGCCTATTGCTAGATGTCTCGCTCTTTAGCTTATTGCCTCGATGCCCATGTTTGTTTGTCAGCCTCCTATTGTAACCATGAATCTCTCTAACCACCCAACCTAGCAAACCTTTGTTTGGCTACGTAAGCTTCGCTCAGCCCCTCTTATAGCATTGCTAGTTGCAGGAGAAGATTTGAAGATTCTTGCTTCATGTTGAAGTTATTGTTGGGATATCACACTATATAAACTCTTAAACTAAATCATCTATATACTTGGCAATGGGTGGAAGGCTAAGCCTCTTGCTTGGTGTTTTGTTCCACTCATGCCACCCTAGGAACCGTATAAACCGGTGTTATGTTCCTTGATATTGGGTTCCTCTTACGGTTGGGGTTATGGGACCCCCTCGATAACCCGCTTAGCGCTAAAGCTTTTCCAGCAAGTCCCAACATTGGTTCTACATTTGCCTAAACAACTAAAACTTGCATAGGGAGTTATAAACCCTCTTCTTAATCAACAACCCGGGCCAGTGCTACACATGAGTGTTGGTCCAAACTGGGGGTCCTGCAGGGCCACCTTGGGGAAAACCGATGGCTGGTAAAAACCTGTAGCATCGCCCATCCGGTTGTGGCCTGAGACGAGATACGCGTGGCTACTATCAGGGTGTCGGCACGCCGGGAGGATTTGCGGGATTAGTTTTACCTTAGTCGGAATATCTTGGGCACAGGATTCCGAGAATACTCGGGTCTTCCCACCTTGGAGTTGCGACTCCGCAGATCGTGAGCTTGTAATGGGCTAAGTTGGGACACCCCTACAGGGTTTTGAACTTTCCAAAGTCGTGCCCGCGGTTATGTGGCAGATGGGAATTTGCTAATATCCGGTTGTAGAAAACTTGACACCATGTTCAGAACACACTACCAGCGTGAGTAACCGTGACGGTCATTTTCCGTAAGTGGTTCGGGAAGTGAACACGGTGGGGTTATGTGTGACGTTCTTAGATAGGATCGCTTCGTGATCACTTTGTCTCTCGTGGCACATCTCTTCTCGCTCTCAACACGTAAGCTAGTGCTAGTGCAGCTGCAACCTTTGTTTTCTTCAGCCTTGTTCCACACCCAAGGCTTAGATAGTTTTTCTACCCGGGAACGGGATTGCTGAGTCCTCCGTGGCTCACAGATTCTACAAAACACTAGGTGCAGGTACTATGGTGAACTACACAGGTGACGGCACGGAGCTGTACTGGGAGTTCGATGAAGAACGTAGTCGATACTATGTGCACTATCCCGATAATCAGTAGTGGCTTCTACTAGGGGCGATCGGACCTTGCGGCTTTATTTATTTAGTATCTTTCATTTGGATCTTCCTCCGTAGTTGGATTGTGATGTTATTTGGATGATGATTGCTTATGTAATGTATTGTTTGACGTGGCGAGTGTAAGCCAACTTTCTCTTTTGCAATTTCATCCCTATTTTACATGAGTCATGCAAAGATACCAAACTTGAGATCATTCTAGTACGAGCTTGTACCTTTAAGTCCTGCCTCGACACGTCGGAGGTATAATCTCATACTGGGCATTACAGTCACCTTCGGCACCCGGAACAACTACTGCATTGAGCTGATCGACTTCGACATCGCTTGATTAGTCTCCCGTATAACGCCATCCTCTAGTACCCAGCGCTGGCTCAGTTCATGGCCGCAACCCATCTAGCCTATAACCTCATGAAGATGTCGGGGAGCCGCGGAGTCCTTGTCGTGACGGGGGACATCAAGGAAGCCCTGGCGTCCCTCAAGTGTGCCTTCCGGACCGATGTGGCAATGCGACCTGCCGAGGAAGCCGCCCTGGGACCAAGGGGGTGCCCCCGCCAAGAAGAAGCACCTTTTCTCCCAGGACCAAGCCGAGACAAAATAGGTGCCGGTGGATGAAGATGAGCCGTCAGGCGTCGCCTTCACCATAGGAGCTGACCTTCCCCCAGCTCAGGAGGAGGTACTGGTTGGATTCCTGCGCGCGAGTAGGGACGTGTTCGTGTGGGAACCCAAGGATCTGGCGGGAGTCCCAAGAGAGGTGATCGAGCATCACCTACACGTATGCCCTAACATGCGCCCCGTGAAGCAGATGGCCAGGCGCCAATCCACGGAGAAGCGGTCCTTCATCATGCAGGAGACTTGTAAGCTAGAGGCAGCGGGTGTCATCCGCGAAGTCCGGTACCCGTAGTGGCTGGCAAATCCCGTCGTCGTACCCAAGAAAGGAGGAAAAGAGCGCATGTGCGTCGACTTCACCAACCTCAACAAAGCTTGCCCGCAAGATCCGTCCCCCCTGCCACGCATCGATCAAATCGTCGACTCCACCGCAGAGTGCGACTTGCTGTGTTTCCTAGACACCTTCTCAGGTTACCACCAGATCAAGATGGCGCTGCAAGACGTCGAGAGGAATACCTTCCTCACCCCATGCGGGGTGTACTGCTACACCTGCATGCCGTTTGGGTTATGGAATGAAGGAGCAACCTTCCAGCGGTCAATGCACATCGCACTGGGAAAGCAGCTCATGAGGAACGCTGAGGCGTATGTGGATGACATCATGGTAAAGTCTCAGGAGGCCTCAACCCTTATCACAGATCTGGGAGAGACTTTCGCCAACCTACGCAAGGTAGACCTGCGGTTCAACCCGGAGAAGTGTGTGTTTGGAGTCCCTTTAGGCAAGCTCTTGGGCTTCCTCGTGTCGCACTGAGGAATCAAAGCAAACCCCGAGAAGGTCAAGGCCATAGAAAAGATGAGTTCGCCCAAGAACCTCAAGGAGATATAGAAGCTGGCTTGCTGTGTAACGTCGCTAGGGCATTTCACCTTCAAGCTAGGGGAGAGAGCCCTCCCCTTCTTCAAGCAAATGAAAAGGAAGGGCCCGTTCGAATGGACCCCTGAGGCTGATGCAGCGTTCGAAGACCTCAATAGATACCTCACCAGCCCACCAGTGATGGTGGCACCCAAGCCTCAAGAGCCATTGGTGCTTTACCTGGCCGTGACGCCACATTCAGCTAGTGCGACGGTGGTGGCCGTTCGAGAGGACCGTGAAGACAAGGCCCTGCAACCCAAGAGAGGTGCTCCTGAGGCCCTGTCACGGCCGAAAGATGGCCGCGACATACAAGTCGACCTCCCTGATGCCGCAGCTGCCCCAACTAACGACTAAGCTCCTGGGGCACCTTTCCAGACCGCATAGCCGCAAAAGAGTCCGGACTCCACCCTCGTCGAGCACCCGGTATACTTTGTCAGCATGGTGCTCCGTGATGCCCGAGTACGCTACCCCATGCTGCAGAAGCTATTGCTTGTGCTCCTCGTCGCTTCACGCAAGCTGCGCCACTACTTCCAAGGCCACCCCATCAAGGTCGTCTCAGCTTACCCCCAAGAAAGGGTACTCCGGAGCCGAAAAGTGGCAGGAAGGGTCACAAAATGGAACATAGAGCTGTAGACATTCCAGGTAGAGTTCATCACCACCAGAGTCATCAAGGGGGCCGCGCTTGCTGACTTTGTGGACGAGTGGACCAATGCCCCAGGACCTAAAGCAAGCCCGAACCAGCCCCTCTTACCAGGGAGCGAAGCACCTGATGGCTGGGTCATGTACTTTGACGGTGCGTTCGCTCGCCAGGGCGCTGGGGCAGGGGCTGTGCTCATCTCACCCACTCAAGACAAGCTCTACTACGCTATGCAACTCTGCTTTCAGCCAGGTGATAAGGTCTCCAACAACATCGTGGAATACGAGGGCCTCATCGCCGGCCTCATGGCGGTGATAGCCCTGGGGGTGAAACGCCTCGTCATCAAAGGTGACTCCCAGCTCCTCGTCAACTTCTCCAACAAGGTGTAGAGCCAAGAGACGAGCATATGGAGGCATATCTCGCAGAGGTACACAAGATGGAGAAGCAGTTCTTGGGCCTGGAGCTGGAGCACATGCCCTGCGGCACCAATAAGGTGGCCGACGACATCGCCAAGAAAGCGTCCAGGCGACTGCCCCAGGAGCCCGACGTCTTCGAGGAAAGGCTCCTCAGGCCCTCGGCGTCACCGCCATGGGAAGGGCCGGTGAAGCCTCAGGAAGAGATCCACCAGGAGCTTGCTTGCTCCTGGCGCTTGAGCCTTAGGAGGGGTGCTGGACCGAAGAATTAAAGTAATACCTGGTGCGAGGAGTGTTGCCAGAAAAGGAGGAAGATGCCGAGCGCGTACCCCGGCAGGCCATGGCATACTGCATCCAGGACGGTGAGCTTTACAGGAGATGGCCAAATGAAGTTTTTTTGCGATGCATCTCCAGGTAGTAGGGAGGCGAGATGCTAGCTGACATTCACGCCGAGGACTGTGGTCATCATTCATCATCACGCACCCTGGTCCGCAAGGCATTCCGTAGTGGTTTCTACTGGCCCACAACACTTAATGACGCTGCTGAGCTGGTAAAGTCTTGCGAGGCTTGCCAGTCACACGCCAAGCAGATCCACCAACCAGCCCAGGGCTTGCAAACCATCCCACTCTCCTGGCCGTTCACAGACTTGGGGCTGGACCTCCTGGGCCCTTTCCCCCGAGCGCCCGGGGGCTATCGATACCTTTATGTCACCGTCGACAAGTTCCCAAAGTGGGCTGAGGTGGAGGCAGTCTGAACCATCCCAACCGGCTCTGCAGTCAAGTTCATAAAGGGAATCGTAAAAAGGTTCGGGGTCCCTAACCGCATCATCACCGACAACGGCTCACAATTCCCAAGTAACCTTTTCAAGACATACTGTACTAACCTTGGAACGCAGATCTGCTATGCCTCTATAGCACACCCCAGGAGCAATGGCCACGCCGAGCGCGCCAACATGGAGGTCCTGAGGGGCCTCAAGACCAGGACCTTCACATAGAAGCTTGAAGCAAGCGGAAGAGGATGGCACAACGAGCTCCCGTCTGTGTTGTGGTCCATCCGCACCACCGCCACCAAGCCGATGGGCGAGACTCCATTATTCCTCGTCTGCGGAGCTGAGGCGGTCCTCCCTCACGAGGTCAGGCACCGGTAGCCGTGGGTCTTGGCATTTGACGAGGTGCTACAAGGCGCCGTGCAGGGGACATACCACGTGCTGGGGGAGGAGCGCTGCTGCGACGCTTCACTTTGAGCAGCAAGATACCAGCAGGCGTTGCGGCGGTACCATTGCCGCAACATTCGACCCAGGACGCTTGAGGTAGGTGAGCTCATTTTAAGGAGTGTCCTCTCTAGAGAAGGACTGCACAAGCTCTCGCCCATGTGGGAAGGGCCATTCAAGATTACCCAAGTCTCCAGACCCGGCGCTGTGCGCCTGGAAACAGGAGACGGCATCCCCGTCCTGAACGCATGGAATATCCGGCACCTCCAGAGGTTCTATCCATGAAACAAGGCCCTTGCGCCTGAGAAGACTAGGCTCCATGCATGCGAGGAACAAGGCCCTTGCACCAGAGAAGACTAGGCTCCGCGCCTGCGAGGAACAAGGCCCTTGCGCCTGAGAAGACTAGGCTCCATGCCTGCGAGGAACAAGGCCCTTGCGCCTGAGAAGACTAGGCTCCGTGCCTGCAAGGAACAAGGCCCTTGCGCCTGAGAAGACTAGGCTCCGTGCCTGGGAGGAACAAGGCCCTCGCGCCTGAGAAGCCAAGGCCCGGTGCCTGTGAAGCAAGGCTCCGGCCTGTGAAGATCTCCGCTCGTGACACTCTCACGTAATAATGAGTGGGGCTTTACACAAACCGGAGTCTCCGGAGAGCCGTCCTCGGGCCTCGGTGGCTCCCTCCCACGTCCTAGTGGCAGCACTTAGCTCCGTGCTGGTGAGAAGACTAGATTAGGTGCCGGACGCGGCCGTTCATTTGCTTTCTGGAGTTGGCTTGTTCCTATCTTCTCCCTTTTAATGGATGCTGAAGGTTCTGGTGTTCCTCGATTGCTTGGTTTTGATCCCCCTCTGTTGTTCTTCTCTCAGATTCCCTGTGATTCTTCCCCCCGCTTTTGGGCTAGCCCATGGAGAGCGGCAGTTGCACGGCGCTCTCTCCGGCGCGCCCTCCTTTTTAGCCTTCACGATGCGCCCGAACACGGGCTCGTTACTAATGCGCCCCCCCCCCCATTCTTATGTTCGTGCCCCATGGGTACCGCGACAAGGGGCGGCCGATCACGCTCAACCCGCTTCAATGGCCTGGAGCAGTAAAAGATAAAAACCTAACAAGTTTTTCCAGCCTCACGAAGGTTCGAACGACATGAGATGAGAGCAATCCTGAGCGCATCAAGATAAAACTCCTCACCCTAAGGACATGTAAAACACGGTTCATAAAGCAATAGGCAGGAACACTATGCATGGTGCTAAATGTCATGAAGCCACAGTTTGTTACATATCCCCTAGGGCTCCATGCTTGTTTGATCAAACGATGCAGGACAAAAGAAGAGAGACTAAAAACGGCTGACAGCGACCCTTGGGGCACGGTTGCTCACGAGGACCTATGCCTCAGGCTTAGGGAGAGCCCTCTTCACGCTTCACCCAAGCGTGACGACGAGACAACCTAGCGCCGCCCTCCAAGCGCGCGTGGAGGCATGGCGGCTGGTCATAGCCACCGCTTGTGAAGCTGCCGTTGAAGGAGGAGCTGCCGTAGCTGGACGAGCTGCGGCCATCGCCTAGGCCAAGCACCTCGCCGCCACCGTTTTCCTCGGGGCAGCACTCGGCGCGGTGCCCGTCTTCTCCAAATACCCTCACGAAGAGGGTCGAGTCGTCGCCGGATTTGAAGTGAAGGGTGCATCGGCCGCCCAAACCGCACGCGCGGGCGAACGTTTGCCAGCCTCGGGCCAAAGCCACCGCGCCCGAGGTAGAGACCTCCACCGCGACCCACGATGCCCTGCTGCAACAACCATCCGCCTGCAGCCAAAAGCCGCCAAAGCTCACATCAAGGAGTTAGCCGGCCAAGGGGCACAGGAGCTGGAGCCTGGTGCCGGCTGGGCTCTCCGACCACATGATGAATTCAAGCGCCGCCTCCGCCAGGTGAGAATGAGGTTGGGGAGGTCTGACAACCCCAGAGCGCCTCCCTCCATTCACGGGATCGCCAATGCCACGACGGCCCCCGCCACTCAAAGGACCGTCGCCGCGGCTACCAAGGGCGGCTATGATTGTTGTGGGGGTCCGCCCACACCCGCTCGAGGCCTCGATGGGGGCGCAACACACTTACGAGGACGGCCTCGCCCTCTCTTAGCTGGTGGTTAGCCAAGGCCCTCCTGCTGAGCCTTCCCCTTCTCCACGGACGAGTACTTCTTGGGCGGCGCCATGGGCGGTTCGGTTAAGCGAAGGAGCAAGGGGAACGAAGGAAGAAGATGGGCAGCAAGGGCTCAGCCTGCCGTCCTATTAATAGCCAGAGGAAGGCCAACCGCCTGCCCCATAAATGCAGGTAATGATGGTCCGTTGTGCACGCGGAGAATTGACGAGTCGCGCAGTCACCGAGGCTGCCTCAGGAAGTGGAGACGCCCACGTCCCATCGAGCGCCGTTGTCAAACAAGGCCGCTCGCTTTGGGGCCTGCGGCGCTCCGCACTTGGCCCTTGTCTTTGCCGCGAAGACAAGCCCGACCGCGCCTTGGGCTCGGGGGCTACTATCGGCGTCCTGGGAACGGGGGTACCCAGACTTGCCTGCCTGCGGCCCAGAGCGTGGCTCACAAGGCGGCCTGGTACGGCCCAGCATCTTCAGCAACAACTCAAGACCCTCGTGAGGGGCCAAGCCTCACGAGGAGGAGGACACAAGGCATCGCCTGGGGCAGCCTCGCCTGGCCGGCTTGTGATGATCGGAGATATCAAGGCAAGGGGCACCTCGCGAGGTCCTCGTGACCTGAGAAGTGACGACCGATGCCAGGCGGGCGCCAGCGGGCACAGACTGCCAGTTTCCTATTTGGTGCTAAAGGAGCAGGTGGAGGCGAGGAGTCCTGAGGCATCAGGCAAAGGTTTCCACATCGGTGCAACGAGACAAGGACCATCAGGACGGCAGGACGAAGGTCATCGTGGAGCCCACGGCGGCGTCACCACCAGAGCCTTTGGCAGGTGAAGACCACCTTTTGTCAGGATAGCTTGTACTAGTTGCCCCCCTTCAAATTTGGCCGTTGTGGGATTCCTTCCCACTCAATGTTGGGGAAGAGGACCCTGGCCGCTATAAATAGGTCCTAGCCACCATCATAGAGGGGATCGGATCATCGAGACCTCTCACACTCCACAAGCTCACCCGAGCGCAAGAACACCTCTCCTCAGGAGGCAGTTCGTCCATGTACGAGTTCTTCCTCAGCCTACAAGGCAATCCACCACACCACACTAGATTAGGGTGTTACACCACAATGGTGGGACGAATCAGTATAAATCTTGTGTCTCTTGTTCATCAGATCTGACGTGCTAGGCCTAGGCTGTTGAGTAGACGAGTTAAGGCGGAAGGAGAGATCTTCATGCGCACCCCGGAGTTCAAACCTTAAGGGTGTTTCAGGAACCCCACATCCGACAGAGACACCTGTAGAGCATATTTATAATCACCGAGTTACGTTGTGACGTTTGATAGCACACAAAGTGTTCCTCCGATATTCGGGAGTTGCATAATCTCATAAACATAGGAACGTGTATAAGTCATGAAGAAAGCAATAGCCACATACTAAACAATCAAGTGCTAAGCTAACAGAATGGGTCAAGTCAATCACATCATTCTCTAATGATGTGACCCCGTTCATCAACTGACAACTCCTATCTATGGCTAGGAAACTTAACCATCTTTGATTAACGAGCTAGTCAACTAGAGGCATACTAGTGACACTCTGTTTTTCTATGTATTCACACATGTACTAAGTTTCCGGTTAATACAATTCTAGCATGAATAAAAAAGATTTATCATGATATAAGGAAATAAATAATAACTTTATTATTGCATCTAGGGTATATTTCCTTCAACCACCTTCGTTTGCCAACTACCTTTGCGCATGAGATGGAGGTTGAACAACCACATGCCTTGAGATTGCATATGAGGGGCTGTGGGAATGGCGGCATGTGAGTTGATGTCGACTTCCCGGATCCTTATGTAATGTACGTCCACCGCGGCTGGAAGACCTTTGCTTGTGCTCATGGCTTCTCAAAAGGGCATGTACTCTAGTTCAAATTAATGTAGAATTGCCTACTCTCCGTCAAGATCTTCGTGCGCTCCGGAGGTTATCTCGGGTGCTGCGCGGAGAGCTCGATCAATGACGAAAGCTCTTCCTCGAGCGAAAGTGATGAGGAAGATAGTGACGGCGATTACGACGGTAGCGGGCGGGAGAGCGATGACTCAGACTCCGGCTGACCGCTGCCCGCAACATCTTCATCAGGCGTCATCACCCGCATCTTCTTCCCGACAGGGGGATCAGCCGGGGAGTTGGATGCGGGGGTGGGGATGGTGCTCACGGGCTCCTCCAGTAGTCTTCCAGCTGGACCTCGATAGGCTTCCTCTTGGGTTGCAGCTCTGCTGGCTTTCCCGCACCCTGCTGGCCCTGGTAACGGTGGAACACGGGTCGCCTCCGCTCTCCTCCCCATTGTTGGGCTCCCCGGTGGTCCCACACCCGTCGGGCTACCTTTCCCAGAGCCCGGAGGGGGGTAGACCGGGCTCTTTCCCAGGCGCTCCTTTTGTCGTCCCTCGCCTTCAACAGGCGTGCCTAGAAGGAGGGGGACAAGAAAGGGCATCACTAGGCATTTATCTTTTTTTCAATCTTCAATCTGTAGGCACTTGCCAAGTTTTAATTCAAATAATGTTATCCTCGAGTCCATGTTTGTGTTATGTAATGCTTGTACTTGTATCAGCCTATTAGTGAAAAAGATGAGACTTGTCGGGGACCCGTGCATGTGTATGTCCATGCAGAGGTGAGATGCCTCTTTATGCAAATAAATGAGTTTTCCCAGCAAGCTACCTTGTCGACACCCTTTTTGTTTGCCGAATTATCCTATCTGCCGGGGAACAGACATAGGGGCCAGCCCCACCAACTTCTTTTCACCAAGGGCTACTACAATCATCATCACTGAAGCAACGTTCAAGTCTGGGATGGGAGCACCTAAACCTCAAATGAGTGGCGAGGTTTTCTTATGCACAAGTTATAGCTTACAGAACACTAATGGACAGGAGGTAGAACTTATCTGTTTGGCTTGCCAAGGATTGCAGTGCCAGGTAGTCTTCTCAACTCCTTGTCGAAGCCAAGTTCACGGCAGGAACTTGCAGCTCCATGTAGATGAGAATGAATGTAGGATGCAATCCTATCTATATGCATATGCAAATGCTCATGAAATTCTTATGCGGTGATCTTGTAATGCTTATGCATGCATGCTATGTTGGTTGGGGGGCCCCTCCAACAACGCTTCTTATTATTCTCTTGCATGGGGTCATCGCGCAGGCTTGTACAAGGGGTTCCATGCAACTGAGGCAAGGCATGTACAATGGGTGGCGGCCGAGCAGGGCCCGACAGCCACGACTTATGGGTAGAACTTACGGAAATGCTCAATATTCCATGAGTTTTGCAATTTAATGCCATCTCCGGTCTCCAGACGGACGGCGCCAGGTCTAGTGACTCATCCTACTCGGTAAGGGCCTTCCCACTTCGGTGATAACTTGTGTGTACCCTTCGCGGACTAAACGTGCCTAATGACAAGGTCACCTTCCTCAAAACATCGGGCATGAACCCTACAACTATGATAGCGACACATGGCTTGTTGATAGCGAGCAACACGTGTAGCATCCCGGAGACGGTTCTCCTCGAGTAGCATAGCGTCGTCACGCAGGTTCTCAACTTGCGCTACTTCATCGTCAGCAAGCACTCGAGGAGACCCATTAATGAGTTCCGTGGGGATAACTGCTTCTGCCCCATAGAACAGGAAGAAGGGAGTCTGCCCGGTAGCTTGGTTTGGTGTCGTTCTGAGGGACCAGAGAACCACCGGTAGCTCCTCGATCCACTGCCTGCCGTGCTACTGCAGCATAACAAAGGTTCTTGTCTTGAGTCCATGCGGCACTTCGGCGTTCGCCCTCTCAACTGGTCCATTGCTCCGGGGGTGTGCCATAGAGGCAAATGAGATCTTCCATCCGAGGGCATGAAAATATTGCATGAAGGCGCGGCATGTGAACTAGGTGCCGTTGTCGGTAATAATTCTTGTCGGGACACCAAAATGACACACCAGATCTTTTAAGAACTTGACAACTGACTGAGCAGTCACCTTCCTCACAGCAGCTACGACCACTTTGTAAACTTTTCGATGGCAACGAACAAGAATTCAAATCCCCCGGCAGCTCGGGGGAAAGGGCCGGGGATATCGAGGCCCATACTAAAAATGGCCATGAGAGAGGAATTATCTGACGTTCTTGGGCAGGCAGGTGGGTTTTCTTGGAATGGAACTGGCAGGATACACATTTCATGACGAACTGAACTTCATCTTGGAGGGCTGTGGGCCAATAGAATATTGCTGGAATGCTTTCCCAACTAATGCCATTGATCCAATATGGGAGCCGCACATGCCTTTGTGTATTTCAGCCATCAGTTCCTTTCTTGCTTCTCGGCAGATGCATATCAATTTCACACAGTTGGGCTTTCTTCTGTACAGAGTGTCATCGACAAACTGGTACATACTGGCCCTCCGGGCAACCTTTTCATCTTCATCTTGGTTGCCGGGAAGCTCTCCGGTTTGGAGGAAGTGGACAATGTGCCTTTCCCAAGTTGGAGCCTGGGGCTCGACAATGAGGACTAGTGGCACCTCCTCTACTGCAGGAGCACCACCCTCATTCGAGTGGTTTGTGGACCTGGCTAGAGGGGTGGTTTGGAAGGCTATGAGGAGTTGTTTCCTGAGGGTCTTTGCTGGGAGCGGATGGTTCTGCCTGGAGAGGCTTACTGGTGTCCAACTTTCTCCTCTTTCGGGCCATTGTTTGTAGGGATACTGAGGGTTGTGCGATATGGAGAACAAAAGTACCTCGTTCCACGGGAAGCTTCTGCGCAACACACTTTGACAGATAATCAGCTATGTTGTTTTCTGCACGGGGTACATGCTCTGTTTGCAATACATCAAAGTGCTCCTCCAATCTCCTCACTTCCTCAGTGTATGCCTCCATCAATGGGCTTTGATAATCCTTGTTGACTTGTCTCACCACAAACTGTGAATCTCCTCGAATGATTAGTCTCTTAATTCCCAATTCCATTGCAATCCTTATCCTGGCAAGGAGCCCTTCATACTTGGTTGTATTCTTGGTTGCTTCTTCCTGGACAAAATGCATTTGGACGACGTACTTCAAGTGCTCCCCGTAGCGGGAGACGAGAAGCACGCTGACTCCTGCACCTTGTAGGTGAAAAGCACCATCAAAATACATAATCCATTCCTGGGGTGATTCCTTACCGGGGATAGCTATCTCTGTTGTCTCCTCATCGGGGGTTGGCGTCCATTCTGCAATAAACACTGCCAATGCCTTACTCTGGATAGTTGATGTGCTCTCATACTTCTAACCAAAGACGGATAACTCCAAAGCCCACTCCACTATTCTGAGGGTAGCCTCAAGGTTTCAGAGTATCCTTTGCAACAGGAAGCGTGTGACAACCGTAATCTCATGGGCTTGGAAGTAGTGGCGCAGTTTCCTTGAGGCCATGATGAGACCAAAGATCAAGTTTTGTACGCGAGAGTACCTCGATCTAGCCCCTTGTAATAGAGAGCTGACGAAGTACACTGGGCGCTGCACCAATTTCCTCCTAGTCGTGTCCTTGGGGTCATTCTCACTCACGTGCTCACTGCTATCCTGAACTTTTCCTAGCCCCACCGGCCTCTTTTCTCTTTCTGCCTCATCTACTTCTCGTTGTGCCACCAATGCTGCACTGACCACTTTGTCGGATTCAGGGCTCCCCAAAACCCTTCTAAGTTCGAACTCTGGGGTCCGTGCGAAGAACTCAACCTCGCCTATCTACATACTTGTCATCCCACGAACTAGCTCGATGAATAGGAATATAAAAGAGACACGAGGCGGTTTATCCTGGTTCAGGCCACCTACCAGTGAGTGGCCCTACTCCAGCAGTGTGGTGGATTAGCCTCAAGATGGGTTGTGGATGAACAACTACAATGGGTGAACAACCTCCGGAGGTGTGTTCTTGCTTTGTGGTGGAGAGGACGGTCTGAATCATCCATCCTATACTGGTTGGCTATCCTACTTATATAGTGACATTGGTCCTCTTCCCCCGAAATGTTTGGCGGGAAGGTATCCCACAACAGCCAATTTTGAAGGCAGACAACTAGTACATCTTATCCTAACTAAAGGTGGTCTTCACCTGCAAAGCCTCTGATCATGTCGCCATGGTGGGCTCGGTGATGACCTCCATCCTGCCGTCAAAGCGGTCTTGGTCTTGATGCATGGAAATGGAAACCTTTGGTAGATTCCTCGGGACTCCGCATCTGAGCCCGCTTCCTTAGCACCAAAGGGGAAACTGTTGTACTGCGCCTGCTAGCGCCCGCCTAGCCTTGGTCATCATGGCTTGTGTCGTGCAAACCTCGCGAGGTGGGGGGGGGGGGTTGCATAGATTTCTCCGCTCCTCAGGAGCCGGTTAGATGAGGCTGCCCCTTTCGGAGGTCTTGGTGTTGATTGTCGAACGAGGCCTAGCCCCTCGCGTGGGTCTTGAGTGTCGATCCTGAAGGTGGGCCATCCCAGGCATAAAAAGGAGCAACGTCGTGGGCTGCAGGCAGGAAAGTCTGGGTACCATGGTTCCCAGAACGCCGACAGTAGCCCCTGGGCCCAAGGCGCGCTCGAACTTGGCTTCGGGTTGAAGCCAAAGGGCATGGGCAAAGTACCATGGGCTCCAATCGTTTGCGGACCTAGCCGACGCGTGGCGCCTTGATTGGACGTGGGTGTCTTCACTTCCCCACGCTACCTCGGCAACCGTTCGATTTGACATGAAGGGGCCAGCACCCCTTCTGGTCTTTCTCTGCTTTCCCTTAGCCTTGCTCTAGATCCCCTTTCCTCCTTGCCATAAGGGCTTCCTGATTAGCCGAACACTGCCCCCGAGTTCAGCACCGATGGCCTCGTAGACAACCAAGACCTCTGCATCTCCTGCGTACCCGGTTCCTAACTTCAAGCCGGCCCTCAGCGCCTCCATCATCGCCAAGGAGAAAGGCCTCGCTGCCGTACTCCCACTTCTGGCGTCCAGCCACGATGAGGGGGAGAGACGTTGGTCCGATCCGGCTCCGTCACGCCGGAGTCCCTGGGTAAAACCTACTACCCTCTCTTCCTGCACAACCTTTTTGTGGGGCTCGTACCCCCTTTCTCTAGCTTCTTCTTTGCTATGCTCAAGCACTCCATCCTAGCTCCACATTCCTCTTATCAATTTTTTCCTATTACAGTGAGGCGTTTGTGGGAGTGCTACCCTCCGTCGCACTATTCCGCCACTTCTTCTATCTTCGGGTTAACACCGACCTCTGTGCCGGGGGGCTTGTCTTCGTCGCGGTCCATTCGGGCAATGTGATCTCAAAGGCCAAGAAGATAGTGGACGACTTCCGGCGTAAGTGGGTCTTCGTGGATGCCAAGCATCCACGTGCTTTCCTGGACCTGGCAACCGCGTTGCCGGAGTAGCCGACTCAGTGGGGTCACGAGAAGCTCACCGATCCCCGGGTGGCGTAGCTGCTGGAGGCAATGACGAAGGAGCTGACGTTGGGGATGCTGACAGGGCCCCTGCTCGTCAAGGACTTCATGAAGCAGCGGTTGGCCCTCTTCAAGCATGCGCGCGCCCCTTGTGGACCCTTTAGGGCGAGAACGATGTGCTCCAGCTGCACCCGATGGCCCTGACTGTCGAGGAGCTGGGCAAGGTCCTGTGCGTCGTGGTCGAGAAGGACCCTGGAGATCTGCCCGAGGGCCATGTCCCGTTGTACAGTCGGGAAGACAAGGATGACGTAGTCGCCGCCATGCCTGTCTTCAACAAGCGAGCACTCGTGCCGCCGATGAGCCCACATGCCCCTCCTCTTGTGGTGTTGGTGCCCTCCGGTGAGGACTCCGACGAGGAGGGAAAGGACGACTCTGAGGAGACTCTTGAGGAGGTGGCGGAGACTTTTCCTCCGCAGCAGAGCGAGCTCCTCTATGACCTCTTTGATGATAATGATGCTGGTGAATACTTGGTGAAGGCGTCGCCACGCCCCACCGGGGTGACAACCAGATCTAGGGCCTCCCCCTCGAAGAGGCCGGTGCACGGTGCCCCGAAGAAGGGCGGGGCGGTGCCCCGCCTCGTCGTTGATCATCAGTGCCTCTGGGTCTGCAGAGATGCACCCGCCTGCTCGAAGAGCACGGCAGGCCTAGAGTCCGGGAAACTTGGGACTGCCTTGCTTCTGTCCAAGAACAGAAAGTACATCGCCGTCAAGAAGTAAGCATCTCATCTTACCTTTTCTTTTACTTTGGGTGATGTGCTCATCGTGCCCTCCTTCTGTTGGCAGGCCGCCACCGTCGTTGTCGAAGAAGAGGGAGGAGGCACAGCCTTCCAAGGCTACACCTGTTGCTACTGAGACCCCTACGTCGAAGGTAAGGGCCACCTTGCGACGGCCCAGTGTTGTGCCCGCCTCCCGAGGACCTAAGGCTCCAACTCAGGAGACGGCCTCAAGCGTGGCCAAGCTGAATCCGAAGGTCATAGCTCCCGGCAGCCTTGCTGGGGGTATGGGGCTCCGGAACCCACTGCCGTCCATGCTCCAGCTGCTCTGCCAACCCATGTGTGCCTCGCGCCTTGGAACATGCCCTCGCCGCACTGGGCCAGTTCCAGCTCGGCCTTCGTGATGTTTACCGCTGTCTGGTGATGGGACACTTGGGGCTGATCTCCGGGTGGCTCCAGGCCATCTCGTCCCTCAAGACGGCCTGGGGCGAAGCCGAGGCCACCACCAGAGACGGCCATACGGTGGCGGGCTTGGCCATAGTCGAGCTTGATGCAACACGAGCCGGTGTGAAAGCCGCTGAATAAAGCTGACGCAAGGCAGAGGCCGATCTCAAGGCCCTCACCGTCAAGCATGATGATGACACCCGCCGTATTGTGGAGCGGGAGAAGTAGTTGAACACCTGGCAGGTGGAGCTTGACAACCGCGACACTGAGCAGAAGAAGGCCGCCCAAGAACAAGCCAGAGAACATGGCCGCCTGGAGAAGCTGGAGGAGGAGCTAGAGGAGACCAGGAGGTCACTTGCCGAGGCTGAGGGAACAGGCGTCATGGAGCATGATACATTTGTCTCCCTTGAAGAAAAGCTCCGCGACTCCATGCGATCCCTCGATGGGACAAGGTACAAGGCACCGCTGGCGATGCCAGAGGAGGGGCCCGCCAGATTACTTCCCAAGCTTGTCACGGAGCTTGAAGGTGTTGCTGTCGGGTTGGGGTCCTTGGTGGAAGCGGAGGCCCATGTTGTTTCCACCTCGGTCGCGACGCACGTCCACCATCACCTTCATCTTCGCGACCCCAACTTCGACTTTGGCGCCCTGCATGAGCCTGCGGCTCCCGAGCATCAAGACGCCACCGCCGAAGTCGTGAAGGACCAGGTGGCAGATGATGGCGACGTTGCTGACGACGGGTCTCCCCAGGTGGACGATGGTGGCATCCAATGCTGAAGGAGAGTATGATGGTGGTGCTGCTTTCCATTTATCCATACGACATTTGTTGTGCCTCGTGGAGGCGTAAGAACTTCTCTTTGAACTTTAGAAAAAACAGTATGCTTTGTAATAATTTGCTTGGATTTTGCTATTTTCTTTTCTGTTTGCATTAGGTGCTCTGCGTCGGCAAGGCCCAACCCGGCGCATACCTCGACCGCCGTTGGGGCGTCCAGATCACCAGGACGAGACCAAGGGGCGAGGGGCAACGGGGCTAGTTAAGCCCCTGGGTCGCGATGCCCACGGGCCCCCCTTGACGTACGAATAGGCTTAGTGTTTTTATGAGCCAGAGTCTCACGAGGGTGGACTCTGCGTTGTCAGGACCTGAACTCACGCGTTCCTCGACTGCCGTTGGGTCGTCCGAATCACTAGGATAGGACCAAGGCCGAGGGGCTACGAGGCCAGTGAGGCCCCTGAGTCGGGAAACTCAGGGGTCCCCTTTGATGTGTGAGTTGCCCTTGTGAGTTTCATACCTTCTTCCCGTCAGCCTTTTCCTGGGAGGGGCACGCAAGGACCAGGTGCAAGGACCTGGTGAGGTGGCGTGCGCCAGCTATGACCGACCTGGGCGCAACCCCCGTGTCCAGCCCCCCGCGCGCTCATCTCAGGGACAGGCTGAACGGTCGACCGAGAGGCGATCCTGGAGTTAGTGCGGCCTGGAGGTGCCCCTAGTTGTTTATCCACAGCGCGGAGCATAGGGCTACCACTAGGCGTGGGCATAGCCACGAGTCGACCGAGTCGTCCATCAGTGCGGAGCATGGGGCTTCCACTGGACGCGTGAGTGGAGGTCCCTCTGGGGGAGCACTCCAGGCGTGTACAACCTAGCTAGAGGAGGTGTATATGGGCACTCGTGAGCTAGCGCAGGACCCACGATTCCCTACCTCAAGGCGTGTTGCGCCTGGTCTTCGAGAGCTTCTGCGTGATAGCTGTAACCTGTGCTGAAATGAACCTCCGGAGGCCATTGCATGGGAATTCGAGCACCAAGGATCTTGGGAGGTGACGTGAGCAGGGCGAGCCCGTCAGACAGAACTCGGTCACTTGGGTTTGTCAACGCTGCAGGGACGGACCCGAGCACAGGTGTCGTGCTTAAGCTCTTTCATGTAAAAACCGCAAGAGGAGCCCCCAGCGCATCTCCACTACTATTAAACAATCCAACATGAACTTTCTTAAGTGCACCCCGTAATTACCCCCACAACATGAGACGACCCATTCACCACCGCACGATTTGTCCCACAAATCTAAATCTTACAACCATCATTGATCTAATAGCTTTATGGTGTGGACTTGGCAATTTCCAATGGCTGACCATACTCCACCACCCGCCCACCAATCCAAAGAGTTCCTGAAATCACGTCAATGATTTCCGCCCCCGATCCAACGAGTTCCTGAAATCACGTCAACGATTTCCTTCTGTGCACAAACCTCCACACCACACCTAACCGCTAATTAGTAGTAATTACCCCTGAAGATCGCGGAGGCCAAGGAGTTGCAGGTGGATGCGGAGTCCGTTCTAGAGTAGGGCGGCGTGTGCGCGCGACTGGCCGTTTTATTGCATTAGGACAACAACGATTAAACTGCTATTTGTTGCAGTAGCTGAACCCCCCTTTCCTCTACATGACCTATCATTGCCACAGTTAATAGTTGAAACCCACTAGCATGAGTAGGAGTTGTTTGAGCCATGATGTGCCTGCTCATTCATGCTTGCTTGTTATGCCTACTATTGCTTAGAGTTGTGTCAGGTCTCATTCATTGGGGATGAATTGGAATGTGGTCATCATGTCCTAAAGTTGAGAGCTAAGTGTGTGAACATGATTTGGTAAAGGTAGTGATGAGAGGCCATGTAGGAGTACATGGTGGGTTGTCTCATTTGAACCATCCTCAGGAACTGAGTTTTGTGTTTGTGATCCAAGAATGTTACTACCACACATTGGGCTCCAGGCACTCCAAGCTCTCTCAACTTATTAATCGCCTTGATCTCTGTCCAGGAGTTGCAACTAGTTTCTGGTGTTTGTAGAATATGTGTTGGAGGTCGTGCGTAGCGCTGGCCCTAGGGGTGGGATATGATGCTAGATACACCGTGGCACGATGAACCGAGTCGCCCGTTTGGTGTCTCGGGAACCCTGCACACATCGTTTGGGGCCGTGAGCGAAACCTCGACCGGATCTCCTTGTGGATGGAACCCGAATAGGCGATAAACCTGGACTAGAGACTTGCGTGGTTAGTCAGGTCGTGGTCAAAACCCTCGCCAGGCTTCCGCTTGAAGGTTGCCGAGATACATGACGTGTACATGGAGGTAAGTGGCGAGAGCATGTGTGAAGAAGTACACCCCTGTAGGGCTAAAATGATCTATTCGAATAGCCGCGTCCGCGGTAATGGACTACTGGGTTTCCTATGTAGTTTATGGACAAGTGATAGTGGATACTCTAAAATGCGCAAGATAACCGTTAGTGCAATGGATGGCCTTCTCGTAGGGAGACGGGAGCGGATCCATACTGGTGTATTGATATGGTGAATATGTGGACTCATGTGCGCCACCTCAAAATAGTTACTTGCAATCATAGTATAGGTTAGCCACTAAGTCAAAGCTGGCTTGCTGCAGTTAAAATCCACTACCCCTTTATTGATATTGATGCATATGTAGCTAGTTCTGATGTAAGTCTTGCTAGCTACATTTGTACTCACATTTGCTTAATTTATGTTTTGCAGAGAGACTTCAGTCTCACTAGTAGTTCTGCGTGGACTTCGACGTTTATCTTGTTACCTCAGCTACGATCTTGTACCCTTGGTAGGGTGTTGTTGATAGCCAGGTTTCATAGCCTTTTTCATTTGTAGTTGTCTGTACCCAGACATGTTATGCTTCTGTTACTTGTATGCTTTGTATGTTGGGTCATGGGACCCATGTTTCTAATATCCGGGTCCTCGAAGCCTAATGAGTAAATACTTTCATTCATAGAGTTTTGTTATGATGCCATGTCGTATTAGCACATATCGAGCATATTGTGTGCATGTTATTGAAATGCTTGGTATGTGTGGGATCCGACACCTAGTTGTTTACCCTTGGTAGCCTATCTTATGGAGAAATGCCTCCTGGTGCTTCCACTGAGCCTTGGTAGCTTGCTACTCCTCCAGAACACATGGATTGACTAGCATGTGTCTTTCCTTGCTCCTGTGCCTGTCCCCTATCGGAAAATGTCACGCAGTGTATACCGGAGTCCTGTTAGCTTGCTACAGCCCGGCAACACTCGCTGCTGACCGACACATGCATTGTTGGGTCATGTATGCATGTCCCTGTAATTTAGCACCACTTTTGGTTTATAACTTCTCATGTCTGCCCGAGTTTTCTGTCATATGGATGCTAGTGACACTATCATATACATGAGCCAAAATGCACAAACGGTCCCGGGCCAAGTAAGGTGGCACCCATGGGGATACCGTGCGTGAGGCCGCAAAGTGACATGATGTGTTAGATGCTAGACCAGTGTGACTTAGGACCGGGGCCCCGACAACTTTGGTATCAGAGCCTGACTGACTCTGGGATTACCAAGCCAAACTAGTCGAAGTCGTGTATAGATATTCTTTATTTATGTAAGGGAATTGATTATGGAAGGAAACATAAGGCCCTTTTTACTCCTTTACCTTATGTCCTTCTAATCTGAGTCGTCCTCTTCTTTTCAACGGGGATTAAGAACTAAGATTTTCATTCTATTTATCAGGATCACGTTAATGGTGGATTGAACTCTCAATTCCGTTTTGAGTATTTCTATGTGTTAAAAAGTTGGTCTCATAACTTTGAAATTATGGTGTTGAGTGGTTATGCTACCTTTTTGCATGAATATCAAAATCTTTTTGTGCAATTACAGCCGTTATGTTGTCTTAGTTACCTAAGGTCTCTAAATAATCTGATGCATTTGGAAATCTTTCCTCCATGTTCCCGATATCCTTTTGGGCCAGACTAATCACACTAATTGGTGTGTTGAGGTACTCTGTTGCCTCGACATAATTGTTGAAGCTATCAGGAAACTAGGACATCATAAATAGCCACCCAGTAAACCAACCTTGTGTTGTGCTCTCAGTGTGATGATTCTGGCTACCCTTCTCGAAAGCATCTCGTGATGCCATTTAGATGTTAGGTATTCTATTTCTGGATTCTTGAACCCAAGATTTATTCTACTTACTTCATGTTGATAATGTTGCTCGTTCCTTTAGGATATTAGTAACCTTGTGATAGCCCTCGAGGTCCATGGTATGTCATTCTTCCAATACCATGAACCGTTATGGCAGAAGTTCTTTTGAACCAGAAGATCACAACCAGAGTGCTCTTGATGAGTTCTCCATTCCACATTGTGACTCTACCAATTATACCTTTCTGCATGGGTCATCCGGAAGAAATATGTTGAACTAGTTCGACATGCTAATATATGCATTCACAACTCAGAAAATCATATGTTCCTTTGAGTTGTCCCTCTTTAGTTGTATTATGACCCCCGTCTACCAGTTGATAGTCAGGAGTAGTTGTGCATTCGTGTCATCGATGCCTTTTACTCTTGTGGTCTGTCAAGCCATTTTATTCTGGAATGACTAGGAGAAACAAACTCCAGAACCTCATCCATTTCCAGGATTGGGTCAGAGTAGTTGTATCGCAGATTAGAATGCCAATCCAACTTCTGATCTGTTCTACCTTGGAGTGTTACCCTCTTGCATGTCAAGTGTGTCATGGGAATTGCACAACCTCCTATGAACTCTTGGTACAGTGATACTTCTCACCATCATCATTCATTCATCGGTCCCTGTAACCAGAATGGCGACAAGTGAATTGTGATGTGTGAAATCAATACTCCTAGCAACAGGTCCGTTGCTTGGCAGCTAATGGATAATAATCTCATTCTTAGTGTGTTGGTTACTAAATTATCATTCTAACATTAATTGTGCTACCTAGTCCTTATTTTTGGTGCATTCTTTGATCAGTAAATTAGGATGGTATTAATCCCTTTATCTTTTGATCATATCATCTTGCCCTGAAAAGCAAGATTGTTCTCGAGCTTAGTAACATATCGGTGGTTCGTGATTTTCCGGATATCTTCTCGGAAGTATTACCAGGTTGTCCCCTGACCGTTATGTTGAGTTCGTGATCAAGTTGGTTTATCCCTACAAACCACCCCTTCTCCAAGAGTCTGTGTTGGATACCCTGAACTAGTTGGTTAAGCTAAGAAACAACTTGGAGAGTTGGGAGGTGAAAGCTTGTCCCACTTAGTTCATTTTCAAAGGGATATCCTTCTGTTTGCATGGTTGTGGAAGAAATATGATATCTTCATCGATTGGTCCATGTGATCAGTTCTTGAGTCTATCATCTTGTCAAAACTTTGATTTGAGTATCGGTATCATCAAATTAAATTAGAACCAACAATGTTCGTAATGTTGTCTTACTTGTGGTCATCCGTTGAGCATACACCATTATATCTTTTGGTCTGACTAATGCTATCACCTTCTTCACATAATTGTGGAATTCCGTCTTCATGGATTTCTTGATGATTTGTTGTTGAGCCCATCAACATCACTTTATCTTCTCCATGATCCATGTTAAACATTAAAGTTAGCATTGGAAACTTTTTGTAAGCATCATCTTTGTGTTAGCTCATGAAGTAGATGCTTTGATGTAAGAAGTGACTTCCTCTAATTCATGTGCATTCTATGTAAGTTGCCTCCGTGAATTCGAGAAAGTTGTTTTGCTTCCTCTGGAATCATCTCAAATCAGTCATGCACATGTGCGAGGTATTGTGTGGTTTGGAGACTTACAACCTTGATTCTATACGTATCCCGAGCACACCAAGCCACTGATCGATTTGTTCAATATAAAGGAGTCTGTTTTGACGTTAATACTTTAGACTTACGCGCGGAGACTTCGATGTCATTAATGATGGTTCCTAACCTGAACTCGGTAGTGTTTTGTTGTAAGACTACTATGTGGTCATGCTTGTCTTGGACAGCGTGTTCACAGGTATGTAGCAGAACCAGCTCATATTTTGGAGCTTGCTATCGTAGCTCATATCTCGAGAATCTCGCGACATCATCTCATCGATTTGTGTTGCAACCTTTCATTTCCAGACATGCTGTCCAAAATGTCCCGCTGCCAACCAGATCTAAATCTCATGAAGATATGATGGTTGCAACATTCCCAACATTTTCATTTTATTCCCAGCTTCCACCACCATTGTGCCAATATCCCATGGGCTGCCTTCTCAGGAACTGTTGTTCGGGATCATCTTCAGAAGTGGTCCTACCATGGGTCCCATCCATTTCCGATGATAAGCAAAAATCACTCACTGCGTTGTCCTCAACAAGGTAGTCCACATCATTCATTCTGGTCTGAGTATGCTATTCTTTTGACTCCTTCAAATGATCGATTGTGATTTGCCTTAGGCTGGTATAGAGTGTTTGAATGATCTATGTATCACAAGTAATTCTTTTTGCCACTTAAGGGAATATTTCGACGAGTAACCTTCTCTAAGGTGCCCCATTATGGAATCATGGAAATTCTATCCTCGCTATCTTGGAACCATCCACCATCTAAGAGTGGAATTGTTGCCTACCAAATTGAACCTTCATAATCTATTTCATCCCTCTCGTTCTCTGTTTTGTGTCCCAACTCAGGAGGTGTTCTTACATATCACTCTATAAGTTGATCTTGAGTTGCTCGGTCTTTGAGAAAATTGATTCCTGTAGAGTTTCTTTATGTCATCATCATGCTCTACGAAGTTCTCAAAAGCAAGACGTCAAGACCAAGATGATGCAATGAACCAACGTCTTCAAGAAGGGTACTTGGATCGTGAAGATCGTGTTAGTTTTGTGTCCTCTCTGTCTTCTTACCTCACGTCTTGAATCTCGGGACGAGATTCTCGTTTAGTGGGGGTGAGTTGTCACAGCCCTAGATTTTCTTATAGTTAGTTGCATCTGTGAGCATCCATGGATCATGTTTTGGATTCAAGAAACTTGAAATGGGGTTGATCAAACCCTAGCACCTGAAAGAATTCAAATAGGTTCAAATAAAAATATTTTCGATGACCCAAAATGCTATTCATTGATGTTTGATATTTTTTGCAATGGTCTTGATCCAAACCAAAATTAATGAACCTTTTTCAAGAATAATTTTGGGCACTGATTTTAAATCATATTGTATTTTGAATTTGAATTTATATTCATATAACTAGAATATATCTTCAAATGCTCCTTAAATAATTTATGGGCATGTGGTTAGGCCCATATCTGCAGCATAAAATATTTCGGAAAGATTTGGCATGAGTTTGAATTCTATTTGAAATTTTAAACAGTGGCAAATAAATAAACAAATAAAAGAAAAGAACGGAAACCCTACCTAACTTACCTGGCGCCACCAACTGGCCCAGCAATGTAGCTGGAGGCCCAGCCCACCAGCCGACGCCAGTCGTCGTCTTCCTGGAGCCACGAGGACAAGACGCACGACGCCCATGCTTGCCACGCACCAGGCACCCTGCCTGGCTGCCTCTCCTCTCTCTAGACGCCCAGGACAACACCACGACACCTATCTGTCTCTCTCTGTCACTCTTCCTCGCTCTCACTTCTTCCCCTGGAGCTGCCTCTCTCGCACCCGAGTGCGTCCGTCGCCGCCTGATATGTCTCCAACGTATCTATAATTTTTGATTGTTCCATGCTATTATATTATCCTTCTAGGATGTTTTATGGGATTTCATATACACTTTTATATGATTTTTGGGACTAACCTATTACCCAGATTCCAGTGCCAGTTTCTGTTTTTTCCTTGTTTTGTGTTTTATAGAGAGGAGATTTCAAACGGAGTCCAATTGACGTGCCATTTTTTGATGATTTGTTTTGGACCAAAAGAAGCCCCCGGAGTAAAAGAGTTGGGCTAGGAGAGTAACGGCTGACCACGAGGGTGGGGGGCGCGCCCACCCCCTGGGCGCGCCCCCTATCTCATGGACAGCCCGGAGACCCCCCTAACTTGTGCCCTACGCCAAAAAATCCTATAAATACAAAAACCTCCGGAAAATAACCTAGATCGGAAGTTCCGCCGCTGAACGCCTCTGTTGCCACCGAAAACCAATCTAGATCCCGTTCCGGCACCCTGTCGGAGGAGGAATCCCTCTCCGGTGGCCATCTTCATCATCCCGGCGCTCTCCATGACAAGGAGGGAGTAGTTCACCCTCGGGGCTGAGGGTATGTATCAGTAGCTATGTGTTTGATCTATCTCTCTCTCTCGTGTTCTTGAGATGTCATGATCTTGATGTATCACGAGCTTTGCTATTATAGTTGGATCTTATGATGTTTCTCCCCTTCTACTTTCTTGTGATGAATTGAGTTTTCCCTTTGAAGTTAACTTATTGGATTGAGTATTTAAGGATTTGAGAACACTTGATGTATGTCTTGCGTGGGATACCTGTGGTGGCAATGGGGTATTCTATTGATTCACTTGATGTATGTTTTGGTGATCAACTTGCGGGTTCCGTGACCTTGGGAATCTATGCATAGGGGTTGGCGCATGTTTTCGTCTTGACTCTCCGGTAGAAACTTTGGGGCACTCTTTGAAGTACTTTGTGTTGGTTGAATTGAAGAATCTGAGATTGTGTGATGCATATCATATAACCATGCCCACGGATAATTGAGGTGACAATGGAATATCTATGTGACATTAGGGTTTTGGTTGATTTTTATCTTAAGGTGTTATTCTAGTACGAACTATATGATAGATTGAACGGAAAGAATGGCTTCGTGTTATTTTACTATGGACTCTTGAATAGATTGATCAGAAAGAATAACTTTGAGGTGGTTTTGTACCCTACCATAATCTCTTCGTTTGTTCTCCGCTATTATTTACTTTGGAGTGACTCTTTGTCGCATGTTGAGGGATAGTTATATGATCCAATTATGTTATCCTTGTTGAGAGAACTTGCACTAGTGAAAGTATGAACCCTAGGCCTTGTTTCCTATCATCGCAAAATCATTTATGCTCACTTTTATCTTTAGTTACCTTGCTGTTTTTATATTTTCAGATTACAAAAACCTATATCTACCATGCTTATTGTACTTGTATCACCATCTCTTCATAGAACTAGTGCGCCTATACAATTTACCATTGTATTGGGTGTGTTGGGGACATAAGAGACTCTTTGTTATTTGGTTGCAGGGTTGTTTGAGAGAGACCATCTTCATCCTACGCCTCCCACGGATTGATAAACCTTAGGTCATCCACTTGAGGGAAATTTGCTACTGTCCTACAAACCTCTGCACTTGGAGGCCCAACAACGTCTACAAGAAGAAGGTTGCGTATTAGACATCAAGCTCTTTTCTGGCGTCGTTGCCGGGGAGGTGAGTGCTTCAAGGTATATCTTTAGATCTTGCAATCAAATATTTTAGTTTCTTGTTTTATCACTAGTTTACCTTATAAAAAAAACTACAAAAAATGGAATTAAGGTTGCCTCATATGCTTCACCTTTTTAATATCTTTCGTGAAAATGATGGGAAGGAAAATTGTGCTCAAGTACTAGAAGAGGAATTACATAGGATGCTTGGTACTCAAAACTTGAATGATGAGCATGATCGCAATGTTGTTAGTGTGAATTCTTCGAATATCCATAGTACTAATGATGATTGCACTAGTCATGATGAAAATATCACTTATAAGCATGTCGATTTTTGTGGAGTGCATAGAGTTTGCAAGTACGTACCAAATAGGGAAGATAGATTTTGCAACAGACATAAGTATTTAGAAACTAAATGGTTGCAAGAAAGGCTAGATGACTGTGCTGAAAATTTAATATGTCTTACCCGTACTTGTGAACTTTGCGATGAACGTGGTCATTTCATTCTCCAATGCAAATTGTTTCATGATCGAATCGTGTCGAAAACTTGTGACGACTTGATTTCCCTTGCACATCATAATGAACTTAGCTTGCTTTTGGTCATGAAGAAATCAATCGTAGAACTAAGCATCTTCCAGGATTTGCCATTGATAAATTTCTTGATTTTGATCTAGAGGAAATTTATATGTATTGTGCGGTGAATTGCATTGAAAATCCTTATATTGCCAATTACATAAAGACAAGAAAACAAATACAAGATGAAGAGAATACTAATGAAAGGGAAGAGACTTCCCAATATCCTCCTATTGTTTCTTATAATGAATCAGGTAACGAGGACGAGACTTCTATCCAACCAATCTCATTAATAAAGAGCTCCGAAAAGAGGATTAAACCCATACATGATGTGAAGAAGAAAAAGAAAAAATGGAGAAGCAAAGATAATAAGGTATCCTTTCCGAATGATGTTCCTCCTATTAATCATTGTGATGATGATAATTGCTATACTATTGGTGCTATCCATACTATTAATGATGAGAGTGATTATGCTTATGATATGAAAGGGGGTAAGCTTGGGGATGCTATGTTTGATGAGAATGACATGTTTGAGAATTTATTTGCTGCAATTAATGTTTGTACCAAGCTTGGGGATGCTACACTTGATGAAGATGATATTTTTAGCCTCCCAAGTCTTGATATGCAAATCTATTATGATGAAAGCATGCCTCCTATTTATGACGATTATTGTGATGACACTTATGCTATAAAAAGTAGTGATGATTATATTTATCAAACTAGTCATGATTATAAACACCCTCTTTCTGAACAGTACTATTTTAATGTGGAAACAATCTATATTATTCAAGTCTCTTATGATACTTCCACTATTCTGAATGAGAAGAATTTTGCTTATGTGGAGAGTAATAAAATTTATAAGCTTGGGGATCATGACAAGAAAGCTTTATGTGATGTTTATATTGTTGAATTCATTATGATGCTACTGGAAATTATTATGAGAGAGGATCATATGCTTCTACATATTGCAATAATATCAAGTTTCCTCTCTATGTGCTTAAAATCGTGAAGTTATGCTCGTTTTCCCTTCCTATGCTAGTTGATTATCATCGCCATAAGTTGTTTGCTCACAAAATCCCTATGCATAGGAAGTGGGTTAGACTTAAATGTGTTAGTAATATTCTTAATTTATGTTTCAATTCTTATCTTTTATGCGAGCATCATTGAAATCATTGTGCCTACCAAGGGGCGTTAAACGATAGCGCTTGTTGGGAGGCAACCCAACTTTATTTTATTTTCTTTGAATTCGCTTCTGTTTAGGAATAAATATTGCATATAGCTTCTGTTTAGATGTGGTTTTGTGTTTTAATTAGTGTTTGTGCCAAGTAGAACATTTGGGAAGACTTGTGTGAAGTTTATGCGATCATGTTGTAAAAAACAGAAACTTTAGCGGTCACGAGATTAGCTACCATTTTATACTGGAGAGTGCTCTTAAGTTGATTATTTTTTGCATATGATTAATAGTCAAATTCCTCAGGTCCACCAATTTATTTCATAATTTTTAGAGTCACAGAAGTATTCGAAACTTACAGATTGCTATGGACTGCTCTGTTCTTGACAGATTCAATTTTCTATGTGTTGTTTGCTTATTTTGATGAATCTACGAGTAGTATCGGAGAGTATGATCCATAGAGAAGTTGTAATACAGCAGATATTACACCAATATAAATTTATAATGAGTTCACAACAGTACCTAAGTAATGGTTTTATTTTCTTATACTAACGGAGCTTACGAGTTTTCTGTTAAGTTTTGTGTTGTGAAGTTTGCAAGATTTGAGTATGGATTCGATGGACTATGGAATAAGGAGTGGCAAGATCCTAAGTTTGGGGATGCCCAAGGCACCCCAAGGTAAATTTCAAGTACAACCAATAGCCTAAGCTTGGGGATGCCCCAGGAAGGCATCCCCTCTTTCGTCTTCGTTCATCGCAAACTTTAATTGAGGCTATATTTTTATTGACCACATGATATGTGTTTCACTTGGAGCATCATGTTATTTTATTTTGTTTTTCTTGATGTTTGAATAATATCCCAAGATCTGAAATTCTTAAATGTTAGAGAGTCTTCACATAGTTACATAATTAGTCAACTACTAATTGATCTTCACATATATCTTTTGGAGTAGTTTGTTGGTTGCTCTAGTGCTTCACTTATATCTTTTTAGAGCAAGGCGATGGTTTTATTTTATAGAAATAGATGAACTCTCATGCTTCACTTATATTATTTTGAGAGTCTTTTATAACAGCATGGTAATGTGCTTTGGTTATGAAATTAGTCCTAATATGATAGGCATCCAAGTTGGGTATTGTAATAACTTTCATACAAGTGCATTGAATATTATGAGAAGTTTGATACTCGATGATTGTTTTGAGATATGAGGATGGTGATATTAGAGTTATGCTAGCAGGGTAATTATGAATTCAAGAAATACTTGTGTTAAAGTTTGCGATTCCCGTAGCATGCACGTATGGTGAACCGCTATGTGACGAAGTTAGAGCATGAGGTATTTATTTATTGTCATCCTTTGTGTGGAGGTTGGGATCGCGCGATGGTTAACTCCTACCAACCCTTCCCATAGGAGCATGCGTTGAATACTTTGTTTTGATAAATCGTAGATTTTTTCAATAAGTATATGAGTTCTTTATCACTAATGTTGAGTCCTTGGATTATACATACTCTCACCCTTCCACCATTTCTAGCCTCTCTTGTATCGTGGAACTTTCGCCGGTACCATAAACCCACCATATATCTTTCTCAAAACAGACACCATACCTACCTATCATGGCATTTCTGTAGCCATTCCAAGATATATTGCCATGCAACTTTCCACCGTTCCGTTCATATGACACGCTTCATATTGTCATATTTCCATGCATGATCATGTAGTTGACGTCGTATTTGTGGAAAGGCCACCACTCACAATTCATTCATACATGTGACTCTTGATTCATTGCACATCCCGGTACACCGCCGGAGGTATTCATATAGAGTCATACTTTGTTATAGTATCGAGTTGTAATCTTTGAGTTGTAAGTCAATAAAAGTGTGATGATCTTCATTATTAGAGCATTATCCCGTGTGAGGAAATAAAAAAAGGAAAGGTCAAAAAAAAGAGATGGCCCAAAAAAAAGAGGGGGGGGGGCTAAAAAAAAGAAAGCCCCCTCCCAAAAAAATGAGAGAAAAGAGAGAATGGACTATGCTACTATCCTTTTCCACACTTGTGCTTCCAAATAGCACTATAATCTTCATGATAGAGATTCTCTTGTTTTGTCACTTTCATATACTAGTGGTAATTTTCATTATAGAACTTGGCTTGTATATTCCAATGATGGGCTTCCTCAAATACCCTAGGTCTTCATTAGCAAGCAAGTTGGATGCACACCCACTTAGTTCTTTTATTGAGCTTTCATACACGTATAGCTCTAGTGCATCCGTTGCATGGAAATCCCTACTCAATCACATTGATATCTATTGATGGGCATCTCCATAGCAAATTTATACGCCTAGTTGATGTGAGACCATCTTCCTCTTTTGTCTTCTCCACAAGCACCATTCTATTCCACCTATAGTGCTATATCCATGGCTCACGCTCATGTATCGCATGAAAGTTCAAAGGTTTGAAAAAATTTGAGTATGAAACAATTGCTTGGCTGAAACCGGGGTTGTGCATCATATGAATATTTTGTGTGATCAAGAGGGAGCATAGCCATACTATATGATTTTGTAGGGATAACTTTCTCTGCCCATGTTATTTTGAGAAGACATGATTGCTTTGTTACTATGCTTGAAGTATTGATGTTCTTATGTCAATGTAGACTTTTATCTTGAATCTTTCGGATATGAACATTCATGCCACAATAAAGAGAATTACATTGAGAATTATGTTGGTTAGCATTCCACGTCGAAAATTCTATTTTTATCATTTACCTACTCGAGGACGAGCAGGAATTAAACTTGGGGATGCTTGATACGTCTCCATCGTATCTATAATTTTTTATTGTTCCATGCTATTATATTATCCTTGTAGGATGTTTTATGGGCTTTTATATACACATTTATATGATTTTTTGGACTAACCTATTAATCCAGGACCCAGTGCATGTTTCTGTTTTTCCTTGTTTTTGAGTTTTACAGAAAAGGAATATCAAACGGAGTCCAATTGACGTGCCATTTTTTGATGATTTTTTATGGACCAAAAGAAGCCCCGGGAGTAAAAGAGTTGGGCGAGGAGAGTCACGGGCTGCCCACGAGGGTGGGGGGCATGCCCACCCCCGGGCGTGCCCCTTATCTCGTGGACAGCCAGGAGACCCCCCTAACTTGTGCCCTATGCCAAAAAATCCTATAAATACATAAACCTCCGGAAAATAACCTCGATCAGGAGTTCCACCGCCGAAAGCCTCTGTTGCCACCGAAAACCAATCTAGACCCCGTTCCGGCACCCCGCCGGAGGGGGAATCCCTCTCCGGTGGCCATCTTCATCATCCCGGTGCTCTCCATGATGAGGAGGGAGTAGTTCATCCTCGGGGCTGAGGGTATGTATAAGTAGCTACGTGTTTGATCTCCCTCTCACGTGTTCTTGAGATGGCCCGATCTTGATGTATCATGAGCTTTGCTATTATAGTTGGATCTTATGATGTTTCTCCCCCTCAACTCTCTTCTGATGAATTGAGTTTTCCCTTTGAAGTTATCTTATCGGATTGAGTCTCTAAGGATTTGAGAACACTTGGTGTATGTCTTGTGTGGGATGCCTGTGGTGACAATGGGGTATTCTATTGATTCACTTGATGTATGTTTGGGTGATCAACTTGCGGGTTCCGTGACCCTGGGATTCTATGCATAGGGGTTGGCACACGTTTTCATCTTGACTCTCCGGTAGAAACTTTGGGGCACTCTTTGAAGTACTTTGTGTTGGTTGAATAGATGAATCTGAGATTGTGTGATGCATATCGTATAATTATGCCCACGGATAGTTGAGGTGATAATGGAGTATCGAGGTGACATTAGGGTTTGGTTGACTTTTATCCTAAGGTGTTATTCTAGTACGAACTCTATGATAGATTGAATGAAAAGAATAGCTTCGTGTTATTTTACTACGGACTCTTGAATAGATTGATCAGAAAGAATAACTTTGAGGTGGTTTAGTACCCTACCATAATCTCTTTGTTTGTTCTCCGCTATTAGTTACTTTGGAGTGACTCTTTGTTGCATTTTGAGGGATAGTTATATGATCCAATTATATTATCGTTGTTGAGAGAACTTGCACTAGTGAAAGTACGAACCCTAGGCCTTGTTTCCTATCATTGAAACACCATTTGTGATCACTTTTATCTTTAGTTACCTTGCTGTTTTTATAGTTTCAGATTACAAAAACCTATATCTACCATCCGTATTGCACTTGTATCACCATCTCTTCACCGAACTAGTGCACCTATACAATTTACCATTGTATTGGGTGTGTTGGGGACACAAGAGACTCTTTGTTATTTGGTTGCAGGGTTGTTTGAGAGAGACCTTCTTCATCCTATGCCTCCCACGGATTGATAAACCTTAGGTCATCCACTTGAGGGAAATTTGCTACTGTCCTACAAACCTCTACATTTGGAGGCCCAACAACTTATACAAGAAGAACGTTGCATAGTAGACATCACCATCGCTCGCTGCTGCTGCGCCCTGAGTCGCCTCCTCGCCTTCTCGACGTATCCATCGGCTCCGTCGCGTCGCACTGAAGCTCTGCGCCAGCGAACATGATGCCGGAATCCCCGTATCATCGTCCCTGACCTCGTGTTGAAGCTTCGGCCACCCAAGATCGTCGTCGTCGATTCACCGTCTCAGAGCCGTCCTCGAGCATGTTGAGCTGCACTACGACCCCGCTGTGAGCTTACGCGCGCTTCCCCTCTCGCCCCGCGATCTTTTCCTTCTCCTAGCCTAGCTACCCACTGCACCCGAGCGCTGCTTGCCGTCGGCCATGTCGCCGCCGTTGTTTTAGCCACTGCCGCTCGCGTCCGAGCCCACCAACACACTCAGCAGGCTCCCAGGAGCCAAGCGCACCCGTCCATTAGCCCTTCCCTACAGAAAAATGCCAAACCCGAGGTTGCCCGAACTCCGTCCGGTGCCGTGAGCTCGTCACTAGAGATTATAGTGCACCCCAGCCGCTGCTGCCTACTCCGTTGGATGCGGACGAGTTTAGGCTATCTCCTGGTGGTCTCATCTCTTCTAGCCGTAGCCCCTAGCGCCGCCTAGCTGTGCTTCCGCCGTGCGGAATGGTCGCCGCCGGCGAAACTCCGGCGACGGCCGACGTGGCACCGTCATTACTGCTAACGAATGCCAGTTAAATTCCCCACAACCAGTCACAGTGGGCCCTAGCCCTGGTCAAACCCCAGTCAGCACAGGATTTGACCGGGATTAGTCCCTGTGTTACTGACGTGTGGACCCCCCACGTCAAGTGTGACCTAGACAGCCCAGTTGACCCGCTTACGTCAGCATGAGGTCATGCTGACGCAGTAAAGCTTTTCTGTGACTTTAAATAAATCAGAAATGATTTATTTATTCCAGAAAATGTTATAAACTTCAAAAAATCATAGAAAATAATCTACAACTCAGAATGAAATAATTTATATAAGAAAAATTATCAGAAAAATATGTGGAATCTGTTTATGTCATTTCCATGCTTGTTTGAACAACCTACATCCATTGTATATAACAATTTCTAAAAATGGCATTTTAAATGTCTTATGTGGAGTTTGTTTTTGAATCTTGTGTTCAAATAAACTTCACCTAAATTGTTACTAGTTGAATTAGTCCAAATCACAGCATATTTCTATGTCATGTTCATGCATCATATTGTTGCATTGCATTGATGGTGTTCCCTCTTATTTCCCGGTGTTGTTCCCTCTCAGTGGAGGTAACTCCGATGATGAGTTCGATGACACCGATGAAGAGTTATACTATCTTCACAAGTGCTAGGCAAGAAAAACCCCATTGAGCATCCCGATAAAATCCCACTCTCTCACTCTTGCTCTCATTATTGCATTAGGACAACAACGATTCCACTGCTATTTGTTGCGGTAGCTGAACCCCCCTTTCCTCTGCATGACCTGTCATTGTCACAGTAAATAGTTGAAACCTACTAGCATGAGTAGCAGTTGTTTGAGCCATGATGTGCCTGCTCATTCATGCTTTCTTTTTATCCCTGCTATTTCTTAGAGTTGTGTCAGGTCTGATTCATCGGGGATGAATTGGAATGTGGTCATCATGTCCTACTGTTGAGAACTAAGTGTGTGAACATGATTCGGTAAAGGTAGCGATGAGAGGCCATGTAGGAGTACATGGTGGGTTTTCTCATTGGAACCATCCTCAAGAACTGAGTTCTGTGTTTGTGATCCAAGACAGTTACTACCACACATTGGGCTCCGGCCACTCATATCTCTCTCGACTTATTAATCGCCTTGATTTATGTCCAGGAGTTGCATCTAGTTTCTGGTGTTTCTAGGTTATGTGTTGGAGGCCGTGCGTAGTGCTGACCCTAGGGGTGGGCTATGATGACGAAGATACACCATGGCACGATGTACCGAGTCGCCCGTTTGGTTTCTTGGGAACCCTGCACACATCGTTTGGGGCAGTGAGCGAAACCTCGACCGGATCTCCTTGCGGATGGAACCCGAATAGGCGATAAACCTGGACTAGAGACTTGTGTGGTTAGTCAGGTCATGGCCGGCACCCTCGCCAGGCTTTCGCTTGAAGGTTGCCGAGATACATGACGTGTACATGGCGGTAAGTGGCGAGAGCGTGTGTGAAGAAGTACACCCCTGCAGGGTTAACATGATTTATTCGAATAATCGCGTCCACGGTAATGGACTACTGGGTTGCCTATGCAATTCATAGACAAGTGAAAGTGGATACTCTAAAATGCGCAAGATAAGCGTGAGTGCTATGGATGGCCTTCTCGTAGGGAGACGGGAGAGGATCCATAGTGGTGTATTGATATGGTGAATATGTGGACTCGTGTGTGCCACCTCAAAAGAGTTACTTGCAGTCATAGTATAGGTTAGCCACTGAGTCAAAGCTGGCTTGCTGCAGTTAAACTCCACTACCCCTTTGTTGATACTGATGCATATGTAGCTAGTTCTGATGTAAGTCTTTTTGGGTACATTTTTACTCACGTTTGCTTAAATTATGTTTTGCAGAGAGACTTCAGCCTCACTAGTACTTCTGCGTGGACTTCGACGTTTAGCTTGTTACCTCAGCTATGATCTTGTACCCTTGGGAGGGTGTTGTAGATAGTCAGGCTTCACAGCCTTTTTCATTTGTAGTTGTCTGTACCCAGACATGTTATGCTTTTGTTGCTTGTATGCTCTGTATGTTGGGTCATGGGACCCATATTTGTAATATCTGGCTCCTCGGAGCCTAATGAATAAATACTTTGATTCATAGAGTTTTGTTGTGATGCCATGTTGTATTTGCACATATCAAGCATATTGTATGCATGTTATTGAAATGCTTGGTATGCGTGGGATCCGACACCTAGTGGTTTACCCTTGGTAGCCTATCCTATGGGGAAATGCCTCCTAGAGCTTCCACTGAGCCTTGGTAGCTTGCTACTGCTCCGGAACACATGGATTGACCGGCATGTGTCCTTCATTGCTCCTGTGTCTGTCCCCTATGGGGAAATGTCACGTGGTGTATACCGGAGTCCTGTTAGCTTGCTACAGCACGGCAACACTCGCTGCCGACCGACACATGCATTGTTGGGTCATGTATGCATGTCCTTGTAATTTAGTGCCACTTTTTGTTTATAACTAGTCATGTTGGCCCGGGTTCCCTGTCATGTGGATGCTAGCGACACTATCATATACGTGAGCCAAAATGCGCAAACGGTCCAGGGCTAGGTAAGGTGGCAACCGTGGGGATACCGTGCGTGAGGCCCGCAAAGTGATATGATGTGTTACATGCTAGACCGGTGTGACTTAGGATCGGGGTCCCAACAAGACCTCGCGTTGGACTTGAGGGCCATAGGTTTCACGGCCAAGATGTGATTCTATCCCGATCACTTGACAAACTCGTGATTGGGGCACAACCGCATTTTGGGCTCTTAGCAAGATGGTTATCATTACATCATATCATTACATAAATAGATAGTGATACATACAAGTCATACAATTGCCACATGAATACAACAACATCATACACAAGACATCCGACTACTGATGAAAACATGAAAAGCACAACGACATCCATCCTGCTATCCCAGGCTGCCGACCAGGAACCTATCCCAAGACTGACGAAAAAGAAGGAAGAACTCCAACACAAGTAAACATCGCTTTCACGTCAAGACAACGAAAACATGTACCTGCAACTGTTGTTGTAGTGTCTGTGAGCCACAAGGACTCAGCAATCCCATAACCATGGGTATCAAGACTAGCGAAGCTTAATGTGTATGGAAAGGTTAAGTGGTGAGGTTGCAGCAGCGGCTAAGCATTATATGGTGGCTAACTTACGAGTACAAGAATAAGATGAGCATCTACGCAAACAGTCACAAACTAGCAATGATCGCTAAGTGATCCTGAACTACCTACAAGTCAATCATAACCCCATCGTGTTATTTTCTCAAATTGAAAAGAGACGGTCATGGTTACTAACACGTTTGGTGTCTTTTATTTCGGTCAAGTTTTCTACAACCTGACATTAACAAATTCCAATCTGCCACAGAACAGCGGGCATGGCTTTCGAAAGATCATAACCCTGCAGGGGTGTCCCAACTTAGCCCATCACAAGCTCTCACAATCAGGAGTGGTAAAACCTCTTATCTTAGGGACAACCCGATCAGACTCGGAATCCCAGTGCACAAGACATTTCGACAATGGTAAAACAAGTCCAGCAAGACCTCTCGGCGTGCTGACACCCTGATAGTAGCCGCACATATCTCGTCTCGGGCTATGTCTGGATAGGTCAGCCTAGAGGTATACCAGATACCTCAAGTTTCCTCGAGGCGGCCTCGGAGTCTGCCGGTTTGGGACCAATTCCATCAGCACTAGGCCCCCTGTATGTGGAAAAGAATCCCCGGGGACGCGACCCCATATGCATTTTTAATTAATTCATTAATAGTTTTATTATGTTGCAAATTAAAACCAAAGTTGGGCCTTGTTGGAGGAGTTTTATTCAAAGCGAACTGTCAAGGGAGTCCCATAACCCCCAACCGTGTTAGGAACGAAAAATCTAGGAACATAACACCAGTTTACCAATACTTAAGGAAGCATGAGTGGAACAAAACACCGAGGAAAAGGCCAAGCCTTCCACCCATTGCCAAGTATATATGTGCATTAATTATAGTAATAAATATTGTGATATTCCAACATCTAAGTTCCAACATGGACCAAACTTCATCTTCACCTGCAACTAACAATGCTATAACAGGGGCTGAGCAAGCGGTAACATAGCCAAGCAATAGTTTGCTGGGATGGTGTCTAGGCTAGAGGTTTCATGGCGACAATGAGAGGCTGACAACAATAGATAGGCATCGCGACATATAGCGATAGCGTCGAGACAACTAGCATAGTAATGATATTAATGAGATCCAAAGTGATGGTGATCTTGCCTAAGATTCTACTACAAAGAAGAACGTGTCCATGAAGAAGACGAAGCCACGTCGACAAACATAGCGTAGTCAACCGAATCATCACGATCGCAACAAAACAGGAACTACCGATAAGAAGCAAACAACATGGTAAACACACAGGACATAAACAAGTCATGATGCTCAACCAAGTATGATGCATGAAAAGCTACATGATGCTACTCATGGCAAGAGATGATGCATACGAGACCAACACAACCAAGCAAGTTTAAATGAGGTCGTTAACAACATATAACAATTCTAGAAAGTCCTCATATGCACATTTAGAAATTGTTCCAGATCTGAACAAACCTTTAGTTAAAGTTATTAAACAGCATTTTAACATGCACCATGATGATCTACACAAAATTCTAGTCAAGATACATATAAAGTTCATTTCATTCGGAGCTACAGCCTAGAAGATATGAGCAAAACAAGTTACACATGGCATTGTTGCAAAATGCATTCACACATCATGCAAACACTCTCAAAACATGGATGCAACATGGCATGATGCATATACATGCAAAACCAAGCAAGTTTCATATAGAGCATGCCCAAAACAGAGCAACGGTTCAACACATACACATGAAACAAGTTTAAAGGACATGATGTCCAAAATAGCAACTAGGCATCTTACAAGCATCAAAATAACATGTTACAAGTACAAGATAGGCATAAGCATGGCATGAACTAAAAGTACAGATCACATGCTTCCAATATCAATAAGGATCATGTTCATAGGCATCAAGAGTAATCCAACATGATCAAGGAAACAAGCAAACTTTATAATACAGATTATGACTTAGTGAAAAACAAAGCATATACATGAGCAGAGTTAATATGATGACATGTTGGAGGCAAGAAATAATTCAGCTACAGCACAAGATCATGGCAAGCAAAAGCATCGCGTGCTAGAACATAACATGGAACTCAAGGTACACAACATGGCATATACGTGGGAGTAACAGGTTCATGGCATTCATCAAAACAAGATGCAAACATGATACAACAGATTCTCAAACTTTGTGAAAATCTGGGAATGCAACAACAACGTTATGATGCTGAAATTGGTAGCACATAACAGCAATCATATCAATTCTAATAAGCATGAAAAGGTCATGAACATGTAGTAGACATGGCATACTCCAAATAACTGCATTGGAACAACTCCATAAGATGCATAGATTCATTACAATGAGCTTGGCCAAATGGAACATGTTGTTGACTGGCTAACAGATTTATAATAATGACAACTTGAGAGTAAGAAAGAGACATGCTATGTCAACTTTAATTGCAAACAAGGGCATGGATGGATAGAGAATAACATGGACTTCACAATATGCTCACTGGACATTCCAAAACATGCATGGATTTGACTGCAGCATCAAGCAAACCTGGCATCATAATATAACAGATTCAAACTTAGCAATTTTCAACAAGTCTCATGAAACAACAAACAGCGAGTAGGTCACTTTGCAATCTTGTTCCACTCAACACAAGGCATAACATGAAAAACTTAGTACACCAATGCGAAGATGACATGATTGTGCACCCAAAACATGTTGACATGATGCTCAAAAAATCACAGAAAAGTATATGAAAAAGACAAATCAGTAATTTATAACAGTTTTCAGCACTTCACAACAACATACACTTTTGCAATAGGGATTAACATGTCATAGTGCATACTAACATGCATTCAAAGCACCCCAACATGTAGAGCACAGAGAGATGAACATTTTGACATATCATACACCTCATTCGGATAAACATGAACATAGTATAGCTCTCACAAACATAGAATAGAATGGTAAAGTTTATACTCCCCCAACCACCAACAAGCACACTCCACGGTCAGCCGAATCCAAGGGTTACTGGTAGGAACTAGTAGCCTACCGGGTCTAGGGCGCAGATTATAGGGAGTGAGTCGAGCTTGGGGAAGAAGGGGGGAGGCCGGCGGCGGTGCGGCGCCGTCGCGAGCGAGGGAGGAGAGGCCAGCGGCCAAGGGGGCGGCGGCGGCTAGGGTTTAGCCCGACTCCCTTGAGGAGTCGGCAACAAGAGTTTTCTTATTGCTTGATTATTCTGGTCGATTACAACTTGTTTATATAAGCGAAATCTGCTAATTGGGCTAAGCCCCTAACTAGGCCTGTCTAATGGGCCTCCTCCGGGAGTAGACCGTACCGGTCATAACATCTCTCCCCGCCTGCGCAAACAGCTCGTCCTCGAGCTGATAGTCGGGATAATGTTGCTGGAAGTCCTCACGCTGCTCCCAAGTGGCCTCCTCCTCGGGTAGGCCCTCCCACTGCACCAACAAGTGCCAAACATTACGGCGGAGCTGGGCGCGCAACACCTTGGCCGGCCTTGGAAGCAGGCGGCCATCCGCTGTAGGAGGTAGAGCTGGAGTGGCGGCTGGTGTAGTGCCGCGGTAGGGCTTGAGCAGTCCCACGTGGAAGACGTCGTGGAGACGAGCACCCGCCGGTAGCTGAAGGCGGTAAGCCAACTGCCCAATGCGCTCCAAAATGATGAACGGGCCGGCGTAGCGCGGTCCTAGCTTGCGCTTCGCCCGCGGGTCCAAGGACTGAGCGGAGCGGTGCAGGAGACGCAACCACACCCAGTCACCCACCGCGTACTCCACCTCGCGATGCTGGCCGTCGTAGTAGTGCTTGGCCAGCTGCTGGGCCTGGACGAGACGCTGCCGCACCTCGGCGAGCATCTCATCACGGCTACGGATGAGCTCACCCGCAGCCTCCGTCCGTGCCGTCGCCGGGTCGACCGGCAGAATAGGCGGAGGGGGTCGCCCATAAACCACCTCGAATGGCGTCGCGCGCAGGGCGGAGTGGTAGGACGTGTTGTAGCAGTATTCCGCCCAAGCCAGCCAATCAACCCAAGCACGCGGGCGATCGCCTGTCACACACCGCAAGTACATGGCGATCACCTTGTTAACCACCTCCGACTGGCCGTCTGTCTGGGGGTGGAACGCCGTGCTGAACCGGAGCTTCACGCCCGCCATCCTGAAGAGATCACGCCACACATGGCCTGTGAACACCGGGTCCCGGTCGCTGACAATAGATGTGGGAAACCCGTGAAGGCGCACGATGCCGTCGAAGAACGCCCGAGCCACTGACGCAGCTGTGTAGGGGTGGCCAAGCGCGATGAAGTGTGCGTACTTTGAGAAGCGATCGACGACCGTGAGGATGACAGACTTGCCGCCCACCTTAGGTAGCCCTTTGATGAAATCCATGGAGATGTCCGCCCACACCTGAGACGGCACCTCCAAGGGCTGCAATACCCCTGCAGGCCGCAGTGTCTCCGTCTTGTTGCGCTGGCAAGTGTCACAAGAGCGCACCCAATCGCGGACCAAGGCCCGATCACCCGGAATATAGAAATCAGCACGCAGCCGGTGGAGTGTCTTCTGGACACCCTCGTGCCCAACGGAGTGGGCCATCAGCAGCACCTGGTGGCGGAGGTCGTCATGCGCGGGTACGAATACCCGGCGCCCGTGAAGTAGCAAGCCGTCAGCCAGGCGCCATGGCTCGTCCAGCTCGCCCGCCTCGAGCTGCTGGCGCAGGAGCAGTGCGTCAGGAGCCGCTGCGGTGGCGCGGCGAATGTGGCCGAATAGTGCGAACGTCGGCCCCGAGCGTATGCAAAGCACCAGCCCCTCGGCGTCGTCCTCGGTGGCTTCGACTGGAGTGTCGCGGCGAGACAAGGCATCGGCGGCGGTGTTGAGGCGCCCCGGCCGATACTCCACCGTAAAGTCGAAGCCAAAAAGCTTGCTGATCCATTGGTGCTGCGGTACCGTCGACAACCGTTGGTCCAGGAGGAACTTGAGGCTGTAGTGATCGGTGCGGACCCGGAACGACCGCCCCCATAGATAAGGGCGCCAATGGCGCACGGCCTGCACCAATCCAATGAGCTCCTGCTCACATGCCGCCAGCTTGAGGTGGCGGGCAGCGAAGGGGCGGCTGAAGTACGCGAGTGGGCCAGCGCCCTGGTGTAGGACGGCGCCGAATCCTGCGCCTGAGGCGTCGCAGTCGACGATGAAGGGCATGTCGAAGTCGGGCATCTGAAGGACGGGACCCGTCGTGAGGGCCCCCTTGAGGGCCTCAAATGCGGCGGTAGCCTCGTCGTCCCATGCGAAAGCATCCCGCCTGAGGAGGCGCGTGAGTGGTGTGGCGATGAGGCCGAAGTCGCGGATGAACTTCCTGTAATATCCCGCGAGACCGAGGAAACCACGTAGGGCACGCGGCGAGTGCGGTGTCGGCCACGCCGAGACGGCCGCCACCTTGTCGGCGTCCATGGCCACCCCCTCCGCGGAGATGACGTGGCCCAGGTAGGCGACCGACGTCGTCCCGAACGAGCACTTCGAGCGCTTAAGGTGAAGATGATGCGCTCGAAGCTCGTTGAAGACGAGGGCGATGTGCTGCAGGTGCTCCGCCCATGACGCGCTGAAGATCAGTATATCATCAAAGAAAACAAGCACAAACCGGCGTAAATATGGGCGTAGGATGTCGTTCATGAGGGCCTGAAAAGTCGCCGGCGCGTTGGTGAGGCCGAACGGCATCACCACGAACTCGAAGTGGCCGTGGTGGGTCCGAAACGCCGTCTTGGCGATGTCGTCTGGGTGCATGCGCACCTGATGATAGCCCGAGCGGAGGTCGAGTTTGGTGAAAAAGCGCGCCCCATGGAGCTCGTCGAAGAGCTCATCAACCACCGGGATCGGGAACTTGTCCTTGAGCGTGAGTGTGTTGAGGGCGCGGTAGTCGATGCAGAAGCGCCAAGTGCCATCCGACTTGCGGACGAGGAGCACGGGCGCCGAGAAGGGGGATGTCGAAATACGGATGATCCCCGCGGCGAGCATGATCTCGCACTGGCGCTCCAACTCGTCCTTCTGCAGCTGTGGGTAGCGATACGGCCGGACAGCGACCGGTGGCGTGCCCTCCGGGAGGTGGATGCGATGGTCGTACGCCCGGGCGGGGGGCAGGCCCTGTGGCTCGGCGAAGATGTCGGCATGTTGCTGCAGGAGCTCGGTAAGGAGCGGGTGCTCCTTCTCTGCGCTGGTCACGGCGAAGTGCAGGTGAGGTGTCGGGCTGGTGCCACCCAGGCCTTCCCACTGGACGCGCCGTCCTTGGCGGGAGAAGGACATCGTGATGGTGTCGAAATCCCACAGGATGGGGCCAAGCGTCCGGAGGAAGTCCACGCCGAGGATGAAGTCGAAGCAGCCCAAGTCGATGCCGGCGCACGCGATGGAAAAATGCTCATCGCCGATGGTGAGCGGCACATGCTGTGCCACCCCGTGGCATTGAAGGCGGTCGCCGTTGGCCACGGTGACCCGAAGGTTGTCGCCTCCCGACGGTGCTAGACCAAGGCGACGCATAGTGGCCGCGGGCAGGAAGTTGTGTGTAGAGCCCGAGTCCAGGAGAGCACCAGCTTCTCGCCTCGAATCGTCACCGGCAAGAGCATGGTGCGCTCGGTCCGGATGCCTGCCAACGCATGCAGGGAGACCACAAAGGCTGCGGCCGGCTCGGGCGGCTCCGGGGGCGGTGCCGCGGCAGGCTCCTCGGCCGAGTCGGCTATCTCCCCGTCAAGTACCGTCTCCAGGTAGAAGAGGCGTGGACACGCATGCCCCGGTGTGTAGGGCTCATCGCAGTTGAAGCAGAGGCCGAGGCGGCGGCGCTCGAGCTGCTCGGCCGGCGTCAAGCGGCGGAACGTCCGTGTCGGTGCCGGGGCCGGCGGCGCCGCTGGTGGGGGCCGACCCGGGGTCGGGGCGGGCAGCGGCGGCCGGGAGGCCTGTCGGGCCCCGCGAGGCGGAGGGGGCTGCATGGCCTGGGCACGGCGCTCGTAAGCCCGCGCCAGGTGGATCGCCGTCTGGAGGTCGGTGGGGGCCTGGAGCTCCACGTCCACCCGTATGTTGTCGGGGAGGCCGCCCACGAAGAGGTCGGCGTGCTGCTGCCCCGTCACCCCGGGAGCGTGGCAGGCGAGGGCCTGGAAGCGGTCGGCGAAGTCCTGGACCGTGGAGGTGAAGTGAAGGCGGCCGAGTTCCGCCAAACGACTCCCCCGAACTGGCGGTCCGAAGCGTTGGAGGCAGAGGTCGCGGAAACGCTCCCATGATGGCATGCCTCCTTCGTCTTGCTCGAGGGCGTAGTACCAGGTTTGCGCGTTGCCCCGGAGATGGTAGGACGCAAGCCATGTGCGGTCCGACACGAGGGTCCGCTGCCCTCGGAAGAATTGCTCGCACTGGTTGAGCCAGTTCAGCGGGTCCTCCGTCCCGTCGTACGTCGCGAAGTCGAGTTTGGCGAAGCGCGGTGGAGTCGGCCCGCTGAGGGCAGGCTGGCCGACGCGCCCGTCGTAGGGCGCCGCGGTGTACGCTGGTAGGGCGACCGGGAGGGTCGGGCTCGGCCGTTCCCCGGCGGCTGTGTAGACGGGGGCCGAGGAGGAGGTAGAGGCCCATGCCGGTAGTGGAGAGGGCGACGGTGGCCAGGCGATCTGGTGGATGGGCACCCCGCCCTGGGCCAGGGACGGCGCGGCGGAGGTGGCCGGCGGCTGCCAGGGTTGCCACGGCCCGGTTGAAGCTGGCGGCGGCGGGGTTGGCAGGAGCCACGGCTGCCCCTGCTGCGGTGGTGGCGCGGTGAGGCCCGGCGGCGGTGGAGGCGGTGGGGGCCCTCGCGGCCCGAGCAAACAGAGCTGGAGCCCCTGAACGGCGAGCGTTAGATCGTTGAGGATGCCCGTCATCTGCGCCGGAGTGTAGATCGCCGACGAGTTGGGGCCCGTGGGGACGGACGCCGCGGCGCCGGAGGCCGGCGGCGGCTGCGTGAGCGCGGCGGTGGAGGCGGGCGGCGGTGGTGGAGGGGATGCGGTGGTGGGTATGGTGGAGGTAGTCGGAGAAGACGTCATGATCGAACGAGGACAATCTGATACCAAGTTGGTAGGAACTAGTAGCCTACCGGGTCTAGGGCGCAGATTATAGGGAGTGAGTCGAGCTTGGGGAAGAAGGGGGGGAGGCCGTCGGCGGTGCGGCGCCGTCGCGAGCGAGGGAGGAGAGGCCGGCGGCCAAGGGGGCGGCGGCGGCTAGGGTTTAGCCCGACTCCCTTGAGGAGTCGGCAACAAGAGTTTTCTTATTGCTTGATTATTCTGGTCGATTACAACTTGTTTATATAAGCGAAATCTGCTAATTGGGCTAAGCCCCTAACTAGGCCTGTCTAATGGGCCTCCTCCGGGAGTAGACCGTACCGGTCATAACAGTTACCGTCCAAACAAGCAACAACCGTGGGGGAGTTTTGTTTAATTATTATGATTTTGAGCACGGGACTGGGCATCCCGGTTACCAGCCATTTTCTCGTGAAGGATGAGCGGAGTCCACTCATCGTGAGAATAACCCACCTAGCATGGAAGATATAGACAGCCCTAGTTGATAAATGAGTTGTTCGAGCATACAAAACTTAATTTCATTTGAAGGTTTAGAGTTTGGCACATACAAATTTACTTGGAACGGCAGGTAAATACCGCATATAGGAAGGTATGGTGGACTCATATGGAATAACTTTGGGGTTTATAGAAGTGGATGCACAAGCAGTATTCCCGCTTAGTACAGGTGAAGGCTAGAATAAGACTAGGAAGCGACCAGCTAGAGAGCAACAACGGTCATGAACATGCATTAAAATTAATCAACAATGAAAGCAAGTATGAGTAGGATATAAATCACCATGAACATAAATATCGTGAAGGCTATGTTGATTTATTTCAACTACATGCGTGAACATGTGCCAAGTCAAGTCACTTAAATCGTTCAGATGAGGATACCACCCATCATACCACATCACAACCATTTTAATGTCATGTTGCCACGCAAGATAGACCATTATAAACTCTCAGCTAATTAAGCATGGCATAAGCAACTATGATCTCTAATTGTCATTGCAAACATGTTTCATTCATTACAAGCTGAATCCAGAACGACGAGTAATCATATTTACAAAAACAAGAGGGGTCGAGTTCATACCAGCTTTTCTCATCTCTAATAGTTCATCATATATCATCCTTATTGCCTTTCACTCGCACGATCGAACGGTGTGGATAATAATAATAGTTCACGTGCATTGGACTACGCTGAAATCTGCATACATTTGATACAAGAGAGAAGACAATGTAATATGGATCAAGATTAAATCAACAATAGAGCATATGAGAGCCACTGAGCATTTTCAATCATGGTCTGCTACTCTTAACCCCTAAAGAAAAGAAAAGAAACTGTTTACACGGGAAAGTTCCCAACAAGCAAAAGAAGAACATGAATTTTTTTGGGTTTTCATTATTAGTTACTACTACTAGCAAAGAAAGTAAACTAGCTAGAAGCTACAACTAATATTTTTTTTTGTTTTTCTGGGTTTTTCTAGGACACAAGAAAAAGTCTTAGAAAAAGAGATTTAACTAAGCATGGATGGTACAGTGAAAGAGTGTGAGCATCGACAGCTAGAATAAGTGTGAACATGAAAGTAAGTCGGTGAGAAACACGTACTCCCCCAAGCTTAGGATTTTGGCCTAAGTTGGTCTATGGCCACGGATCGAAGCCACTCCCTCCAGTGTACTGAGATGTGACCTCTGGATGCCACTGGTTGGCGAGCTTGTCCTGGTCCCACCCATAAACAGATTGACGGGAAGGATCAAGTGGTGGTTCTGGCTCAGGCTCTGAAGCTTGTGCCTGTCCCTGGTATTGGTAGAAAACATCTCAGGTGATGAGGAATACGCATGTAGACAGATGAAACAAAGAAGGTGCAGGCAAGGTAACAATTTCACAGTATATTTCACCAAACCTCAATTTATAATGGAGCTGCATATTTTTGTCTTTAACAATAAAGTCATGAGCTACCATGCCCTTATAGTCTAGATAAACAGGGGCAAGCGATTTTTCTTCCTTCTCATGATGCCTAATGGGTATATTAAAATGTTCAGCAAGGCGAGAAGCAAAGATGCCTCCAAAGACGGGCTCCCTTGAGCGGTTAAGACTCAATCGTTTGGCAACGACGGCGCCCAAGCTAAAAGTTGTGTCGCGAAACAAAGCATGGCGTAAAATGATAATATCAGGGGCACTAAGATTTCCATTGTTCCCGCGACCAATTAAACACATACTAGCAAAGAAAGTAAAGTAGTGCAGAACAGGGAAGTGTATACTAGTGATTCTTGCCCCTACAACTTGTCTAGTTTCACCTTTGGCTATCATATCAATAAACCCTTCGACGTCTTCATGTCGTGGTTCATCAAGTCTACCTTCAAATGGTACTTTGCATATTTCACAAAAGTCTCACAGTGATATCTCCTTAACCACATCATATAAGTGAAACTCCACCGTAGGTGGTGTTTTCCTAGAATGAAAATGAAAGCTTTGCGTAAAAATATTGGTGAGTAAGAGGTACTATTCTTTTTGGTCGTTGATGAAGTCGGTGAAAGCCTGTATTATTCGCCATCCAATAAAAGTCTTCGTAAATATCGGCGGACATAATGAAGTTATTACAAGGCCATTCGCACGGTCGAACTTCCGCCATGCGAGGAAGATGATACTTGGGCTTCTTATTTTCTTCTTTCTTCTTCTCCTCTGAGCTCTTGCTGGAAGAGCCCCTTAATCATCTTTTTAACATTTCCCTTTTCTGAAAATTTCTGAAATTTTTAGTAACTCACAAATAAAAGTTAACCAAACTCAACAAGATTGATAGCAACAACTCCTATAAGTGCGTAGAGACTATATCATGCATTAGAACTACTTGGGACCAAGAAAATTGGACATGCAATCTCAAGAACAAGGTAACCACAGCAGCACAAATTTGCAATAAATAAAGCTCTAGAACAAAAACCATTTTGACCAATGGAGGAGTCACATACCAAGGAACAATCTCCCCAAACAGTTTGGTGAATGGTGTTTTGAGCAAGGAGATCGAAAATGGCAGCAAAATGAGATAGAACTCGGGTTTGAGCTGGTTGGGGAATTTTTTGGGAGGAAGAAGAAGAGCATGGGTGAAAGGATAAGTGGAGGGGGGCCACTTGGGGCCCTCGAGGCAGGGGGGCGCGCCCTGTGCCCTCGAGACCACGTGCTGGCTCCCCTCGCTGTGTGTTTAGTGCCATATTTTCTTAAATATTCTAGAAAAAAACATATTTCATTTTCATGGCATTTGGAGAACTTTTATTTTTGGGATATTTTTATTGCACGGATAAGTTTGAAAACAGACAGATAATGCTATTTTTCTTTTATTTAACCTAATTAACAGAAAGTAAAAGGAGGGTACTGAAGGTCCGTGCTATCTAGATTCACCTATCCCATGTTCATCAAAAAGAATCCATTAACAAGGTTGATCAGGACTTGTTAATAAACTCTTTCCGAGTAACATGGCAATGTTTTTGTAGTTTTTGTGATAATAGCAACAGAAATGTAAATAAGCGACAAGCAATATAGGTAAAGATCGTAGGCATTGGATCAGTGATGGGAAATTACGTTGGATGCAATTCATCATGTAGAAATTATAACCTAGGGTGACACAGAACTAGCTCCAGTTCATCAATGCAATGTAGGCATGTATTCCGAATATAGTCATACGTGCTTATGGAAAAGAATTTGCATGACATCTTTTGTCCTACCCTCCCGTGGCAGCGGGGTCCTATTGGAAACTAAGGGATATTAAGGCCTCCTTTTAATAGAGTATCGGACCAAAGCATTAACACATAGTGAATACATGAACTCCTCAAACTATGGTCATCACCGGGAGTGGTCCCGATTATTCTCACGTCGGGGTTGCCGGATCATAACACATAGTAGGTGACTATAGACTTGCAAGATAGGATCAAGAACACACATATATTCATGGAAACATAATAGGTCCAGATCTGAAATCATGGCACTCGGGCCCAAGTGACAAGCATTAAGCATAACAAAGTCATAGCAACATCAATCTCAAAACATAGTGGATACTAGGGATCAAACCCTAACAAAACTAACTTGATTACATGATAGATCCCATCCAACCCATCACCGTCCAGCAAGCCTACGATGGAATTACTCACGCACGGCGGTGAGCATCATGGAATTGGGGATGGAGGAAGGTTGATGATGATGATGGCGACGATCTCCACTCTCCGGAGCCCCGAACGGACTCCAGATCAGCCATCCTGAGAGAGATTAGGGCTTGGCGGCGGCTCCGTCTCGTAAAACGCAATAATTATTTCTCCTTGATTTTTTTCTCCATGAAAAAGAATATATAGGACCTAGGGATACGTCGGTGGAGCATCGGGGGGCCCTCGAGGCAGGGGGCGCCCCCTGGGAAGGGGGGCGCGCCCCCCACCCTCGAGGACAGGGTGTGGGCCCCCGGTGCAGATCTTCTTGCAGATATTTTTTATATTTTCTGAAATAATTCTCCGTTGATTTTCAGGCGATTCCGAGAACTTTTTATTTCTGCACAAAAACAACACCATGACAGTTCTGCTGAAAACAGCGCCGGTCCGGGTTAGTTCTATTCAAATCATGCAAGTTAGAGTCCAAAACAAGGGCAAAAGTGTTTGGCAAAGTAGATACGTTGGGGACGTATCAGAGATCTCGTCCCGAGAGCTTAGGAATGAGATGGAAGAGGCATACGAAGAACAAGGTGAAACCAATGAATCTTGAGAGGTTGAAAAACTTGAAAGAAAGAACACCGCAGAGATGAACGAGATTGAGAAGCTCCGTTACAAAGGAGGAACACGGAACAAACGAGAATCTTGATGGTAGAAAGACATGGAACAAGATCTGAGGAACAATAAGAATCCAAAACCACTCCGGCTAAAAGAGATAGGAAAGGAATTTGAACGAAGGAATTTGGGTAGAACTCCGACTGAAAATGGACGGAACAGGGTATGAACTTGAGAAGATGGAATAATACTTGACCAAAGAAAGAACACAATGGCTCCGGAATAATTGAGAAGAACTGAGAAGAAGATGACAACTTTCACCATGAATGAATTTGAAAAAGAATCTTCACGAGGAAGGCTTGAACGTACTTGTTGAGAAAATCAACAAAAAAAGAATAAGCTTGTTGTGGACTTATGGACAACATCTCAAAGCTTGAGGTGAACTTCTGCCACAACCAAAAGATTGAATAGTTGAGAAAACGATGAATTGCAAAACTCCACTTCAAAAGAATAAGGAGAATTAATTGCACCTTGAGACGCGGGAAGAAGAATACTTGAGCTGCTTCACAAGAATATTGATGAACATTTGACGAATGAATTAAATCATGAAGAACCACCAAAATGACTCCAGTCACAAAAGAATGATGAAATAGAAAAGAAAGATGAAAAGGATAAGATTAAATCCTTCCGATGATTAAGATGGATGATCCGACGAGATAGTCGAGAAAACTTTGAACTCCGAAAAAGAAAAGATGAAAACACTTGGGATAAGAATTTATTCCTCAAGAAAAAATTCAAAAGGATAAGATTAAATCAACTTGAAAAATAAGAATTATGTTATGCTTATCCTTCATCAATAAATTGATTAGAAACAATGGACTTGCATATCACTTATTCGCGTTGAAAAAGATTAAAAAAAGGATATAGTGCAAAACTAGAGAGAGTCTTCACGAACCACCGGTGGAATTGAAACAATCAATGAATTGGTATGATATCAAAGAAAAAGAAATCCGAGCGAACTACCGTAAGAATTCGAAGATGAGAGAAGAAAAGAGAAGGAATTGCCGGGAAGAATTTGAAAAAATGAACGAAGAGATCGCGAACTGAGTAAAGAATACTTGAACAAATCACCGGAAGAAAAAGGAGATAAATGAAGAGGCATCAATTAAGAATAGTTGGAGGACGAAGTTGAAAACTGATAACGAAGAAATCTTCTAAAATGAGGGCCTTCGGAGTAATAATATGGAAATAATTGATGAAAATACTCCGAATGGTTAAAGAAAAGAATTTGTCACGATCGAAACAATTAAGGAGATAGTAGCAAGCTAGTTTCATGAATCTTCGAGAGAACATACAATATTTAGAGGAAAACACTTCTTCGGGCTTCAAATGTTGAGAATGACAACGAGGAACACCACCCAAAATAGTTGAGATACTCCGGAAGAATGAAAATAGGGGATGTTGAACCAATGATGAGAAGAATTGGAAAGCAATCTTGGAGAAGGCATATGACTGATGGAATACATACTTACGTCACAATTGAAAAGAATTTGGGAATACTACGGAAATATTAGAAGTGTCAGGTAAGATCCTGGAAAAAGACATGTGGGTTATAAGCCCATCGAATAGAACACACCGTTGGAAAAGACTGAAAAGAACGATTGAAAAAACTCGAATTAGGTGACGACCTCGAATTAATTGGAACACAAACAAATCTGCTAAGATGTCTTCGGCACTCCGGAACGATTAAATGGCGAGGGGCGAATGAGAGAAGGGGAAACTTTTGATCCAAGAAAAATAATATGATGACCACCGAATACTGGAATTGAATCCACCGGAAAAAAAAAGAGATGAAGAATGACGAACTAGATGAGAATTCACGAGTTGAAATAATTGAGGAAAGAAAGCAAAGGATTCGCACAAGTAGGATGGATACTCGATTAAGGACTCCGGCTTTGAGAAAAAAATGGGTGTGCGGGTGGGAAAAAGAAAGACCACTTCGGATGGGGAAAACGACGTCGGTGAGAAAGAACTAAGGTTTGATCCTGCAAAAGATGAAGAGGATCGGATCATCTTGACGAGAATTGCACCGGATGAAAAAGGCTGACATCGCAACAAACGAAAACTAACTGCGTTATCCCAAAAAAAAAGTTTGAAGGGAAGAGGAGTAATTCAAAACACCTACGTCAAGATTCATCACCAGAGAGACGAAGGGACCAAGGAGGAAAAAGAATTCCTACTCCCCGATATAACTAGACTCCAAAATAGTTTTCTTCTAGACTCGACAACGGCCAAACTACGATCAGACAAGGGGGCTCTTATGGTCAGTCCAGGCTCTGATACCAACTTGTCACGCCCAAGATGTGATTCTATCCCAATCACATGATGAACTCGTGATTGGGGCACAACCGCATTTCGGGCACTTAGCAAGATTGATATCATTACTTCATACCATTATATACATAGATGGGCATACATACAAGGCATACAATTGCCAGATGAATACATCAACATCATACACAAGACATCCGACTACGGATGAAAACATGAAAAACACAACGACATCCATCCTGCTATCCAAGACTTACGAAGAAGAAGAAGGAAGAACTCCAACACAAGTAAAAATCGCTCTCACGTCAAGACATCGGAAACATGTACCTGCAACTATTGTTGTAGTATCTGTGACCCACAAGGACTCAGCAATCCCATAACCATGGGTATCAATACTAGCTTAGCTTAATGGGTATGGAGAGGTTGCAGCAGCGGCTAAGCATTATATGGTGGCTAACCTATGAGTACAAGAATAAGATGAGCATCTACGCAAACGGTCTCAAACTAGTAATGATCGCTAAGTGATCCTGAACTACCTACGGGTAAACATAACCCAAATGTGTTCTCTTCTCAAATTGAAAAGGGACGGTCACGGTTAATCACACGGTTGGTGTATTTTATTTTGGATCCTCTGTCATGTTTTCTAGAACCGGACATTAACAAATTATACGGCTTTCGAAAGATCATAACCCTGCAGGGGTGTCCCAACTTAGCCCATCACAAGCTCTTACGATCAGCAGAGGTAAAACCTATTATCTTAGGGACAACCCTATCAGACTCAGAATCACGGTGCAGAAGACATTTCGACAATGGTAAAATAAGTCTAGCAAGACCTCCTGGTGTGCCGACACCCTGATAGTAGCTCCACGTATCTCGTCTCATGCCATGTCCGGATATGTTAGCCTACAGGTATACTAGATACCTCGAGTTCCCTCGAGGCGGCCCCTCAGTCTGCCCGTTTGGGAGCAATGCCATCAGCACTGGCCCCCTGTATGTGGAAAAGAATCCTCGGGGACGCGACCCCCTATGAAATTTTAATTAATAGTTTAATTATGTTGCAAATTAAAACCAAAGTTGGGCCTTGCTGGAGGAGTTTTATTCAAACGAACTGTCGAGGGGGTCCCATAACCCCCAACCGTGTTAGGAACGAAAAATCAAGGAACATAACACCGGTTTACCGGTTCTTAAGGCGGCATGAGTGGAACAAAACTCCGAGCGAAAGGCCAAGCCTTCCACCCATTGCCAAGTATATAGGTGTATTAATTATATTAATAGATATTGTGTTATTCCAACATCCAAGTTCCAACATGTAGCAAACTTCATCTTCACTTGGAACTAACAATGCTATAAGAGGGGCTGAACAAGCGGTAACATAGCCAAGCAACGTTTTGCTGGGATGGTGTCAAGGCTAGAGGTTTCATGGCGACAATGAGAGGCTGATAACAATAGATAGGCAGCACGACATATAGCGATAGCATCGAGACAACTAGCATAGTAATGATAGTAATGAGATCCAAGGTGACGGTCATCTTTCCTGAGATCCTGCTAGGAAGAAGAACGTGTCCATGAAGAAGATGAAGCCACATCGACAAAGCAAGCGTAGTCGAACGAATCATCATGATCGCAATGATACAGGAACTACCGAGAAGAAGCAAATAACACGGTAAACACACAACACATAAACAAGTCATCATGCTCAACCAAGTATGATGCATGAAAAGCTACATGATGCTACTCATGGCAAGAGATGATGCATACGAGACCAACATAACCAAGCAAGTATGAATGAGGCCGGAAACAACATATAACAATTTCGATAAGTCCTCATATGCACATTCAGAAATTGGTCCAGATCTGAACAAACCTTAAGTCAAAGTTATTAAACAGCATGTTAACATGCATCGGGATGATCTACAAAAAATTCTAGTAAAGTTACATATGAAGTTTATTTATTTCGGAGATACGACCTAGAAGATATGAGCAAAACAAGTTACACATGGCATTGTTGCAAAATGCATTCACACATCATGCAAATACACTCAAAACATGGATGCAACATGCCATGATGCATATACATGCAAACCCAAACAAGTTTCATATAGAGCATGCCCAAAACAGAGCAACAGTTCAACATGTACACATGAAACACGTTTAAAGGACATGATGTCCAAAACAGCAACTAGGCATCTTACAAGCATCAAAATAACATGCTACAAGTAGAAGATAGGCACAAGCATGGCATGAACTAACAGTACAGATCACATGCTTCCAATATCAACAAGGATCAGGTTCATAGGCATCAAGATTAATCCAACATGATCAAGGCAACAAGCAAACTTTATATCATAGATTATGACAGTGGAAAACAGAGCATATACATGAGAATTGTTAATATGTTGATATGTTGGAGGCAAGAAATAATTAAGCTGCAACACAAGAACATGGCAAGAAAAAGCAACGCATGCTAGAACATAACATGGAGCTCAAGGAATACAACATGACATATACGTGGGAGCAACAGGTTCATGGCATTCATCAAAACAAGATGCAAACATGATATAGCAGATTCGCAGACCTTGTGAAAATCTGGGAATGCAACAAAAACATTATGATGCTGAATTTGGATGCACATAACAACAAGCATATCAATTCTAATAAGCATGCAAATGTCATGAACATGTATCAGGCATGACATACTCCAAATAATTGCATGGGCACAACTCCATAAGATGCATAGATTTATTACAATGAGCTTGGCCAAATGGAACATGATGTTGACAGGCTATCATAATGAAAACTTGAGAGTAAGAAAGAGACATGCTACAACGACATATAATTGCAAACAAGGGCATGGATGGATAGAGAATAACATGGACTTCACAATATGTTCACTGGACATTCCAAAAACCATGCATGGATTTGACTCTAGCATCAAGCAAACATGGCATCACAATATAATAGATTCAGACTTAGCAGTTTTCAACAAGTCTCAAAAAACAACAAACAACAAGTAGGCCACTTTGCAAGCTTGTTCCACTCAACACAAGTCATAACATGAAAAAGTAAGTACACCAATGCAAAGATGACATGATTGTGCTCCTAAAACATGTTTACTTGATGCTCAAACAAAAATCACACAAAAAATATGAATAAGACAAACCAGCAAGTTATAACAGTTTTCAGCACTTAACAACAACATACACTTTTGAAACAGGGATTAAAATGTCACACTGCATCCTAACATGCATGGTAAGCACCACAACATGTAGAGTAAAGAGAGATGAACATTTTGACATATCATACACCTCATTTGGATAAACATGCACATAGTTATAGCTCTCACAAACATACAACATTATGTTGTTTTCAGGAAAGGACTTAGCCATTTTTTAACTCCGGGAAGGAAAAAAACAGAGCGAGATAGTGAGCTGGCCGGCACCATGGGCCTTGGCCCAGGTCGCAGAGAATGATGAGACAGGCTGGTGCAGTGGAGAGGCGAGGTGGGCCGGCGTGCTGGGTCGAACCACTGGAGCGATGCGGGGCCCAGGAGAACGGCCGAACCCGGTCGTCCTCCTTGTGTGCTCGGCACGAGCAGGGAGGCAGGGAAGTGTCGGCTTCGCCTGCGAGGACATGCTGCAGACCGGATCCGGCGAGGAGGGGCGGTGCAGGGCGCGGAAGGACCCGGATCTGGGATGGCGGGGTGCTGTAGCGCGAGGACGGACGGTGGTCGGGCGATGGCCGACCAGAGGTGCGGGCGCCGATGGGGCGGCCTTTCGGCGCGGTGCGCGTGCGGGCTGCAGCCACGGTCCGGTGAGGCTTGCCGACGAGGAGGCGGGCGTGTGGTGTCTGGCCTTGCTTTGGACTCCGGCGGCGAGGTTGACGAGGCCGGGCGGTGAGGCAAGCGGTGGATGGCGGCGGGGCGATGCTGGGCGTTCGGGAGCGGAGCACGGGGAGGCGAGCACTGCGGGGCGGCGGCATGATGTGGGCCTCGGGCCCAAATCGGGGCCCGGGGTCCCATCTCGGGCCCAGGTGGGCTGGCGGCGGAGTGGGGATGGCAGGGGTAACGTGGCGCGCAGGGAGAGGTGGAGGGTGTCGGTGTCAAAACCAGCAGATCTCGGGTAGGGGGGCCCAAGCTGTGCGTTTAGAGGATTGATGGTAACAGGAGGCTGGGGACACGATGTTTACCCAGGTTCAGGCCCTCTCGATCGAGGTAACACCCTACTTCCTGCTATATTAATATGGATGATGATGAATACAAGAGTTGATCTACCTCGAGATCATAATGGCTAAACCCAAAAGTCTAGCCTATGAGGATATTGTGAAGTTGATGATCCCCTCTATAGATTAAACCTCCCGGCTTATATACACCCCAGAGAGAACCTAGGGTTACAAGGGATACTTGGGGAGGAAGTAATTAGATACATCCGGACTCTACACTTGCCTTTCTACGTACATAGGAGTCATGACCGAACACGAGGGAGGGTCTTCTGCTTCTTCTTTACACGGCCTACCAATACGGCCCAGCTTCAACAACCCGGATGCCTGAGGACCCCTGAATACAGAACTCCCTCATTAGCCCCCAGACTTTCCTTCAAGGACGAGATTGTGTCCAGCTTCATGTCTTCGGTCTTGCAAGGTGAGTCCTCCTTATTGATAGTTCCGCTTATTATTGTATTCCGTCGATTCTCACCGTCGTTGTCTTGGCTTCCACGTGACCAACGAATGCGAACCGTCTGGGCAGTTTTACAAACACCCCCTTGACTATGCAGAGAAGGCGCCTATATACGAGAATAGATCCCAGTTGACTCGCCATCCCATTCCATGCGGAAGAAACCCTAGTGCCTGCAAAAAATCTTCAAACATGGCTAGTGCCCCAAGCTCTTCCTCGTCCAACCGTCTGGGCAGTTTTACAAATACCCCCTTGACTGTGCAGATAAGGCACCTATATAAGAGAATAGATCCCAGTTGCCTCTCCATCTCATTCCACGCGGAAGAACCCCTAGTGCCTGCAAAAAAACTTCAAACATGGCTAGTGCCCCAAGCTCTTCCTCGCGCCCTCATGGCCCTCGTGCAGGAGATTGGAAAAGCTGATATGTTTCCCATGCGCATCTAAGGACACTTAAAGTGCAGGGATATCTCCCTCCAGAGGATCTAGTCCCCGTCCGGGCCGGACTAATTTCTATCGACAACCAAGCCCTGGCAGAGAGCTTTCCTAACCCCTCTAATGTAGAGCGGGTATGTTTTGTCCCCTTCCTTTTAAGAGGCATAGTGTTCCCCGTCCATCCCTTTCTTAGGGGACTCCTAGAGTTCTATGGTCTCCAACTGCACGATTTTACGCCGGGGTCTGTCTTGCATATTGCGGATCCATATCTGAAGTTGGGTGCGCCGAAGTATAGCGCATAGCTAGGACAAGATATCTGCCCGGTACTCCAAAGAAAGCATCCGAAGAGTGGCCTTCAGAGTGGCTTTACATTGAGGGCGTCGCTCTTCCGGATCCAGTTCGGCAAGGACTCCCCAAGTATTCCAGTGCTCCGCCAAAGAAGTTTTTCATCTGGTGTCCCCGCAGTCCCTCGGAAGAAGAGAGAGCGGAGATTAGCAGACTGGCTGGCAAGATCAAATTGCTCGCCAGTTCAGGGTTATCTATAATCGAAGTGATGGCTATTTCGATAAAGCTATGCGTGCAGCCGCTTCAAGCCAGAGGATTTCCAATGTGGCACTATAATGGCCAAGATGATGCCTCGCACTACTTACGCCTAGGTCTAGATGACCCTGCCGCTCTAGCCGCTGTCCTGGAAGGTCTTTATAAGGGAGAGAAACAAGACTTCATTCGTTTAACGTGCCGGGAGGGTTTTTCTATGTACCATCCTCCCGACTGGGTAAGTTTCTCTCAGGACCGCCCACCTTTTTTCTTCGCTATGATATATTATCCAAACCGAATTCAGTTTCTCCTAATAGGAGTGGAGGAAGATGATCGAGGAGATTAACAGTCCCATCCCACAGCTAGAGGACCGATTTCAGAATGCGGGCCCCAGATACGATGAATATCCGAACATAGGTATAGATCTAGAAAATGGAGTCTTCTACCAAGGCTGCCATGAGGGTCTCCTGGTGGCTATAGTAGCCGATTACCCAGGCCTCATTCCTTCTTCCTATGTAAGTATTTTAGGACATATCTCATCAAAGAGAAGATTCCAAGTGCACCTTACCCACCGTATTCTATCATACTTGAACAGGGACAGCGCTCCTCACGTCGAACTGTGTGTAGACCTTCAACCCAGATGGTGGAGCGCGTGTCGGGTGAGGCCTTGAAGCGAAAGATGACCGCGAACACCATTGGACCTTCAAAGAGGTATGTTTGTTTTGACAAATGCTGGGTGGTGAAATCGATATTACAACTTTCCGCTTTGTTTTTTTCCTTTTAGGAGGAATACACACCGGACGGTCTTCGAAGACAATGCAGACCAAGCTCCAGCCAATCCGGCTTCAGGCCCGTCAGGGGTTAATGTTGATTCAGTGCGGGATTGTCCTCTCCAGAAGGATTCGGACGGAATGTCAGTTACTAATACACATCGGACGGTCTTCGAAGACAATGCAGACCAAGCTCCAGAAGTAAGTGGAGGTTGCGATGGTTCACCGGCGGCGGAAAGCAGCCATGCGTGACCCTGCTTTTACGGAGGAGGCGTTTAACACCCTCAGTTCTGTAGATGCGTATATCCGAGCCGCTCAAGACGGACTAGCCGGAGCCACTCACCCGCTTTCCAAAGATATGCGGGTAAGTGTTCATGTTGAGTGTTCCCATGCCAGTAGCCCCCGAGACTTAAAGCAGTTGGTACAATTGATTTGTGGATCGTGGTGTTTTTGTAGGTGCTTCAATAAAAGAATAACTGTTTATCCAAGGAGCTTGAAGAGTGTCGGATCCAGCTCGCTGAATTGAAAAATTCGAAGGAATCTGGAAAGGATGCTGGTGGTAAGAGCAATGGTGTCCGGAAGCTATGATAGTTCTGCTGATTACTATGGTGTTAGGTATGTACTAATTTGTAATACAGCAACAGGGTGGACTAACCAACTGGAGAGGGAGCTAAGAGCTGCTTTGGCAGACAAAAAATTGCTGAAGAGGAAATAGCCGCTGGCGAGCATGCACTGACACAAGCTTTAGAAAAAAGGAACCAAGCGCAGGATAGAAATATTAGGCTCGAACAGGAGCTAAAGGGCGTAAAGGCCCAACTCTCAAGCGCCTTGGAAGAGAACCGGAGGCTAAAAAGTGGCATGTTTAGTCTGTCCCTTATACCTAACTCTCCTTATAGTCTCTTATTTTTAAAGTTTCTTATAAAACTTTTCCTGGAGGTTTGTTAACTAGGCAGCCTAAAGGCGGAGTGTCCGGTTTTGAGGGTGACGCGCTGCAAGAGTTTTCCAGGGTCCATGAACGGGCTCGGAAGGCCATGAAGATTATGGCAAGGGCTTTATGTTCGGGTGACTCGCGTCCAGAAACTATGGAGGATTTGGTGGACCTGTTCAAAGGGGCTCGAGGGCGCTTCAAACTATGGAAAGCATCAGCATGCTGCATGGGTGCTCAAGAATCCTGGGCCACTGTGACGACGCGCTACACTCGTCTTGATCCAAATCATATGGCCCGCGTAGGACCTCGAGGGTCCGATGGACAAGAAATTCCTCCGTATTTGGTGGATGACCAAGTAGAGATAGCTGCCAAGCTTTCCCAATAGGACTGTAAGCTAGACATCCCTATAGAGGGAATAGAAAATGAGTAGTCGTTTGATTCTATGTATTAGTGTATTCGAACCATCAAACTTATCTCTGACCGAATTTATAAGAAAGGTTGTCATGGCCGACTATCTGCTTTAACCTCCATAAACCCAAAGGCTAGAGTGCTTCTGAATACTATATCTGTGGTGAACACGTGATATGTTCGGAAACCAGGCAATTCGATCATAATTGCTTGAACAGACAAACTGTGTTCGGGGAGTTTTGGTATACTACTGTTTAACGTAAGAAACAACTTCCAGAGAGAATAGTTACGTTAGGGGTTCCTTTCCCTGGGTTGGCATGCATACAAATGCGGGCCTAGGCTTTTAATCCTATGAAAAGGATTGTACGATGCCATATCCTATAGTAGTTTAAAAATATGATTTATAATGCGATATGTCGTGTATCCGCTGACCGATTATTCCCTTAAGAACGCTAGCTTTCGGCTTCACCCAATCTTAGGTACATATCCGGATTACCCGGTTGTAACAATCACAGAGGTGCTCCCTTTAGACCCTAGCCGAACAATTGGGAACGTACGGGTAAGCATAGGAGCCAGGCAACCCAGCATGGCCAGAACTTAAGACATGTAGGTGCATATAATGGCATGGATGGACTGTAAAAAACAGGCGACATTTTTATCGATAAGCTTTATTGGTAATGGGCTTCGTTAAAGAAGCCCCCAAGTATATTTTTGGTACATACATTCGAAGATGTACTTATCCTATGGTAGTTCGGGCGAGCCGAATACTTTCCAAAAAATGTAGAAAGAAAAGGAGAAAAAAAGAAAGTAAAAGACAAGACCTAACTTATAAGGAGGAAAAAATTGCTACCGAACAATCCATAAAATCGTTGGATCCTGGCAGCGTTCCACGGGTTCGGCTCAAGGCAGTTGTCCTGTGCATTGCGAAGGCGATAGGCTCCACCGGTGAGTACTTCGTCGATAATGAAGGGTCCCTCCCATTCTGGTTTGAGCTGGTCCTTTTTCTTCCCCAGGAGGAGTAAAACGAGTTTGCCGACGTTGTATGTCTTGGCCCGCACTTCTCTGCTCTGGTATCGCCTGGCTGTTGTTGATAAAATGTGGAACGGGCTTGCGCTGTATCATGCTCCTCTTCAAGTCCATCTAGGTCATCCTGCCGATCTAGCTCGACTTCTCTCTCCTTGTACATGCGCACTCGAGGTGAGTCATGAATAATGTGGCAGGGCAGAACGGCCTCTGCGTAGTACACCATGAAAAAGGGTGTATATCCGGTCGTAGTATTGGGTGTGGTCCGCAGACCCCAGAGTACGGAGTCAAGCTCTTCGACCCAGTGTTTATCAGATTCCCGTAGGGAGCGCACTAGTCGGGGTTTAATGCCGCTCATTATCAGACCATTGGCTCTTTCGACTTGACTGTTTGTTTGAGGATGGTATACAGAAGCATAGTCGAGTTTAATACCTAACTTTGCGGACCAATTCTTTACCTCGTCAGCTGTGAAGTTGGAGCTTTTATATGTGATAATACTATGCGGGACACCATAACGGTGCACTACGCCGGATATAAAATCTATCACAGGCCTTTCCTGAGCTGTTTTTACTGGCTTGGCTTCTATCCATTTATTGAATTTGTCTACCATCACCAGTAAGTATTTCTTTTTATGGCTTCCCCCTTTAAGAGGTCCGACCATATCAAGCCCCCAAACTGCAAAAGGCCAAGTAATGGGGATTGTTCTCAGAGCGGTGGGAGGCATGTGACTTTGATTTGCAAAGAGCTGGCAGCCAACGCAGTGTTGGACTAAGTTCTAGGCATCTGCTCGGGGGAGTGGGACGGTAAAGCCAGCACGAAAAGCTTTGCCAACGAGCGTGCGGGCTACGGCATGGTGGCCGCCCATTCCAGCATGTATTTCAGTGGGAATTTGCCTTCCCTCCTATTCGGAGACGCACCTTTGTAGAATACTAGTTGTGCTTTTCTTATATAGTTCACCTTCGTGAACTTTGTAGACTTTCAAACACCGGACTATGCGGCGGGCCTCATTTTGGTCATCGGGGAGTTCCTTCCTTTTAAGGTAAGCTAGGAAGGGCTCTGTCCTGGGGGCTATGACAGCCATGATTTCGTGAGCCGAAGGAGTTATCTCCATGTTTGGGTCTCCGATGACGTCTTTATTGAGATTGGCCGGGGTGTGTTTGGATCCGTATCACTGCTCGCGTCCTGCCATGTTCCTGATGGCTTAAATAGCCTTTCCACAAATGTGTTAGGTGGGACAGGGTCACGTTTATCTCCCATGCGAGTGAGTACGTCAGCGGCCTGGTTATTAACCCAGGCTACGTGATGGATTCCAACCCCTCAAATTGAGCCCACATTTTCATACCATTGCGGTAAGCTGCCATTTTTTAATCCTTCGCATCAAAATATCCATTAATTTCGGAGATAGCGAGGTTTGAGTCTCTGCGTACCTCGAGGCGCTGTATGCCCATGGATACCGCTAGGCGGCGACCATGTAATAAGGCCTCATACTCGTCCTCATTGTTTGAGTTTGTGTACATAATTTGCAGGACGTACTAGACTTTATCCCCAGTTGGAGATATCAATATTACGCCGGGCCCAATCCGGCTAACATTTTGGAACCGTCGAAGTACATTATCCAGTGGGAATATGATCCGTACTCTTTAGGTAGTTTGACTTCTGTCGATTCCGCGACAAAATCTGCCAACACCTGGGATTTAATAGTCCGGCGTGGTTTATAAGATAATTCAAACGGTAAGAGCTCAATGGCCCATTTGGCTATGCGTCCTGTGGTGTCTTTATTTTTGATAATATCATTGAGTGGTACCTCGGATGCCACTGTGATCAAACACTGGGCTAGGTTGGCTAGCTAATCTGGGTGTTTAATTTTTCTGGTGAATCCGGCTTCCAATAGCTTGGCTAGCTCTTCTCCCATTGCTTGGCTTTTAGGTTCAGAAAACCGTCGCAGTGACTGCTTGATCGGTTTGAACCCTTTGATAATATTGAGGATGTGTTCGGCCAGCCTGCGTGGGATTCCCGGCCTATCTGAAGGGTGCCAGGCGAATATATCCCAATTTTCCAGAAGGAAGGCGCGTAACGCGCTGTCCACCGCCGGATCCAGCTGTGCCCCAATGGATGTTGTCTTGTTAGGGTCCGTTGGGTGCACTTGGAATTTGATGATTTCATCTGCTGTCTTAAAGGAGGTAGACTTCGATCTTTTGGCGAGGATTACGTCGACCTTATCCACCTTTGATCGTAGGGTGGTTAATTCTTCGGCCGCGAGGGCCTTGGATAATGCCTCTAAGGCTAAGGATGCCTTCTTGTTTTCGGTGCGGCGTGCTCTATCCAGATCACTTGTTAATGTGATCACTCCATTGTGCCCTAGCATTTTAAGCTTCATGTACCCGTAATGGGGTATAGCTTGAAAGCGTGAGAAAGCGACCCGTCCTAGAAGGGCGTGGTATCCACTATGAAAGGGAACAATGTGGAAGAGTAGTTCCTCCGATCTATAGTTATCGGATGTGCCGAATACTACATCGAGCTTAATGCTTCCTGAACATCGGGCTTCGTGGCTTGGTATAATTCCTCTAAAGGTTGCGTTGGTGTGCTCAATGCGGGATTTCTTGACCTGCATTTTTGTAAGCGTTTCCTCATATATCACGTTTAGTCTGCTAACTCCGTCCATAAGTACTTTAGTGAGGCAGAAGCCGTCCACTATTGGATCTAGTACAAGAGCTTCTGATGCTCGGATCGGCCGGACTCGAGGTGTGTCTTTGGCAGAAAAACTAATTGTCGTGTGACTCCATGGGCTTGGAGAGCTAATTTGGTAAACCTCGACAAGTTCACGATTCGCTCTCTTGCGGCGGTTATTTGAGGAGAACGTCTTGAAGACAGTGAAGACAGTGAAGACATCGACGTCCTTATCCCTCGATACGGTGGTGGCGAGAATTGCCGTACCGCTCTTTGCTACCTGTCGGAGTACCCAACATGCTCTAAGGCAATGGTTTGGGACATTGTCCGGGGTTGCGTGTATTTGGCAAGGTCTATCGAGTAGTGCGTCTAGTACGGACCTGTGCCTTAAAAAGGTTTGTTCTTCTTGCCAATAGGCATGCTATCGGATGACCTACTAGGGTATGTCCGTTTAGCCTTGGTAGTGTATTGTACGGATATGGACTGTTCAAGAGGTGTATTCTGGGCTTTCCAAGTATTTTCCATTGTGCAGTACTTCCGTACTAACTGCGATAGGTCTACGAAACTCAGAACACGACGTCGGTTGAGGGCGTTTGAGATGTCCTCATGCCTACAATTGTGGTACAATATGGAGACTTCTTCGTCGTCGCAGCAGTGCTGATCTTGTTTTTAACATGTAGGAATCTAGCCCAGAAGTGGTTGACCGTTTCCTCGGGCTACTGTTGTATGTTCGCGAGATCATCTATCTCCGGGAGTCCGGATTTACTTTGAGAGTTTTTTCCCAGGGTGGGTCTTGGTAATTTTGAATCCCGACCCAAATTGGTATTCAGAGTTTTGACAACCTCCGATGTCGATGATCCGGGCTTGACATGGTCTAATCGTTCCCTCGGCCCGACGCTAATCCCAGAGCTCACAAAACATAAGGTGCCTCCCGAAAGGGGCATATTCGGCTCGATGGGTTCAGAGATCCGAACTATGTCGGTCTTCGTCTCAAGAGGGAGAGTATCTTCAGCTCCGTCCTCAACTGCTGCCACTAGGTGAGTGATCGGGAAGGGATTGATCTCATCGTGGCCGGATTTAGATCTGATCTGATCTCCTCGTGATGAAAACCCCAAGGCGGCGATGCGATCCAGCAGCTCATTTAAGGGTGAGAGTTCTGCCGAGGTCGCATCATCAAAGTGGCCGGAATCGGCATAAAGGTGGTACTCGATGGCCGCAGGGAGTGTGGCCGGCCCAGAGGCCATGCGGGCGCATACAGCGAACCCGCTGAGCTGGAGAACCTGGCCGATAGACATGTTGTTTCCGAGGGTGATCCCATCATTGATGACGAGACGAGCCATCGATTGCTCATCGCGAGCGCACATTAGAGCCCTCAATGGAAGCACCATTGTCGGTGTCAAAACCGGCAGATCTCGGGTAGAGGGTCCAAGCTGTGCGTTTTCAGGATCGATGGTAACAAGAGACTGGGGAGACGATGTTTACCTAGGTTCAGGCCCTCTCGATCGAGGTAATACCCTACTTCCTGCTATATTGATATGGATGATGATGAATACAAGAGTTGATCTACCTCGAGATCGTAATAGCTAAACACTAAAGTCTAGCCTATGAGGATATTGTGAAGTTGATGATCCCCTCTACAGACTAAACCCCCCGGCTTATATACACGCCAGTGGGGACCTAGGTTTACGAGGGAGACTTGGGGAGGAAGTAATTAGATTCATCCGGACTCTACACTTGCCTTTCTACGTACATAGGAGTCCTGACCGAACACAAGGGAGGGTCTTCTGCTTCTTCTTTACGAGGCCTACCAATACGGCCCGGCTTCAATGACCCGGATGCCTGAGGACCCTTGAAGATAGGACTCCCTCAGAGGGCGAGGTTGGCGGCGGCGCTGGCGAGTGGGAGAGCGACAAGTGGCGAAGGTGGCGTGGCTGTTTAGAAAAAACGAGGAGAGGTGGATGGATAGAGGTTAGGGGAGACTAGGGGCTAGGGTTTTGCTGAAAATTAGGAGGAGGGGTGTTTAAACAGCTAGAGGGGGCTAGGAGAGAGGTATTGGGGAGCTTTTTTCGGCCACACTATCGTGATCAGACGGCGATGAACATAGGAGGGAGCCAGTTGGGCTAGGTGGGTTGTGTGGAGGGGCCTTGGACTGAGAAGAGAGAGAAGAAGAGAGGCCCGGTGGCAAGTTTCCGGAGACCGTAAACGTCCGACGATAGACCGGCTATGGTGCTGCTATACTTCAAAGGTTGGGCTATCAAACGATCTCCGAATGTGATGAAATTTGACAAACGGTCTACCTACGCTATAATAAGACCGCACACCAAGTTTCAACCCATTCTGAGAACATTTTCTGGTCACGTATAAAAAAATATTCGGAGGTGCCGCGGACGCGTGTGAGTGTGTCTGGGCTCAAAACGAATAACGGAATGGACGATGGGTCTAGGCAACTACGGAAGGATGCAAGTTTTAAAAAGCATGCAGATGAAATGCACATAATGACATGGAAAGGCGCAACACGCAAGCAGATGACAAGTCAACAATAGCGAATAAGAGGATGACACCTGGCGCATCAGTCTCGGGGCGTCACAAAAGGGAAGTAGTTGGCGAACACCTTTTCATCTCTTCCCCCGGCAGCCTGAACAACAATGGTATATATGCTCAGGAACTCTGCCGGGTTCAGCCTCCCGTCGTACTTCTCAGGTATCTGTGGCTTGAACGTGCCCATCCAAGCTTTAAGAACTCAATCGTCCGTCCGACTGAATCACTCGTTTATGGCTCTGATTCCAAGTCAGGGTTTAAAACAGCAAGGACCCAGCTAGTTGAAAAGTTTTTACTTGGAACAACAGACATGAGAGCCAGCTACACAGTCAACTAATAATATCAAAATTGACGAAACAAGAGAGTTTCGTTCAATTATGTTCAGAGTGTACGCCTATGATCAATAGTTCCTTATGTAAAGGATCTTTCCCTTCTCATATTCTATTCGAGAGTTATCAGTATTTAGCAAAGATGTTCCTATCTAACGGAGGGATATTGGATCAAATGAAAAAACATTGTTGATAAATAGTAGCCACCCGAAGTAGAGGGAATCCAACCTTGCCCAGTCAATGCTCAAGTGGCCCAAAGAAGCAATCTGAAAAGGGAAGAGCTTATTCTGAAGGAAACACACTCAAAGGTAATGTTTACTTTATCAAATCATTCTTACTCCTTGGTTACCCCTGATGAAACGAGCCTATTCATTTCACCATTCGCTAGTTTGTAAACTACGCCTACTTCATGCATAGAACTCCGCTCTACTGGAGGTTTGGCATGCTCGAAAAGAATAAAAGCGGAGTCAATCTTTTGAAATTCCTTGCAAACAATACCGAAGACTTGCGGCATGTAGTTGCTTGTGTGAGATTTCTCAAGATTGTAGAAAGGGGTTTTTAAAATAGGTTCCTTCCATCTGAGAGGCTTTGCAATCCAACTCAGTCTCATTTGTTTGCGCGCACACGCAAGCCAAGTTTCACTTTTAATACCTGCCTTCCTCTCCTTTCAGTAAGTTTGGTATTCTGTCTTGTGAGGTAGGAAAAGCCATCATGTGTAGGATATCAACAAAGAGTGAATTGGTACATATGGACGTAGTGAAAATAAGGAACTAGGGGAGTTACAACATAGTGAATGTAAAGCTTACCTACACCCCTATCCTGCATTGCTGACCTACTTGTACGAATGTGCTTAAACAGAGAATGAGGTGCCCTACCAAATATCCTGCTTGGGGCTCCCTATGAATAGAATTTAGGGAATCCCTGCAGTAAACGATGACATTATATGGGCAAGAGCTTTACTTGTACGTCACGGACTACTTTTCTCTCTGTTCAATAGTGAGTTGCCTCATAGATATCTTTCTTTGCTTCTTATCTCTTATCCATCGCTGCGCGCCTTGCTATTATTTATTATATATCATATTATTTGTTCCATTCTCAATGGTTGGCCAGAGGCCAGGATGCTTTAGTTTGTCGGATCGATTGATGTGGTCAAGTGCGCTGGTCTCTTTCCATAGTCACAGGGGTACGGATACCTGAAGTAGATCCAGCAGGAGGTGGTAGCCATTCTTATTGAGAAAGATAAAGAAAGCCGCTTCGTTCCCTTGTTTACTGAACTCTTTTCTGGAGATAGGTCTACCGTTGCAAACTCATTCGCTTGTAAATTCATTATGTAAAATAACTCGTAAATTCATTATGTAAAATGAGCATCTAACTATAACTAGTACTAGATATGAGCGTTATTTCTGCAGGTTGCTAGTAGTTTGTTTCATTATCCCTCCCCGTCGTCCTCGATGATGAATATTACAGATAATTCCCCATTACGCACATGTCTCTCTGCCCTGACCCAGTTTATCGCTCGAAAATAGTAGCGGGAGCTGTTTCCATGATGCTTATGACTTTCATACATGAACCGAAGCTTCTCTAGGTCACTGAGCTCCTCCTCCTTGTGCTGGAGGGCCGAGGCAGCGAGATCCTTGTCGGTTTCCTCTGCGAAGTGGTAGCTCAAGACCGAGGTAGCATCGAGGTCTCTTAAAACAGCGTCGATGTGCTGGTGGTAATTAAGGACTAGGGCTAGCCGTTCTTCTTCCCCCATTGTAAGTGGTCTTCCTTCGGACAGATTTACAGGAGCTAGACCTCCCTGCGGGAGATACGGGGCTACGGCACGGGACGTGTCATCATCGCCTAACAGCATCAGATTAGTAGAGGCTTGAGCACTAGCTCCGTTATCTGAGGAAGCGAAGATGAGTGCTTCGGTCGCAAAAAAGAATGAGGTAAAGTGAAAGAGAAGAAAGCCTAATCTGATAGTTAGTAAGGACAGAAATAAAACAAATAGAATCTGAATGATTCCCTTGGGCAAACAAAGATAAATACAAATATACATCGAGGTCCAACACAAAGTTAGGATTCGATTGGAAACAACCAATAGGAATGAAATGGCAATAGCTCCTATATGAACTACTAGGATTATCATAGCGGAGAAGTAGATACCTAAGAAAATGAGTAAACCAAAAGTGTCGCAAAAGACTAGGATGAAAAACAAAACAGAATGTACCGGATTTTTAGCACGTACAACCATCAAACCAGAGAAAGAAATAAAAATCAAAGTGAAGCATAACCATAAGAAAAAGATATCGTGATGAAAAATGCTCATGGGGGAGAATAATTTTAGGACCGCTATTTCCTGCACAGAGCGTGTGCTTTTAGTGGTTTTCCGCTCATTAAACCACGCTACCGAGGCGATCCAATTACCCAGAGAAGATTTATTTTTCTTTTGTGCTTGCTTTTCGCCTGCCTTCCCGACCATGGATAGGCTGTGGGGCTTAGCACTTTGGCCTCATTGTGTGAATACCACATCAAGGTGATAGGATTCGAATATATGGCCCTCTGTACCCAAAACAGATGCACTGACCAGACTGCACTACACCTCATCCCCCCCTCAAAACATATGGATCTACCCGATCGACAAAGAAAAGAACTGCAGCGCTGTCACCCACCCCGCTTTGGGCACGGGGAGGCGAGAACCACCCATTTAGGAAAGAAGCCTACAATTAGATTCTCGTCTCGTTTCACTTGCATTTTATTTCGTTCAGTCTCGTTCTGAGAGTGGAATCGAATCACTCACTCCCGTTTGGATTTCAAGTCCAAAGGGCCCAGCCAGCGAAAGAGGATTTACAGTCCCACACAGCCTGCTAGATCCTTTTTCTTGCTTGATTTTTATATGATTTTTTGAGCAACTAGCGCGAAAGCCGTTGCGCATTAGCACATCCGTTTTCTTGCTTGATTTTTATACTATTTTCTCAAGTGATCTGTCCAACTAAGTAGAAAAGGACACTAGAGTTTGGCTACATGTGGTATAGGGCTGCTCGTTCTGCCTAGTGTTCAGAAATGGCATCCAATCTTTCGGTACCTATCATATATTATATGTGAATAAACTTATTTTTGACCAGTATCAATGGGAGATCTGATGTTTTAGAATGACCTTCCCCCAATCAGAGAAGGGGCTTCCTCTGGAACGGATTGAGACAGAAAGCGATAATCAATCGCCGCGTGGTGGAACGCTTGTTGGAGAAGGGTAAGCGCCTCCATGTCGTAGGGGTGGGTAGGCCAATAGAAGACTAGGGAACTGAGCCTAGCCACTCAGTTCTGCCCTGACCCAAGGCTATTTCGTGTCAGCGAACACATACCACTATCTATATACAGGTTTTTCTTTTTCGTAGAGGTTGTCGCTTAGGTCTTTGGACCCTTCCTTCATCAAGCTTATGGAAGCACTCACTTTTCTATCCATGGCATTCTTGGTTCTGCACTTAGTCTTGAACCCGTGTTGGTTTGGGACGTTAATCTCATTCATCAGCGATGTGTGTCGTGTACTATGATTGCTTTCTTCTTGCTGTCTAATCCGAGTCTATCTTTCACTGAGCTTCCTTCGCTTGGAATTCAAAGTCCAAAAGAAGATAGAAAGCATACTGTAAGGAATGAATGATCAAATGTCTACGGGTCTCATTGAATATCATGGGGTATGAACTTCTAAGGTCATGGCGTAGGGTATTGGATAGGATGGTCCGCTGCTGGAAGTCATTGCAGGGTGTGCTACAGATAGCTATTGTTTCTGGTCATTTCCTTTCTCTCGTCATCACACCAACATACACAAGGCTTGCCTTAACAAGGCCCCACCTTGACTTTCCATCATGGCTACACTATTTTCATTAAAGCAACTCTTCTTAAGAAGACTCCTTGGTCCCCACAACGAAGTTCCTCCATAGGGAACCCAACTGCACAGCACCATCGCAAAGGTTTCTTCGTAACTCAAATAGTCTCACTCAAGAGAACTCATCTACACGGAAGGTCTTTTAAGTGCCAGTTGTACCTGCAGAGAAGTTCTACACCCTCAACTACACTAGGATAACCCCTGCACTAGCATCACAACTTTTCTCACCATGGACAGCTCGCCAGTCTTCTTGCATCGGCCACACCTAATTACAAATGACCTTGGCCTCTCCATGCTCGTCATTTACATTTAAATTGCACACCCCCTTGTTGAGTTCTTACTCCAAAGTTACAGCCTCTAGCACATGACCATTCCTCACTCAAGTCATCAACGCCCTCGTCGATGTACGTGTTGAAATAAGAAATTCCACTATCTCTCAAACGAATTGAGCTTTTTGAACTCCTATATAACAGAGTTTCATTGATGCCAATGGGGGTTTTCCTCACACAGTTGGAACCAGAATAGAATAAAAAAGGAATGAATGAGTCAATCTATCTTAGTCAAGGCGCTCGCTCTGCCACAAAGGGAGGCACTGGCAAAATCTAAATAGAAAAGAGATGTTTCCAATTAAACCATAGATGTCCGCTTCATACTTATAGTATTCTATTTCGGCTAGCTTGGGTTCATTCAAGGCATCTTCATATCTATTAGAGAAATCAATCTGCTCCTCATTAGGTCCCCCCAAGGCGAGCGAAGTGACGTTTTTATTTTTATTCCTACGGTCAGAAAAAAAAGATTTATAGGGCCGGATGCATAACAAGAAAAGACAGAAAAGTAGTGGTGCGTGCGCGCAAACAATCTTAGAAATGATCTCTGGTAAAGGTGGGCGTTCCTACGCTCAAAGCCCATATCTCAGATGTGTGCCCATTGGAATAGCCCATCACCAGGATGAAATTATCCATTTAGCGTAGTTCCCCTTTCCTCTCTTCTTATATCAACTTCACATCCTAAACACCAAAAGGAAGGGAGAAGCAAACTCGACCTGGTGGTTTTTTATCATTTCATTGACCTTTGAACCGCTCTTCCCCTCGCCTTTCACTTTCTTTCCTAAATGTGTGACTGATACCAATCCCTATGTTGTACACTCTTCCACTAACTAGAGAGAACCATGCCTGAAGTAGAAAGAACCAATTACAAGTGTTCATAGTGTTCAAATAAAATCAACCATGGCCGTGAAGATTCCTAGTGTTGATACCATTTCTTGGAGATAACGGAAGGAAGCAAAAAAACAGAGAGAGGATCAAGTGTAATCTTAACTACATCTCGGCTCTTATACAAAAGCTTATGTTACAATACATGGCACCTGTCCAATTTACTAAAAATAGCAAACCGACACAAATTCATTATCGACTCAAGTAATAACTATTTCGATTTTGTTCACACCTCATTCCTAGCTAAGACATAACGGCGGGTAGGCAAACAACTTGATTCAGGTCAATACAATACTCTTCTTCGAACTTGCAAGCTTGGGACATAAGCGTAAAATGGAAAAGAAGTAAGACCAGGTACAATGCTAAACATAAGTATAAAGAGGCGGAAGGCTGGCTATGCTTGTGCTCACCTATAGGTCTGTCCCAGCATACAGTATCGAAAGGGACTGTCTCTTATTTTTGATTTTTCTGAATGAGCGTATATTAACTAATACTACTTTATCCAGTCAATAATGAATTGAAATGTCGTCTTTAATTAAAAATTGCATAAGCAAGCAAGGAACGGAAGGCATGCTAACTACACTACTAGAGTCAAGAAAAAAACCTACACTACAAACCAAACTACTTGAGTAAGAATCAAAGCTTATTGAAGATGCTAGAAAATCTATGAGCAAGTACAAGGTTAGTAATTCGATTGTGATATATTCTGCAGCGTTTTCTCTCTGTTGCTATTCTCAGCACTTTTGGAAGTATCTATGCACATGATTTAGTATTAAGAATAGCTTGGTTTGGTGCAAATGTAATATAAAATAGGCATTCCCTTATATGTTGTTAGATGTACTGCAAAAAGCTCAAGTTAAAGAAATATTAGGAAAATTGTTTTAGCTGTCTGTGCTATCATTTTTCTGGAAGCTTTTAAGCCTGTTATCCAGATGCTGCTACCTAAAAGTAGTTCTTGTAAATTGTTTTCTTGTGGTCTTGCTCTCTGTATTGTTTTTGGAAACAAGGTACTATGTATTATTCATGTGCTGAACTTCATAGTTGGAGGTAGCACAGCAGCAGCAGCTATTCTCACCAGGTGCCTTTCGCCAAGGATACTGTCAACTGATTAAACCTTTGCTAATGGTGAAATTGCCAATCCTTTGCCCATGCCGGAAAAGAAGCCAAGTCTGATTCAATAATTACCTTTCTTTTGTCTCTATCTTTGGACTGAATCAGAATCAGAAGAAAAGCAAGGCTATCCTTCGTTGCACACCTAATGGAAAGCACTGGCTAGATTTCCGATGAAGGAAGCCGTCTACTAACCAAAATACTACAGAAGAGGACAAAACTAAGGACTTCGAAAACAAGGATAGTTTGCCTGGTAGGGATACCATTGTTCGAATTGAAAAAACATACCTTTCCCTAGAGAGATAGGATTCGAAAATAAACCATTCATGAAACTCATGCAAGAGCATGCGGTGGTCACATTAATGGACATGCACTAGCTAATAGAACTTCTTAAGTTAGGATACTATTGACTGGCTTACTATGAGGAAGGGGAGAAGGAAAGCCGCGTATGAATTGATCCCTAATTCAGTTCTTTTTTCGTGGTTTTCTGTCCATCTCACACCTTCCATTCCTTAAGCCGACCTTGCCCGCCGGAGGTATGATTCCGATCTTTGAATCGAATGGGATTTTGGGTATTAAAGTGAGGGCGATGAGTGGGGAAGGAAGCTGGTGATTTTATTAGTGTGTAAGGTGGCCCAGAGAGCTGAACCAAAGCTAGCCGTTTCAAGACCAGGGACCTTTAACAGTTCCTACTTAAACTATGTGTTTAGCTATGTGTTCAGATTACGCTATTTTATTAGTAGCTTTCGGTCTCGATTCGCCCTTACCTCGGAGGGATCACCTACTTCGCTTAGAAAAAGATTGAAAAAGTCTGTATCTGTCTACATGTGCCTCTGTCTATGTTACCCCTTCCCTGGAAAGGAGATTATACGTTTAGTACAAAAAACAAGAATAAAAATCAAAAAGAAAGCCGAGAAAGAACTGGGAGTTGGCATCTACATAACAGGTAGCTTGCTTACCAAGCCGTCCTAGCAAGCTCCAACAGTTCTCTTATTACTCTTGACTTGACTTATTAATAAGAAAACTACTCACTAACAAAATGAAAGATGATCTAGAATCTACCAAAGAAGATAGAGAGTCCCGCATACGATAAAAGGTCACAAATGGAGTTCAACCAAGTAACATTGCAAACGCATAATGATAGTAGGGTCGGAATATCCCCGCCCTCCGAACCGAACGTGAGGGTCTCCCCGTATCCGGCTCTCCGCAGGGGAATCTCCACTCACTGCTTCCCCTAATATCCTCCCTTTACCACATCATTGGCATTTCCAGGAGATCCCAGAGACTCGCTCGGAAAGGCTGCTATACCAAACATCATTACTTAACTACAAAGAAAGAAAATACTATAGTAGTCACTAGACTGACTATAGTAGTCCGTCCGGCTGCTCTTGCTTAAATCATTACTCTTCATTCTCCCGTGCTCTAGCAATTGCGCTCCCTAGACCACTACAATTTAGTTAGGTAGGGACAATCAATCCATAGTTACGGGAATAACGGAATGCATGGGGATAAAAAAAGAAAAATATAGATTTTCTATGAAATCCTTTCTTTCCATAGATGTATCTGGTCTGAGCTGGTATAGTACTCTATGCGAGAAATGCAATGAGATGGATGGTAGAGGGCTGCCTGCGCCCAAAAGCGATGATTCAGTTCTCCTCTTGTCTATAGGGACCTTGTGGCATACAACCGCCACGACTCCTACGTTATAGCTGCCCCTTTCTCACTTTCTTTTGACTGCCTCATGGACGGACGAAAGAAGGGAAGTTACAGAAGGGGGCTGTGAAGGCTTGCCAAGTAGACAGCAAGCCCCCACCTCGCCAGTCATGTGTTGCCGTAGCATGCCCTATGACAACCCACAATTGTAGGGGATCGCAACAGTTTTCGAGGGTTGAGTATTCAACCCATATTTATTAATTCGACACAAGGGGAGCCAAAGAAAACTCTCGGGTATTAGCAGTTGAGTTTTCAATTCAACCACACCTGGAAGACTTAATATCTGCATCAAGGTAATTTAGTAGCAGAGTAATATGGAAGAAACGGTAATAGTGGCAATGTGACGATTTTAGTTTTGTAGTGATTGTAACAGTATCAGCGGAAAAGTAAATAAGCAACAAGCAATATGTGAAAAGCTCGTAGGCATTGGATCAGTGATGGAGAATTATGTCGGATCCGATTCCTCATGTAATAGTTATAACATAGGGTGACACAGAACTAGCTCCAGTTCCTCAATGTAATGTAGGCATGTATTCCGAATATAGTCATATGTGCTTATGGGAAAGAACTTGCATGACATCTTTTGTCCTACCCTCCTGTGGCAGCGGGGTCCTATAGGAAACAAAGGGATATTAAGGCCTCCTTTTGATAGAGTACCGGACCAAAGCATTAACACATAGTAAATACATGAACTCCTCAAACTACGATCATCACTGGGAGTGGTCCCGATTATTGTCACTTCGGGGTTGCCGGATCATAACACATAGTAGGTGACTATTGACTTGCAAGATAGGATCAAGAACACACATATATTCATGAAGGCATAATATGTTCAGATATGAAATCATGGCACTCGGGCCCTAGTGACAAGCATTAAACATGGCAAAGTCGTCGCAACATCAATCTTAGAACATAGTGGATACTACGGATCAAACCCTAACAAGACTAACTCAATTACATGGTAAATCTCATCCAACCCATCACCGTCCAGCAAGCCTACGATGGGATTACTCACGGACGGCGGTGAGCATCATGGAATTGGTGATGGAGGAAGGATGATGATGACGATGGCGACGATCTCCACTCTCCGGAGCCCCGAACGGACTCCAGATCAGCCCTCCTATCGGGGTTTTGGTGCGACATATGCTAAAGGATGGCTTATCATGCATGGGGACAATAGAACGTCGTCGGGCCCTGGAAGTGGGATAAGGCGATACTTAGGACGCCTTTGTATCTTACCCAGGTTCGGGGCTCTCCGAGGAGATAACACACCTAGTCCTGCTCTGCGGGGGCTCCGCGTCATGACTAATGGCAATAAGGTAGCTACAAGGTTGCTCCTTGAGAAGTGTTGCCCAGAGGAGGAAGAAGGGCAAGGCGAGCTCTCTACCTACGCTCTAGGGAAAGGGAATGGACCCTGGGGGGTTTATATAGGCCTACTCCCAGGGGTACAACGTTAATCTGGGCGAAACGGCCCCCGGCTATCAGCGTCTTCGGGTGCTGGCCTTCCCGCCTGCTTGTTGGGGCCCGCCGTCTGCGGGCCCTTGTGATTGCTTTTCACTGTGGGCGCTCTTCTGCTGACGGCAGCATCGTCAGGAGGGGAATGGCTACAGTGCCGCCGCCTCCTGCCGTACACTGCCACCACATCCTGTTTTGTCATCTTGATGGGGTTCAGACCCCTAGGGCACGGTTAGCCGCCTGCTACCAGGCGGCTCGTCCCTCAGGCCGCCTGCCAAAGGTCGCTTGCTTCTTGTTGACCCACTGGCCGGTGGGGCCAGCCGCCTGCTGGCCCTATCGCCTATGGGTAGTGGGTTCCTGGCTTCCTTTGACCGGGGCTAGGTCATTGGCAACATGGCTACATCGATACACCGCCTTAAGGAGTGTCCGTAAGGTACGCCCTTACTGTAGCCACACCCTTATAGATTCTCTAAGGACATGCTCAACTGTAGCCATGCCTTAGCCATATCGTGGTTCCCCAGCACACGTCCCGAGGGAGAGGCGTGGGGCCGTCTTCTGGATGCTGGTCATTAGGCTGCTGCCTGTCCAGTCCCCGCCGCTTGCTGGCAACCGGCTCCTGGGCGTGGCGGCCGGAGGGTGACAGGCGGCCACCAATTGTCTTGAAATACCATGGTTGGTCGATGAGGACACCCGTGGTCAATATCTCCGACAGTAGTCCCCAAAGCTGTTGGAACTCTCTGGTCGCGATCGGGGCTTCGGGGTTCCAGCAGCTTCCCACGCCAAGTAAGGTTTGGTGGTGTTTCTTGTCCGTCCTCTGGAAAGGGCCGGCTTACGGCAGCCGGGCCTCTGTCTTCTAATCTTCAAGGAGAAGATACCGCCTGGATGGCGGGCCATGGTGTGGGCTTGCCACCCGTTGGCGGTGTTCCATGTGTCATCGCCGCGTCAAGCCAGCCTGCCAGCTCACGCGCACGATGGGATGTAACAGCAGGCCGGGGCCCACCACTACAGGGCCTTGGTGCGCGCACAGATCTATTGCGGCAGAGGTAGTCGATTGCCCTCCCCACGCGCATTAATGCGCGTGGATTACGCGCGAAAAAGGTGGGGATCATGCGGGGCGTGGAGAAGTTAATCCCACGCCCTTGCCCCCTCGGCTTCGTGGCCCCGAGCCTATAAGTAGGCCCGGGAGGGGGTCAGCGCCGTTCGCGCACACACCCCTGCTTTGTTCTCTTCTTCCTCCTCGCTCTCTCTCACGCACCTCGCCACCGCTGCTCGCAGCGCTCCGTCGGAGCGAGCTCTTGCCTCAAGCCATAGATGCAGAGGCGGAGGTTCATCGTTCCGGTGAGTGGGACGGCAGCAAGGTCCTCGACAAGCACATCTTCTACCTCCATCGCGTGTGGCGATTGCCCTCCGCCGACAAGGTCGCCGTATGTCTGGCACCGACAAAGGAAATCAGGCCGGTGCCGCGGTTCGGCGAGCGGGTCATCTTCCGCTCGCACTTCCCATGTGGCTTCGGGCTCCCCATCTATGGGTTCTTCCGCTCCTTCCTCGATTTCAACAATGTGGAGCCTCACCACCTCACGTCGAACACGGTGGTGACGCTGTCTGCCTTCGTCGTCCTCTGCGAGGGGTATCTCGGGGTACTTCCCATCGTCGAGCTGTGGAGTGAGCTCTTCTTTCTGAAGCTCGGCACGGCGGTCCAGGGCGTGGCGGCCCAGTGAGGTGGGTGCATCGCAGTGAAGTGCACCGGGGTCAAGAACTACTTCCCGCCGCCTGCTCTCGTGCACTCGGCGAAGTTGTGGCAAAAGACGTATTTCTACGTATCCAACGTCGACCCAGCGCATGACTTCATCAATCTTCCGGACTTCACAGCCGGCCCGCCCGCCGAACCCCGCACCACTTGGAAGTTCTGGCCCATCTCCCTCACACCCGGGGCCTACATCGCTGTGCGGCGCCTCCGGGAGATGAGGGAAAACAAGGGCCTGGTGTTTTCGGACCTTTGTGGAGCGCCCGGTGCTGCCGCTGCAGTCCCACCCGCTTCTGATCTATGATATGAGCGGGCGCCTAGACCCGAGCCGAACCTGCACCAAGCAGATGCCATACAAGGAGGTGGCCCTTCTAGTGAACTCCGTCTCCAACTGCAAGCTCTCCGACTCGGGCTGGGCGGTTGGCAAGCCGCCGTACAGCCGCAGCAACCCGCCGCTTGCGGTGAGCTTCCTCTTTCTTTCTTTCTCTTTCCTTCTTCCGCCTGTCCCAGCCGCCTGACCCTTGTGCCGCCTGCAAATCTTCCCCGGCCAGCCAGAGCCGGGTTCCGACCAGCCAGGTTGCCCTCTTCAACCAGACTGCTCTTAGAGCGACATGAGCGACCCCGATCTGGGGGCCGCCACCATGGAGGAAGAGGAGGTGACAGGCGGCGCAGGCCAGCCAGTAGGCGGCTCGTCAAGAGGCGGTGTCGAGGACTGGCCAGATGATGACGAGGGGGAGGAAGCGCCGCCTCGCGTCCGAGAGACGAACCCGCTTGAGAGCGGCAGCCACCTAGTAGCGCCGCCAGCCGCAGCCGGTTGCGTGACGCGCCGGCCCTCTGCCGGTCCGACTGGTGGCAAGCCCAAGAAGCTCAAGGTCTCAGCCGCTGCCACCAAACGCCAGGAGGCGGCCGCCAAAGCAACCCTTCCTAGGGTTCCCAAGCTCAGGCCGGTCGTGTCCGCGTAGGTGCCGCATCCTCTTTTCTTTCTGTATTTTTTCTAATTTTCCACCCCCTTCATGGCTGATTTTACTGTCTTCTTGGGAATACCCGAACAGTGCCCCGCTTTCTCTCTCCCGGGCGCATGTGGGCTCTGTAGTTCGGGGCACGGACGCCCCTTCTGCGCCGTGCCGCGTGGACCCTGCCGCCGTGCTTCGAGAGGTGACGGAAAGGAACGCCCGATAGGCGCGTGAAGAGCGGGAGGATGCGGCCCTCGAGCAGGCGAAGGCCGACGTCGCAGCCAAGGCTGACACCGAGGCAGCCACCAAGGCCCAGGTGGATGCCGCCGCCCAAGCCTCGGGACAGGAGGCGGGCCTCCAGCAGCCGACAGACCACGCCATTCTCTAGGACATGGGCCCTCCGGAGCCGTCCGTCCAAGCGCCAGCTCCCGACGATCCGTCGGCTCTTGACAAGGAGGGGTGTGGTCGTGCCGCCATGGAGGCGGAAGCAATCCCTCCCACGCCTCCTGCTAGGACGCAGGACAGCCGACCCGTGGGAGCAGAGGTGCCGCCGGTAGAAGGCGTGCTGGTGGCAGGCCCGCTGCTGACCCCCCAAGCCCCCGCCCGTCCGCGTCATGCGAGGGCGGACTCAGCGCCACGACAAGTAGAGACCGACGTCGCCAGCTCATCATCACCAGATAACGAGGCCACCATCGCAGCGCCGCCAGGCTGGACGCCCGGTGGTGGCGGCGTGCTGAACGTCGTGTCACGAGATGTCCTCGATCGCTTCAACTCTCTGGGCGAGGTCATGCAAACGGCCTAGCTGGAGTTCCTGGCTACGCGAACCTCTGTCCCGGTATGTTGACTCCTTGCTTCTATTTTTATTTCTTCAATTTCTTCAGTGGGGGCGCGTCAGCGCACCAACTAGGTGTAGTCCCCGAGTTCCGAGCGGGCTGCTGAGCAGGCGGCTTGGAACTCCAAGGCACTACTTTGTTGGCTAACTAGTTTCTTGCTGCAGGATTACCACAATCTTCGGTTGGCGGCCTACAACTCCCAACATCAGGAGCTGGCTCAACTGAGGGCTGCCCTGGCCGAAAGCCGGAGTAAGTGTCTTCTTTTCCTACTTGCGGGGGCGCGTCAGCGCACATGCTGGGTGTAGTCCCCGAGTTTCGGGCCGGCTGCTGAGCGGGCGGCCAGGAAATCCAAGGTTGTCTTGTCTTCTTGCTGGTGCTGATGCTCCTTCTCCTTTCTTGCCAGCAACCGCAACCGACCTTCTCAATCAGCTGGGCGGGGTCGAGGCCGAACTCGCCACCAAGGAGCACGAGCGCAGCCTCGCCGCCCAAGAACGTGACCTCCTGGCCAAGGAGTTGGCAGACCAGGCGGCAACACACAAGGCGGAGCTCGGGAAGCTGGCGGAAGCTGAGGAGCTCCTTCGGGCCGAGTTCGAAACTGAACGCTCGAACTGGGCCGAGATGGAGACGGACCTGCAGGACGGCTACAGAGCCACCACGGAAATGGTTGATGGTAAGCCGCCTCCCCTGCTTTCACGTGCTTGCCGTTTGCTACGGCTGGCTTTCTTTTTTCTGATTCTTTGTCTTGTCCTTGGCGCAGAATTCTTCCAGGGCCATTCCGTTGCCGCCAGCCAGGCTATTGAGGCCCAGCGAGACGGGAAGCGCCAGGCGGGCCGGGTGATCGCACCCAACGCGCCCCGGACTCCCAATGAACAACTTCTTGCCGTTAAAAGCGCACCCCCAGCCGGCCCATCACCTGCTCCGCTGCCTGCAACGTGCAGGGTCCCAGGTACTGGCCGCCCTTCTGCAGACGTCCCAGCACTCCGCACTCTCAGTCGGACCATCGACTGGCTGGAGGTGGCCGGTCGCCGCTTCGAGGCCTGGAAGGGCGCCGCGGCGAGGGCCGATGCACGGACCGCCCTGGAATTCGCCAAGGGTTGGTATCCGGACCTGGACCTCGCCCAGCTGGCAACCTTCCACCTAGAAGCCGAGCCCGAACTGGCAGCAGCGCGAGGAGATCTCATCAATCGTGCTGCCTCCTTCGCCGACTACGCCGACACTACCGTTTTCATCCCGAAGTTGGATGAAAACGGCCATGTAGTGCCACCTGATAACTATGCACTGGATCTGGCGGCGCCGGAGGAGCTAGATGAGGAGATCGCCTCAAGCGACAACGGCGAAGACGAGGAGGACGGCGACGAGGAAGCCGGCTCCCAGGAGGCAGAGTCGTCTACTCGTTACCAGCCCGACCAGACCTCCATGAGCGGGCCCTGCGGGACGGCGCTGTCTGCCACGGGAAGCGACCTGGACGAAGCCCATCAGGCGGTCCCCTCAGCAGACGGCCCCATGGATCCCGTCGTGCTACCTGCTCCGCCTGCCGCACCTCTAGCTTAGGCGGCCTTGTGTAACTTTCATTTCCTATTTTTCTTAAGACTTGGTAGAATTAGTCCCGAACAATTTCACCCACTAGGTTTATTCGTAAGATATTGCTGGAAGGCGGCCTTCGAGGCCTTTTGTTATAAATACTCTTTTAATTCTGCATATGTCTATACTGTTTGCCGGATTCTAGAGTTAGCACCGTCCTTTGTTCCTTTGGGCGTTTTTTCTTTTTCTGTCTCCTTTAACTGCCATCCTACCAGCCCGACAGCCACTCTGTGGTCTGTGACTGGGTTAGGTACTTAGCTATTTTCTAGATAGGCAAGTGTCCAGCCCTCTGGAACGCGGTTTGGCTAAGCTAGAAGCCGGTTGGCCGGCTGCTCGACAGCCGGCCAACTTGTATGAAGGGCCATCTTGCCCTATGTTTATTTTTCTTTAACCATTTTTCATGTGTGCACCACTTCCGGCCTTTGACTCCCGCCAGTCAGACAGTAGCGTTGTGCGAGTCTGTGACTGTAGGTGGGAGAGGTCTTCGATGCCGGCACATTACTTGTCCGACTGTTGAAGAAAAAGCTTTAAACATAGGGCCAGGCGGCAAGGCCCCGGGCCGTCTGCTTCGTCCCGGTGTCCGGCGAAGGAATGGAAATACTCATTCACAGGCATAAATCTTATCATATAGATAAAGGGGGGACAGTCCCCGAGAACTCCTCGGGGGTCCTATTGTTTCTCAAAATAAATTAGATAGTATGACACATACTGTCTTTAGCTATAAAAGCGGCGAAGGAGGTTTGCGTTCCACGGGCGCTCCGACTCCTTGCTCGAGTCATCTCTTTTGCGTGCTCTTGGCTTCTGCGCATTGATGAGGTAGTAGGCATCGTTGCCTAGTACCTTGCTGATGATGAATGGCCCTTCCCAAGGGGCTGAGAGCTTGTGCTGCCCGACTGTTCGCTAGATCAGCCGGAGCACAAGATCCCCGTCGCGGAAGGAACGTGGGCTGACTCACTGGCTGTGGTAGTTACGGAGACCCTGCTAGTAGATGGCGGACCGGCGGAGTGCTACCAGTCGTGCCTCCTCCAGCAGGTCCATGCCGTCTTCTCGTGCTTCTTTTGCTTCGGCCTCGGTGTACATGGTGACGCGAGGCGAGTCAGATTCGACAACTATTGGGATGACGGCCTCAGCCCCATAGATGAGGAAGAAGGGAGTGAAGCCGGTTGACTAGTTTGGAGTTGTCCTGAGGCTCCAGAGGACCGACGGCAACTCTTCGATCCAGCAGCCGACCGATGGTTCCAAGGGCTCAACCAGCCGGGGCTTGATGCCGGACAGGATGAGGCCATTTGCATGCTCAACTTGGTCGTTTGACTGCGGGTGGGCAACGGATGCTAAGTCCAGTCGGATGCCCTCTGTTGCACAGAAACGGGCTAATGTGCCTTCGGCGAAGTTTATGCCGTTGTCGGTGATGATGCTGTGTGGTATGCCATATCGGACTGTGATATCAGCGATGAAGGTCACGGCAGTTGGGCTGTTGAGTTTCTTGATCGGCTTCGCCTCGATCCACTTTGTGAACTTGTCCACGGCCACAAGAAAATGGGTCAAGCCGTCGCGGGCTGTCTTGAAAGGACCCACCATGTCTATTCGCCAAACTGCAAACGACCAAGTGATCGGAATGGTCTTGAGTGCAGAAGCCGGCAAGTGTTGCTTGGAGCTGAAGTGCTAGCAGCCGTTGCACTTCTTGACTAAATCTTTGGCATCATCCAAAGCAGTCGGCCGGAAGAAACCGTGGCGGAAGGCTTTGGCGACGAGGGATCTTGAGGCCGCATGGTGGCCGCACTCGCCCTGATGAATATCTCTCAAAATGGCTAGACCCTTTTCTGCTTCCACGCAGCGCTAGAAGACGCCGGTTGCACTTCATCTCACAAGCTCTCTGTTTATTATTGTATATGCCGATGCTCGGCGTTGAACCTGCCGTGCCAAGGTTTCGTCTGCTGGCAACTCTCTTCTGAGCAGAAAACTGAGGATTGGCTCTGCCCAAGATGGTGCTGAGACTCCTGTTACTTCTGCCACTGAAACCAGGGTGGTTGGGTCGGGAGGTGGAGGGCTGGGGTGAGCCGCCTGCTGTGCTTCTGAAGTCCCCAGGCCGGCTGGAGCAGTCCCCGGGCCGGGTTTTGAAGTCCCCGGGCTAGGTGCTGGTGCAGCAGTCCCTAGGCCGTTGGAGCTGAAGTTTCTTGGCCGCCTGCTGGAGCAGTCCCCGGGCTAGCTGCAGCAGTCCCCGGGCCGGGTGTTGTCGCAGCAGTCCCTGGGCCGGCTGCTGAGGTTGTTGGTTCGTCTGCCCCAGGATAGACTGGCATGAAGATTGACTCTGACTCTAGTGACGGCTGGATAGACGGCTTGCGCAAGCATTGGAGGGACACGCCGGCTAGTATTGCTTGATGGGTGGAGCCAATTCGTGCCAAGGCGTCGGCTTTCTCGTTGTCGGCTCGTGGCACAAGGAGGAACTCGCAACCGTCGAAGTGCCCGCTGATCTGCTGGACAAGTAAATGGTAACTTGCCCTATTTGCATCATTGGCGTCCCATTCACCAGATGACTGCTGGACAACCAAATCTGAGTCACCATAGCACAGCACCCGGCGGATGCCAATCTCTTTGGCCATCCGGAGCCCGTGAATGAGTGCCTCGTACTCGGCCACATTGTTGGAGGCGGCAAAGTGGATTTGCAGGGTGTACTTGAGCTTGTCGCCCTTGGGAGAGGTGAGGACGACGCCATCTCCCAATCCAGTGCGCATCTTTGATCCATTAAAGTGCATCCGCCAATGGGTTGAATCTGGAGTAGGCGGCAGGTACTGGGTCTCGGCACAGTCGACGAGGAAGTCGGCCAGCGCTTGTGATTTGATGGTGGTGCGGGGCTAGTAGAAGATGGAAAGGGGCCCAGCTCAATTGCCCCACTTTGCCACTCGTCCTGAAGCATCTCGGTTGCCCATGATCTCAGCAAGCGGAGTCGTGCAAACAACCGTGATCGGATGATCTTGGAAGTACTGCTTGAGTTTCTTAGCGGCAAAGTACATGCCATAGCACATCTTCTAGAAATGGGGGTAGTTCTGCTTGGAGACAGATAGCACCTCGCTCAAGTAGTAGACCGGCCTCTCGACAGGCAAGGCCCTGCCGTCTTCTGGGTGCTCGACCACAATCACAGTGCTGACCACCCGGCTGGTGGCGGCTATGTAAAGGAACATGGGTTCCTTGTCTGTTGGCGCTGCCAGGACAGGCGGCATGGACAACACTTTCTTGAGCTGCTGGAAGGCCTCATCCGCCTTGTCGTTCCACCTGAAGAAAGTAGTCTTCTTCATCAGTTGGTACAGGGGGAGTGCCTTCTCGCCCAGACGGCTGATGAATCGGCTGAGCGATGCCAGGCACCCGGTGAACTTCTGGACGTCCCATATGCGAGTTGGCCTCTCCATTCTCTCAATGGCCTTGATCTTCATGGGGTTGCACTCGATGCTGGGTTCAGATACTAGGAAACCAAGGAGCTGGCCTGCTGGTACCCCGAAGACGCATTTCTTCGGGTTTAGCTTCATCTGAAAGTGGCGCGGGTTTTCGAAGGTCTCTTGGAGGTCTTTCAAGAGAGTTCCCCTCTTCTCCCTCTTTACCACGATATCGTCCACGTAAACATGGGCGTTTTTGCCAAGTTGCTTGAGGAGACACTTCTGGATGCAACGCTGAAAGGTGCCGCCGGCATTCCTCGAGCCAAATGTCATAGTTAGGTAGCAGAATGCCTCAAATGGCGTGAGGAAGGTTGTCTTCAGGTGGTCTGTCGGATCAAGTTTGATCTGGTGGTATCCGGAATAGGCACCAAGGAATGACAGCAGCTCGCATCCGGCTGTGGAGTCAATCACTTGGTCTATTCGCGATAGAGAAAACGGATCTTTAGGGCAAGCTTTGTTGAGGCTGGTGTAATCAATGCACATGCGCCATTTGTTGTTCTTCTTCAGCACTAGGACAGGGTTGGAGAGCCACTCAGGGTAGAACACATCCATAATGAAGTCGGCTGCTAGGAGGCGGGCGACCTCTTCTCCAACAACTCTTCTTTTTTCTTCTGACAGGCAACGGAGTGACTGTCTGACAGGCTTTGCATCTTCTCTCACATGTAGCTTGTGCTCGGCGAAGTCCGTCGGGACACTCGGCATGTCTTTGGGGGACCATGCAAAGATGTCCCGATTCTCACGAAGGAAATCGACGAGCTCGCTTTCCTATTTGCTATCTAGGTTAGACCCTATGACAGCAAATCGCTCTGGGTGTGACGGGTCCAAAGCAATCTTCTTCATCTCCTTGGCCGGCTGGAACGAGCCTTGCAGCTCCGCCTCCCTGGGATCGGATGGTACGGCTGGCTGCTCGCCAGCCATTGCCACCAACCGATCAAGGCGGGGCTTCTCTTTAGCAACAACAAGGGACTCGGCTAGTCGGCTGCTAGCAGTTGCACATGCGATGGACTTCTCATAGTCCCCGACTATGGTGATTATTCCTTTGGGGCCCAGCATCTTCATCTTGAGGTAGGCGTAATGGGGTACTGCCATGAACCTCGCAAGAACTAGCCGGCCCAATATCACGTGATACCGGCTTTCCAGGTTCACCACTTCAAACCTGACCGGCTCCCGCTGGAAATGTCTCTTTTCACCAAACAATACATCAATCTTGGCCGGGGACGATGCCGTGGAACATGGTAGGCTGAAGTTGCTTCTCTTTGATGCCCAGCTTCTCAATGGTGTCACGATACATGATATTGATGCTGCTGCCGCCATCTACCGGCACTCGGGAGAAACGATAGGCCCGCCTGTCGGTGGATAGAGTTGCATCCAGAACCAAGGCGTAAGCTCCTGGCGAAGGCATGACAGTCGGGTGATCTTCACGGCTCCAGCTGATGGGCCTTTCGGACCAGTGCATTAATTCTGGGGCTTCGGAGGCAATGGTGTTGACTTCTCTTCGCTGTTGGCACCGGCTGTGCCTACCGTCTGCTTGGCTCGTGAAGACGACGTAAGCTCCGTTCTCTTCTGGGAATTCGTCCTGGACCTGGCCGCCTAGGCAAGCAGCCAGCGGTTTTGGAGGCAAAGCCGCCTGCCCAGCAGGCGGCGGTGGTAGAGCTTCCCCTCTGGAAATCTGCGTGAGCCAGTGACACTTTCGTGTGGTGTGATTGGAGGGCTTCGCGCCGCTATGAAACTTGCAGGGAGCATCCAGAGCTTGATCAAAGGAGAAAGGGGGCTGCCAGGCCGGCTTACCGCCCCTCTAGCGTTTGGGACCTGCCTGAGCTTCCGGCTGCTGGCCATCAACTGCTGCCACCAGCCGGCTGTTGGAGGCCGGTGGATGGGCCTTGCGCTTGTGATCAGTCTGCTGCTGGAGCCTACTGGACTCTCCAGCCGACGTTCTAGGAGCCGATGGAGCCATTTTTCGGGAGGCATCCAAATGCTGCTCGGACTTCATGGAGGAATGAGCGGTGGCATACTTGTCTGCTATGCTTAGAAACTCGTCCAATGTGGTGGGCTCCTCACAGAGGAGCTTGTGCTTCAGCAAGGTGCCTTCTCTGCACCCGGCCATGAAGTACTCGATGTCTTGTACGTCATGCACTCCTTCGCAAGAGTTGTGCAGCTCTGCCCAACGCATCAGGTAATCACGAGCAGACTCGTTCGGACCTTGGACGCATAAGGAGAGTTGGCGCAGCTTGGGAGACCGATTGTAGGTGCTGGTTAAGTTGCGATTGAAGACGTCGGTGAAGTCCAGCCAGCTGTTGATGCTGTTGGGCTTGAGGCTGTTCAACCATGTCCGGGCCGTGCCCTGGAGCATGAGTGGCACATATTTCACCGCAACGCGCTTGTTACCGGTTGCTATGCTGACGGTCGTGGAGTAGTCCACCGGCCAGTCCTCCGGCTGCCCGATCCATTGTACTTGGGGGTGTCTCTGCGGAGTGAGAAACCTTTCGGGAAATGCTCGTCACGTATGCGGGGGCCGAAACAAGCCGGGCCGAGTGCACCTTCTTCTTCGACCGCCTGGGACCGGGCCAGTAGGTCGAGGTGGTGGCGGGTGTCATTCTCCCCAACTCCCTCGCAGCGGCCCAAGCAGCCTCCGAGAGAAGGATGGTCGATAGGAGGTGGAGACACACGCCTCTCCCGGCGAGGAGGAGGCGAGCGCTCATCTCGCAGCTCTACAGCCCTTGGGCGGCCGTCTTGGTCGAGCTCGATGGTGATGCGAGTCTTTCAGCTGCGGCTAGCAACCGACCCTGAGTCATGCCGGCTGCGAGTGCTGACTGTTGGTGAACGGGACGTAGCCCCTTGCTCCCGCCAAAGAGGGCGGTTATCCGCTTGCGCGCCGGCCTCCAAGGCCCGGCGACGGGCTTCCTGTTCCACGACAGCCGCGTCGAGGAGCTGTTGGACGCGCTGAGTCATGCAGTGAAGTTCATCTCCCTCTAACTGGCCTAGCTCATCAACTGCCTCCTGGGCAGCCCTTAGGTTCTCCAACGGGGTGGGGTATACCGGCCATGGGGCCCCCAACATGTCGGCCAGCACCCCACCGCGACCGCGAACGGCACCGGCTCGGCTCGGCTCACCAGCAGCCGGTGTGCCGCCTATGGCACGGTCCATCTCACAACGGTAGGCTTCGGTGAGGCGCCGGGAGGCGACTAGCTTGTTGGCGTTGTCGAGGAGCGAGACGCAGAGTGCCTCCAGCGCTGCACCGTCCGTTCCCGCGGCGACGGGGGCGGAGAGGCTCCGAATGGCCGGCTGCAGCGGGTCCTTGCCAGACCCGCTAGAAGGCTCGTCATGGCTGGCAGTCACCACCCCCGCGACGGTGTTGACGCCACTGCCACAGGCTGCAGAGGGGAGGGGATCATCGATGATCACCATGTGCTCGGGGAAGGAATCAGCGGACGCCGCGTCGAGGTCGACGATCATGTCAACGGGTGGATCAGAGGAATAAACGGACTACATGTCAGAGGTGCGCTCGTCGACAACGTGGAGCTTGTTGACGAGCTCGACGAGGCAACTCTCCGAGCAAACTAGCTCTGCGACTGGGGAGGGCTCATCGTGAAGGTGGACACCGACAAGAAGGTCGACGAGTCGGCTCGCGGCCTCAGCACCGCAAAGCATCCCGGCATCCATGCCTACGTGTGTGCCAGGCTGGCTGTGCTCGCCAGGGAGGAACAAAGTTCCCGTCCAGAACATGTCTCTGGATGACGGTGCACCTTGCCCCACAGTGGGTGCCAAATGTTGGGGTTTTGGTGCGACATATGCCAAAGGATGGCTTAACATGCATGGGGACAATAGAACGTCGCTGGGCCCTGGAAGCGGGATAAGGCGATACTTAGGGCGCCTACGAATCTTACCCAGGTTCTGGGCTCTCCGAGATGATAACACCCCTAGTGCTGCTCTGCGGGGGCTCTGCATCATGACTAATGGCAATATGGTAGCTACAAGGTTGCTCGTTGACCTGTGTTGCCCAGAGGAGGAAGAAGGGCAATGCTAGCTCTCTACCTACGCTCTAGGGAAAGGGAATGGCTGCCAGGGTTTCTCTCTTGCGATCTCTCTTTCTCTCTGTGTCTCTTTGTGTAAGCTAAGAATCAAACGACCTGAACCCAACCCCCCCCCCCCACATGGAGGACCATGGGGGGTTTATATAGGCCTACCCCCAGGGGTACAACGGTAATCTGGGCGGATAGGCCCCCGACTGTCAGCGTCTTCAGGTGCCGGCCTTCCCGCCTGTTTGTTGGGGCCCACCGTCTGTGGGCCCTTGTGATTGCTTTTCACTGTGGGCGCTCTACTGCTGATGGCAGCATCGTCCGGAGGGGAATGGCTACAGTGTCGCCGCCTCCTGCCGTTCACTTCCACCACTTCCTACCTTGTCATCTTGATGTGGTTCATACCGCTAGGGCACGGTTAACCGCCTGCTACCAGGCGGCCCGTCCCTCAGGCCACCTGCCAAAGGTCGCTTGCTTCTTGTTGATCCACTGGCCGGTGGGGCCAGCCGCCTGCTGGCCCTGCCGCCTGTGGGTAGTGGGATCATGGCTTCCTCTAACCGGGGCTAGGTCATTGGCAACATGGCTACAGCAATACGCCGCCTTAAGGAGTGTCCGTAAGGTACGACCTTACTATAGCCATGCCCTTATGGATTCTCTAAGGACATGCTCAACTGTAGCCATGCCTTAGCCTTGTCATGGTTCCCTAGCACACGTCCCGAGGGGGAGGCATGGGGCCGTCTTCTGGATGCTGGTCATTAGGCTGCCGCCTGTCAAGGCCCCGCCGCTTGCTGGCAGCCGGCTCCTGGGTGTGGCGGCCCCAGGAGGTGGCCCGATGAGCAGGCGGCCCCCAGTTGTCTTGAAATACCATGGGTGGTCAATGAGGACACCCGTGGTCAATATCTCCGACACCTCCTGAGAGAGATTAGGGATTGGCGGCTGCTCCGTATCATAAAACGCGATAATTCCTTCTCTCTGATTTTTTTCTCCCCAAAGGTGAATATATGGAGTCGGGTGTGATGTCGGTGGAGCCTCAGGGGGGCCATGAGGCAGGGGGCGCGCCCCCACCCTCGTGGACAGGGTGTGGGCCCCCTGGTCTGGTTCTTTCCTCAGGTTTTTCTAATATATTCCAAAATAAATCTCCGTTGATTTTCAGGTCATTCCGAGAACTTTTATTTCTGCACAAAAATAACACCATGGCAGTTCTGCAGAAAACAGCGTCAGTCTACGTTAGTTCCATCCAAATCATGCAATTTAGAGTCCAAAACAAGGGCAAAAGGGTTTGGACAGGTAGATACGTTGGAGACGTATCAACTCCCCCAAGCTTAAACCTTTGCTTGTCCTCAAGCAATTCAGTTGATGAACTGAAAGTGATAAACAAAAACTATGACAAACTATGTTTGCTCTTGTTGTTGTAAATATGTAAAGCCAACATTGAAGTTTTCAGCAAAGATCATGAACTAACCACATTCACAGTAACTTTCAGGTCTGATGTCTACTCATATCAATGGCATAATCAACTAGTGAGCAATAATAATAAACCTCGTATGACAACACTTTCTTAAAACAATCAGAATATGACATGACAAGATGGTATCTTGCTAGCCCTTTCTGAGACCGCTAAACATAAATGTAGAGCACCTCTGAAGATCAAGGATTGACTAGACATTGTAATTCATGGTAAAAGAGATCCAGTCACAATCATACTCAATGTAAATTTATAGCAATACATGCAAATGACAGTGGTGCTCTCCAACTGGTGCTCTTTAATGAGAGGATGATGACTCAACATAAAAATAAAAAGATAGACCCTTCGCAGAGGGAAGCAGGGATTTATAGAGATGCCAAAGCTCGATTTTGAAATAGAGATGAATAATATTTTGAGCGGTATACTTTCATTGTCAACATAACAACCAAGATATCTCGATATCTTCCATCTTATACACATTATAGGCGGTTCCCAAACAGAATGGTAAAATTTATACTCCACCAACCACCAACAAGCACACCCCAGGGCTGACCCAAAACAACGGGTACCGTCCAAATCGACAACAGCACTGGGAGGGTTTTGTTTAATTATTATGATTTGAGCATGGGACTGGGCATCCCGGTTACCAACCATTTTCTCATGAATGATGAGCGGAGTCCATTCATCGTGCGAATAACCCACCTAGCATGGAAGATATAGACAACCCTAGTTGATACATGAGCTATTCGAGCATAAAAAACAGAATTTTATTTGAAGGTTTGGAGTTTGGCACATACAAATTTACTTGGAACGGCAGGTAGATATCGCATATAGGAAGGTATGGTGGACTCATATGGAATAACTTTGGGGTTTATGGAAGTGGATGCACAAGCAGTATTCCCGCTTAGTTAGAGTGAAGGCTAGAAAGAGACTGGGAAGCAACCAGCTAGAGAGCGACAACAGTCATGAACATGCATTAAAATTAATCAACAATGAATGCAAGCATGAGTAGGATATAAATCACCATGAACATAAATATCGTGGAGGCTATGTTGATTTTGTTTCAACTACATGCGTGAACATGTGCCAAGTCAAACCACTTGAATCGTTCAAAGGAGGATACCACCCTATCATACCATATCACACCATGTTAATATCATGTTGGAACGCAAGGTAAACCATTATAAACTCCTAGCTAATTAAGCATGGCATGAGCAGCTATGATCTCTAATTGTCATTGCAAGCATGTTTCATTCATAATAGGCTGAATCGGGAATGATGAACTATCATATTTACAAAAACAAGAGAGGTCGAGTTCATACCAGCTTTTCTCATCCCAATCAGTTCATCATATATCGTCATTATTGCCTTTCACTCGCACGACTGAACGGTGGATAATAATAATAGTGCGCGTGCATTGGACTAAGCTGGAATCTGCAAGCATTTATACAAGGAAGAATACAAAGTAATGTGGCTCTTGGTTAAATCAACAGCAATGCATATAAGAGCCACTAAGAATTTTCATCATGGACTTCTCCCCTTGACCCCCAACGAAAAGAATAAAAACTATTTACACGGGAAAGCTCCCAACAAGCAACAGAAGAATGATAAATCTTTTTGGGTTTTCTTTTAATTACTACTAGTACAGGCATGGAAAGTAAACTAGCTAATAGCTACAACTAATTTTTTTTCTTTTTCTTAAGGTTTTTCTAACACACAAGAAAAAGACTAAGAAAAGAAATGAAACTAGCATGGATAGTACAATGAAAGAGTATGAGCACCGACTACTGGAATAAGTGTGTGAACATGAATGTAATGTCGGTGAGAAATACGTACTCCCCCAAGCTTAGGCTTTTGGCCTAAGCTGGTCTATTTCCATAGATCAAAGCTACTCTCTCCGGTGCACGGAGGAGCGTCCTCTCGGTGCCACTAGTTGGCAATCTCATCCGGATCCCATCGATAAACCGACTGCCGATAAGGGTCAACTGGTGGCTCCGGCTCCGGCTCTGAAGCTTGGTCTTGGCTCAGTACACATAAACGGCATCCAGCAACATGAGGTACGTGCCTGAAAGTAAATCAAACAAGGATGGTGCAGGCAGGGTAATAATCTTACAATATTTTTCATCAAACATCAATTTATACTTAAGCAACTTCTTCTTATCTTTAACAATAAAATCATGTGCTATCATACTCTTATAATTTAGAAAAGCCGGGGCCAGCAACTTTTCTTCCTTGTCATGATGCCTAATAGGTATTCTAAAGTGTTCAGCAAGGCGTGAAGCAAAGATGCCTCCAAAGATGGGACCCTTTGTACGGTTCAGGCTTAATCGTTTAGCAACAACAACACCCAAGCTAAAAGTTGTATCTCGCAACAAAGCATGGAACAAAATAACAATATCAGGGGCACTAAGATTCGCACTGCTCCCGCGATCAATTAAACATCTACTAGAAAATATCGCAAAGTAGCGTACAACAGGAAAATGTATACTAGTAATTCTTGCCCCCGAAACATGCCTCGTTCCCCTACAGCTATCATATCGATAAACCCCTCAACATCCTTACGATGTGGTTCCTCAAGACTACCAGCAAAGGGTATCTTACATACTTGACAAAATTCATAAAACGACATCTCCTTAACCTCATCATATAAATGAAACTCAACTGAAGGTGGTGATTTCTTAGCATGAAAATGGAAGTTTTGCGTGAAAATATTAGTGAGCATGAGATAATGTTCACACTAGTCGTGGCGGAAGTCGGTGAGGCCTGCATTCTCCGCCAAATAATAAAAGTCTTTATAAATCCTGGTTGCTTCCAAAAACTCATTGCAAGGCCATTCACACGACCTAACATCCGCAGTGCAAGGAAGATTGCGTTTGGGCTTCTTATTCTCCTCCTTTTTCTTATCCTTTGAGCTTTGACTAGACGAGCCTCTCAATAATCTTCTCATCATTTTCTTCCTCTTAAAATTTCTGAAATTTTAGTGACTTAAAATAAAATTGAACCAAACTCAACAAGATTGATAGCAACTACTCCCACAAGTGCCTAGAGACTATATAATGCATTAGAACTACTTGGGACCACATAAATTTGACATGCAAGCTCAAGAACAGGGTCACCTAAGCAGCAAAAATTTGTAATAAATAAAGAACTAGAACAAAAACTAATTGGACCATTGGAGGAGTCACATACCGAAGAACAATCTCCCCCAAACAGTTTTGTGAATGGAGCTTTGAGCAAGGAGATCAAAAATGGCAACAAGATGAGCTAGAACTCGTGCTTGAGCTGGTTGGTGATTTTTTTCGGACGAAGAAGGAGTGTGTGGGTGCTGGAGTAAGTGGAGGGGGGTCACATGGGGCCCACGAGGCAGGGGGCGCACCATGTACCCTCGTGGCCAGGTGCTGGCTTCCCCTGCTGTGTTCTCAGTGCCAAATTCTTAAATATTTTCGAAAAAAATCATATTTCATTTTCGGGGCATTTGGAGGACTTTTATTTTTGAGGTAATTTTTTTTATTGCACGGATAATTCTGAAAACAGACAGAAAATACTAATTTTTCTTTATTTAATCTAATTGACAGAAAGTAAAAGGAGGGTAAAGAAAGTTGTGCTATCTAAATTCAACCATCTCATGCTCATCAAAAGGAATCCATTAACAAGCTTCATCAGGTCTTGTTAATAAACTCTTTCCAAATAACATGAATCCGAAGAATTTTCTAATAATAATAGGTTACCTCAATGGGAATATGTATGTCCCCAACAATAAGAGTATCATATTTCTTATTGTCAGTAGGAAGAGGAAATACAAAACCTCCAATAGTAATCGTTGAAATTTTTTCAATAAAATTGATATTGTGGACCTGAGGTTGTTTCCTCGGAAAGTGTACCGTATGCTCATTACCATTGACATGAAATGTGGCATTGCCTTTGTTGCAATCAATAACAGCCCCTACATTATTCAAAAAGGGTCTACCAAGGATAATAGACATACTATCATCCTCGAGAATATCAATGATAACAAAGTCCGTTAGAATAGTAACATTTGCAACCACAACAGGCACATCCTCACAAATACCGACAGGTATAGCAGTTGATTTATCGGCCATTTGCAAAGATATTTCAGTAGGTGTCAACTTATTCAAATCAAGTCTACGATATAAAGAGAGAGGCATAACACTAACACCGGCTCCAGGCAAGCATGGTGGAAATTTAAACTTCAGGTATTTTTATTTTATTTGTAATAATGTATTTCATATACTTAGCATACGGATTAGTTTTGAGAATATCAGTCAAACGCATACGCAAAAAGATCGGTCTAATCATTTCAGCAAAGCGCTCAAAATCCTCATCATCCTTTTCCTTAGATGGTTTGGAAGGAAAAGGCATGGGTTTCTGAACCCATGGTTCTCTTTCCTTACCGTGCTTCCTAGCAACAAAGTCTCTCTTGTCATAACATTAATTATTTGATTGTGGATTATCAAGATCAACAGCAGGTTCAATCTCTACATCATTGTCATTGCTAGGTTGAGCATCATCATCAACATCATTATTAACATTATCACTAGGTTCATGTTCATTACCAGATTGTGTTTCAGCATCAGAGATAGAGATATCATTGGGATTCTTAGGTGTGTCAGCAACAAATTCACTAGAAGCATGAAAAGTCCTATCATTTTTCTTTTTCTTCTTCTTAGAAGAACTAGGTGCATCTACGTTAGCTCTGTAAGAATCTTGCTCAATTCTCTTAGGGTGGCCTTCAGGATAAAGAGGTTACTGAGTCATTCTTCCACCTCTGGTCACTACTCTAATAGCATTATCATTTTTATTACTATTTAAATCATTGAGCAAATCATTTTGTGCTTTATGTACTTGTTCTACTTGAGTGGTAACCATAGAAGCATGTTTACTAATCAGTTTAAGTTCACCTTTAACTCTAGACATATAATCACTCAAGCGTTCAATCATATAAGCATTACGTTGCAATTGCCTACCTGCATAAGCATTGAAGTTTTCTTGTTTGACAATAAAGTTGTCAAACTAATCTAAGCATTGGCTAGAAGACTTATAACGAGGAATATCACCTTCATTAAATCTATAAAGAGAATTTAACTTTACTACATCTGTCGGGTTATCAAGACCATGTATTTCTTCAATAGGTGGTAAATTCTTAACATCTTCAGCATTAATACCTTCTTCTTTCAAAGATTTCTTTGCCTCTTGCATATCTTCAGGACCAAGAAATAGAACACCCCTTTTCTTCGGAGTTGGCTCAGGAGTTGGTTCAGGAAATACCCAATTATTTTCAATACTCAACATATTATTCAATAGCAATTCAGCTTGATCGACAGTTCTTTCCCTGAAAACACAACCAGCACAACTATCGAGGTGTTCTCTCAAAGCATCGGTCAGACCATTATAAAAGATATCAAGTATTTCATTTTTTTGAGAGGATGATCAATCAAAGCATTAAGTAATGGAAGAAGCCTCCCCCAAGCTTGTGGGAACCTCTCTTCTTCAATTTGCACAAAATTATATATTTCCCGTAAGGCAGCTTGTTTCTTATGAGCGGGAAAATATTTAGCAAAGAAGTAATAAATCACATCCTAGGGACTACGCACACAACCAGGATCAAGAGAATTAAACCATCTATTAGGATCACCCTTCAACGAGAACGGAAATAACTTAAGGATATAGTAGTAACAAATTTTTTCCTCATTGGTGAATAGGGTGGCTATATCATTCAACTTAGTAAGATGTGCCACAACAGTTTCAGATTCGTAGCCATGGAAAGGATCAGATTCAACCAAAGTAATTAACTCGGGATCGACAGAGAAATCATAGTCCTTATCAGGAACACAGATAGGTGAAGTAGCCAAAGCAGGGTCATATTTGTTCTAGCATTCAAAGACTTTTCTTTCAGCTTAGATAATAAATTCTTAAGATCATATCTATCATTGCAAGCAAGAATGTCTCTAGCAGTTTCTTCATCCATAACATAACCCTCAGGAACAACAGGCACTTCATATCTAGGAGGAGAATCTTCATCATCAATTTCATCAATATTATCAGTTTCAATAATTTCATTCTCTCTAACCTTAGCAATTTGTTCATCAAGAAATTCACCTAGTGGCGCAGTATTATCAAGCATAGAAGTAGTTCCATCATACATAGAAGAAGTAGCATCATCAAGAACATGCAACATTTCAGATTCAATAGCAGGAGTAGGTGTCGCAAATTTACTCACAACAGAGGGTGAATCAAGTGTAGAGCTAGATGGCAGTTCCTTACCTCCCCTCGTAGTTAAGGGAAAGATCTTGGTTTTTGAGTCTTTCAAGTTCTTCATAGTGATCAAAAGATATAAATCCCAAGTGACTTAAAGAATATTGTTGTGCTCGCCGGCAACGGCGCCACAAAATAGTCTTGATAACCCACAAGTGTAGGGAATCGCAACAGTTTTCGAGGGTAGAGTATTCAGCCCAAATTTATTGGTTCGACACAAGGGGAGCCAAAGAATACTCCCAAGTATTAGCAGTTGAGTTGTAAATTCAACCACACCTGGAAGACTTAATATCTGCAGCAAGGTAATTTCGTAGCAAAGTAATATGGAAGTAAAGGTAACAGTGGCAAAGTAACGATAGTAGTTTTTCTAGTGATTGTAAAAGTAGCAGCGAAAAAGTTAATAATCAACAAGCAATGTGTGAAAACCTCGTAGGCACTGGATCAGTCATGGATAATTATGTCGGATGCGATTCCCCATGTAATAGTTATAACATAGGGTGACACAGAACTAGCTCCAGTTCCTCAATGTAATGTAGGCATGTATTCCGAATATAGTGATAAGTCCTTATGGGAATGAACTTGCATGACATCGTTTGTCCTACCCTCCCGTGGCAGCGGGGTCCTATTGGAAACTAAGGGATATTAGTGCCTCCTTTTAATAGAGTCCCGGACCAAAGCATTAACACATAGTGAATACATGGTCTCCTCAAACTAAGGTCATCACCGGGAGTGGTACCGATTATTGTCACTTCGGGGTTGCCGGATCATTACATGTAGTAGGTGACTATTGACTTGCAAGATAGTATCAAGAACATACATATATTCATGTAAAAATAATAGGTTCAGATCTGAAATCATGGCACTCGGGCCCTAGTGACAAGCATTAAGAATGGCAAAGTCATAGCAACATCAATCTTAGAACATAGTGGATACTAGGGATCAAACCCTAACAAAACTAACTCGATTACATGGTAAATATCATCCAACCCATCACCATCTAGCAAGCCTACGATGGGATTACTCACGCACGGCGGTGAGCATCATGGAATTGGTGATGGAGGAAGGTTGATGATGACGATGGCGACGATCTCCACTCTCTGGAGCCCCGAACGGACTCCAGATCAGCCCTCCCGAGAGAAATTAGGGCTTGGCGGCGGCTCCGTATCGTAAAACGTGATAATTCCTTCTCTCTGATTTTTTCTCCTCCGAAGTGAATATATGGAGTCGGGGTGATATCGGTGGAGCCTCAGGGGGCCCGCGAGGCAGGGGGGCGCACCCCCACCCTCGTGGACAGGGTGTGGGCCCCTGGTCTGGTTCTTTCCTAGGATATTTTTTATATATTCCAAGATAAATCTCCGTTGATTTTCAAGTCATTCCGAGAACTTCTATTTATGCACAAAAATAACAACATGGCAGTTCTGCTGAAAACAGCGTCAGTCCGGGTTAGTTCCATTCAAATCATGCAAGTTAGAATCCAAAAGAATGGAAGAAATGTTTGGAAAAGTAGATACGTTGGAGACGTATCACCCTACTTCAATAAGGTATGACCTCGCTGATTTTAAAGGGGATGGTATTGGATTCATTCACTTGCATTCCCGCTAGCACTACAAAAAGCTCCAGTATTAAAGCCCCTATAGAAGTTGTGCAGCCTTTCCTCGGGTTCGTAGAGTCGGGTTTACCGTTTACCCGCAACGGAGGAGCCGCCCCCACCAACCAAAGTAGGTAGCCGGCCACAGTTCATAATGCACTCTTCACACAACAGATCCACTTTGAAGTTGACTTATTCACTCGGCCAATCGTCGGAATGTGTACAAGATACCATAAGGGCCGAATATATCAATAGCACCCTTGTCTAAAGCTTCGAATGAGGCTGAATATCCGAAACGCAGGAATGATCTGACTAGAAAGTCATTCAAAACTTGATCGAAGAACCAGCGTTTATTCAACAAGCTATAGAGTCGATTACAAAAAATACTAGCTTGAAAGGATCGTTGGAATTGATCCGCTATAAGATTTACAATATACACTTGAGAAGCACTTGAAGTACTAAACATAATAGGTATTAGTTTTGTAACGGTTAGGGCAGCAAACTCGGATTCGGCAATAATCTCATTTTTGGTAGTACGAAGGGGGAATTGGCCCAAACATTGGATAGGGGTAAACACACAGCCGGGTGCCGGCGGCTTATTCAAGTGCCCCCCCGAACCGCACGACATTTTTGCCTATTACACGGCTCACAAACTCTGATTGGGGTGGGGCTACCTATTATTCATAGGCGGTACGTACGGCGCACGCAGGGCGTCGGTTTGCAGCGTGGATTGTCTATGCGTTTCCTACAGAGTGTAATGGAACCACGCCCAGCTCCGCTGAGACAATAGAAAAGAACAGAACAGCCGGAGGCGAAGAATAGTGTATAGCCAAGGGGCTTTCGTCATCCGTAAAGGACCTAACGGAAGACCGTGCTCCGAAGTGTGCACTTCGAGTTTTGTTTTAAGAACATTTGGCCTTACCCCTTCATTTTGAGACTTGTCTAGGTAGAATCGTCAAGATTGAACCGAGGCCCGCCCGGGCATCACCGGGGGACAACCATACCAACTAGTAGGGTTTCTTTCTGAAGTTTCCTCCCGGGGACCTTAAATCATTGAATTCATAGGCATAGGGGCGTCCCAGGGAGTGGTTCATTCAATGAGAAAGAAAGATAGGAGGGCAGGATTCGTCGTTTCAGGCTAATTCATTCTAGTAAAAAAGGGGAAGGGAGTCACCTAAGCTATGCGAAGGGAAGGAAGTCGTGGGATGAGCTGGAGGTCACTTTTCCTGATCCACCCCGAAGGGTTTTTTCCCTCTCTCGCCCCATCATCGTACCTAGCCCTGCTATAGGCTCAGCCCTATCTATTTATCTCTTTTTTTACTTGGAGATTTTTTGGATCTCTCTTGTTCATAGATCTTGAAAGCGGATCAATAGAAATTCCTCAAAGGATCTGTCTATAGAAAGATCTAGATCTCTATCATCATCAATCTCTATATCTATAAATAGAAGAACCCTCAAAGCCTGTCCCCGACGATTATGCCCCCTGGGCGAAAGAAAGGGGCCGCCATTCTCTTTCTTTCCTCAATCGTTCCGATCATTTCTCTCATTCCCTTTTGTTTGTTTTTTCGGGTTGGTTCGTTTCCTCCTCCTATCTACGCAATTCTCTGTCTTCGTTCATGATCATCTTAGGCGAAAGGATAGGTATAAATTTTGTGGAGAAGCGGCTATGGAAGGGTGATTTCCCCTTTTCCATTGAAGTAGGGAAGGGGGTGATTGATCTTTTTTGAATCAATCCTTAGTGACCAAGTGGTGGTATAAGCTTCATTGCGGATGAAAAGAAGTCCTTGTGAGCGGAGCTACAAAAGGAAGTTCAAGCTCTAGAAATCATCTAAATAGGGATTGGGCAAGCAAGCTGTTTGTTTATTTGATCTTACCCGGTTGTGACACGGGACGTGAAGTCAACTAAGTACATGTGTGTTCATAGTGTCCGCGGCACCTTCCTCCTTGCTGAGTATGGATGCTGAAGTTAGCTGGAGTGTGGGGCGAGTGCGTGGTAGATGGAACTCCTATTTACTGCATTTCTTCTCGCACTTCCAACTTGAGGAGGAAGAAGCATCTCTATTTGCATCTTCAATAGATAGGAAAAACGATCTTGACCTGAAGCCTTCGACCAAAGAAAGGGAGACTTGGTGAAGTCAGAGGTGGTTTTCCTTCCCTAGATTCATGGAAGGACTTTTTGAAGTTTGAGTGAGTAAGGAAAGTAAGGAAAGCGGGAAAGGTCCGATACAAAGAAAAGGGTTGCGAGGCTTAACGATTTAGAATATAGCTGTTGAGGTGGCACTTGTTCCCCCGGTGTCGGGGGAAACTGTCCTCCCACGAGCACCTATGGGACCGGAGCCCCTTCTACGTTGCGGTAAGGGAGCGGAGGGAGCACGGAGAGCAGATCGAGGAGCACACGCGGGCAGTTTACCCAGGTTCGGGCCGCGATGACGCGTAAAACCCTACTCCTGCTTTTGGTTGTATTAAGTTTTTGGGCTCGGGAGCTTGAAGATCTACAGTACCAGCTGCACCGAGCGAGGGAGTGAAGGAGTTTCTGGGATCGGACCCCCTCTACGTTGTGCATGGGCCTCCTTTTATAGCTCAAGGGGTCACCGACAAGTGCCAACGTAGAGGAGGGTAAAAGTGTAAATTTGGTGGTAGTTGCAACAGTGCATGAACAGTGGGTGAACAGTGGTCTTCACCTAACCTTGACGGTGGGGGACAAGGGCATTTAATGCCCGTCACCGTCGACCCCAAAAGCGTCTGTCCATGCGCCTCCATTCGCCACGGCGGTAGCCTCGTCACCGCGGCTCGCCAGCGTGTCCCTCAGGCTGCACAGCCATCTGCCACGCGCCCCTGGAAGGGCCCCAGGGCGACGCGTGGCCGAGTGAGCTGGAGCGCAGGGACACAGTGTGAGCTTCCCCCGGCAAGCACCTTGCCGGGGCCGCTGTCTTGCCGGGCCCGGAAGCTTGCCGCTTCCCGGGCCCTGCCGGGGCGCACGATGCGCCGCGATGTATCTTTTGTTGTGTTATTCTTTGGCCTTCCTGGCAAGCACCTCTTGCCACGGTCTTGTGCTGAAAAGATGTCCTTGAGCATGGTGCGGCCTTCCCGGCAAGCTCCTCTTGCCGGGGTCTTGTCTTCTAACTTTAATACTTTGTTCTTGAATGGCTTGAAGGGGTCTGGAGCGGGCCTCGGCAAGCGCGTTTTAAGCCCTGCCGCGGGAAGCTGCTACTGCCCGTGCACAAGTTGGGGTACTAGGGTACCCCTACCTTAGTACACCGACAGGAGCCCCCGGGCCTGGGCCACACACGGTGCCGAGCACTGTTGGGCCAGGCCCAAGACAGTGCACGGGCACACGCGGCCCATGGCGAGCCGTATCCCTCTCCGTATCCGCCACACCTCTCCCTAACGGCACGCGTCGATTGCGGCGTCGTGGGAGAGGTCGTGGCCCGTTCTTTAATGGGAAATGCGGAACCTCCCCCACTTCCCCCTTAAAAGCAGAGGAAACAGGGGCAGTGCCCCCCATCGTCTTCATTGCGCCTTGAGTCCTCAGAAACCCCCGCCGCTCCCTGCTTCTGCCCCTCCTCCACCGTCTTCCCCACTCGCCGTGCCGCCGTCCTCCCTCGTCGCCCCCGCCATGGCCCCGAAGAGCAACCAGGCGAAGAGCGACAAGGCGAAGAGCGACAAGACAAAGAAGGAGAAGTCCGAGCAGGCGGCGAGGCTAGCAGCCATGCGGAGGAAGAGGGTGGTCTTCCCGCCAAGGCTCGGCCCGAGGGAGCTGCGGGACATGTACTACTTGTTCTGGGCGAGGGAGACGAAGGATCATCCCCGCACCCAAGTCCTCCCCGCCGTGGCCGTCGACATGTTCCCGGGAGGTTACTACTTCTTCGCTGCATTCTTCTACTGCGGTCTTTGCCCTCCGTTCTCGGAGTTCTTCTGCGACGTGATGAATACGTACGGCTTCCGTCTCTTAGATTTCACCCCCAACGCCGTCCTCACCCTTGCCGTTTTCGCACATCTGTGCGAAAACTACGTTGGAGTCCACCCAAATGTAGCTCTTTTCCGCCACTTCTTCACGCCTAGAGTAGAGTCCGGATCCCCTCTCTCCGGCGGCATCTCTTGGATCTTCAGGCTGAACAAGAAATTGGCGTACTTGAAGGGAGAGCTCCGCGGCAAGTGGGCGGAGTGGAGGGCAGATTGGTGTTGCATTCTGGAAAAGGATCCCGAGCAGTTTACCTTGCCGCGCGAGACTGCCATAGTGCGCGACAAGGATTGGAGTGACTTGGCCCCGGAGGACGACAAGCTGCAGATTGCCTTAACTAGGATTCTTCGTCTCCGGGCTGCCAATCTGACTGTGGGTGAAGTTGGAGCTGATTTCCTCCGCCGCCGCATCGCCCCTCTGCAGGAAAGGAAGAGGCCTGCATGGGAATTCAGCAACGCGGCAGACCGCATGAGGCTGCGCCTCGGGTTGAACTACAACTTCACCGTCCTGGAGCTGAAGGGGATGGTCCGGGAACTGCTTAAACACGACCCCAAGCACCCGGATTGGTTCAAGCCATCGACCGAAGTAGTCCCTTTGTGCAACAACACCGCCCTGAGTGCCATCCGCACGGCAATGCCGGAGTGCGACTCCCACGGGGTCGTCCCCACTTGGCTGGAGCCCTCGGTGGAGACCGTGCAAGCCTTCTTCGACAACTTGGTTGAAAAACCACGCAACGTCGATGAGAGGAAGGGGCTCACCCGGGAGACCACCGCGCGGGACGTGGCGTACATTGCCTCCAGGATGGAGGAGGCCTCTGCGGCAGCAGCGGCAGGTGAGTTTGTATACACCGTTGATGAAGCGGAGGCGGCGGACGCGGTGAGCCAAGCCGAGGAGGAGGAGATCCTCAAGCTACTGCAGATCACGCCCGAGGAGTTTGCCGGGGAGCCCACCGGGGAGCCTGCCGGGATTGGCGAGGCTGCCGAGCAGGGAACCGAGTCCAGCAGGCCTGCCGAGGAGGAGGAGGAGGAGGAGGCCGAGTCCTGTGATTATGATGAAGACTCCAGCGGATCCTTGAATCTTGCCGACGACGCCTCCTCGTCCTCGGAGAACTCTCCGCCAGCACCAAGCCCAAGCCCTCCGCCGCAACCGAAGAAGCGCGCCTGCAAGGCCGTCGAGACGGCAAGGCCGCCGGTGCCTCAACAGCGACCGCAGCGCCGGGCAACGCGCGCCACCACGACGAGAAAGGTCGCCAAGGAGGTGCCCCGTGCCCGAGCGAAAAGCGGAGGGGGGTCTTCCCGGAGTGACTCCGGGGTACCTTCTGCTCCTCGGACCTCAACGACGACCGGTGCTGGGTCTTCACAGCCCGCAGCTCCGGAGCCCGCCAAGCGCCCGAGGGAGCCCTCTCATCCCGCTCCTCGCGCTGGAGCGGCCGAGGCGGGATTTGACTTCTCCGCTCACAGCTCCGACGAAGAGGAGGAAGAGTAAGTACTTGCAATTTTTATTTCCCTTGATTTTGTCTTGATTTCTCTTGCTTGGTTCTGACCTTGATCTTGTTTTGCAGGACCTTGACCCAGCGGATGGCGAAGAGGGCCAAGATCCCCGTGGTCGAGATCGAGGACGACGAGCCCGCCGCAGCGGCGGGAGACGCGCCGGCGGCAGACTTGCCGGATCAGCCTGCTGCTCCGAGGAGCAGCCCCCAGCACAGCCCCCAGCGTAAGTCTGGGTGTTCACTTCCCTGCTTGATGGGTGCGCTTGAGGTCGTTGTCAGTACTGATGTCTTGTTGTCTTGTGCAGAAGTGGAGCTGCAGCCGCAGGAGCACCAGGAGGTTGCCCCCGACGAGCCACTTGCTCCACCCTCCCCGCCAAGGACGAGCTCCCCGGCAAGGGACGGTGCTCCGCCAAGGATGGGTACTCCGCCAAGGGCGAGTACCCCACCAAGGGTGCGCACCCCGACAAGGGCGGACTCCCCGCCAAGGGGGGGCACCGGAGGCCCTCCGCCGGCGGGGACTTCTTCTACGCCGCCAAGGGATAACTCCCCGGCGAGGGACCCCGTCACCGAAGAGGCCCGCGCAGGTAAGCCCTTGTAGTTTCTTCTCCTCGAATTCTTCTTTTTGGATATTTGCTTGACAAATCTTTCTTTTCTTTTTCTTCTGTTAGATCCTCCCGCCCCGGAGGTGATGGAGACGGAGGCCACCGCCGAGGAGGGCGTGCATGGCGACGGCGGCAACGCCACTACTGCTGAGGGAATGGCTGGGGCTGACGAGCCAGCCGTCGAGGAGACCGCTCCGACTGCCGACGCCGCGGCTGGGGAAGGGACCCGCGACCACACTGCTGGCCCGGAGGCTGCAGGAGCGTCAGACGCTGCACCGGCCGCCGACCCCTCCGCCTCCGCGGAGCGGTCGGGTGTCTATCTGGAGGCCGCCAACGGGGTCTTCATTCAAGTCCCGTGGGCGTCCTCGTATAGGGCACCCGCGGAGGGAGAGACCTTCGACGGAGATGTTCTCGCCTCCGCCGGGCTGAAGGTTGTGGATGCGCCCGGAAGCAGCGACGAGCCCGAAGAGGAGCGACTCCTTCGCCGGCTCCTGTCTTTGTACCAGGCCAGGCAGGCAAAGCTGGAGTCTCGGGAGGCTCGGGCTGCCAAGGCTGGTGCTGACCTGGAGAAGCGCGCCGCGGAGCTCCGTGCCGCCAACCAGGCGGCCCTCCGGAACTTGGCGGAGGAGCGCGAGGAGCTTGCTGGGGCACAGCAAGCATTCGTCCTCGAAAAGGCCGCGGTCGAGGAGCAGCAGCGTCTGGCCGCCGAAGAGCTGTCTCGGCGGGAAGGGGCGCTCAACCAGTTGAAGGTTGACCTCGACAGCCACGAGGACGACCTCACCGCCCGGGAGCAGGCTATTGGCGGGGCTCTGCGGGAGGCGAGGGATGCTGCCGCTGCCGCAGAGACCGCCAAGAAGGATTTGGAGGCCAGAGTGGCGCAGTTGGAGCTGTTCTTGAAGGCAAGCGAAGACAGGGTCACCGCGCTCAATGTGGAGCGGGAGAAAGATGCCCATACCAACTCGGAGTTGCAAATCCGCCTCCCCGAGAAGGGTAAAGAGCTCACTGACGCCAGGGACTCCATTGCTGATCTAAAACTAAAGGTCTCCACCCTTACTGACTCGCTTGACGCTGCCCGGGACCGCGAGACGAAGCTGAAGGACGATCTCCGTGCTGAGAGGGCCGTGTTGGAGAGCACCGCCGTCTCGGAGAACCAATTCCAGCAGACGGTGGAGCGATGGACTGAGGACCTCGTCACCTCCGCCGCCAACATAGACATGGAGATGATGGCGCTGAGGGCGGAGCATCTCGTGTACTCCCCCGACGAGAACCTCCCCCACAGCGCCAAACTGAGTCTGTTCTTAAGGGGAGTGGCGCCGGCACTTGCGCGGCTGTGGGAGAAGATCCCCGAGCAGCTGGCCGACGAGGCACGCCGGCTCTGCATGGGCACCATGGAGTGGGTGCTATCGAAGATTGTCTACCGCAACCCCGGCATCAACCTCGTCAACGTCCTCCGCACCTTGCCGCCCGAGGCTGATCATGAGGCGTTGAAGGCCCAAGTTGCCCACATTGTAGCCAAGGTGGGCAAGATCCAGAGGGTCGAGGGAGATCGTAGGAATTAGGCTTCTTGCTTCCTTTGCCGCTGCCAATTAAGTCATAGACAGTAGTTGTTTAGAACAGCGGCAAAGTATCTTTGTAATATATACTTTTATTTTGGGTAATCAATGCAGTGTTATCTCCCTTGCTTTTGGTCCTTCACTTTGTATGCTTTTTACCCTACGCTTTTTAGGGAACTTGCCGGCAAGGGGCCCTTGCCGCGAGCGCTAAGTTCGGGACTCTTAGCAGCCTGCTAGCAAAGACCTTGTCGGCAAGAGACCTTGCCGCAGCTAGTCGCAGCACACTTAGATTGCTGAGCGAACTCGAAAACGAAGTAAGGGCGCGACACTTGTCGCAGCTCACTTAAGCCGTTGAGCGTGCTCGAAACAAAGTAAGGGCGCGGCTAGCAACGGGTAGGTTCCTCTGCGCACAGGTTTCCCATACAAAGTGTGGTTGTTCAAGGAAGATAACGGAAAATTTAAAAATTTGAATGCTCAAACTTTGATAACTTAGCTTTCATTGGATTGTTTGCTTCCCGGCAAGACTTTTCTTTCTTGAACAGCACTTGGTCTATACTTCTATCTCCTTCCCCCCCCGGCAAACTTGTGCGCGAGGAACACTCCTTCTGTTTCAGAGAGAAAGACCAAAAAGAAGGAAATACAAGCACGGGGCCTTGCGGCTTATTACTACTTACCGGGAGTGTGTGCTGCACAAGATGTCAGATGATACATGCAAGTAAAGGGAAAAGCACGAAATGACAAATGTTGCGAAGCACAAAAGTTTTACTGATGCACGGGGTCTGCGCCCGGCTTTGTACAAAGGTTTACATGCGACTGCGGCAATACTTGTACAAAAGGTGGTTGCCGGAGCGGATCACGGCAACCGCACCTTATGGGTGAAACTTGCGAAGATGCTCTATGTTCCAGGAGTTGCTCACCGGTAAGCTTTCTTTGGTCTCAAGGCGGACAGCGCCGGGCCTCGTGACTTGTCTCGCCCGATAAGGGCCTTCCCACTTCGGCGTCAACTTGTTGTAGTTCTTGGCGGACTGAACGCGCCGAAGAACAAGGTCGCCTTCCTCGAGACTCCTGGCCTTGACCTTGCGGCTATGATAGCGATGCAAGGCTTGCTGATATCGAGCAGCTCGTACAGCAGCCTGGAGACGTCCCTCCTCGAGGAGCAATGCATCATCTTGCCGCAGTTGCTCTTGCTCGAGCTCGTCGTAAGCGAACACTCGAGGAGATCCGTATACGAGTTCCGTGGGGAGAACTGCCTCTGCTCCATAGACAAGAGCAAAGGGCGTCTGTCCGGTGGCTCGATTTGGTGTCGTCTTGATTGACCAAAGAGCCGCCGGCAACTCCTCTATCCAGTTTCTTCCACACTTGTGCAGCCTGTCAAAGGTTCTTGTCTTCAGTCCGCGCAGCACTTCAGCATTGGCCCTCTCCGCTTGACCGTTGCTTCTTGGGTGAGCAACAGAAGCAAAGCAGACCTTGGCGCCAAGGTCTTGGACGTACTGCATGAAGGTGCGGCTTGTGAACTGTGTGCCGTTGTCGGTGATAATCCTGTTAGGGATTCTGAAACGGCAAACTATTGATCTGAAGAACCTGACTGCTGACTGTGCTGTAACCTTTCTCACTGGTTCCACTTCTGGCCACTTTGTGAACTTGTCGATTGCAACGTACAAGTACTCAAAGCCCCCGACGGCGCGGGGAAAAGGGCCGAGGATATCGAGCCCCCAGACCGCGAAGGGCCAGGATAAAGGGATCGTCTGGAGAGCTTGAGCTGGGTGGTGAATTTGCTTGGCATGGAACTGGCACGCTTCACACTTGGTTACTTGTGCAGTTGCATCTTGGAGGGCTTCTGGCCAAAAGAAACCTTGCCGGAACGCCTTCCCGGCAAGTGCTCTTGCGCCAATGTGGTGACCACATATGCCTCCATGTATCTCTGCCAACAGCTTCTGTCCATCTTCCCGGGAAATGCACTTCAATCTGACACCATTGAGTCTTCTTCTGTACAGTTCGTTGTCGATGAACTAGTACATACTTGACTGCCTGGTTATCTTCTCTATCTCTTCTGGTTCTTCGGGAAGTTCTCCAGTCTGGAGAAAACGAACGATTTGCTGTGCCCATGCTGGAGCTTGCGGCTCAACAACAAGGACTAAAGGCATCAGCGCTGCTGTGGGAACCTCAGCTTCTACGACAAGAACCTGTGGTTCTGCCGGAGCCGAGGGTTCCCCGGCAAGCCTGCCGGGGCAAGGCTTGTCGGGAACGCATGCTTCAGCTGTACAGACCCTTGGGTCAGCAGGAGCAGACTGTTCCTCAGCATCTTGGTTGTTGATCTTGGAGACCTTGGCGGCGGCTTCGGGAAGATCCGCCGGTAAGTAGTCGCCGGAGACCAACTTCCTTTTCTTGCTCTGCCCAACTGATGGTGTAACGGATGGCTGAGTTAGCTTGAGCATGAAGGTCCCTGGTTCCACAGGTAACTTCATTGCAGCGCACTTTGAGAGGCTATCTGCGATATCATTCTGAGCTCTTGGGACGTGCTCCATCTGCAAGCCCTCAAAGTGTTCTTCAAGCTTCCTCACTTCATCGACATAAGCTTCCATCAAGGGACTCTGATAACTTTTATTCACTTGTCGGACCACCAATTGTGAATCTCCCCGCACAATCAACTTCTTGATCCCAAGTTTGGCCGCAATTCTGAGGCCGGCAAGCAGTCCTTCATACTCAGCAGTATTGTTTGTCGCTTGCTCCTTGGGAAAGTGCATTTGAACAACATACTTGAGGTGCTCTCCGGTGGGCGCTATGAGCAACACGCTGGCACCGGCGCCTTGCAGCGAGAAGGCACCATCGAAGTACATTATCCACTCCTTGCTTGCTTCTTGGACGGGGATGCTTGTCTCTGGAACTTCTTCATCCGGTGTTGGGGTCCATTCCGCTATAAACTCTGCCAAAGCTCTGCTCTGTATGGTTGAAGTACTCTCAAACTTGAGACCAAAGCTTGACAGCTCCAGTGCCCACTCGACGATCCTGCCTGTTGCCTCTGGATTTTGCAATATCCTCTTCAACGGAAAGCGAGTGACCACTGTTATCTCATGTGCTTGGAAGTAATGGCACAGCTTTCTTGAGGCCATGAGGAGGCCGAAAAGAAACTTTTGCACCCCAGAGTATCTTGACCTAGCCCCCTGCAAGAGGGAACTTACAAAATAAACTGGGCGCTGCACCATCTTCCTTCGCACTTCTTCTCGTTCCTGCGCAGACTTGTCCTTGTCGGGGCCAGAGCTTGTCGGGGAAGCCCTCTGCTTGTCGCTGGGCGCGCTTGCCGGGGATGTGGGTTCCTCATCTACCTCCCTCTCCACTACTAATGCAGCACTAACGACTTGATTGGTCGCCGCTAAGTACAACAGCAACTTCTCTTGTGGCTTAGGTGCGACAAGTATTGGAGTGGAGGATAGGTATCCTTTCAAGTCTTGCAGCGCAGCCTCCGCTTCCGGAGTCCATTTCATAGGACCTGCCTTTTTCAAGATTATGAAGAAAGGCAGGACGCGTTCTGCAGACTTTGAAATGAACCTACTGAGGGCAGCCACACAACCAGCAAGTCTCCTTACGTCTTTGATGCGCTACGAGGCTTCGATCTGCTTGATGGCTTTAATCTTGTCGGGATTGGCTTCAATCCCCCTCTGGGACACGAAGAACCCGAGAAGCTTGCCGGAGGGGACCCCGAAGACGCACTTCTCGGGGTTCAACTTGAGCTGTATCTTGCACAGATTCTCAAAGGTTTCTTCTAAGTCTTTGATCAGGGTATCCTTGCTCTTGCTCTTGACCACTATATCATCCATGTAGGCCTCTACATTTCTGTGTATCTGTGGCTCAAAAGTAGTGTGCACCACCCTTGCAAACGTTGAGCCTGCATTCTTCAATCCAACGGGCATGCGTATGAAGCAGTATGTGCCGCATGGAGTAATGAATGAAGTCTTTTCTTCATCTTCCTTGGCCATGAATATCTGGTGGTAACCTGAGTATGCATCAAGGAATGAAAGAAACTCACATCCGGCGGTGGAGTCAACAATCTGGTCAATACGCGGCAAGGGAAGTCTATACAAAGTCTCCACTTCCCATTGGCCTTGCGCACAACAACTGGATTGGCCAACCACGTAGGATGGATTACGCCTCTAACCAGGCCTGCTGCTTCCAACTTCTTTATCTCTTCGGCAATGAACTCTTGGCGCTCCACGGCTTGCTTCCTGACCTTCTGCTTGACGGGCCGCGCATGAGGACAAACAGCAAGCTTGTGCTCAATTACCTTCCTGGGAACGCCGGGTATGTCAGACGGTTGCCATGCGAACACGTCGACATTCGCCCGCAGGAAGGCAACGAGCGTGCTTTCCTATTTGGGGTCGAGTGTAGCACTGATGGTAAAGGTACCACCAGTGCCGTCCTCCTTGGCGGACACCTTCTTGGTTGCCGGTGGAGCTGACATTCCTTTCTTACACTTGTCGGTGGAGCTCGATGGTGCGTCCTCGACGGCAGCGCAGCACTCCGAAGAGGTGCGTTTGCCGGAGTGGGCCCCAGAGCTCTTACCGGACTTGGTCTTGGTCTTCCCCCCGGGAGCTTCAGCGGCAAGTGTTTTGCTGTCTGCCGCGGCTGCCGCATCCTAGTAGATCTTGTCGGCGCAAATAAGCGCATCTTTCTTGTCGCCGGGGACAGAGATGACGCTTATCGGCCCTGGCATCTTGAGCATATTGTACGCGTAGTGGGAAGCTGCCATGAACTTGGCGAGCGCAGGACGGCCAAGTATCCCATTATAAGGTAATGGGATATCGGCGACGTCGAACGTGATCCTCTCTATCCTGAAGTTGAGCTCCCCACCAAAGGTCACTGGCAGTGTAACCTTCCCCTTCGGCTTGCTCCTTCCCGGGTTGATTCCTTGGAACGTCCCGGTTTCTTCGAGCTCGCTCTCGGGGATCTGCAGTTTCTTGATCACAGCGGAGGAGATTAAGTTGAGGCCGGCCCCGCCGTCAACCAACATCTTGGTGACCTTGAGGTTGCGGATTGTTGGTGAAACCAACATCGGCAAGCACCCGACCGCGGTTGTGCGGTCGGGGTGATCCTCATGGTCGAAGATGATGGGCGTGCCGGACCATTTCAGGAGCCTGCGTGACTCGACGGGTGGCTCAGCTGCATTCACCTCCCACACCCAATGCTTGAGTTGGCGGTGGGAAGTGTGCAGAAAGGCACCTCCATCGACGCACAGGACTTCTGTGGCCTTCTGGAACTCCTGCTCGCTGTTGTCTCCTTCATCCATATCTTCATTATCGTCCTCGTCTTCATCCTTGTCGCGGCCCCGGGGAGGTCGGTCTCCTTGCCGCTGCTTGGCTTTGCCGTGGCATCCTCCCCGGCCGTTGAACGGCCGCTTCTTGCTGGGCTCTCCTCCGCCTCCCTGGGCCTTCTCCTTGTCGCGACGCTCGTATTCAGCCTTCTGCTGCTCTACGAGGTACTCTACCCTTTTGCAGTTTTGGAGGTCGTGGCCCTTGGTTCGGTGGATCTTGCAGTACTGCTTGTCGGAGCCGTCCTGCTTGTCGGCCGCCGCTACAGGGGCGGGCTCCTTGCCGGAGCCACCAGCCTGTGTCTTCTTGGCGGGAGCCTCCTTGCCGGACTGCTCGACAACCAGTACCTCCTTGTTCTTGTTTTTCCTGTTGTTCCGTCGCCGGCCTTTCCTTGCCGGGGCGGCATCCTCACTGTCGCTTCCTCCTGCGCCAGTATCTTCTCCGGGGAGTCTCCTCCCCTCTTCAGCACGTGCACATTTGTCAGCCAGAGCGTAAAGCTCGCTGACGTCCCGGATCTTGGTCATGGCCATCTCTTCCCTCATCCGGCGGTTACGCACGTTCTGGTGGAACGCGCTGATAACCGCGGCAGGGTGGACATCGGGGGTGTTGTGTTGTACACGGCTGAACCTTTGGATATATTTGCGCAGGGACTCTCCCCCCTTCTGAGCTAAGATGTGGAGATCGCTCTCCTGGCCGTGGGGTTTGTGGCCGCCTGTGAAGGCGCCGACAAACTGGTGGCACAAATCCGCCCATGAAGAAATGGAGTTCTCCGGCAAGTGCATAAGCCAAGACCTAACGTTTGGCTTAAGCACGAGCGGGAAGTAGTTGGCTAGGATCTTCTCGTCGCGTCCCCCGGCAGCCTGCACCGCAATGGTGTAGATGTTGAGGAACTCCGAGGGGTGCGTTTTGCCGTCGTACTTCTCGGGTACGTCGGGCTTGAAATTCTTCATGCTGGGCCACTGGACTTGCCGCAACTCTCGGGTGAACGCAGGGCAACCTGCCGCGTATGGCAAGTCGCCTGGTTCACCGGGCGCGTGCACGTCGACAGTGGTCCCAGCGCGCTGATCGGACTGTCTCCTGGCTTCTCGTCGACGCTCGATACGAGTTCGAGCGTCCTCTTGTCGCCTGTCGTCGAGGACTTGGCGATGATCGCGGCGAGCCCGCGGATCCGACGATGTCGTGGAGTCGTCGTCGACGTTGATCCGGCGGGGCAGCGTTTTCTGCTTCCGCGGCGGGGAGTGCACGGTAGTTGCACCCCCGGCGGTCTTGTCGCCATCGGCCTTTGCTTGGTCAACTTGCCGCGGCCGTGAAGTTGCCGGCTGCTGCGGCGCGTCGTTGTTGGCGAAGGCGATGAGGCTCTGGATCGTCGCCCTCCAGTCTTCGGCCTTGTTCGCCGCTGGAGGGAAGTCGAGGAGCAGCTGAGCCCTGGCCAGGGCTTCAGCTGGGGAGGAGGGAAACGGCGGCGAACGGTGCGAGGAGCGGGACACGCTCGGACTTCTAACCACGTTAGAAGGAGCACGTTCCCGTCCCGGCGACCGCGCCTTGCTCGTGCCGGGGCGTTGGCCTTGAGCGTCCCGTGATTCACCGGCCTGGCCACGCCCCAGCAAGCGGATGGTACCTCCGGTACCACGTCGCTTCTGGTGTGGCACCTCCTGAGAGGGGCGTGGTGCGTGTACGGACACCGAGGCCTTGGAGTTCGCCCGGTCGTCCGTCTTGTCCTTGGACTTGGTGGCGCCGTGAGTGTCCCCACCGGCGTCCACCCTTCCGCCGACGCCTCCCCCACCAACCGTCGGCTCTGGTGGTGGTAGGATCGACACAAACGGGCCTCCAACCTCCGAAGCCTTCTTCTTCGGAGGCATGTTGATGTAGCCGATGAAGTTGGAGAGGTTGATGAAGAATGCGCCCGCGTGAGCGCCTGATCAGGTTCGCACAACCTCGACGCCCCCTACCTGGCGCGCCAAAGATGTCGGGGGAAACTGTCCTCCCACGAGCACCTATGGGACCGGAGCCCCTTCTACGTTGCGGTAAGGGAGCGGAGGGAGCACGGAGAGCAGATCGAGGAGCACACGCGGGCAGTTTACCCAGGTTCGGGCCACGATGACGCGTAAAACCCTACTCCTGCTTTTGGTTGTATTAAGTTTTTGGGCTCTGGAGCTTGAAGATCTACAGTACCAGCTGCACCGAGCGAGGGAGTGAACGAGTTTCTGGGATCGAACCCCCTCTACGTTGTGCATGGGCCTCCTTTTATAGCTCAAGGGGTCACCGGCAAGTGCCAATGTAGAGGAGGGTAAAAGTGTAAATTTGGTGGTAGTTACAACAGTGCATGAACAGTGGGTGAACAGTGGTCTTCACCTAACCTTGACGGTGGGGGACAAGGGCATTTAATGCCCGTCGCCGTCGACCCCAAAAGTGTTTGTGCATGCGCCTCCGTTCGCCACGGCGGTAGCCTCGTCACCGCGGCTCGCCAGCGTGTCCCTCAGGGTGCAGAGCCATCTGCCACGCGCCCCTGGAAGGGCCCCAGGGCGACGCGTGGCCGAGTGAGCTGGAGCGCAGGCACACAGTGTGAGCTTCCCCCGGCAAGCACCTTGCCGGGGCCGCTGTCTTGCCGGGCCCGGAAGCTTGCCGCTTCCCGGGCCCTGCCGGGGCGCACGATGCGCCGCGATGTATCTTTTGCGGTGTTATTCTTTGGCCTTCCTGGCAAGCACCTCTTGCCAGGGACTTGTGCTGAAAAGATGTCCTTGAGCCTGGTGCGGCCTTCCCGGCAAGCTCCTCTTGCCGGGGTCTTGTCTTCTAACTTTAATACTTTGTTCTTGAATTTCTTGAAGGGGTTTGGAGCGGGCCTCAGCAAGCGCGTTTTAAGCCCTGCCGCGGGAAGCTGCTACTGCCCGTGCACAAGTTGGGGTACTAGGGTACCCCTACCTTAGTACACCGACACCCGGGGAAGGGATATATGCCCGTAGCTTTCTTCTGTCAATTCTTTCATATCAATGAAGTGGAAAAGTAACAGGATAAGGGACCCTTCTTTACAAAAAAAGTTGTCACTCCAAGAACTCAAATTCAACTATCTTTGGCAATATCCAGATTAGTCTTCAACTAGAAAAAGGATATGAATCTCCTTTGCTAAGTTTTCTTCTCCAACGGATGTAGCTAGCGGTAAAAGATTATATTCTTTCTGCAGTCTATATAGTTACGTCTTTCCTCTCCATATCTAAAGAGCTCTATTCACATAGACGCTCTCCTGACTCTCTATCATTTAAGAAAGTAGCAAATCCTTCTCTCTATTCTACTATCCGATCTCGTCTATTGAAAATCGATCTGAAATATGGTCATATCTTCGTTATCCCAATATTGAACCTTCTTACTTCTCTTCGCATCTCGAAAGACACAAAAGATCTATTATTAGCTTATTTATAATTTGTCGAATGTCCTTAAAAGCCTTGATTTTTGGCTTACAGCTTACTTGCCTTTTTCCTTAAAGCCTATATAGACAGACATAGACTGATATGTCAGTTGCTTGTCTTCAAGCCTCAACCTTATTCTGACTCCTACTAGGGCAATCAGGTTTAAGTTAAGCCCGAACAGCTTAGTTTTCCACTTCTCTTCCGACACAAGCTTCTTTGGCAAGCCTTCCACATCAACTGGAAATCCGGTAAGAAAGGCAAGGGGCGCAACGGCAAGGCAATCTCAAATCATAATGGGAGTTTAAGGTTTATTTAGATAGATTCGCCTTTGGAGTTGTTACAAAATTGGTTCTTTAAGAAGGAGCTCTTAGTATCGTTGATGCATCAAATGCAAGCTGTAAGGAAGAACAATTCTCTTACCAGACAAGAAAGAAATTCAATTAGTCCCACACTTCCCGCATAAATCGAGGAGTACGCAAGCATATTCATTTAATGGGACAGCTTTCCTTGGCTAGGCCCCTATGAAGAAAGATGCCAATTCCCAAAAGTAGTAACAATAGCAATAGCAGTAGGAGTAGCATTAGGAATTAAGACTGTCATGCCTCATTCATCGAAGTAGCAGTCCTTAGGGGCTGAAAAAGAGCCCAGATTCCCTGTAACAAGCTTGGAAAGGAAGAAGACACGAAGGGAGGTGTTCCGCTTAGCCTTTGCCCCTGTTTGATAGAAGTAGCTCTTTTGTTTGCCAGAATGGCTTGTTAGCAAGAAAAGCCTTCTTAGGAAGTGAAGAAGAATACACCTGCTTGAGAATGCCCTCTTGTTAATCTCAAAAGATGGAGGGGGCAGATTTCACTAAGGAAAGGAACTGAACTAATGGACGAGGAGGAAGAGAATATAGAAAAAAATAGACAAATTCCTTTTTTAATTATATGATAATTATGAGAACCAATCCTACTACTTCTTGTCCGGGGGTTTCCACAATTGACAGGTCGTATCGATCAAATTATTGGACCCGTGCTGGATCTCACTTTTTCCCCAGGCAAGTTACCTTATATTTATAACGCTTTGGTAGTCTAGAGTAGAGACACCACCGATAAGAAAATTAATGTGACTTGTGAGTTACAACAATTATTAGGAAATAATCGAGTTAGTGTTGTAGCTATGAGTGCTACGGATGGGTTGATGTGAGGAATGGAAGTGATTGACATGGGAACTCCTCTCAGTGTTCCGGTCGGTGGAGGTACTCTTGGACAAATTTTCAACGTTCTTGGGGAGCCTGTTGACAATTTGGGTCCTGTAGATAGTAGTGCAACATTCCCTATTCATAGATCTGCGCCTGCCTTTATCGAGTTAGATACGCAATTATATATCTTTGAAACAGGTATTAAGGTCGTCGATCTTTTAGCTCCTTATCGACGTGGAGGAAAAATAGGACTATTTGGGGCAGCTGGAGTAGGTAAAACAGTACTGATCATGGAATTAATCAATAACATTGCTAAAGCTCATGGGGGCGTATCCGTATTCGGTGGAGTAGGGGAACGAATTCGTGATGGAAATGATCTTTATATGGAAATGAAGGAACTCGGAGTAAGTAATAAAAGAAATATTGAGGAATCAAAGGTAGCTCTAGTCTACGGCCAAATGAATGGACCACCGGCAGCTCGTATGAGAGTTGGTTTAACTGCCCTAACTATGTTTGAATATTTCCGAGATGTTCATAAGCAAGAAATGCTTTTATTTATCGATATTATCTTTCGTTTTGTTCAAGAAGGATCAGAGGTATCCACTTTATTAGGGAGAATTCCCTCCGTAGTGGGTTATCAACCTACTCTTAGTACAGAAATGGGTTCTTTGCAAGAAAGAATTGCTTCGACTAAAAAGGGATCTATAACTTTGATTCAAGCAGTTTATGTACCTGCAGACGATTTGAACGACCCTGCCCCTGCCACTACATTTGCATATTTGGATGCTACTACCGTACTTTCCAGAGGATTAGCTTCCAAGGGTATTTATCAAGTAGTTGATCCTTTAGATTCAACCTCAACTATGTTACAGCCTCGGATCGTTGGCAACGAACATTATGAAACTGCGCAAAGAGTTAAGGAAACTTTAAAACGTTACAAAGAACTCTAGGACATTATCGCAATTCTTGTCTTGGATGAATTATCGAAAGAGGATCATTTAACTATAGCTTCAATGGCTAGTGTAGATATGATGCTTTTGCACACGACTGTAGTGATAACCCCGCTCATTTAACGTTCTTATCCTTCTTTAAAGTAATCCCCAATCTAGGTTCGTTTGAACTACTGCAGTATCCATTCAGTATCCTGAATATTTCTGAACTTATTTGACATGTTGTAGATCTGTAATTTTGTTGTTGATTTGCAAAACCTGTTTTTCCATAACTTTAGATATGCACATTTCATATCCTCAACGACGGTTTAACTTTAGAAAAATCATAATCCGGTAGGTATCATTAGGCCCCACTTAAACCGCCGTTGCAGTTGCCCTCTTAAGACTTCCGATGATTAATTCCGGTTTATTATTGCATATTTATTAATACCTGCTAGTCATTGATCATAAACCGGCCCTTCACTATAATTTCAGCTTTTTCCTTTGAAATGGCAAAGCAAGCCAAGCAATTTACTTCCAGCAACTGGGTTCCGTCCCGGGTTACTGAAGAGGAACTAAATGGTTGGGCTGAGGTTGGCGCTTTAGGCAAGAATGATGTCATCCGTTGGAGAGTCCCGGGATCGGAATGTCCTCCGAAGCCCAAAGATGGAGAAGTGATTGTATTTGTTTATCATTTATCCCGAGGGTTTAGCCCTCCTGGATCAAAAATCTTTCGTGATGTACTGACTAGCTTCCAACTCCACCCTCAAGATATTGGGCCAAACTCTGTGTCCTATATTTCCAACTTTCAAGTATTTTGTGAGGCTTACTTGCAAGAGGGACCTTCAACTGAATTATTTAGGGATTTCTTCCACTTGAACCACCGCACAAAGTTTACGAATGGGCCTAACATTGAACTTGGCGGAATGTCCATCCAAAAAAGAAAGGATGTCAGTTTTCCTCACGCCAAGCATCACTGTCATCCTAAAGATTGGAATCAGACTTGGTTTTATTGCCAAGATACATCTCCAACTGACGAGAATCCTTTGTCGGGTTATCGTCCTCATCGGCTCTGCAATCATCATCCATTCCCTCAACGGCTAAGTTCTCACGAGCGATCTCAATACGCACTGCAGCTTTCAAAGCTCCGGGCCTTTACCGCAAATGGTTTGACACGCATCGATTTTGTTTGTTGCTGGAATTCTTGGAGCATTCTACCGCTAAGCCGGCGTTCCGGTTTAATGTGTGAGTACACAGGAGAACCAAAAGATCCTCTATGCCATACTGAAGTTGTACTGTCAGAAAGTGAAATCAATGATTCTGTCAAGAAAATATTGGATGAACCGGTGGATGTCTGCAGTAAAACTGGGCTGGCTACCTTCTATGAATCCAATAAACTGCCAACGGTAAGTCTTCTTATTTTTTTTTGCTTTGTTTCAATATGTTTAAATATCCTTTCTGAAAGACTCCTCAACCTTCTGTCAGGGTAATGATCCGTTCTGGAAGAGGAAACCCCAGGATAAACCGGTAAAGGCAGCTCGTCTTAAAACCAAGATTGTTAAGAAAATTGTTAAGAAGAAAACCACTGAAGCATCCGAGTTAAATGTTGATGATGATGAACCGGCCTCAGAGGTATCACTTGATTCCCTTGGCTCCCTTTTCTTGCACCTTATTGATAATAATTATATTCAGGAAAACGTCGAAGGCAGCCAAGCTGATGGTGTTGAGCAATTACCCTTTCCTCCGGTTTAGACCCTCTGCCAACACAGAAGATCCGTCAAGCAAGCCGGAAAGTACGATTTTCTCACCTTTAGCTTACTTGGACCGAAACTTTATTTTGAAGAAACAACAACATGAAGCTCGCCGCATAACACGGCACAACGGTCAAGTAATCACATCCATCGGTTTACCACATACTCTGGCCCGGAAACGTCGATTAGAGGTCTTGTATATTCCAGATGCTCTTTATCCCAAAGCGGGTCATTTCCGCCAGCCTCTTAATCCTTCTTATTCAAATTATCATGATACCCCTGGTTCATCATCTAGCGAGTCAACAGCCACACAGCTTCCTCTTCTGAAAACTATTCCTGGGTGAGTTTTAATTCTCCTGTTAATCCTTCCCTTTTACTCCACTGACTATCTTTACTTTTATCTTTCTCAGTAGGCCAAAACCTAGTAAGAAGGCTAAACTGAGTAAACCGGCAGGTGATGATATAAATCCTGAACTAGAAAAAACTCTAGAGCTAGCAGAAGATGATGATGCGTTGCATGATGACCCCCCTCCACCGGATCACGAAATTTTTACTGAACAGCAAGCTGCTCCAATGGAGGTGGATGATAACCAAAATAGCCAGTCTGGGCCAATACTAATCCGGCAAGCCCTGCTAGACCCGCTGTTGCTACAACAGAGGATGTTACAATTACCGGCTTTGGACACTCCACTCCTGATGAACCCGTTGCCTTGTCGAAGCATAATACTAAGGAAGAAATTGCTGGAATGGACAAAGGGAAATGGAGCGCCGATTTATCGAACTATGCTCATCTCAGCGCTCAAGACCTTCACTCCGGCTATCTGAACCGGTTGTATACAAGCCGTGACTATGAAGCCGGTTTGGTGATCTTGATGAAGGAACGATATGAGGTAACCACTGCTTACTGTCTACAATATTATTTCTGTCCAAGTCCAGTAGCTTGTCTCAACCCTACTGTAGCTCCCAAGGGCCGGTTTATCTCTTCAGGATGAACCGGGACTTCAGAACACCAAATATGTGGCTTTTCGCCTATGTAGCCCGCAAGGGCCGTTTTCCTATTTAAGATGAACCAAGACTTTAGCTTGTAACCTGCTTTTTAACAATAATGCATTAGCCCCCAAGTGCCAAGTGTATAACTTGTTATGTGCTTGGGACTTTGATAAAGATGTCTGATAACTGCAAATTTGCATTAGCCCCCAAGTGCCAAGTGTATAACTTGTTATGTGCTTGGAACTTCCAATATGTTGTACCAATGTATGATGTATATATCTCTTTGAAGACTGATCTAAACCAAAAAGAATCTCAAGTGGTTGATCTTCAAGAAAACCTGAAATTCCAGCAAACAGCCACTTCCAAAGCCAAGGATGAGCTGACCAGCGCTTTAGCAAGCATGGAAAAATTGAAGAAAGACTTTCAGAAGGAACGGACGGATTGGGAGACACAGAGATCCGCTTTAGAGAAAAGAGTAGTTGACGCAGAGGCCGCCCTTAAACCGGTGTCAGAAGAGCTATCTGGCCTAAAGCGTCAAATAAACGCTATGACAACTGCTGTCTTTGGTAAGCACCCTTATCATAACTCTGAATATGCCATCCCCAAAAATTTCCAATTTAACACTGGTTCTATTGATGCAGGAAAACGTACTGCTCATCTTGGCGCTGATATGCAGAAGAAGTTGAAGGCTGCCTATACACTTATAGAGCAGCTTTACACCGGCGCACAAAGGATTATTTGTACCGCCTCTCATAACAAACCGGCCCCAACCTTGATCAAGGAAATATTGGAGAAATTGTTAGTGCTACCCGCTCGGTTTGAAGAACTGAAGAAATCGACTGCGAGGGCGGGTGCTTTAACTGCATTAACTCGGGCAAAGGCGTGGGTGCCTGATCTTGATCTGGCTGACGTAGTAAACGGCTATCCAAGCATGGAAGAGGATGGATCAGAATTCACCAATGAGGATCCACGAGCTTTAACAAAATAAATGCGGCCCTTGGCCAGCAAACTAGCCGACAAAGCTGATCTATCTCGCTATTAGGCGGTTTATGATGCTGACAATCGACGGGTTAATGCGTCGATCCATGATGCAGAGGATCTCATCCCGCCCGTTCGTAAGCACACTTACGCCCCTGATGTTGAACCGTCTGAGCTTATAAATGATGAAGTTGTTTTCTAGGCCCTGACTAGGATCAATTGGGCAACCACAGACTTCCATCTGCTGGATGGAAGCGAAGATGAGACGGCGTAGGATGATCCATAATCGTCTGGCCGGGCTGGCGAGGAGTCATGAACCGATGTAGGTTTAACTTTCAATATGCCGCAATACTTAATGAGGAACTGATATTCTTTTGGGATGCAAAACGCCTTGTAATAGGCTAGGTGAAAACATTTCGTCTGTTATGCCATCATTAATATTTACTCTGCAAATATTGCTCAGTCCGGCGGCCTTATAGTATTTCTGCTTATTCTTCTAAACGACTTTATTCAATCTGTTTCTGCATAAGATAAATTTTAAAGTGCCCTGGCGGTTTATCGCCGGACGGGTCATAATGCCCAAATGCATGACTTAGGTTGATAACCCAAGCTGTCCTTTGAAATAAATATGAAAATACATATCATACATGTGATATCAAATCGTATCGTTGGCCTTACCAACTGTTGTAGTAGGGGTGATGTTCCCGAATTATGAGTATTGATGACTCCTACAATATTTTGCCGGTTCATGATGAAACCATACCGGGTTGTGATAAACACCGGCTTAGCTGCAGATAATATTGATGATTTGTAATCAAACCAGACCGGGTTTAGTAAACACCGGTTTATTAATGGTGGTGACTTGTAGTCAACCACTAGGCCGAATCAATAGATATCGGATGAATACCAACAATCTCATTGAGAAATAAAAACTTGGCAAACAAAAACAAATAAAAACTTCTAGTCGAGGCTTTTTACAAGCTACCAGGATCCAAATTCGGGGCTTTTCATGGGCTGCCAGGCTGCTGAGTTAAACCATTTCACAAAGCCTGTTAAAATGGACCTCACATTAACCAATCATCGTTTTAACGTTGACAAGTTCAAGGTCTGCATAAGATTGACTTGTCAATCGTTCGACGGGTCATACCAGGTTTACCTGGACGGAGTGACTTACTTGATGCAGACAGGTTAACCCGGGGTTCTAGGTGTATACACCAGGCTTGCAAGTTGTGGCTTGATAGCTTATTACAAGGGCCTTAAAAGCTCTTTGCCGTTGTGCAACAAGAGCCCCCAAGTAACATTGTGAGCTGTGCTCAATGGGTGCCTATGTTTGAGTTGTTCTATGCATCAAACTCTCTTTTGCCCCTTTCCATCATGTTGTCTTGATAGCAGGATTACCGAAGTAACCAGAGCTATGCTCTTATGATGATATTGGCTTGATAGCCGGTCTAAGAGGGCCATAGGAACTCTGTTTTGTACATAGAAGCCCCTATGTGATAAACTCTTACGGAAAAAACAACAGATGCCCCACTTTAACAGGGATGCCGGTTTATTATATTGAGCAGAATATATACATTGTAAATATATGTACATAAAGCGGAGCCTATGGCTCAGGTGTAGTAAGGCCGAAGATGAGCAATGTTCCACGGCCGTTGGCTCAGGTGCGTGAGTCCTTGTGCTCTCGAACGTCGATGAGGTAGTATGACCCGTTGTGTAGATTCTTGCTGACCACAAAGGTTCCTTCCCAATGTGGGGATAGCTTGTGCATATCTTTCTGGTCTTGGATGAGCCGAAGCACTAGATCGCCTTCTTGAAAAATTCTAGTTTTAACTTGGCGACTATGATATCGACGCAGGTCTTGCTGGTAAATCGCCGATTGAGCCGCTACAATGTCACGCTCCTCATCTAACTGGTCCAATGCTTCTTGTCGCACCTTCTCGTTATCAGCTTCAACGTAAGCCGCCACACGAGGCGAATCATGACGGATGTCACTAGGGAGAACCACTTCAGCTCCATATACCATGAAGAAAGGCGTGTAACCCGTAGACCTGTTGGGCGTGGTATTGATGCTCCATAACACAGAGGGTAGTTCCTCCACCCAACAACCCGTCGTCCTTTGCAAAGGAACCATAAGCCGGGGTTTGATGCCTCTCAATATCTCTTGATTGGCTCTCTCAGCTTGACCATTAGATTGGGGTGACCCACTGAAGACACGCCAAGCCGGATGTGCTCTCGTTGACAAAACTCTTTCATAGCTCCCTTGGATAAATTAGTGCCATTAGTGATAATACTGTGGGGAAAGCCAAACCGGAAAATCACCTTCTTGATTAATTGAACTGTTGTTGCTGCATCACACTTGCTGACTGGCTCTGCCTTGACCCACTTAGTAAACTTATCAACTGCCACCAGAAGGTGGGTCTTCTTATCTAGAGATCTCTTAAAGGGCCCAACCATATCTAGCCCCCAAGTTGCGAACAACCAGGTAATTGGAATCATCCTCAATTCTTGAGCTGGTATATGAGCACGCCGTGAGAATTTCTGGCAAGCATCACGCTTTTTGACTAAGTCCTCCACATCAGCATGAGCCGTCAGCCAATAGAACCCATGACGAAAAGCTTTAGCTACCAAAGACTTTGAACCGGCATGGTGACCACAATATCCTTCGTGTATCTCGCGAAGAATCTCACATTCTTCCTCTGGCGATACACAATGTTGAAACGCCACGGATATACTGCAATGATGTAGTTCCCCATTGACAATAGTCATCGACTTGGACCGCTGGATTATCTGCCTGGCCAAAACTTCATCCTCTGGTAATTTGCCTCGGTTCATATACGCCAACTACGGGACTGTTCAATCCGGAATAGCGTGAAGCGCCGCTACCAACTGAGCCTCCGGATCAGGAATAGCCAAGTCCTCTTCTGAAGGTAATTTCACCGACGGATTATGTAGTACGTCTAGAAAAACATTAGGTAGAACCTATTTACATTGGGAACCCAGACGGCTTAATGCGTTTGCTGCTTCATTCTTTCGCCGGCCCACATGGTCCACCTCATAACCCTTGAAGTGTCCAGTGATAGTATCCACCTCTAGACGATATGCTGCCATGAGCGGGTCTTGGAATCCCAAGTACCAGATACTTGCTGGGCCACCAAGTCCGAGTCACCGAAGCATTTAACCTGGCTTAAATTCATCTCCTTAGCCTTTCGAAGACCATGGAGGAAAGCCTCATATTCAGCTGCATTGTTAGTGCAAGGGAACATTAAACGGAGGACATAACAAAATTTATCACCTTGTGGGGAAGTTAATACGACTCCAGCCCCCGAGCCCTCCAATTGCCTGGATCCATCGAAGTGAATAGTCCAGTATGTGTGATCCGACTTTTCTTCCGGTGCTTGCAACTCTATCCAATCATTGATGAAATCCACGAGCACATATTTCACCCCGTGAGGTCCAAGCTCAATGGCCCACTTCGCAACCCGGCCCGTCGCCTCTCTGTTCTGGATTATATCTCCCAGAGGGGCAGAGCTGACCACTATTATGGGGTGACCCTGAAAATATTGCTTGAGCTTCCGGCTTGCCATGAAAACTCCATATACCAACTTCTGCCAATGCGGATACCTCTATTTGGATTCAATGAGCACTTTACTGATGTAGTAAACCGGTCATTGAATCGGATACTCCTTCCCAGCCTCATTGCGTTCCACTACAACGGAGACACTGACAGCCCGGGCATTAGCGGCAACATACATCAATAGTGGCTCATTATCAACTGGAGCGGCAAGGACAGGCGGTTTCGCCAATTGCTTCTTCAAATCCTTAAACGTACTATTGGCAGCATCACTCCAAACAAAAGTGTCTGTATTTTTCATCATCTGGTAAAGTGGGATGGCCTTCTCCCCCAACCGGCTGATAAACCGGCTCAGTGCTGCAATGTGATCTGCCAGACGTTGAACATCATTGATACACGCCTTTTAAGTCAGGGATGTAATAGCTTTGATCTTCTCCAGATTAGCTTCAATTCCCCTGATTGACACCAAGAACCCCAGGAGCTTGCCTGCCGGTACACCAAAAACGCACTTGGCCGGATTAAGCATCATCTTATAAACCCAGAGATTATCAAAAGTTTCCTTCAAGTCATCTATCAATGTTGCTTCCTTTCTGGATTTTACCACAATATCGTCCGCGTATGCATGAACATTACGCCCAATCTGGTTATGAAGACAATTCTACACATAACGTTGGTAAGTCGCCTGGGCACTCTTGAGCCCGAAGGGCATAGATACATAGCAGAAGGCTCCGAAGGGAGTTATAAAAGCCGTCTTCTCCTAGTGCTTAACTGCCATTTTGATCTGATGATAACCGGAATATGCATCCAGAAAACTTAAACGCTCACAACCCACTGTAGCATCAATGATTTGATCAATACGAGGGAGGGCAAAGGGGTCAGCCGGGCAAGCTATGTTCAAATCTGTGTAATCCACACACATACGCCAAGTGCCATTCTTCTTGAGCACTAGAACCGCATTAGCCAGCCACTCAGGGTGGAACACTTCAACTATAAACCTGGCCGCCAAGAGCCTAGCTACCTCTTCACCAATAGCCTTGCGCCTTTCTTTGTTGAAGCGACGGAGGAACTATTCGACCGGTTTGAACTTGGGATCAACATTAAGAGTGTGCTCAGCGAGTCCTCTCGGTACACCTGGCATGTCAGAAGGCTTCCATGCAAAGATGTCCCAGTTCTCGTGGATGAACTCGATGAGCACGCTTTCCTATTTCAGATCTAGGTTAGCGTTGATACTAAACTGTTTGGACGAATCCCCAGGAAACAAAGTCAACCAGCTTGGTCTCGTCCGCTGATTTAAACTTCAAGGCCGGTCCTGCTGTGTAGTTGGCTTCTTCAAAGGAGACATATCCACAGGATCAACATTGTCCTTGTAAAACTTTAATTCTTCTATTGCACAAACTGACTCAGCATAGGCCACATCACCTTCCTCACATTCCAGAGCGATCTTATGGCTCCCATGCACTGGGATAGTGCCCTTGTGGCCTGGCATCTTGAGATGCAGATAAACGTAACAAGGCCTTGCCATGAACTTTGCATAAACCAGCTGCCCAAACAAGGCATAATACGGTTCTTGATTTTTACCACCTCAAAGGTCAAAGACTCCGACCTCGAGTCATGCTCATCTCCAAAGGTAATCTCCAGGTCTATCTTACCGTCTGGATACGCCGATTTACCAGATACCACGTCATGGAAAACGGTGTTGGATGGCCTAAGCTTCTTGTTTGTCGACCCCATGCGACGGAAGGTTTCATAATACAGGATGTTAATGCTGCTGCCCCCATCCATGAGCATCTTAGTGAACTTATACCCCCCAACCTGAGGTACCACTACTAGTGCCAGCTGACCCGGATTATCAACCCGGGCCGGATGATCCTCACGACTCCACACTATGGGCTGCTCCGACCAGCGTAAGTAACGAGGTACTGCCGGTTCAACAGAGTGCACCGCCCTCTTATAGACCTTCTGTTCATGCTTGCACAAGCTAGTGGTGAAGACATGATATTGCCCGCTACTCAATTGTTTTGGGTTACTCTGATAGCCTGATTGTTGTTGCTGATGATTGCCCTGATGATTATAACCACCTTCGCCATTTGCTGGTTGTGCCCGTTCTGATTGCCGTGGCCGCCCTGATTGCCTTGGAATCCGGGACCGTAGCCACCGCCTAGATAACCCGGCCCTTGGAAACCAGGGCCTGAACCGTCGAACGTTCCCTGATCATATTGGAACCGTTCCAAATTTTTGAACTCTCTCATAATAAAGCAGTCCTTCCAGAGGTGTGTGGCTGGCTTTTCCTTCGTAACATGCCTAGGGCAGGGAAGATTCATCTGGCTCTCCAGATTAATGTTTGATCCTCCGCCCCGTGGGGGCGGCCTACCTTTACGACGCTGACCGTCATTCCGCGTAGTAGTGTTAGCAACAAAATTTGAGTTGCTATCCGCTTTACGCTTATCGTTGTATCCTTGATTTGCCAGATTAGACTACGGCGCTTTACCATTCTTCTTTCCCTTTCCTGACTTCTCATCATCAGACTCTGGATATTTGGCACTATCCGAATTGGCATACTTCAATAGAGCAGCCATAAATGTTCCCATGTCATCACAGTGACGGTTGAGTCGTCCCAACTTTAGCTTCAGAGGTTTGAACGGGCAATTGCCTTCCAATGTTAAAACTGTTGTGTCCGGATTGATGCGGTCTGACGAATGCAGGATTTCAGAAACCCGTCGTACCCAATGACTTGTTGATTTTATTCTCCCCTTGAACACAGGCGGCTAAGTCCCCAATCGACATGGGCTGCTTGCATGTATCCTTGAAATTATTGATAAGCCGACGCCTTAACTCGGCCCATGATTCGATGGAATTAACCGGTAAAATTTTCAGCCAGGTTCGAGCCGTTCCTTCCAGCATGATGGTGAAGTACTTAGCACACGCCGCATCATCCACATCCAGCATCTCCATCTCCATCTAGTAACTCTCAACACATGCTTCAGGGAATAGATCAGCTGTGTAGTTGGGCACCTTCCGCGGTCCTTTGAAATCTTTAGGCAGCCGCACATTACATAAAGCGGGGGTGAGACACGATACTCCCAAAGAGCTGATAGAAACTCCTGGCTCCACTGTGGTGGTTAGATGAATCGGGGAAAGCTGACGGGCTGTATACTGCGTCGTTATTTCGGCCTCTTGAGGCTGTCTCCCTTGATCCACCACATCCTGAGCATTTGCATCTCCACCTGCCAGGTTATCCCTCCGTGGCAGGTTACGGTTCCGCTCACTACTGGACACAGCCGGTTCATCCAGATGTCTGCTGTAACTCCGGCACGGGCAGGGGGTGGAATGAGTCATCTCCCTACTGTGAGAGTAAGCCTGCTGGTGGGTCAAAGCCGTCTCTAGGAACTCCCTACCTCGTCGCGCCTCCACTGCTATAGGGGATTCTCCTTCAATGGGTAGGGCCGCCAGGCGTGAAGCGGTTGCGACTATATTATCCAAGGGGTTGGAATAGTGGTCGGGATGCATCGGCGCGCGCTGTGTCGAAATAATGCGACGAGATGGGTCCATTGCATGCGGGTGAACCGACGCCCCCGTTCCAGGTATTTCTGTCCGGTTTACCGCTGGCTGGTTACTGGACCCTGCCCCTGACGTGTTGAAGAGATTTCTTGTCTCGTAAACCGGAGGCAAGCGAGACTGGCGCCTCCTCCTCATCACATCATTCAATGCGTTTTGATCTAACATAAGCCGAGAAGCCTAAGCATCTAACTCAGCCTGTCTTGCGGCCATCCTGGTATTTTCAGCCGCCAGGTCCACTTTGGCTTGATCTATCTGACCCCTTATTTTAGCAACTTATGTGTCTTGATGCTCCTTATCGGCCTAGTTGACTTCCATGGTCAACTGCGCTGTCAGGGTGTCAAAAAAAACAGACATGACTTGAGCCGGTGGCTGGATAGGCCCCCTGCCCTAACTGTTGCTGCTGTCGCCAAACCGGACGTTAGTGCCACCGCAGTCGAAGATTGTTGCACATATTGTGATCCGGCCATAAAAACCGCAACCCGGCTTGGCGGATCAAGGGTGTCTGGAATAATGTCGCCATCGGAACAGCCCCCAGACCGACCATCCTGCAATAAATATAAAGACTCGGTTTCTCCGGTAGATGACTCGCCGCCGGATTACACAACGGTCTCACCACCAGATTCCGGTCCATCCTCAGCTTCTGCTCTGTGAACAGCTCCCACAAACACACGCTTCATGGCGGGCCGAATCCAGGCTGGTCTCGCACGCTGAGCCGACTCGACGATGTTCGAGCAGATGTCCGGCTCAGGGCCCGGTTCGCCAATCTTGCCGATGAAAACGTGGATGCCACCAAAGGGGACCCGGTACCCATACTCGATTGAATCGGCCTCGAGGCCCCAGCCTGCATCGTCGATGTATATCTAGCCGCGACGACTCTTAGTCATCTGGCGCAATGCATAGCCCGTGAGTCCTTCAAAGCTGCCCTTTAAGAACTCGAAACCATCGTGTGATAGCCCCACGGTGGGCGCCAACTGTCGTGGTTTTGTCACGGCAGATGTCCTAACATAAGGACTTAGTCATGGAGCCATCACCACGGGTTAGCTTAAAGGTGTTAAAGCAGACAAAGACACAAGGGATTTTGTACTAGTTCGGCCCCTTCGATGAAGGTAAAAGCCTACGTCTAGTTTGTTGTGGTATTGCTGGGGTTTCGATGACCAGGGAGCAAATCCGCTTTGCCCGTGTCTCGAATTGTTGTTCTCTATCCTTGAACCACCGCTGGGCCGTCCCTTTATATACACAGGATGACGCCCGGTCTGGTTTACAGAATCCCGATGCCGCCTCATAAACGTGCCCGGCTCGGTCTCTATCTTTCCTATCTTACAGTACAAGTTACACGTCGTAAGGCGGTTTACATTTACGGGCCCTAAAATCTTTTGGGCCCTGGATCTTTAGTCTTCTATAATAAAGTGCCATACTCTATGTCTTGGTGGGCTTCGGTAGAAGTAATTCTTTATTGGCATAAACCGGCCCCTCCTGGGCAGTTTATACCAGATAACTAGGAATGAGCAAACCAAGAATTTCACTCTGAATTCCGGATCTCAACATCCTGCTGCTCATGGTGTTTCACGATCAGTATTGGAAATGAACGGAGAAGTGGTGGAACATGCGGAACCACATATTGGATCACTCTAGTGCGGCACGAAGCCGCTGACGCTTAGTAGGCTCCTCTACCGCTAGCACGGTGGAGGTTCCGTAGCGCATCATGACCACCGGTGTAACACCCCAAATTTTTGAGTTGGTTTTTCTTACAAACTTTTGGCCTTTTAGAAAGGGGATTGTTTGATCTTTTCTTTTGCCCTTCTAAAATCACTTTTTTGCCAAAGTTTGTGTGTCTTCTCAAGCTTGGTTTTTAGCCTTGAAGTTCTCCTCTTGTGTTTGGCTCAAGCACAAGTTGAGATTCAAATGGAGTTGTTTGAGTTCACCACTTCATGTTTTAAAATTCTCAAGTTTAGCCTTAACCTATCTCCCCTCCAAACTCCCTCCTGCCATGATCCCAACAGGAACAATCCTCTCCAAGACTCTCTTCACACCATGGGATAAGCATTTCATCAATTCCAGCAAGTTTGAACCTTATTGGGATTTTTCTCCGTTATTTCACTTCAAAACAAATTCTGTCTTTTATAGTGGACCTTGGTGATTTACAAAGGAACCACCTTTTTCATCTACCCATTTGACTCCAAACCAACTCTCCTAGATAGTCCTTAATACCCACAACCTAGATCAATCTTGTTTCACTGGTCCACAGTTCAAAATTTTCAAATTTCACCTGCTGCAAGTTTGGACCAGATTTGCAAAATTTGGTGAAATTCATTTTTATCTTCTTCCAAAAATTCTGTGAAAAATCATGCAGCCTCTAGATCCATCAAGAGGCCACTCCACCAAAAATCAGCTCCAGAGACATTGCACAAATACCAGAATCATTTCATCAAACACCTGGCCTACACTGAACTGTTAGCTGTTAACTGAAACTGTCGACTGTTTAACACTTCGTCAGTTTCGTCACTTTCGACAGTCGTCGGGCGCGGCGACAAAACTCCGTCTGTATCTCCCTTGGCTCGACGCTGCACTGCAGCTCCTTCTTACCCACGCACCGCACGGTCGCTTGGCAGCTTCTGGGCGTCGGTGGCGCCCTAGCCCGACCACGCCGGCGACTGCCACGGCCATAGCGCCGCCCGTGGCAGCTGACAGACGCAACGCCGCAGATCCACGCCGTTTCGTGCAGCCCAGACCACCCCAGTGCCCCGCGTGTCCTTTTCCACAGCCAGCGCACGCCTGGCACGCCGTTGTCGTGGCTTGGCGCACGCAGAGCGCCGTTTCTGCCGCCGACGTGCCGCACGGCCGTTCCGTCGGTGACAGGTCGTAACCCTACCTCTCCTGCTAGGTTAGGCGCGGGAATGGAACCATAACAGCTCCTAGAAGATGCTCAAGCTCCTAACCCCGCCGTCCGACCACTACATCGCCGTAATTGGCTCGCCGGACTTATCCATTCGCGGCAGCCACCTCGAGCCGCCTATAAAAGGCACCCCCGAGCTCGTGCTCGAGCACACACGCCTCCACTACGTCCCTAGACCACGCCCAACCTCTGGAAGAGCCCCGAGAGGCTTTTCTTCCCCGCTCTGACCAGCTACCTCTGCCTCAGGCTCCAGCTCCATTCACTCCAGTGAGGGATCCTCCGCCGCCGTGAGCTTGTACGTAGTACCCTGGCATCCACCTAATCCTAAACCCGAGCCGACGTCCGTCGGAGATAAGCTCGCCGTCGACGTGGGACTTGCCGGCACCCAACTCCACCACCGTTCGACGCGGAAGACCACCGTGGATCCATAGGTACCACTCCCCTCCCCTATCTCGTCGTGGATCGACGCCGGCGATCACGCAGCACCGGCGCCGGCGCGACTCTGTTTCTTTTTTCAAACCTGACAGGTGGGGTCCCTCTGTCAGTCTCTCACATCTCCCCCTCGAACCATTTTCTGTTGGCGTATTTACGCAAAGTGTGTTTCCCCTCTGCGGGTGACGTACTACGTACCAGTTCGCTTTGTCCTTTTCTGTTCTAGCCCCTGGATCTTTTCTGTTTCGGTACAGATAGGTCCCTAGAGAGAAACCTTAATATCTTTTAAGCTAAAAGTGTTTTTGAGTTGATTCTTTTTCTGTCCACCTTGGTTTTCTGTCTAGATTTTTTCATATTTATGTGGAAATATTTTGAGCAACTTTATTTGCACGCGTGGTATTTATGTTAGTATATATTTTGTTTGAATACATAGATACCAGAGGCCGTGACGGAGACGCGAATCACGCCGAGTTAGGCTCCGACTTTTCAGAACCGGGCAAGCATGTTTGAACTCTTGATATGATGAGTGTGTTGCATGTTTGCTCGAGTAGCTCGTTCATAAGCATGATTATATGAGCATATGTGTATGGCATATTTCATGCAAGTGATGCCTCTAGAGAGTCCCGAAGGAGAATGTTGAACCACCTCGATCATATGGTCATATGATGGGGTGGAATACTGGTATTGTTGGAGCATGCCAGTAGTTGGTCAACTTAGTATCAACGGAAATCATATCACGATTCCGTTCGTCTCCTTTTCAGTACTATCATAGGCCGTCCGTTGGGATTACGGTCTAGTCGGTTGTAAACCACTTTCCGAGTACACACCAAGTAGAGGGGCCGGGATGAGGGTTCCATGGCCCTGGATTAAAGCCCTTCATCCGGTCAGGGGGCATGGGTGTTTCCGGTTGGGACCGAGAGGGGGGCACCCCTTAGAGCGCGCATATATAAATTTGATCCCATGCTATTCGAGGTTGTAGCCTCGCCGTCTTAAAGTTTTCCGTGAGTGTCGTCGCGGGTGATTCCGGACGACAGGATGTTAAATGGGTGTGTACTGGTTAGTTGGGTTTCTACTAAAACACCGTAGACGGGGCTATTCCACGTGGGTAGTAGAACCCGTTGGCTATGAGTTATTAGTACGAGCTCTGCAGAGTTAAAATTCCTTCAGTAGCCATGTCTATGGCCTAGGATCTATATTCATGTCAACCCGGTGACCGTCTCTAGTATATTCTTGTGAGTAGCCAAAACAGCGTTGTCATCAGGTTCATTTGGTAAATGAACTCACCACCATCCCTGTATTGATTTTATTTTCCGAAGTATTTCATCATTATATATCCTGTTATTTTTAAGCCCTTTATGTGATGTCGCTTAGACGTCCGACTCTGGCATCCTTGTTATTTATTTTGTTATAAGCCCTTTATGTGATGTCACTCAGACGTCCGACTGTGGCATTCTTTTTATTTATAAGCCCTTTATGTGATGTCGCTCAGACGTCCGACTGTGGCATTCTTTTTAGTTATAAGCCCTTTATGTGATGTCGCTCAGACGTCCGACTGTGGCATTCTTTTTAGTTATAAGCCCTTTATGTGATGTCGCTCAGACGTCCGACTATGGGATGCTTGTTATTCATTTTGCTATAAGCTCTGTATGTGATGTCGCTCAGACGTCCGACGGAGTCATTCTCGTTACTTACTTTGGTTATAAACCCTTTATGTGGTGTCGCTCAGACGCACGACTGTGGCTTGTTATCATTTATTATTTTTCCAACGAGGCGTCACCAAGACCCTCGTTTGGTCCCGTTATTTTTATCTTTTGGATTTCGGGAGGATTACCGCCCGACTTCCAGTCTTTACTTTCAGTACATTATATTTTGTTCCGGCTGCATTTTTTTTGCTGGAATACTCATATGCATTCATGTTGACATTTGTTATATCTTAAGTCCAAACTGTCTTGCGAGTACATTTAAAGTACTCACCTGGCTTGTTGATTTGGCCAGATGTGGACGAAGGCGATCTCATGGATGAAGAGTTCGATAGCGAGTCCGACGCTTAGAGGAGTCCCAGTCAGTCTCTTGCGATCCTGGAGTTGATCACTATTTTATAACCGCTTCCGCCTACCACCAAATAAATTCATCGGGTCTCACTCCGACACTCGATGAACTGTAAAATATTGGAGTCACACCACCCACTTCATTGTGACGTATTCCACCGCCTTTTATTACGAGTCAGTAGTATGCCACCCTGCTTTGTGCCATATCCGCCTCTATGTAATATATTGGCGCGCTTTTAATAAAATCCGTTGAGCCATCCCTAGCTCAACCTTGTATAATATTCAGTGTACTGGAAATTCTGTATTAAGGAATTGTCTGCCAGCAGGAATATTATTCCTCGCCGGTTTAATACAGCAACCGGTCTTCTGGTAATTATTTTACCAAAGGACCGGTGGCGACAACCTTGGTATCAGAGCCAGGCTGACTGTAGGAAGCCACTAGGTGCGCTCGCTAATCGGTTATTAGCGGAAATCTTCTTTTCAGCATTTTTACATCTGTAGAAATTTTCAGTTGGTCAGCATAAATTTATGGCCTGACTATTCGGAATTTTTGTCTACTTTTGTAGATGGCCAGCAACGACTGTGATGCACAGGTGTTCGCCAACATTCCTGAGGGGTTTGTCCAGCTCCTCATCGCCATCACCAAAGTCGCCATCGGGCCATCCACACGTCCCGAATTTACACTCTACCGTCACAAGCTCAACGATAGCGTGTCTATGCATCAGGCTGTGGTACACTTCAAATGTGGGCGTTCTGAAGCACGCAGCCTTCGATTTGTGGGCAGAGCCATGTCTACGGAGAGGCATGCTATGCAGATGGCTGCCCGTGAGGCGATAGCTCGTCTCCGGGACATTCTGCCTTTGATGAAGACTCGTCGCTTCCGTTACCTCCCATGCCACGTGCCTTATACGTGCCACTATGCATTTGCATGTGCAAATGGGGAGCGTGACGAAACCATTGAATCAATGGTTGAATACCTCAAGGCACTTGAGGCAGCCTTTGATAATCTGGTGGACGATCTGGTGGCCGCCCGTATGGAGATGGTCCAGAGTGGCTCCGCCAACAGGAGGGAGCTGCTCCATACCGCACCACCAATGACTTTTGTCTCGTCCGCCGCATCCTATGCACCTTCCATTGTTGCCACCGCTCACCGTCTACCTACCACTGAGAAGTTTGACCAAGTCATTGCTCCCACTCTAGTCAGAGCTGCACTGCCTGCTGCACCTGCTTCGACACCTCGTACTCATACTCCGCGCCTGGAGCCCATCAGTGAGGAGGAAGTTGAGTCTCCAGCACCACTGGGCCTTACCCTCGGCAGGCCGAAGGAAACTTGAACATCTCCGACTAGCGCGTCATTTCGCAACGCGCCATGCTCACTTGTAATATTTATGTGATATGTAAAATAGGTTCATGGGAGTAATCTGTTTGCGCATCATGTAGGACCTTGGAGGAGTGCACTAGTTCCAAATAACATGTCAGGATGTGTGCGCACACCCTGAGTGACGTATGTATAATTAGGATCTACGTGTAACATATGTACTTGCAGCCTTCACCGTGCGCAATCAACCAGTTTATTTCAAAAATATTTTTCGAGCTCGTGTTTGATCGCTTTTGCAAAATCTTGGTTTATTTTGCTGCTCGATTCTTCTCAGGTTTTCTGCTTTGCTACCTCAGAGTAAGAAATGACTCGTCCCTGGACACGTTCCATGCCAAGTCCGCCGAAGGAAAATTATGGCACGCAGACAAACAACAATTTCTCAGAGGGGTAGTCAAGTCAGCAGGGCAGTGAGACAACATTTTCTCAAGTATGCCGCCTTTACGAGCAAAGCCAGCAACAGCACCAAGAAATGATGAATCATGTCATTAACATGAGAAATCCCCGCGAACCATACCAGCAGCACTCAAAATTGTCTAAATTTCAGAAGACGCGTCCAACAACATTTTCACACACAGACAAGCCTCTTGAGGCCGATGACTGGCTTCGAGACATTGAGAGGAAGTTAATCGTGGCACAATGCTCAGACCGTGAAAAAGTGTTGTACGCATCGCATTACCTCACGGGAGCAGCTGCGTCATGGTGGGAAAATTTTCTGCTTATGCATCCTGACATAAATAATATCACCTGGGAATATTTCAAGGAAGGCTTTCGTGGGGCACACATCCCTAAGAGTATCATGAAAATCAAGAAAAGAGAATTTGATGATCCCAAGCAAAGAGGCATGACAGTATAGGAGTACAACAGTCAGTTTGCGCAATTATCACGATATGTCAACGAAGAGCAAATGACAGAAAAATAAAAAGATGGAGAAATTCCTGGACGGACTGGCACCAGCACTAAAATGCCAGTTAGTCGTACACACTTTTCCAGATTGGAAGACACTGGTAGACAAAGCTATTATACTGGAAAATGAACGTCGCAGTCTGGAGGATATTCGTAAGAGAAAAAGGGATCAGACCAACCATCCCTGTAACAACAAGAATAAAATGAATTTCCAGAGGAACATTGTGAACAGACCCACGTCCAACGACACACGTCGAAATAAGAATTTTCATGCAAGAGACAAGGATTTCACCTATCGCATGGGTGTTACCTGCTATGCATGTGGAGAAGAAGGACACTATGCCAAACAGTACCCTAAGCCAAGAAACTCAGCGCCAAAGCTGAACAGCAACGGGAACAATTCCGCGCCCAAGCGTAACAATTTCAACCCCAATAACAATCACAGGAAAGGCCACCTGAACCATGTGACCAAGGAGCATGCACAAGATGCACCGGATATCGTACTCAGTACATTCCCTGTCAACACAATACCTGCCACGGTTTTGTTTCATTCTGGAGCTTCTCATTCGTTCATTTCGAAGAGTTTTGCTTTGCAACATGGTTTTTCAATGCTTCCCTTGGAAAAATAAATGACCATCAAGTCCCCCGGAAGGAAGCAGATCACTCAAAATTACTGCCGAGGTTTGACCATTGAGATTGAGGGATTAAAATTCCACGCAAACCTCATCGTGTTGGGAAACAAAGGACTGGATGTTATCCTGGGTATGGACTGGCTGACCACCAACAAGGGATTTATCGACTGCTTCAACAGAACAGTGATTCTTACTCATCACCATGGGAAAACAATAAGAGTCGCAGCTCAGGAGAGAGCAGTATCTCGGAAACCAAAATTGAACAAAGTTGAAGCCTCTGAGTTAAGCAAGGTTCCAGTTGTATGTGAATTTCCAGACGTATTTCCCGAGGAATTACCATGGCATGCCGCCAGACAGAGAAATAGATTTCATTATTGAGCTAGCACCAGGAACCACACCCATATATAAGAAACCATACAGAATGGCACCATCCGAGTTGGTTGAATTAAAGAAGCAAATAAAGGAATTGCTGGACAAGGGATTTATACGGGCCAGCTCCTCACCTTGGGGCTCGCCGGTATTATTTGCCAAAAAGAAAGATGGGACCATGAGGCTGTGTATAGACTACCGAGCACTCAACATGGTCACAATCAAAAATAAATATCCGATGCCACGGATAAATGATTTATTTGACCAGCTCGCACAAGCCAAGGTTTTCTCATAAGTTGACTTAAGGTCAGGTTATCATCAGCTGAAAGTACGCACAAAAGATATCCCGCAAACAACATTCACCTCAAGATACGGACTTTATGAATTTACAGTGAAGCCGTTCGGACTGACCAACGCCCCTCCATATTTCGTCCACCTCATGAATAAGGTATTTATGAAATTCATGGACAAATTTGTGGTGGTATTTATTGACGATATTTTGGTATATTCCAAAACACCGGAAGAAGATACGGAACACCTCCGCATTGTTCTGGGAGAATTAAGAAAACACCAACTTTACGCCAAATTCAGCAAATGTGAATTTTGGTTGAGACAAGTGGGTTTGCTAGGACACGTATTAACGCAAGAAGGAATTGTTGTGGACCCAGATAAAGTCAAGGCTGTACTTGGCTGGAAGTTGCCAGCCAGTGTGACGGATATACGCAGTTTCCTCGGTATGGCCTGATATTAGAGAAGGTTTATTGAAGGATTTTCCACCATAGCCAAACCAATGACCCAGCTACTCAAAAAGGATAAGAAATTCGAGTGGACCGAAGCATGTGATAAAAGCTTCCAAGAGCTCAAAAAGAGGTTAACGACAGCCCAAGTATTAATTGTGCCAGACATACACAAGAGCTTTGAAGTATATTGCGATGCATCCCGGAAAGGCCTCGGATGCGTACTGATGCAAGAAAGCAAAGTAGTCGCCTACCCATCCCGGAAATTGCGAAAACATGAAGAAAATTATCCTACTCACGATTTGGAGTTGGCATCAGTCATTCATGCACTCAAGGAATGGAGGCACTTCTTACTTGGAAATCGTTGTGAAATATATACGGACCATAAGAGCCTTAGCTATATTTTCACACAGCCAGATCTAAATTTACGACAACGACGCTGGTTGGAACTGGTAAAAGATTACGACGTGGGTATCCACTATCACCCCGGGAAAGCAAACGTGGTAGCCGATGCTCTCAGCCGTTACCCGAACAGCGGCAGCATACAGAACCTAAGACCCGAATTTCAGCGAGAATTCTCCAGACTCAACCTAATAATGGTCACGGAGGGCGAAGTATCCAAGCTAGAAATACAGCCTACACTGATAGAGCAGATAAAGAAGGCTCAACTCGGACACCCCAGCATCGAAGGAATAAAAAGAAAAATAAGTCAAGGCAAGGCTTCAGAATTCACCATAGACCATGAAGGAATATTATGGTACGGAGACAGACTTTGCGTACCCAACAGCAACGACCTTAATAAGCAAATTCTAGCGGAAAGTCATACCGCTCCATACTCAATCCACCCTGGAGGTACGAAAATGTAGAAAGATATTCAGGAAATATTTTGGTGGCACGGCATCAAAAGGGATATAGCCACATTTATTGCATGCTGCGATTCATGTCAACGCATTAATGCCGAGCACCAAAAACCCGCAGGGCTATTGCAGCCAAATAAGATACCAGAGTGGAAATGGGATGATATCAGAATGGACTTCATTGTTGGACTACCACGGTCACAACACGGTAACGATGCCATATGGGTCATCACAGATAGACTGACCAAGGTGGCACTTTTCATACTCATCATGACAACACACACCACTCAAAAGCTCGCCAAGCTTTACCTCGCCCGGATAGTATGCTTACATGGTGTGCCCAAGACTATAATATCCGACAGGGGCACTCAGTTCGTCTCGAAATTTTGGGACCAGTTGCAGCAAGCCCTCGGAACGCAAATAACATTAAGTACGGCTTACCACCCCCAGACTGGAGGACAAATGGAACGAGTAAATCAAATACTCGAAGACATGTTAAGGGCATGTGTCCTCACCTATGGGGCCAGTTGGGAGGAAAGCCTACCATATGCCGAGTTCGCATATAACAATAGTTACCAAGCTAGCCTGCAAATGGCACCTTTCGAAGCATTGTACGGACGAAGATGCCGTACTCCATTGAATTGGTCGGAAACAGGGGACAGCCGCATATTCGGTCCCGATATGTTAAAGGAAGCCGAGGAGAGAGTAAAACTGATACGGGATCGACTCAAGACCGCCCAAAGCCGACAAAAGAGCTATTACGATCAAAAGCATCAGGAAATAAGTTTCGAGCCCGGTGACGACGTATACCTGCGTGTGTCACTGATGAGAGGACTACAACGATTCAAAGTCAAAGGGAAACTAGCACCACGATTCATTGGACCCTTCCGTATAGTTGCACGAAGAGGCACAGTAGCTTACCAACTGGACCTCCCCAAGGAATTGTCCGACGTCCACGACGGGTTCCACGTCTCGCAACTACGGAAGTGTGTAAGCAACCCAGAGAAACATGTGTCACATGAAAATCTTGACGTGCAACCAGATCTTACATACCGAGAACACCCAGTGAAGATTTTGGAGGAGTCTGAAAGGAGGACCCGTCAGAAAACTATTAAATTTCTCAAGGTTCAGTGGAGTAACCACACATAGGATGAGGCAACATCGGAAAGGGAAGATTTCCTTCGGACAGAACATCCGCACCTATTTGAGGATCAGCTGAAATCTCGGGGACGAGATTTTTCCTAAGGGGGTAGGTATTGTAACACCCCAACTTTTTGAGTTGGTTTTTCTTACAAACTTTTGGCCTTTTTGAAAGAGGATTGTTTGATCTTTTCTTTTGCCCTTCTAAAATCCCTTTTTTGCCAAAGTTTGTGTGTCTTCTCATGCTTGGTTTTTAGCCTTGAAGTTCTCCTCTTGTGTTTGGCTCAAGCACAAGTTGAGATTCAAATGGAGTTGTTTGAGTTCACCACTTCTTGTTTTAAAATTCTCAAGTTTAGCCTTAACCTAGCTCCCCTCCAAACTACCTCCTGCCATGATCCCAACAGGAACAATCCTCTCCAAGACTCTCTTCACACCATGGGACAAGCATTTCATCAATACCAGCAAGTTTGAACCTTATTGGGATTTTTCTCCTATTTATTTCACTTCAAAACAAATTTTGTCTTTTATAGTGGACCTTGGTGATTTACAAAGGAACCACCTTTCCATTTGACTCCAAACCAACTCTCCTAGATAGTCCTTAATACCCACAACCTAGATCCATCTTGTTTCACTGGTCCACAGTTCAAATTTTTCAAATTTCAACTGCAGCAAGTTTGATTTGCAAAATTTGGTGAAATTCATTTTTATCTTCTTCCAAAAATTCTGTGAAAAATCATGCAGCCTCTAGATGCATCAAGAGGCCACTCCACCAAAAATCAGCTCCAGAGACATTGCACAAATACCAGAATCATTTCATCAAACACCTAGCCTACACTGAACTGTTAGCTGTTAACTGAAACTGTCGACAGTTTAACACTTCATCAGTTTCGTCAGTTTCAACAGTCATTGGGCGCGACGACAAAACTCCGTCTGTATCTCCCTTGGCCTGATGCTGCACTGCAGGTCCTTCTTATCCATGCGCCGCACGGTCGCTTGGCAGCTTCTGGGCGTCGGTGGCGCCCTGGCCCGACCGCGCCGGCGACTGCCACGGCCACAGCGCCGCCCGTGGCGGCTGACAGACGCAACGCCGCAGCTCCACGCCGTTTCGTGCTGCCCAGACCACCCCAGTGCCCCGCATGTCCTTCTCCACAGCCAGCGCACGCCTGGCATGCCGTTGCCGTGGCCTGGCGCGCGCAGAGCGCCGTTTCTGCCGCCGACCTGCCGCACGGCCGTTCCGTCGGTGACAGGTCGTAACCCTACCTCTCCTGCTAGGTTAGGCGCGGGAATGGAACCATAACAGCTCCTGGAAGATGCTCAAGCTCCTAACCCCGCCGTCCGACCACTGCATCACCGTAATTGGCTCGCCGGACTTATCCATTCGCATCAGCCACCTCGAGCCGCCTATAAAAGGCACCCCCGAGCTCGTGCTCGAGCACACACGCCTCCACTACGTCCCTAGACCACGCCCAACCTCTGGAAGAGCCCCGAGAGGCTTTTCTTCCCCGGCTCCGGCCAGCTACCTCCGCCTCGGGCTCCAGCTCCGTTCACTCCGGTGAGGGCTCCTCCGCCGCCGTGAGCTTGAACGTAGTACCCTGGCATCCACATAGTCCTAAACCCCAGCCCAATTTCTCTCCTGAAACCTTCCCCGACGAGGTCCACGAACACCCGAGCCGCCGTCCGCCGGAGATAAGCTCGCCATCGACGTGGGCTCGCCGGCACCCAACTCCACCACCGTTCGACGCGGAAGACCACCGTGGAGCCATAGGTACCACTCCCCTCCCATATCTCGCCGTGGATTGACGCCGGCGATCATGCAGCACCGGCGCCGGCGCGGCTCTGTTTCTATTTTCAAACCTGACAGGTGGGTCCCTCTGTCAGTCTCTCACATCTGCCCCTCGAACCGTTTTCTGTTGGCGTATTTACGCAAAGTGCGTTTCCACTCTGCGGGTGACGTACTACGTACCGGTTCGCTTTGTCCTTTTCTGTTCTAGCCCCTGGATCTTTTCTGTTTCATTACAGATAGGTCCCTAGACAGAAACCTTAATATCTTTTAAACTAAAAGTGTTTTTGAGTTGATTCTTTTTCTGTCCACCTTGGTTTTCTGTCTAGTTTTTTGTCATATTTATGTGGAAATATTTTGAGCAACTTTATTTGCACGCGCGGTATTTATGTTAGTATATATTTTGTTTGAATACATAGATACCGGAGGCCGTGACGGAGACGCGAATCACGCCGAGTTAGGCTCCGACTTTTCAGAACCAGGCAAGCATGTTTGAACACTTGATATGATGAGTGTGTTGCATGTTTGCTCGAGTAGCTCGTTCATAAGCATGATTATATGAGCATATGTGTATGGCATATTTCAAGCAAGTGATGCCTCGGGAGAGTCCCGAAGGAGAATGTTGAACCACCTCGATCATATGGTGATATGATGGGGTGGAATACTGGTATTGTTGGAGCATGCCAGTAGTTGGTCAACTCAGTATCAACGGAAATCATGTCACGATTCTGTTCGTCTCCTTTTCAGTACTATCATAGGCCGTCCGTTGGGATTACGGTCTAGTCGGTTGTAAACCACTTTCCGAGTACACACCAAGTAGAGGGGCCGAGATGAGGGTTCCATGGCCCTGGAATAAAGCTCGTCATCTGGTCAGGGGGCATGGGTGTTTCCGGTTGGGACCGAGAGGGGGGCACCCCTTAGAGCGCGCATATATAAATTTGATCCCATGCTATTCGAGGTTGTAGCCTCCTCGTCTTAAAGTTTTCCGTGAATGTCGTCGCGGGTGATTCCGGACGACAGGATGTTAAATGGGTGTGTACTGGTTAGTTGGGTTTCTACTAAAACGCCATAGACGGGGCTAGTCCACGTGGCTAGTAGAACCCGTTGGCTATGAGTTATTAGTACGAGCTCTGCAGAGTTAAAATTCCTTCAGTAGCCATGTCTATGGCCTAGTATCTATATTCATGTGAACCCGGTGACCATCTCTAGTATATTCTTGTGAGTAGCCAAAACAGCGTTGTCATCAGGTTCATTTGGTAAATGAACTCACCACCATCCCTGTATTGATTTTATTTTCCAAAGTATTTCATCATTATATCCTGTTATTTATAAGCCCTTTATGTGATGTCGCTTAGACGTCCGACTGTGGCATCCTTGTTATTTATTTTGTTATAAGCCCTTTATGTGATGTCTCTCAGACGTCCGACCGTGGCATTCTTTTTATTTATAAGCCCTTTATGTGATGTCGCTCAGACGTCCGACTGTGGCATTCTTTTTAGTTATAAGCCCTTTATGTGATGTCGCTCAGACGTCCGACTGTGTCATTCTTTTTAGTTATAAGCCCTTTATGTGATGTCGCTCAGACGTCCAACTGTGGCATGCTTGTTATTCATTTTGCTATAAGCCATGTATTTGATGTCGCTCAGACGTCCGACGGAGGCATTCTCGTTACTTACTTTGGTTATAAGCCCTTTATGTGGTGTCGCTCAGACGCCCGACTGTGGCCTATTATCATTTATTATTTTTCCTACGAGGCGTCACCCAGACCCTTGTTTGGTCCCATTATTTTTATCTTTTGGATTTCGGGAGGATTACCGCCCGATTTCTAGTCTTTAATTTCAGAACATTATATTTTGTTCCGGCTGCATTTTTTTTGCTGGAATACTCATATGCATTCATGTTGACATTTTTTATATCTTAAGTCTGAACTGTCTTGCGAGTACATTCAAAGTACTCACCTGGCTTGTTCATTTGGCTAGATGTGGACGAAGGCGATCTCATGGATGAAGAGTTCGATAGCGAGTCCGACGCTTAGAGGAGTCCAAGTCAGTCCCTTGCGATCCTGGAGTTCATCACTGTTTTATAACCGCTTCCGCCTACCACCAAATAAATTCATCGGGTCTCACTCCGACACTCGATGAACTGTAAAATATTGGAGTCACACCACCCACTTCATCGTGACGTATTCCACCGCCTTTTATTACGAGTCAGTAGTATGCCACCCTGCCTTGTGCCATATCCGCCTCTATGTAATATATTGGCGTGCTTGTAATAAAATCCGTTGAGCCATCCCTAGCTCAACCTTGTATAATATTCAGTGTACTGGAAATTATGTATTAAGGAATTGTCTGCCAGCAGGAATATTATTCCTCGCCGGTTTAATACAGCAACCGGTCTTCCGGTAATTATTTTACCAAAGGATCGGTGGCGACAACCGGGCAAAGGGACGGTTGAGCAACTCAAGCGAACCGCCCAACCTGACTTTGGATAAAGATAGAAGGGAGAAGGTTGTGAAAGTGGACTCGTTATCCACACATCTGGTCGAAGGACCGACCTGGGTTTTCACAAGCGTAGGCGGGTCCTGGAGTGCCCGTCAAGGGCGCTAGCGCATACCTCGGGGTGATCATCACCACCTGCACCTCACATCTCGGCACAATGGAATGTGTAACCCGCCTGCTGTCCAAGTCAACCACCAAATTTCCTGTAATTCATAGCTCCTAACAGAACGCAGCAGCAAGGGACAACCCACCCATACAGAGAGCTTGCGGGGAGGATGGCACTACTGGCAAAGACCATCTGGTGAAAACGCCGCAGGCGCGAAGCGTGCTGGGCCTGCGTCGGGGGAGCATAGGGAGGAAAGGAAGCCCGGATGGTGGAAGAGCCAGGGGAAACTGGGTCATTTGATGGAAATGGAAGGTCCGAGTGGCTCATTCATTCTTGAAAAAATAGGGGGGGGGAGAGAGCAATTGTATCAATGAATAGATACACTCAACGGTACTAAGATAGCGTTGCCTACACACGAATTAGCTTTCGAGGTCGAGCAGTCTCAATTTCACTACAGGATTTGCGAATGAATGCTGGAATGGGCCACCTCAAATGGCGTGAGCCGTATGCGGTGTAACGCCCCGGACACACCCGCCGGTGGTCGTTACTCCTGGCGGGATCTAGACTGGCCCCACATATCAATAATAGTCTTTTCTGCACACTTTGTCCTCACTCATGCGCACCCGGGAGCAACTTCCCGATCGGTCACCCATCCTGAAACTACTCCAGGCTGAGCACGCTTAACTTTGGAGTTCTATCCGAATGGGCTCCCGGAAAAGAAGGAATTCCTTATTTATATGAGTAGTCTATCATCCCTATTAAGCCAGGCTATCACATGCGGGGAGACCGCACGTACGGTTTTCAGGGGGATCCGGCCGGCCGGCGCCCACCCGACTAGAGGGACTAAGAAATTAATCGAATACAAAACTTATCTTCAAGCTTTACCTTAATTTGATCGTTTAGAGGGCGATCGCGGAGTCACTCAATGAAGTCCCCCCTCCCATTTTTTCGAGGTGCTGACCCGCTGCGAGGCAGACATGGCTAAGTGACATATTGAATATGGCGACGACTACAACATGTCGTAGAAGGAGATAAGAGGTGGAGCCAATGACCCACTAAGACTCACGTATCTACAACTACATTCCAAGTGGCAGTCAAACGGAGGTGTGAATGCAAGATGCCAGCTGAATGATCGACCGGACAGAGGCTAGGGAAGCTTTGTTCCCATCGCGTCCTTCCTTGTGTGTCGGAGATACAAAGCGAGTCCACTGGAATAGAAGGGGAACTGAATCGATTTATTCCATGGCGAAGCATCCGAAGCATAACTGCACACTCACACGATCTTTGTCGAGAGATAGGAGCATTCGGTGGAACCGGTGAACTACACTTGCTTCTTGATAGATGTGTGGGACAAAGGGCTCGTGGTACCTGCTGCCCGTCGTTCCTCCGCTTTGATAACCGTGTGAACAGAGAGTGGGCAGAGCAAAAGGGAAGGAGGTCCTCATACGGAGTCGCACACTTAGGCAGTACGGGAGACTAGAGAATGGGTCGAGTAAACTCCCTTAGGGCCGATTAAATCACAGACGAGGAACTTTTCTTTCTTCTTTCTATTTGATTTGAAGGTTATGTTCTAAAAAAAAGAATGGCAGAGGTAAATACTTTGAAAAGGCGGGTCGGTAGGGATGGAATGGTTAATAGTCAAGTCAAGGATGACTTCTTTGTTGGCGAAACAATGGGGGAGAGAAAGCACGCCAGTGATTCTTTGAGCCGGTCTTCATTTCCAATGCCTCGAGAAATAGGTCGAGATAGATGACAACACTGTTTTATCCTCTTCCTTACCAGGAAGGCGCACTTCTCTTTTTCTTCTGGCCTTCACCTCCTTCCCAGCCCAGAAATATTACCCCGCCCCCTTTCTGATCCATTCATTTCTGCAAGCAGGCGGGATCCAAAGATAAGCCCCCCTCCTATTCGAAGGCGGGTGTGGCCTCACCCTTTTGCTCTTCATTTGGTTTGGCTCCACGAAAGCGCCGCCAAGACTAGGAGCCCCACCTGTATTCAAAAGGCGCCCAGGTTTCAAGACGATTATAATAATTAGTTAACTTTTTCCAATATCATGGAATAGCATGGCCCGCGGCTAAGGTAACTCCAGTGGGAGAGCCGTGTTATGGGTGACCTTATTGCACGGTTCAGAGAGCACTTGTGTATGTGATGCAAGTGAACGTGTACGAAAAAGCTGTCGTAAAGTTTCATTGTTCGTTCCATCATTTATCCTATCTATGTTTCTACAATGGTCCAAGAACACGTTCATTCTTCAGCCGTAGAGAGACTTTTGAATTGTGATGTACTTTTACGAGATCAATATATAAGAGTGTTATTCTGTGAAATAACTCAAATTTCAAATCATTCACTTCCTTCAACTACTCATGATATGGATGTGGGAGCATTAACTCTTTTCCTTTGGGATTTTGAGGAGCGGGAGAAATTGTTGGAATTCTATGACACAGTCCCGGGAGCCAGGATGAATGCCAGTTTCATACGACCTCGTGGAGTGGCACAAGATCTGCCTCTTGGCTTATGTCGACATATTGATTCCTCCACACAACAATTTGCTTCTCGTATCGATGAATTAGAAGAGATGTGAGCCGGCAACAGTATCTGGAAACAACAATTAGTGGATATTGGTACAGTCACTCCACAACAAGCAAAGGATTGGGGATTCAGTGGTGTAATGTTAAGAGGTCGTGCAACACGAAGACATATCATAGCAATATGGGGGAAGTTCCCATCGGGAAACAACAGTTCTGCTTGACCCTACAAAAGCAAGCATAAGTTGTCAGTGAAGATTTTGTGCGAAGCCTTGGAAACGACGTACCCGGGGCTAGGGTGAGCTGAGGGGGGATAGCGTAAGTGTGACGCCCGGAGACCGATACGGCAGATGTCAGCCAGTTATTCGTTGCCATTGCCATGTCATCTGCTTGCGTTTTGCACTTTGTCATGTCATCATGTGCTTTGCATCATCATGTTTTCAAAAACTATCATCCGTCCGAGTCTCCTCGTCCTCTCTGTTGTCCGTTCTGAGCCCAGACACACAAGCACGCGCCCGCGGCACCTCCGAATATATATTTTTATAAGTGGCCGAAAAATGTTCTCGGAATGGGATGAAACTTGACGCGTGGTTGTATTATAGTGTAGTCAGACCGCCTACCAAATTTTGTCGCATTCGGAGATCGTTTGACAGCCCAAAGGATAACTATAACGGCACTATAGCCGGTCAATCGTCGGACGTTTTCGGTCTCCGAAAACCCCGTGGGCCTCTCTCCTCTCCGCTCATCTCAGCCCACACCTCTTCTACATGGCCCACCTACAACTCCTTAGCCCATCCTACCCCTCCTCGCGTCCGGTGCCGTCCGATCCCGATCGGAGGGCTCCGAAACGCCCCTAAACCCCCCAACCCTAGACCCCTTTCCTATTTAAGCAGCTTCCCTTGTCCAAAATTGGCCTAAACCTAGCCCCTACTCCTCCCCCTACCTTCCAGCTGCCCCCACCTTGAAATCCGCACACAGAGCCTCCTCCTCCGAATGCACCGCCGTCCACCTCCTCCCTGCCACTTGGCACCTCACATTTGGCCAGCGCCGCCGGAGTTGCCGCCCTCCTCCAATGGGAGGCTGCCACGCGTCCCCGCAGCGCTCCCTCAGCCTCCACCACTGTCGCGGCCCGCTCAGCTTGCACGGGGCCTGGACAAGCCTGACGCCACCGCCGCCCATTCTGCCCCGCGGCCTCAAAACCGCACCGAGCCAGTGCCCTCGCCGGAGTGCCCCGCCGGTCGGTGACCTCTTCCGACGAGCCCGACCCCCCTGCTCCTGTTCCCCCTCGTCCTCGCGGTAACGCCGCCATCGCCGGTGGACTCCGCATCGCCGACGAGCTCCTCTTCCACCGTCGCATGCTTGCCGCCCCGCAGCCTTCCTTCTCGCCGCAGGCCTCCGCCGTGGCCAACCGCCGCCCTGGCCCCGAATCCGCGGCTGCGTTGCCGGACCGCCCCGTCCCCGACGCCAGCGTCCCATCCCACCGTCCTCAAACCTGGCCGGAGGCCTGCGAGAACCGCCGCCGTTGGCTCCCTGGTCCTCTGGATCGAGCAGGCGGGCCATCCAAGCCTCGCCCGCGTGGGCCACCAGGTGGGCCGTCCAAGCCTCAGGCCCAGCCGGCATGCCTCCCCTCCGCACTGGGCCTTGGACCGTAGGTGATCGCCGGCCCGCTAACTCGTGCCCGGGCATAGTTTAGTAAAACGGTGCTCGCTCTATTTTTCTTTTTCTTTTCCTAAGTCAAAACTGCTAAGTCCCAGAAAAGCATATTATATTGCATTCTTGTGAGGCATGGATCTTTGCGCATGTTTATCCAATGGTGATGTGTTATATGTCAAAATGTTCGCCTCTTGATGCTCTAGAGGATGGTGTAGTTTGCATGCATGTTACTGTTCATCTTGATTCCTTAATATTCATTGAAAAACTGCTATGTGATGTTTTTATCAAGTCCTTGTTTTCTGTCAACAATATGTATGCATGTTTAACATGGTGTAACTTTGTGCATGTTGGTCCAAATGAAGTTTATGATATGTCAAAATGTTCATTGGGAAGTGCTCTACATTATGGTGGTTGTTGCATTCTTGTTAGGTGCCATATTGCCATGTTTATCTCTATTGCAAGAGTGCATGTTGCTGTTAAGTGCTGCAAACTGTTATGAGATGTTGATTTGTCTTTTTCTTATCTTTATGTGTGATTTTTGTTTGAGCTACATGTCAATATGTTTTAGAAGCACAATCATGCCATATTTGTTGTGGTGTAATTAGTTTTGCATGTTATGCCTTGTGGTGAGTGCAACAAGCTTGTAAAGTGGCTTACTCGCTATTGCTGATTTCAATGACGTTAAAAACTGTTAAGTCTGAAACTGTTATAACCTGATGCCATGTTTGTTGATGCCCCACTCAAATCCATGAATGTTTTGGGATATCCAGTGACCATGTCTTGAATTCCATGTTATGGTATATCCATCCATGCCCTTGTTTGCAAATATGGCCTGCTGTAGCATGTTGTTTTCTTGCTCTCAAATTGCTATAAAATGTTTCTGTCAGCCTGTTAACAGAAAGTTCAGGTTTTCCATGTGAATTGCTAGTGATCTATGCAACCTATGACCATATTCTTGCCATGAGTAGCTTAATAAACATGTCTTCTTGTTGTTGGTTATCTTCTCATGCCATGTTATGCTTTGAGATGAGTGGCACAATGTTACAAACATGCCTACTTGTCGTTGTTGCTGCCATGTCTAGTTTATTTCACTAAGTCTGTGAAACTGTTATCTTTTCCAATATTGCCATGATGTTTTGAGCATGTACTAGTGGTGTTTGGTAGTATCTCAGTGCTCATGATTGTAGTGCTTGACATGTACATGATTTCCATGCCCTTTGATGCCAAGAGATATTATTGTATCATGTTGTTTTGATGTCAACTATATGCCTACATGCTGTTTTGGACAAATTGTGTTCCAAACTTATTCTATGCGTATGTGATGACGCGTTGCTCCGTATGGAGTGTGCTGTATATGAAACTTGTGTGATTTTGCATGTAGATGCATAATAACATTTTATATACCTGTTGTGAGTGTGTTTGCTTGATGTTTGGATACAATTTGCATCATTGACATGCTTGACTTGTTTTGCTCATATCTTCTAGGCCGTAGCTCCGAATTAAAACAACTTTATATCTAACTTGACTAGAATTTAGAGTAGATCTTCATGGTGCATGTCAAATTGCTGTTTATCAACTTGAACTTAAGGTTTGTTCAGATCTGGACCGATTTTGAAATTTGCATACGAGGACTTACCGGAGTTGTTATATGTTGTTTCCGGCCTCATTTAAACATGCCTTGTTGTGTGTTCTTGTATGCTTCATCCCTTCCCATGTAAAGCATCATGTAGCCTTGTCATGCATCATACTTGCTTGAGCATCATGTATTGCTATGTGTTGTGTGTTTACCGTGTTGTTTGCTTCTTCTTGTTAGTACCTATTTCGCTGCGATCGTGTGGATTCGTTCGTCTACACTTGGTTCATCTTCGTGGCTTCTTATTCGTCTTCTTCATGGACTCGTTCTTCTTCCTTGCGTGATTCCAGGCAAGATGACCGTCACCTTGGATTCATTTACCATCATTGCTATGCTAGTTGTCTGGATGCTACCGCTATATGTCACGCTACCTATCTATTTGTTGTCAGCCTCTCCTTGTTGCCATGAAACCTCTAACGTTTGACACCATCCCAGCAAACCGTTGTTTGGCTATGTTACCGCTTGCTCAGACCCCTCTTATAGCGTTGTTAGTTGCTGGTGAAGATGAAGATTGCTCCATGTTGGAGATGGACATTGTTGGAATATCACAATATCTATTAATTAAATTAATGCACCTATATACTTAGCAATGAATGGAAGGCTTGGCCTTTTGCGCGGTGTTTTGTTCCACTCATGCTACCTTAGGAACCCATAAACCAGTGTTATGTTCCTTGATTTTGCGTTCCTAACACGGTTGGGTATATGGGGACCCCTTGATAATTCGCTTTGTTTAAAGCTTTTCCAGCGAGGCCCAACCTTGGTTTTCCATTTGCCGAATAACTAAAACTTGCATAGGGACTGGCTAGCACCCGACGATTCTTAATCAACCCCCGGGCCAGTGCTCCTCTGAGTGTTGGTCCAAACTGGGCGATGTCCGGCTCGCCCCCTGGGCAACTAGGGTCTTAGCCAACCCGACGTCTTGCCCATCCAGTGTGCCCTGAGAACGAGGTACGTGCGACTCCTATCGGGATTTGTCGGCACATCGGGCGGTCTTGCTGGATTTGTTTTACTATTGTCGAAATATGTTGAGCACGGGTTTCCAAGAATGCTCAGGCCTTCCCAATTTTGGAGTTGTTACTCCGCTGATCGTGAGAGCTTGTGATGGGCTAAGTTGGGACACCCTGGAGGGTTATGATCTTTCGAAAGCCGTGTCCGCGGTTATGTGGCAGATTGGAATTTGTTAATATCCGGTTGTAGTTAACTTGACAGAGGATCCAAAATAAAACACACCAACGGTGTGAGTAACCGTGACCGTCTCTTTTCACTTTGAGAAGAGAACACGGTGGGGTTATGTTTGACTCGTTGGGAGTTCAGGATCACTCAGTGATCATTACTAGTCGCGACCGTTGCGTAGATGCTCATCTTATTCTTGTACTCGTAAGTTCGCCACCATATAATGCTTAGCCGCTGCTGCAACATCACCACTTAACCTCTCCATACCCCTTTAAGCTTTGCTAGTCTTGATACCCATGGTTATGGGATTGCTGAGTCCTCGTGGCTCACAGATACTACAACAACAGTTGCCGGTGCAGGTTTCCGATGACTTGATGTGAGAGCGATGTTCTTTGTGTTGGAGTTCTTTCTTCTTCATCAGTCTTGGGTTAGGTTCTTGGTCGGCAGCCTGGGATAGCAGGATGGATGTCGTTGTGCTTTTCATGTTTACATCCGAAGTCGAATGTCCTGTATAGATGTTGTTGTATTCATGTGGAGTTATATGACTTGTATGTATCCCCATTTATGTATGTAATGGTACGATGTAATGATATCCATCTTGCTAAGCGCCCGAAATGCGGTTGTGCCTCAATCACAAGTTTTTATCTAGTGATCAAGATAGAATCGCATCTTGGGCATGACAAGTTGGTATCAGAGCCTCGACCGACCATACGAGCCCCCTTGATTGATAGTAGTCTGGCCGTTGTTGAGTCTAGAAGAAAATTATTCTGGAGTCTAGTTATATCGGAGAGTAGGAATTCTTTTTACTCCTCAACCCCTTCGTCGCTCTCGTGAGGAATCTTGACGTAGGTGTTTTGAATTACTTCTCTTCCACTTCATTTTTTTTTAGGATCATGCGGTTAGCTTTTGTTCGTTGAGATGTCAGCCTTTTCTTCCGGTGCATTTCTTGTCAAGTTGAGTTGACCCTCCTCGTCTTTTGCAAGTTCAGTCTTCAGTTCTTTCCAACCGATGTCGTTTTCCCCGTCCGATGTGGTCTTTCTTTTTTCCACCCGCCCACCCTTTTTCTTCTCAGATCCAGAGTCCTTAATCGAGTATACATCCTACTCGTGTGAAGTACTGAATTCTTTCCTCAATTATTTTAATTGGTGATTTCTTGTCTAGTTCATCATTCTACATCTCATTTTCTTCTCCGGTTGATTCAATTCAAGTTTTTGGTGTTGATCTTATTCTTTTCCATTGCTCAAGTGTTTTCCCCTTCTCTCGTTTGCCTCTCGCCATTTAATTGTTCCGGTGTTCCAAAGACACTCCAGGAGATTCGTTTGTGCTCCAATTAATTCGAGGTTGTCACCACATTCGGGTTTTTCAATTGTTCCGGTGCATCATCTCCTTTTTGATCCTTTTCAACGGTGTTCTTCCTTTCCCTCTTCCGTCTCATTCCTAAGATCTTGGGACGAGATCTCTTGTTAGTAGGGGAATGTTGTGACGCTTCGACACTGATGCGCTAGGTGTCAGCCAGTTATTCGTTTCCGTTGCGTGTTGCACTTTTTTATGTCATCATGTGCTTTGCATCAACATGTTTTCAAAAACTTGCATCCGTCCGAGTCTCCTCGTCCTCTCTGTTGTCCGTTCTGAGCCCAAACTCACTCGCACGCGCTCGCGGCACCTCCGAATATTTATTTTTATAACTAGCCGAAAAATGTTCTCGAATGGGATGAAACTTGATGTGTGGTTTTATTATAGTGTAGTCAGACCGCCCGCCTAATTTTGTCACATTCGAAGTTTGTTTAATAGCCCAACAGATAACTATAGCGGCACTATAGCCTGTCAATCGTTGGATGTGTTCGGTCTCCGAAAACCCCGTGGGCCTCTCTCCTCTCCTCTCATCTCAGCCCACACCTCTTCTATACAGCCCACCTACAACTCCTAGGCCCATCCTACCCCTCTTCGCATCCGGTGTCGTCCGATAACGATCAGAGGGCTCCCAAACGCCCCTAAACCCCCCAACCCTAGACCCCTTTCCTATTTAAGCAACTTCCCTTGTCCAAAATTGGCCTAAACCTAGCCACTACTGCTTCCCCTACCTCCCAGCTGCCCCCACCTCGAAATTCACATGCACAGCCTCATCCTCCTCCGAATCCGCCACCGTCCACCTCCTCCATGCCAGTTGGCACCTCGCCATTGGCCAGCGCCGCCGGTGCCGCCGCCCTTCTCCAACGGGAGGCTGTCACGCGTCCCTGCAGCGCCCCCTCAGCCTCCACCACCACCGCGGCCCGCTCAGCCCGCACGGGGCCCGCTCGAGCCCATCGCGGCCCGGACAAGCCCGACGCCACCGCCGCCAATTCTGCCCCGCGGCCTCGCTCCCGCTCCGAGCCAGCGCCCTCGCCGGAGTGCCCCGCCAGCCGGCGACCTCCTCCGATGAGCCCGGCCCCCTTGGTCCGGTTCCCCCTCGTCCTCGCGGTAACGCTACCATCGCCGGTGGACTCCGCATCACCGCCGAGCTCCTCCTCCACCGTCGCGTTCTAGCTGCCCCGTCGCCTTCCTGCTCGCCGCCGGCCTACGCCGTGGCCAACCGCCGCCTTGGCCCCGGATCTGCGGCTGTGTTGCCAGATCCGCCCCGTCCCCGACGCCACCGCCCCATCCCGCCGTACTCAGACCTCGTCGGAGGCCTGCGAGGACCGCCGCCACTGGCTCCCTGGTCCTCTGGATCGAGCAGGCCGCGCTCGATCCGCCGACGCCGCCTCGCCCGCGTGGGCCACCAGGTGGGTCGGCCAAGCCTCAGTCCCAGCCGCGGCCCAGCTCCACCGACCCACGTCGGCCTGCCTCCCCGCCGCACTGGGGATTGGCCCGTAGGTGAGCGCCGGCCCGCTAACTCGCGCCCAGGCGTCGTTTAGTAAAATGGTGCTCGCTCTGTTTTTTTCTTTTCCTAAGTCAAAACTGCCAAGTCCCAAAAAAGCATATTATATTGCATCAAGAGACGAATATTTTGACATATAACACATCACCATGTTCGTCTCTTGATGCTCTAGAGGATGGTGTGGTTTGCATGCATGTTACTGTTCATCTTGATGCCTTAATCTTCGTTGAAAACCTGCTATGTGATGTTATTGTGAAGTCCATGTTTTCTGTCAACAATATGTATGCGTTTTTAACATGATGTAACTTTGTGCACGTTGGTCCAAATGAAGTGTATGATATGTCAAAATGTTCATTGTGAAGTGATCTACATGATGGTGGCTGTTGCATTCATGTGAGGTGCTATATTCCCATGTTTATCTCTGTTGCAAGAGTGCATGTTGCTGTTAAGTGCTGAAAACTGTTATGAGCTGCTGATTTTTTTTTTCTTATATTTATGTGTGATTTTTGTTTGAGCTACATGTCAATATTTTTTAGAAGCACAATCATGCCATCTTTGCTGTGGTGTAATTATTTTTTCATGTTATGCCTTGTGGTGAGTGCAACAAGCTTGTAAAGTGGCCTACTCGCGGTTGTTGATTTCTATGACTTCTTAAAAACTGCTAAGTCTGAAACTAGTATAACCTGATGCCATGTTTGCTTGATGCCCTACTCAAATCCATGAATGTTTTTGGATGTACAATGACCATGTATGGAAGTCCATCTTATGCACTATCCATCAATGCCCTTGTTTGCAAATATGGCCTATTGTAGCATGTTGTTTTCTTGCTCTCAAATTACTATAAAATGTTTCTGTCAACCTGTTAACAGTAAGTTCAGTTTTACCATGTGAATTGCTAGTGACCTATGCATCCTGTGACCATATTCTTGCCATGAGTAGCTTCATAAACATATGTTCTTGATGTTGGTTATCTTCACATGCCATGTTATGCTTTGAGATGAGTTGCAGAAGCTTGCAAACATGCCTACTTGTCGTTGTTGCTCCCATGTCTAGTTTATTTCACTAAGTCTGTGAAACTGTTATCTTTTCCAATATTTCCATGATGTTTTGAGCATGTACTAGTGGTGATTGGTAGTATCTTAGTGCTGATGATTGTAGTGCTTGAAATGTACATGATTTCCATGCCCTTTGATGCCAAGAGATATTATTGTATCATGTTGTTTTCATGTCAACTATATGCCTACATGCTGTTTTGGACAAATTGTGTTCCAAACTTATTCTATGCGTATGTGATGATGCGTTGCTCCGTTTGGAGTGTGCTATATATGAAACTTGTGTGATTGGGCATGTAGATGCATAATAACATGTTATATACATGTTGTGAGTGTGTTTTCTTAATGTTTGGATACAATTTGTATCATTGACATGCTTGACTTGTTTTACTCATATCTTCTAGGTTGTAGCTCCGAATTAAAAGAACTTTATATGTAACTTGAATAGAATTTCGAGTATATCCTCATGGTGCATGTAAAATTGCTATTTAACCACTTGAACTTAAGGTTTGTTCAGATATGGACCAATTTCGAAATTTGCATATGAGGACTTACCGGAGTTGTTATATGTTGTTTCCGGCCTCATTTAAACTTGCGTTGTTGTGTGTTCTTGTATGATCCATCCCTTGCCATGTAAAGCATCATGTAGCCTTGTCATGTATCATACTTGCTTGAGCATCATGTCTTGCTATGTGTTGTGTGTTTACCGTGTTGTTTGCTTCTTCTTGTTAGTACCTATTTCGCTGCGATCGCGTGGATTCGTTCGTCTACACTTGGTTCATCTTCGTGGCTTCTTCTTCGTCTTCTTCATGGACTCGTTCTTGTTCCTTGCGGGATTGCAGGCAAGATGACCGTCACCTTGGATTCCTTTACCATCATTGCTATGCTAGTTGTCTGGATGGTACCGCTATATGTCACGCTACCTATCTATTTGTTGTCAGCCTCTCCTTGTTGCCATGAAACCTCTAACGTTTGACACCATCCCAGCAAACCGTTGTTTGGCTATGTTACCGCTTGCTCAGCCCCTCTTATAGCGTTGTTAGTTGCAGGTGAAGATGAAGATTGCTGCACGTTGGAGATGGACATTGTTGGAATATCACAATATCTGTTAATTAAATTAATGCACCTATATACTTAGCAATGAATGGAAGGCTTGGCCTTTGGCTTGGTGTTTTGTTCCACTCATGCCGCCTTAGGAACCCATGAACCGGTGTTATGTTCCTTGATTTTACGTTCCTAACACGGTTGGGTATATGGGGACTCCTTGATAATTCGCTTTGTTTAAAGCTTTTCCAGCGAGGCCCAACCTTGGTTTTCCATTTGCCTAATAACTAAAACTTCCATAGGGACCGGCTAGCACCTGAGGATTCTTAATCAACCCCCGGGCCAGTGCCCCTCTGAGTGTTGGTCCAAACTGGGCGATGTCCGGCGCCCCCTGGGCAACCAGTGTCTCAGCCAACCCGAGGTCTTGGCCATCCAGTGTGCCCTGAGAACGAGGTACGTGCGACACCTATAGGGATTTGTCGGCACATCGGGTGGTCTTGCTAGATTTGTTTTACTTTTGTCGAAATATGTTGAGCACGGGATTCCAAGAATACTCGGGCCTTCCCAATTTTGGAGTTGTTACTCCGCTGATTGTGAGAGCTTGTGATGGGCTAAGTTGGGACACCCTGGAGGGTTATGATCTTTCGAAAGCCGTGTCCGCGGTTATGTGGCAGATTGGAATTTGTTAATATCCGGATGTAGTTAACTTGACAGAGGATCCAGAATAAAACTCACGAACTGTGTGAGTAACCATGACCGTCTCTTTTCACTTTGAGAAGAGAACACGGTGGGGTTATGTTTGACTCGTAGGGAGTTCAGAATCACTTAGTGATCATTACTAGTCGCGACAGTTGAGTAGATGCTCATCTTATTCTTGTACTCGTAAGTTAGCCACCATATAATGCTTAGCCACTGCTACAACATCACCACTTAACCTCTCCATACCCTTTTAAGCTTTGCTAGTCTTGATACCCATGGTTATGGGATTGCTGAGTCCTCGTGGCTCACAGATACTACAACAATAGTTGCAGGTGCAGGTTTTCGGTGACTTGACGTGAGAGCGATGTTCTTTGTGTTGGAGTTCTTTCTTTTTCATCAGTCTTGGGTTAGGTTCCTGGTCGGCAGCCTGGGATAGCAGGATGGATGTCGTTGTGCTTTTCATGTTTGCATTCGAAGTCGGATGTCTTGTATTGATGTTGTTGTATTCATGTGGACTTATATGACTTGTATCTATCCCCATTTATGTATGTAATGGTATGATGTAATGATATCCATCTTGCTAAGAGCCCGAAATGCGGCTGTGCCTCAATCACAAGTTTTTATCTAGTGATCAAGATAGAATCGCATCTTGGGCGTGATAGTAAGTGAGCGAATGTGTGTAAGCCCAGTCAAATATTCCTATTCTAGGCGGGGTGGGCCATCAATATTCGATTGGTGTTGGTCCTACGGACCGTGAAAGATTTGTCTCTGGCCTCTGGGCACGTCGGAACCGTATGAGTTCACCAGGGTGGAGCATGGTCCGCCAAAATCGGCATAGGTTAGGTGCTATTGATGGAACATGGTAAGCCCATCTTTCTCCATATGAAAGTGTTGCGGGAACAAAGAGATGTGGGTAGAGGAAGTCCCAAAAAGCGAAGGACGAGCTGTAGGTCACGTGACCTGCACCGAAAAGGTGGCTGACTGGGCTTTCTCCTAGTTCAAAGCGGATCAGCTCGCCAAATTCGTCGACCGAAACGGGCGCCCCGGAACGTCGAATGAAAGTGGTCTTTCTACAACCCTATTTATATGAATTTTAGGGCCCCATCCCCCTATCCCTCCCTTATGTTTAAGAGCGGGATCTGCCCAAGAACGACCTGTGGTGGTACGGAAGGCACGGACTCCGCAAGCGTCCCACACCCTCTAAGAAAGAAACTCCTCAACCATCACAAGATAAAGAAGTATGACGCTTTGTGTCTGACTCTATTGGTCATAGTTCCTTGCTGTTGCAGCCGGTGCTCGTTTGTGCGTGTGTGAACCACCAGATCATAAGGAAAGATGCCGTTCAGGGCATCTGAGAATGATTCGAGCTGTATGAAGGGAAACTCCCACGTACAGTTTCTTTGGGGGGGGGAGGAGCCGACAGGGTGCCCCCACTGACTTGGCCCGGGCCTAAGTGAAAGTGCAAAAGTTAAGTTGTGGGCCTACCCATCCCAACATGGGGTATGCTGGGATTCACGAAGAGCGGGACCTTATGATGTTCATGACAAATCGTATCTTGACGTAACAGTAGGTACTAGAGGAAATCACTATGATCGTTACTGTATCCACATCGAAGACATGCAACAAAGTGTTCGGATCATTGTGCAATGTCCTAATCAAATGCCTAGTGAAATGATCAAAGCTGATGATCGAGCTATGTCCTCCTTCACGATCTCAAATGAAATTATCCATGGAATCGTGCGCCGTGTGAATCGTAGATCATCGCCGTTCTTAATTGAGACTCGGGTTAAGCTCCTTCTCGGAATTGTTGTGGGGTTAGGAGTAAAGCATCCCGAGGTTGGCGCATTTCGTTGGGCGCGGAGAAGCATTGGGAACCCCAATATCTTTCTTCGGAGCAGTTTCTTTTCCCATCCCCTCGCCCGGGCATAGCGCTTCACTTCTGGTTCTTCGGAGGAATCAGCTGACGTCTCCCTTCTTCATTGATCCGGGCAAAAGGGAATCGTCTACCAGTTGGGAAGCTAGACATCAAGGTTGTGGCTTGAGGAGGATAACTAAGCTGACACGCCGGAGTTGGCTGCTGGCACAATAGGGTGGTGCCTTACCGCACCGTAGGCACATGGGCGGTAGCGTTCATGGTGTTGCTTCAGGATTCCAATGTACTGCGTCCAGGATCAGAAGGAGCTTGCCAGTGGACCACTGCCGTCCGATTCTTTAGTGAGCTGGAGCGCTGCCATCTTATCCACAAAAAACGCGTCAAGCTATCGGGTCGAAGCACTAAAAGAAAAGGACCGGGAAACATGACGGCATAGGAAACACGGGAACCCAGGAGGGAGAAAGACGATGTACGGGATACGGGATCCTCGTAGTAGGCTAGACCAATATCCAGTCGAGAAAGGGCAGCCTTTAGAAGCAATAGGTTGGGAAACCAAGAGAAGGCCTCGCCCTTTCTTACCTTCTTCCCGGCACAAAAATAGGGATTAGCATTATTGACCCCATGAGAAGCACTAACACCTTCCTCATCAGGGCTCCGCGCACTGGGAAAAGGCTTCCGCGACAGGAAACCAGCTAGTAGTTAGGAAAAGAACATAAGGTATCAAGAGGTCCCTCACAATCAGGTGCAATGCAATTGCCCCCTATTAGTCAAGTACCCCTCTTCCTATTTAGTTTAGGGGTTAAGTCGAGAAATGGCTTGATGAACCCATTCATTCAGCACACACCGGCCCCATTCACTTGCAACTCATAGAGGCTGTAAGTAAACAGTGCCCCACTAAATTCAAAGCGAAGGTGGGGCTGAAAGACGAGAGTGCCTACCTCCGTGCCGACAGTGCCCGCCCTTTTTTTCAAGTAGGCTAATTTTTCCAGAACGCGGTCTGGAATAAGCGTTCCCGTGTATATGGATATCTTCGATGCTGTCATTTCGACATGCCCGCTTCAGCCCCTCTTTCGCCTCTCAAAAAGCAAAGTTGGCTTAACAAGTGCAGATGAGGAAGTGGGAGTAATAAAACCAAGAATCACTTTATTTTCTTTCCAAATACTTTATGAAGTTAAGGGGCAAAGAGAAGCGCTTTCGCTACTGAGAAAGTGATTGGTCAGCGCGAGGGTTTGATGATGTAGCCGAGCGTTAGTGACGCTTCATTCTCATAGCGAGGCGCTTCGAGTTACCGAAGCCCTGTAGTAGCATCAGAGACTATGTGCTATAATGCTGAACTAAGGACGTTTTGCCTTATCTATAGAAGCTGTCAACTGAATTCTGAACGAATGGGATCCTTGGGGGGTAATGGCTCAATCTATAGATGGAAAGCCTTATGATGGGAAACTACCGTGTTAGGTTTGGAGAGAGGTGGGACCCGTTATAGTTTAGGGGGAGCAGATGCAAGATTTTTCTTTTCTTAGCCGGCCAAATGACTACAGGATCATCGATCTACTCCACATCAATTCACCATTTCAAACTTTATGCAGAAAGTTTTTCCGTACCAGATCCTTCTATCTATACGGCAGTTGAAGCACCTAAAGATGAATTTGGTGTCTTTCTTGGCAGTAATGGGAGTAATAGCCCCTGCCATTGTAAAATAAGAGCACCTGGCTGTGCCCATTCACAAGGACTCGATTCTATGTCCAAACATCACATGCCAGCAGATGTAGTCACCATCATAGGTACTGAGGATATTGTGTTTTTAGAGGTAGATAGAGAGGACGTAGTCTTGCTCGATCAGGACCCTAGATTTATTGCGAGCCTAAACTGCCTGAAAGAAGCAAAATGGAAAAGGATTAAAAATGCAATGTGATTCCTGATCCAATAAGAAATCCAAATTCGGTGTTTGTTTGGATCAAATTCCTATGTTATACTATTCCATTCTCGATGATGAATTGATTTGATAGATCAAATATTGTTATTCCAAATATTGATCCGATTCAGTATCATTAGAATGACAAAAGCTGATACAGTTGCTAGTGGTTCGAGGGGAAATCCTTTCAAACATCAACGCCCTTTTCTACTAAAACTGCTATTCGTGATACCGGTCAAATCTACTATTCTCATCAACTTTGAGTCTCTTCCCTCTCGTATGACTATCAAAGTGGAGTTCCTTCTCTATAAGAAGAGCTCGTCTAGATTGTGACTCGAATCAAAACAAATGGATGAGCCTCATTTTGCTGAAGCAAGTGTACGCTGCACTAAGGAGTCGAGTCGACTTATCCGAACTTTCCTACCAAGTTCGAGCTCTTGCTCGCTCTATTTTGTGAGCTGAGCTATTTATACTGATATATACTGTCGAGTTAGATGGAGAAAGACAATGGTGGTATTCCATAGGGAGATCATGTGTTGGATGATAAAGAGGATTTGCCTTTCGAGAAAGGGGCTTGGCTATCTCCATCTCCATGTTATAGGACGTATCAAATATATCTATTGGTCTATACCATATGGTGAGCCAACCTACCCCCACTCCAATCCAATACTTGCTAGCACAAGGAATCGATCATCTTTGGATGTTCAGCCAAAGACTCTATCCCCGGATTTCGATAACTTCTATGATTCTCTCATTATTCAGGGTCCAGATGGAAGGGATGTTTGTTATTCACTTCGGTCTGAAGAGGAATTGACACCCATGAGCATGCATTTTATGTTTGCATTCCTATTTGAGAGTGCCCCTCCCTCCTATTTGGTTGGAAGTTTCCTGCTCAAGTTGAGAAACCAAGGGCTGACCGGACTGCTGCTCACTCTTGCGCTTCAATGGCAGTATTGTCTCCATCTTTCACCCACCCAGGGGTTAGGGTTATCTTTTGAAAGAATTTCTTGTAGCAGCAGATACAAGAATCGGTCGTGCATATTACCATATAGAAATGTGAATCGGGATGCATCTGGATGAGAGTTTGGCTTTCTTTTGGCAAAAGTTGGATTGTTTTCGACAAACTAGAAATCTGTGGAGATGGCTGATCTGTCCCACCTTGATTGATAGCGATATAGCCACTCTCATTTCAATGCGGCACATTGATACCATCATTCCAATCTTCTATCCTTCGTTCTAAATACCATGAAATTAAGTAGCTAAGGTCTAGTGGACCTATTTAAACAAGGATATGTCGATCCTTCTCTGTCGACTTTTCCACTATCAACCCCAAAAACCCAACTCTGCCTTACATAAAGGAAATTAGTACAATTCACTTCTGGATTTGAAATCACTGCTTATACAATGTATTGGGCATATAAGAACATTCTATAGTATTTGAAAGAGTTGGAAGGGTTAAGTATCTTTGAACTCGGTGTGAGATATCGCATTATTCAATGGGGATGCAGTCGCAGTAAAGAATCATTAACAAGGGCATTATAGTGCGTTGTAGATTCTTATCCAAGACTTGTTTCATTTGATGATGCCATGTGAATCAAGCAATAGGAGAAGGACCCAATAACGAAAGTTTCGTAAAGGGACTAGAGTAGACTACCATGAGACAAAAGGTCTTCTTTCTATAGAGATTCGATTAGGAACTCTCATATGTCCAAGGTCAATATGGAAATCCTTTCAGAGGTTTTCCCTTACTTTGTCCATGTCAACAAACAATTCGAAATACCTTGACTTTATCAGAACAGGTTCGAGTCAAAATAGCAATGATTCAAAGCACTTTTTTCCATTACACTATTTCGGAAACCTAAGGACTCGATCGTATGGATATGGAAAATACAGGATTTCCGATCCTAGCCGGAAAAGGAGGGAAATGGATACTCAATTTAAAGTGAGTAAACAGAATTCCATACTCAATCACATAGATCCCTATAGAATTCTGTGGAAAGTTGTATTCGGTGAAAGTCGTATGTACGGCTTGGAGGGAGATCTTTCCTATCTTTCGAGATCCACCCTACAATATGGGATCAAAAAGCCAAAAAAAATAAGTGATTTTAGCCCTTATAAAAAGAAAATGGATTGTTGAACCTCTTTCACGCTCATGTCACGTCGAGGTACTGCAGAAAAAAGAACTGCAAAAACCGATCCAAGTTTTCGTATTCGGTTAGTTAACATGGTGGTTAACCGGATTATGAAAGATGGAAAAAACATTGGCTTATCAAATTCTCTATCGAGCCGTGAACAAGATTCAAGAAAAGACAGAAACAAATCCACTATTATTTTTACGTCAAGCAATACGTAGAGTAACTCCCAATATAGGAGTAAAAACAAGACGTGATAAAAAAGGATCGACGCAGAAAGTTCCAATTGAAATAGGATCTAAACAAGCAAGAGCACTTGCCATTCGTTGGTTATTAGAAGCATCCCAAAAGCATCCGGGTCGAAATATGTCTTTCAAATTAAGTTCCAAATTAGTAGATGCTGCCAAAGGGAGTGGGGGTGCCATACGCAAAAAGGAAGCGACTCATAGAATGGCATAGGCAAATAGAGCTCTTGCACATTTTCGCTAATCCATGAACAAAATCTATGTATGTAGACACATGGATCCGTACATCTCGATCGGAAAAGAATCAGTAGAAGGAGAACCGGACGATATCTTTCTCGAAACAAACAAAAAGGAAAAAAGTAAGAGAAAATAGAAAACATGATCAACTAAGCCCTCTCGAGGGCTTGCTTAAGAATAAGAAAGAAGAATATTATGGAAATGGCATAGAATAAGGTTGATCCTATTCATGGGGATTCCATAAATATCCCATTTCAAAAATCGAAACAATCGGGACTTCGGAGATTGGATGCAGCTACTAATTCATGATCTAGCATGTACATAATGAAAACTTAATTCTTGATTCTACGATATTTTTTATGAAAGTGTTTCATTTGCTTCTCTTCAATGGAAGTTTCATTTTCCTAGAATGTATCCTAGTTTTTTTGGCCTAATTCTTCTTCTGATGATCGATTCAACCTCTGATCAAAAAGATAGACCTTGGTTCTATTTCGTCTCTTCAAGAAGTATAGTAATAAGCATAACGGCCCTATTGTTCCGATGGAGAGAAGAACCTATGATTAGCTTTTGGGGAAATTTCTGAACGAACAATTTCAATGAAATCTTTCAATTTCTTATTTTATTATGTTCAACTTTATATATTCCTCTATCCGTAGAGTACATTGAATGTACATAAATGGCTATAACAAAGTTTCTGTTATTCGTATTAACAGCTACTCTAGGGGGAATGTTTTTATGTGGTGCTAACGATTTCATAACTATCTTTGTAGCTCCAGAATGTTTCAGTTTATGTTCCTACCTATTGTCTGGATATACCAAGAGAGATCTACGGTCGAATGAGGCTACTATGAAATATTTACTCATGGGTGGGGCAAACTCTTCTATTCTGGTTCATGGTTTTTCTTGGCTATATGGTTCATTAGGGGGGAGATCGAGCTTCAAGAAATTGTGAACGGTCTTATCAATACGCAAATGTATAACTCCCCAGGAATTTCAATTACACTTATATCCATTAGTGTAGGACTTCGGTTTAAGCTTTCCCCAGCCCCTTTTCGTCAATGGACTCCTGACGTCTACGAAGGAGTGTGATTCGTTTGACAAATTCCTACCTCTATATCTATCTCTGAGGTGTTTGGGTTTTGCACAACTCCATAGACATGCAGAAGAGAAATGATATCCTCACTCCGACCAAGTTATAACTTTTACCAAAAGTTTATTGTGATCTTTTTGTTCAAATAACAATTAAGGTGAAGCAGGGTCAGGAACAATGAATCTCTTTATGATAAACAGATCCATTTTGCAAGTTAGTTATTACGGGTAGTTCCTACAAAGAATCGGACTAATGACGTATACAATGCTTGAATTATCATTGTAGATGCTACATAGTGGGTACTCATCCTTCAGAGACAACGAGTGTAATAGGAGCATACGTTGACAAAAGGATCACCCTAAGATGATCATCTCATGGCTATTGGGAACGATTCAAATTAGATGGTTCTATTTCTCAACCTTTATGACTTGCTCCTACGGAACCAAGGTCGAAAGGATTGAAAAAGTCAGTCATGCACAACCACTGATGAAGGATTCCTCGAAAAGTTAAGGACTAGTAGTTCTTTTTCGAAATCGATTTCAAAAAAGAATGGATTCGGTCTTATACATACGCGAGGAAGGTAATCAAAAAAGAGAGAAGACGAGTTCTTCTTTCTTTTATCACTTAGGAGCAGTGCGAGATGGAAGTCTCCTGCACAGTTTTTCATGAGAGAAAGTAGCATGAATCCTCTTTTCTACTCTGACTCCCCCACTCTAGTCGTTGATTTTCTTTCTGTTACTTCGAAAGTAGCTGCTTCAGCTTCAGCCACGCGAATTCTCGATATTCCTTTTTATTTCTCATCAAACGAATGTCATCTTCTTCTGGAAATCGTAGCTATTCTTAGCATGATTTTGGGAATATCCTTGCTATTATTCAAACAAGCATGAAACTTATGCTTGCATATTCGTCCATAGGGCAAATCGTATATGTAATTATTGGAATAATTGTTGGAGACTCAAATGCTTGCTTCCAAGCATGATAACTTATAAGTTGTTCTATATCTCCATGAATCTAGGAACTATTGCTTGCATTGTATTATTTAGTCTACATACCAGAACTGATAACATTCGAGATTATGCAGGATTATACATGAAAGATCCATTTTTGTCTCTCTCTTTAGCCTTATGTCTCTTATCCGTAGGAGGCCTTCCTCTAGTAGCAAGTTTCTTCAAAAAAACTCTATCTATTCTGCTGTGGATGGAAAGGAGGCCTATATTTATTGGTTTCAATAGGACTCCTTACGAGCATTCTTTCTATCTACTATTATCTAGAAATAATAAAGTTATTGATGACTGGACGAAACCAAGAAATAACCCCATATGTGCGAAATTATAGAAGATCCCCTTTAAGATCAAACAATTCCATCGAATTGAGTATGACTGTATGTGTGATAGCATCTACTATACCAGGAATATCAATGAACCCCATTCTTGCAATTGCTCAGGATACCCTCGAGTAAAGGCAGGGCAGCCAACCTCCAAAGGTTAGCACCCGCCAATACCGAGCACGGCTCGTCAACATCGGGACCATCGCACCCGTCGGTCTGGCGGAGGTTGCCGCGACGTTGCTCAACAACGACGCAGGCGCCTCCTCTCCGCTTATCCTCCGAGGCTCGAAGCTGGCATGTACACGCTCGAGGGTCAGAAGAGGCCGTCGAGATGTTGTCGTGGTCTTGATTCTGACATGCTCGCACTGGCTGCTGTGGTGGGTACTGCACCGTGGAGACAGCTCCCTCTGTATGGCCAGCAGCACAAGCCGTTGTTGTCGCTTGGTGAGGTTGCGGCAGGTCAGCTCGCCGTGAGACCGTAGCTTCGGTGAAACCGAGCAGGCTTTGGATGGTGGCACGCCATTCATCCATCTGCTCGGCCACCAGCGGAAACCTCAGCAGCAACTGAACTCGCGCCATGGCCTCCAAGGCTGTGCTTGGCATGGGTGCTGAAGAAGTCGAAGGTACCATTACCCGGCTCCTTACGGTGCCAGCGGCGGTAGTACTGCGCCCCCGCTAGTGCGGGGTGACCACCTGGATGGAAGGGTGGTGCGGCGAAGGAGCACGAGGGCCAGTAGCTCCGTCAAGCGCAGCGGCTTGGTCGACCCGTCCCAAGGGAGGCGTGCGTGCTATGACCGCACCCGTGGTGGGAACGGCTGGAGGACGGAGATTCACCCCGGTTTAAGCGTCGTTGCTGCGGCTATGCTCATTGGTGGGTAGAAGGGGCGCAGACGGAGTAATCCCTTCACCCAGGCCTCGGGGAGCTTGGCCATCGAGGTGTTGCTGATGCTGCTCTCCTCGAGTGCCTCCTGCTCCCTGCGTCGGCCGTGGGGGAAGTGGTAGTCGTGCCGCCTGCTCCGACCTCATACACTGCAGCGTCTACGTCCTAATGGTCCTCCGCACCTCCTGCAGCATTAGAGGCCGCGGGCTGCGGAGCCTTAGAGATATACGGACGCGCCAAAGAAGTTGGTTTCTTTTTGGGCGCCATGATTGATGGAGCCGTCGAAGACAAAGATGGTGATGAAGATGGCGTGCTACACACACCTTCAGGTTCGCACAAGCGAATCCCCCTACCTGGTGCGCCAAAGATGTCGGGGTAAACCACGGCCACCTATCGGGCTAGGAGGTCCCTTGTTGGTTCGGTGGAGGGACGTCGCGTTGCACAAATAACAGAAGAGTGTGGGATAGCACGACAGAGTGCACACGGGCATTTTTACCCAGGTTCGGGCCGCCATTGTGGCGTAAAACACTACTCCTACTTCGGTGGATATATGGTGGAAAATGAGGTGGTGGAGCGTAGTACACTTGCCCGACAAGGGTTGACACAGGGCAGCATCGACTACGCATGTATGGGTGTCTGGGTTGTCCAATCTTCTAACCCTGTCTATGGTTGCCATGGGTCTCCTTTTATAGATTAAGGGGTCACCATAGTGGCAAAGCAGTCATTATGCACTGATATGACAACAACAATGCTATCGTACCTAACTTTGCGGGCTGACAGTGCGCATCAAATGTGCCGCTTAGTTTCACATCACTGGTTACCCGACAAGGACTGTCAGGCTTACTTGCCAGCTCCACGCTTGTGTGCTTGACATGTTGCGGAACATGTGTCATCTGCGGGTTCTTCTTGTAAGAAGAGGCTGCCATGTGGCTAATGGCTGCCATTTAATCAGTTTGCGGCTTAACACCGCACTGATTGACGATGTGAGTCTGTAGGAGCGATCGGTGAGGTGGTTTAGCCTCCGCGAGATCCGCAGGCCCTGCCGGGATGCCTCGATTGCCTTCTTCCGGGGACAGCCTCGGCTCTTGCTGGGCTCGCCTGCCTGGCAAGGGGGGCCCTTCTCCTGGCACTATCTGGCTTCTCTGGCTTGGCCTTGGTCTCTCTGATCTGCTTGTTGGTCCCTCGAACCTCTTGGTCTCTTGTATTGTGGCTTGGGTTGGCGCCTTAATCTTGCTCCTGTCCATGTGCACAGCCAGGGCAACAGCCCAGAATCCCTGAAAAAATAACATATTAATTAACCGGGGCGTAAGACAGAAAATGTCATACTGCTTCTTCTTGTCCCTCCTAGCCCTCGTAACAGCGTCATACAACTCATTGTATCTCCTCATAAGAGCTGGATCAATACTTGAAGGAGTAACAACAGGTAATTTCTCATCTGCATACAGGGTGGGGACGATATCAGATTATAAACACACACACGGTCCATTTCGCCCCCGGGAATAAGAACAAAGAATAATGCAGTTCGCTTACCTTCGGTTTCAGAATAAACTTCCTGCGGCTGCTCGTATACATCTTCGCTGAGCGTCAAGTGCTCCAGCCCGGTAATATCATCGTCAAGCGGCGCTTGATTACTCATGTCGTGAGAAAGTCTTGGCTGTTCCTCTTCGGAATCAATCGAAACTGTCTCGGCTGGGGCTTTGGTTGTATCGGCTGGGAAAGCCAGATTGCCGACAGATTGCTCGGGGGCGCGAGCGACCACACAAAATTTATCAGGCACCTCGTCGCCAACCAACAAAACAGTAGGCCCAACAACACCATCGATGCCAGCGGATGTCCCCACATCATCAAATCCGACTCTACGAGTTCCTTCTGTCTCTTCTGCAACTTCAACTGTAACACCAGGAGCTCCTTCTTTTTCTTCATCCTTATCACAATCCACGATGTCATCCCTTCCTTCTCTCTCTTGTGCCTTATCAGCCTCAACAGGACACTCCCCTCTTTCTCTACCTTCTGCCTTATCAACCTCCGCATCAGGCTCCTGCCCTCCTCTCCCTTCCACGTTATCATCCCAAATGATCCGCTCCGCTTGGATTTCAACATTTAATCCGCAGTTCTGATGAGTTAACAAAATAAAACACATTACACAAAAAAAGCTAGAATGCAGTTCACTAATAAAAACGGACCATGAAGCTACCACGAAAAATAAAAAATAAAACACAAAAATGCAAGAATTCTCTATACTCACCAGGGGAGCGTCGTCGCCTTCCATCTCTTCACACTTGTCAGCCTCCTCATCCTTGCCAGCGTCGTCACCATCTGCCTCCTTCCCATGTATCTCCACATTTGATTCGGCAACCTAAAAAACATTAAAACATAAATAAAACTATTATCCAAATCTGCAGTTCTACAACTAAAAAACAAACACCAGATCATGCAGTTCACTGCTAAATAAAAAAAGATGATGCTTCTTCTCTAAACAACAACTGCAGTGCACTACCACTTCTGGTGCGCAAAAATACAAAGAAAAAGTTAAAAAATGCAGTTCGCTGCCACTGCTGGCGCAAAAAAATAATATGATTGTTTGTTTTGGACACTACAAGAAAATCAAACAATGAAGTTCACTGTAACAAAGAAATGATAGGAAGAAATCAAACCTTGTCCATGACCACTTCGTCAATAGGATTGTCTTTGGCAGCTTCGTCAACGGGCGATAATGGCCTGTCAAACAAGTGATCAGAATCAACACCGTCGTGGTCCTGGTGCTCATCAACACGACCAGCGTTAGCCTTGGAAGATTCTCCGACACACTGGGAAAAGAACAAAACGATAGAAAAAACAAATAGTCAATGCAACAAACGCACAGAAAAAATAGATAACAAAATATGGGTAAAAAAAACTGTTCACATATGGAAAAAAGACATACATCCACATCTGCAGGGTCGGGCAGAGAAGGCCGGACAACATCTTCATGCTTGTTCATTTCCTTCACGATTGCATCCGCTTCCTGCTCATACGTAGCACACCTGTCATCCTGAGACTGCTTAAGCTGAACGAATGAAGATCTGATATTCGTTACAGCCTGCTTAAGGAATTCAAGCTGCCCACGGTCAAAGTTATGAGCGGCCTCGATTTCTGCTTCAGAAGGGCCTTTGCCTTCAGGAAACAAACCGGCAATATTCCTCATCCTGGAACCGGATGTTGGGAAATCACTAGTTATATTGATGACCCTATCGAGAAGCTCATCGACCTGCACAAATCTATTGCGATCACCAGAAGCCTGTCCAGAAAAACCTCCAGCAGCCGCCCTAGCAAAACCACGACCCCGTCGAATTGGAGCCGCCCTAGCAAGAGGCTCACAAAACATTTCAGGGGCTTCCGCAACTGCAGTCCGCTTATACACAATGTCTGCTTCCCCCTTCCACTGAAAAAATTAACAAAAAAAAAGAGATGCAGTTCACAAAGAAAAGTACATAAGAGGTTGACATTTTAGCATGCGCGAAAAAAAAGGAATAAAAACAAAAACAAAGGATGGCTATGCACTCACCGGCAGCTTGCCAAACTTGTAAGAGTCCAGGTGAATCTTTCCCCTGAAAACGATGTCGGCGTTGTGAATCTTCTTCAACTGCACATGGGACAGTATTGCGGCGCGCGGAGTGCGTTTATCCATCACCGATACTTTTCGAAGGTTCAAGGAATCCAGGTACATGAACAGGGGAACGATGGTGCAACCCTCAGCGCAATTCTGCTTGCTCCCTATAGAATTCCACTTGTACACAGCGGCCTGCAGCTCGTCGACAACAAGCTGACAAAAATCCATGCTAGCCATAGATGCAATATCCAAGTTTTCAACCATAGCAGCTACCCTGGACAACCGAGTTGCGGGGCTAGGACAAAGCAAGCACTGGAAGACAATGAGAAAAAAAAACCTTCACCATCTTATCAACCTTCGCAGGGTCCGCAGCCAGCGTGCGAAGTAAGGTAAGTAGGTCCTTCGCATCTATGCTCCTAGAACGGTTGAACCCGAGTTCATCCTTCAGGTTAGTCAGCGAATCATCATGGCCGCTGGCAGCAGGCCTGGGAGCAGTGTGAGAACCCATAGGGAAGTCGAAAATGTGATGGACAGCCTCGCGATTGATTTCCAGAACCTTGTTTGGCCCACAGTCCAGTCTCATCGTGTCGGGGTCGATCTTTCCCATCAGCTTGCACATCAGAACACGAGAAACATTCTTCTCTAATTTCAGGTCAAAGACAATGCCAAAACCTGCTTGCCACACCAAAGTTCTGTGCACCTCACCCAACAAAGCGACAGCTTTGATTACATTTGGAATGGACAGATGAACAGTCTTGTTGAAACGCCATTCGTGCGCAGCATCGTCTTCAGACCTCTTCCTCTTCGTACTCTTAGCAGCCTACAAAAAACACAAAAGAATAAAAAATGCAGTTCACATCAGCAAAACTCATGCAGAAACAACTTAAAAAAACAGGAGAAAAAGTAAATAAACAGCGTATACCTTACTAACATCAACATCCTCCTCATCAGAATCACTGTCCAGAGCTTCTTCAGCTGCAGTTTCCCGCGCAAGCTTAGATCGACGCTCACAATCAACACCAGAGTGATCGTCCACACGTCTCCGCTTTCCATGAATCCCACCCACATCAACCTCGGCGTAATTAGGTCTCTTTGAGTAATCAACACGCGGGCTCCGACGTGGAGAACTTAAACCTTGCTCTGCGACAGTGTTGAGTTTCCTCTTCACAGGATTCTTTGCGGGGGCAAATTTAGCAGACTTCATTGAATCAGCAATCCTCCTTCCTATCTCCTTACCCTCCCCTAACTTTACTTGCTTCGTCCTATAAGCCTTCACGAAAGTATTACCGAGCGCAATAGCTTTCTGCCTTCTCCTCTCAACGTCGGCTGCAATCTGATCAGGGACCATCCAATCCTGTGTAACAGGCTCTGTGCCATCAACAGATTGCGACTGGGTTTCACTCAACTCAGGTGAAATGTTGACCTGATCGGACGTACCGCCGCCGACAACATCGGCTGTGAAATAACGTGTTATCAGATAGTTAACGCCACCACCCCCTGATCCACCAGGAGATAAAACTGTGGCTGAGAAAAAACAAAAAAAAAATATGTTTGTGTGAGATGAAGACCTAAACTTAATGCAGCTCATATCAACTTGGAAAAAAAATGTAGAAATGCAGTGCACTTTTCCAGCAATTTATGTTTAACAATTAAAAAACATAACAGTAAACCTAAAAAATGCAGTTCATGTCGCTTGAATATCATATTCACGCATGTCTGAAAAGTGCACATTGGCACAGGTTTATATGATGCAGTGCACTAATTCGTTCAAGTGACCAATTGACCGCATATAAAAAAAAAGAAGTGCGCTTAGATATGCAAAACAAAACAAATTCATGCAGTTTTGTGAGAGGCAAAAACTAAAACTTAATGCAGCTCATATCGATTTCACAAAACCTCATAGTGGATAGCCAAAAAAAAGTAAAAAATACAAAGCAGTATCCAAAATGCAGTGCTCTTTTAGCAGTTTATGTTTAACAAAAAAACATAACAACTAACTGCAGTACACTATTTCGTTCATATCAGTAAAAAACAATTAACCCTTCCAAAAAAGTAAAAAACAATTAACTTGACGCAATTCATATCAGTTTGCCACGCGTGTCTTAAAAAAGGCCTTACTAAAAAGGGATCTAAGATGCAGTACACTATTTCGTTCGACAAAAAAGAAGTAAATTGACCCAGAATGAAAACTGCAGTTCAGTTTAATGTAGTTACCAGATGGAGAAGCCGTTCTAACCGGTGACGCATCAATTGGTGAGGAAGAAGCCATACTGTGCCTCCAATCAGCAGGGGATGATAATTAAAACCTAAACCTAGACAGCAAACACCAAATTCAGGTAGAGAAAAACTTTCAGTCCATAGGGGGTTGCAATTTCAAGCATACAAAAACAACCTTAAGAAGAGAATGCTGGCACGAAAAATAACCCTAGCACATGATCTGGACCGGATTAGGGGCAATTTGGGGCTCACCGTGGGATGAAGTGACGGCAGGACGAGGCGGGTGCGGACGGCAACGGCGGAGGAAGCGCCCTACGGACGGCGACGGCTGCGGGCGTCGTCGCCCTCCACCACGAGTGAGCCCCTACGGACGCCGGCGGCTGCGGGCGTCGTCGCTCTCCACCACGGGAGCACGAGGGCGGGGGGGATTTCTGTGCGGGCACAGGGGAGAGGGAAGTGGAGGCGGGCAAGGGGGCTGCAAGAGAGACTTAATGAATAAAAGCCCGTCCGACAGGCCCACAGGTCAGAGACAAAAAATAAAAAAACGTCTCGGTGTTATAACACGATGCAGTTCGCTTACGGAAAACCGCTTCGGCTTCTGAAGCGTTGCAGTTCGCTTACGGCTGACGATTCAGCTTCTGAAGCGATGCAGTTCGCTTACGGCTGACGATTCGGTTCGCCTGCCCTAAAATAAATGCGCCCACTATCGGCCGAAGCGCCCGCGCCCCCCACCCCTCCTCTATCCCGGCGGTTGCACGCCGCACGAACTGCAACGGTCATCACGAACCCACGATCGCCAACACGGTTGGGAGACGAGATCGTGGCCTCGGCAGAAGTTGCTGCCGCTCCCATTTAAATCCCGCGCTCCATCGAACAGACCGTCCGCACAAAACACACGACGCTGCCCCTTCCTCCTCCTCTTCCTCCTCTTTGCAGCAATGGGGTTCAGCAGGACCTACGACGCCGTGCATGCGCACGGGAACACGAAGCTGAAGGTGATCTACAACACCGACGTCGCTGCCATGGCGACGTACATCGAAGAGTTCAAGACAGTTCTCCAGCGGCGCCGCCAGAAGATCGTCGGCATCGACGTGGAGTACACACCCGACCACGAGAGGGCGGCCCTGGTTCAGGTATCCATCGGCAAGTACCATCCAGTGCTTCTTTTCTAGGTATGTGGTACATTGGTCAAGAGATGCAACACCTTCGACAGGTTCCTCGGCGACCCAAGGTAAGCAATTCTCTCTGCCGAGTACGCGTTGCGGTTCTATATGCCCGTGTATGCAGTTCCGAAAGGTATAACTTGCGGTTCACTTTCCTTAGGTTCGAGTTCGCTGGCTTCGCCATCGAGCAGGACAAGCAGAAGCTCGCAGCCTGCAACCTCCACGTCACCAACTTCGTCGACTTCCAGACGAACTGGAGGGTGCCTGATGGAACGAAGCCACTGGACTCGCTTGGCGATGTAGCTACTGCGATCATCGACGACGAGTACGCAGACATGAAGATGAAGATGACAGACCACGACCACAGCCTGTGGACTTCCATTCTCAGCACCAAGCACGTCGAGTATGCTGCCAAGGACGCCTATGCTGCGTTCGAGATATGGAACAGAATCAGCACCATGAAGAAAGGCCTCGCGCGCGCTGAAACAGAGAAGACCAGGAAGCGCCCGAGGTCTTCCTGGAAGCCGTGGGGCAAGGGGGTATCAACTTCCACCTCCAACTCCAACGGCTGGAACTAGTGAAGCAGGACAGATGCTGAAAAGCCAAGGATTACTGTCGGAAGTGCTCGATTAGTTTCCTTCTGCATATGTAGCTTAGTTTGCTTTAGTTCTAGTTTGCTTTCGGACAATGTTTGCTTATGTTGCGTTAGTTTGCTTGATGATGTAGTATGTTAATTATGACCCCAGAACCGTAGTTTCTATCTATCAAATATATGCAGTTCTCAGTACTCTGTTTTCATTATGTACATTGCTTCAAAACCGCTGCTGTAGCTAGGATACACATAAAAAACAAAACTATCAAAGCAGTTCACATAAAGAATTCTTTCACAAAACTGCTCCTGTTAAGAAGGTTGATGCAGTGCTCTTTTATTAAAAAAACTCTAGTTCCGTATGTGGGTTACAAAAAAGGAAAAGCTCGGTGGGGGTTTCCAGAATGCATGTTCTTCAACTGCTGCTGCACATGAAAAACTATATATAAAAAGAGCAGTTCCCTTATACTCAGAATTCTCATAAAGAAAATACACTAGAAGCAACGCAAAAAAGCAGTCCGCCGCGCTTGACCAATCAAAAAAACTTATCAAACTAGTACCCCCACACAACCGTGGCTGTAATGCAGTTCATACATGCTCGCATTGCATCTTAATGCAGTTCGCCGCACTACAAAAAATTCAACGCGCATTTGCATATTACTGCAGTCCACCGCTCTTGACCACGATCCACAGACGAAAAACACAGCCTGCAATGCAGTTCTAACAACTATATAATGCAAAAAAACTCAAAGAACATCTTTGATAAACGACCAGAGCCAGTCGCGCCGCAAAAAAAGTGGACAAAAAACTTAAAATTCTTCCAAAATAACAACTTAATCCGCTCCAATTTATACGGATAGATCAAAAGCAGCCCGTAATTGCCGAAAATAACAGAATATTACATACAAAACGCAGCAATTTCGATCCGCACGGGGGAGAACAGAGAACAGAGAAACAGAGAAAAGCGGACGAACGGACGCAGATCCGCCAAAATCCAAGGATTTCCGTCGTTTTCTCGCAGAATTCAGTGCTTAACCACAAATTAAATCAGCGCAAGCACGAATAAACCAGTAGAAATCAGTCAAACCAGCCAGAAACGATGCTAAATGAATGTTTCCTGCTGCACCTCTATGTGGTGCACAGCAGAAGAAGGAAGCAGTGCGCATAGCTCTCCAATGCAATTTTGCAATGCAGTTCGGAAGTGTTATGAGAATATTATTCTCATAATGTTATGAGAATAGACCGGCTTATATATATATATATATATATATATATATATATATATATATATATATATATATATATATATATATATATATATATATATATATATATATATAGCCGGTCTATTCTGCTAATATTAGCAGAATAGTTATTCTACTAACACTTCCGAACTACACACTCAACGGAAGTGCACGTCATTTTTCAAAGCAATAGCACTGCAGTACCAACGCGAGTGCACTTCATGTCGCAAAAAAAACAATAAGTGTTGTTTTTTCGGTACCTTTTTAGCTCTAGTTATTTGACCATTTGTCCAAATTATACGTTTAATATACTGTTGAGAAGCTACGGAGTAGGCGCAACTTCGCCATGTTGAAAACTTTTCGAGATTCCACGCGGTTTAAGAGCAGTTTTGAAAATAGTGCGATGCACGACGAATGGCAGCGATCGTTTTTCCACGAGTTTTTCCTAACCGCTCGTCGGAATGAAGCAAATGATACACCGTTGGAAAGGTATCGTCGATGCGCTTCTTTTACATATCTATTATTTTCTCTAATTCGTTACGGTTTAAGAGCAGTTTCAAATTTACTAAATCGCGGAATTCTGTTTTTCGAATGTTTTCAAATCGTCGATGCGTTTTTTAACAGTTTGTCGAAACAAGGTGTGTGATACACCGTTGGAAATCTATGGACGAGGCGCAACTTTCATATGTTGAAATGTATTTTAGATTCCTTACGGTTTTTAGTTAATTTTGAAAATCGTACAGTAGACTACGAAGGGCAGCGGCCGTTTTCGCAAAAAAATTACAAACTGTTGGTCGAAATGATCCAAACGATACACCACTGGAAAGATATCGTCGAGATGCTACTTTTTCATCGAGAACACTCCCTCTAATTCATTACGGTTTAAGAGCAGTTTCGAATTTACCGAAATGCGGACACTCTGTTATTTCGCGACACCAAAATCATCGTATGTACTGCATCAGACAGAGAATCGTACTGCTTTAGACTGAAAACCGCACTGCATCAAACGGGCAAAAGAACTTCACGATTTGTTCTCATCGGACTGAAAAGCGCACTGCTTCGGATAGAAAAACGCATTGCATCCGACGAGCAAAGGAACTGCATGATTTTTTTGTCTTTTTTAAACTTTTTTTACAAACAAAAGTGGACCACAGAGACAAGGGCAAGTGAACCATAACACTATTGAAAAGTGAGCTACAAATGCTATCGAAGTGAGCCGCATTTACCTTTTTGTGATTACAGTACATTTTTTGCACGAGTGAACCGCAACAGTACAAAAGGTGAGCCGCAAACGCTGTCGAAGTCAACCGCATTGCTTTTTCTCGTAGTTTTTTTTTCATGTAACACATCTTTTTGGACGGCTGGACAAGGCGAAGTGAAAAGCCTTGGGGTTATTTTTGGTGTGACTTAAGTGAGCCCATGGGTGCAAAAAGAATGGACTGCTACGAGGCCTTGAACTACATCTAAAAACAAGTAAACTTATTTAGACTTTTTCTTTTCTAATCATTTTTTTGCCAAGTGAACCTCATACTTTTTTACACCGAACCGCTTAGTATTTTTATACTGAACCGCTTCACAATCTCACACAAAACTGCACACTGAACTCCATGATGAAGTGTGTATGACTTTACTTTGACTTTTTCGTCAACCGGCGAACCATCGTCGTTTTGCCAACCGGTGCCACCGCACTGCAGCTGACGCGCCACCGCACTGCACCTGATGTGCCATCGTACTTCCCCTTTTTTGCTGGATTTGCTGAATGCAGTACTACCGGCGAGCCGTGGTGGTGCAGCCCCGTGCTTGGACTAAGCACACACAGAAGGAGCAGCAAACTTCATGTGGCGCGCCTCCAAGGTGCACAAAAAAAGAAGGAGCAGTGAACACTATTTAGAAGAAAATGCAACCCCCACAGAAATTACATGGCGAGCTGCACTCACACATTTGCCGAACTGCACGAGACATCAGGCCCTGAAGATTTTCAACCACAAAAAACAAAAAAAGTGAAGCACAAGACCATGCTCACCCGTTGCTCCCATTGTTTTCCTGTGCGTCAGCAACGAGCATATTGGATCGGCCATGGGACGAGGAAGAGGCGGGTTAAGACCTCACCATATCTGCTCCATACCGCATCGGACGCAGCACGGGAACAACACGAGGGTGGGGGTGGGAGTCCTCTACTCGCCACGGCGCACTTTATGTCTGACGTCCGAACTGCACGAAGGAGAGCACGCCGGAGGGGAGGGGGTAGGACAGCTCGCTGGGGGGATGGGGATCCCGCGCCATGGAGCAAGCAAAGCAGGCGGTGGTGCGTCGTCGAGCTCACCATAGTTGAGCGATGGGATGACGACATGATGCCACACTGCCCGCCGGAGAAGACAAGATGGTGGATCTCACCGGATCCATGGAGGGGGCGTCCCGGAGCGGCCGGGGCCTCACGTGTCTGATGACGGGGGAGGCGGGGCAGCTTTGATCCATTGCCGGTGCAGTGGGAGGTTGGTGAGGCGTGGGGAAGGAGGCAACCACACTGGCTGGCGACGACGGGTCAGGGAGCAAGTAGGAGTGTGGTGGGACGGGGAGGTGCAGGATGTCAGATTGGGCCAAGTCGTCAAGCTTTGTCGAGGGCGGGGGAAGTTGTGGACTACGCCATGGAGCCCCGCCCATGAAGACCGTCCGCCGTGGGAGCGGAGCCGTGGCCGTGGAGGACGGCCGTCCCGGGGCGGGGTGGGGGGGTGCTCGGGGTGGGGTGGGGCGGCGCGTCGGGTAGTGGGCTCGGGTGGGTTACGGGTGTGGTTTGCCGGTGATTGTCTGGCTCCGGCGCGCGGCAGAAGGTAGTTGGAGGCGGGCGGCACCGGGGTAGGAGAGGAAGGTGGTTGGTCTTGGGGAATCGGATGAGGCATCGGTGGGAGAGGAAGATAGAGTACATCCTGCGCAGGTGAGTTAGGATGCACTTGATCCCAGAAAGGTATCTATCCTTCAAACTGGAGGAGTGATTCAAACTAACAACAGTACATAATATCCAACAAAAGAGGGTCTTGCTACAGCAGCAGAATACATGGCTCAGTCTACATATCCGTACGAATCAAATTGTTCATATTTATTGTTGGCATGAACCACATCGCCACATGTCGGGTTTGCAAAAGCCATCCATCGCATGGAAGCTTGATGCCTTTCACACACTAAAGATTATCTTGCAACAAGTTGTGTCGATGAATCTCTGGATATGGTGATTCATGAAACCCATGGTATGATGTGTAAACACAGTCCCCTGGTGAATGGAAGTTGCATAGCACGGTAATCATCGCCGGTGATATGATCGATGATGGGTTGGATGATCATATAATTGAGCCCGAGGAACATGGAGTGGTTGCCGAGGTTGTAAACCCGCCTCTAGATGAATACGCATTGTACTACATGCGGTTTGATGAAATGGTTGGTCAATTTGGTACGTGCAAATGAGCATCAAATGACTACCGTCAGCTGAACGAGCGATAAACCACACCCCATCGGCTGGTATGATTCCAGGTCCTGGAATCATGTAGGCCAATGCATTTGCGTCTGCCGCAACAATTCAAATTGGAGACTAAAAGGACAAAAAAGAACAATCATGTTTAGAGTATGTGTGGAATTAAGATTATTATAACAGTGACACATGTCATAGACAGAGAATTGCAATGCCGTGGTCATAATCATACCACAAGTTAAAAAAATAAGCCAATGGCCTTCGTATTCTAGCAATATATCATGGTTCAAACATCATGTAACAATGAGAGGAAAGAAGATATGACAGGGCCTACTCATATTCTACCATAGCACTTACTACAGTTATCATATCAACTCTAAGCAATAACATGCGTTGTTATAAAAATCCTGGAAATGAGAGTACCATATAGCAATCATGAGGTTATACTCATAATATCTATTCTAACAATCATTAGATACCAATTGTTCTCATATCAACTCTAGCAATAACATGTCTGGTCATAAAAATCTTGGAAATGAGAGCAACATATAGCAATGATGTGGTTATAGACAAACTATATATTCTAAATTTGTAACAAATGAACAGGTAGTCGTATTCTTAAGGTAAAGATGAGTTGAGATAGAACAATTACACGATGTTAGATTCCACCAGTTTAGGCAGCCAATCTGTGCGTCGACCGCATAAATGATGCCATCATGCACTATAGCATCAGACAGAAGTGTTAGGTAAAGAGGATCGACGATGAGCCATAACCATGTATGGCGACTGGATTCCAAATAGACTAATCCCATGTTGAACACGGCAATGAGCTTGTAATCCATGTAGTCTTCTGATGGTTTGGGCACTTCGCAGATTACAACCTTTAGCAAACAGAGGTCGAGCCAAAAGCTCGACGCGTCTCGTGCATAGTAGGAAGGAGTGTCCGGCGGGCCGCGAGGCTCGATGGCTGCGGTATCCAAAGATGGAAGGGTGATCTCTCGCAGGGTGTAGATATCCACAAGACGCCACAGACTACCGGATTGGTGGATGAGGACGATCCAGTTGGCCTTCATGCCCACCCAGTAGTGGCCGCGCATGAAGGACATGTGGATGGGTAGTGGTAGCATGTCGAGGGGCACCACGGCAACCTCCGTAGGATCGTCAAGTCGGTGTCTGGGCCACCTGTGAGGATCGGGCATCAGCAAGCAGGGTGTCTTGAAAAGAGTCGGACGGTTGCAGACGAGTAGAAGGTACAAAGATACCGAGCATGCGACCAGACGAACGGTGCTGAGTAGGTCCATACGATTACAGATCTGCTCCAAGAGAACATCAGGAAGGGAATTCCAATCGCGACTCTGAGTGTCAGTCGGTTCTGCCATTGAGGTTTTCGGTGCCTGCGAGCCAGCGGGGAAGTGGATTCGGGCGGGCGAGCGAAGAAGCTTCTCCTCGTGTGGCCGAGCAGTGAGCGGGGGGATATTGTACGCACGAGCTACCAAGGAAGATAGCGCGGGCGGGCGAGCAGAGAGCGGGGGGAAATGGTGTGCGGCCGACGATGGGGAAGAGAGGAGGAAGAAGAAGAGAGGAGGAAGAAGAGTGGAAGACGGGGAAGAAAGTGCATTAAATCTCAATTCTAATACTACCAGGATATACCGTCCTTCAGAGTGTAAATAGTTACACCAATGACATATGTGTCTACCACAAGAGGGCCCATATGTCAGTTAATGGAGGACAGAAGCGTGCTCTACTGGCAAAGATGATGGCAGTACTGGGTAAGGCTGATTTAGTAGCACCAACATGCTGGTTCAGCTTATTAATTATGTGTCCCATCTGCTGTAGCGTGTATTGTCACTTCACTACGAAGACTAGTTGAATAGTTCTCTCTAACCGAGATGGCGAATAATGGATCGCGAACACTTCCTTTCTACATTATCCCTATGACTCTACGCTCACTTCACTCATTTTTCTCCGTACGTAGTCACTTGTTGAAATATCTAGAAAGACAAATACTCCGTATTTGGGAACAGAGGGAGGATTTTACTCCATATTTGGGAACAGAGGGAGTATCACCATATGGAGGGAACAGAGGAAGCATGAAATATGAACAGGTCAATGGGAGGGAGTAAGCCCCATGCATGCATGCATGCGACATGCAACACTCACACGTACATATGAATGCACGCAACACTCACGCACCCATGCGGCACATAGCACACGACGCAACACACACGCTCACGCTCAAGTGCTCAACCTACTCCCTACGTCCGTGAAAGGCTGTACATTTAGAGATTTACGCATTGACCAGGGCATAATTAACGCCCAAATGTAGCGGACTTATGTGTGGATGCGACCATTGAGAGAAGAAGATTAAATGAAGGTCATTGCATGTTGTAATTAAGGATAGGCATGTAGCCTATACCTAGAGCACAAGTTGGTTCATTAGTCGATCAATATCGATTTAGATTAAAGGCTAAATGCATTGGAAGTGTAGATGTACTACACTCTTTGTTTTTTAGCTGATTTCTTTGCTCTGCCAACTGACAGGTGGGACCCAGAAACCAGGTGACAATTTAACCAGTCAACAAAGTGCCACGTCGGCTATGTGGCCGTTCAGTAGGGTGCAATACTATGCTCTACAATGAGCTAGTGCTTGTATAATCACCGCAAAACTATATATAGTGACCGTAAAGAGCGTATTGTTACATACGTTGACTGCTAGTTTATTTTTCACGTTTCAAATTAAGCCATATTAACCAGAAAGTATGCAATATGGACTAGTACTAGTAATGATTTGATGTGTCCCGTCAACTCGCCGAACGAGGAGAAGCTTGCTTACTACGCCTCTCCCTCCCCCACGCGCGCGGTGGTTCGCAGGACGAGGAGAGGGTTTTGACTACAGCGCCCTCTTCCTCTCCCTCTCTCTCGCCCTCGCCCTCGCGGTGGACGTGCAGCAGTTCGATCGGTGTCAGATTGCCAGAAGCATAATGTGTACTGTAGTATCATCATTGTTGGACCTTCCGAAGAGGCGAAGAACCAAGTGCAAGTTCACACGATTACGAACTGCTGAACCTCCCGAAGAGGCAAAGAGCCAAGCGCAAGGTTTTATCGGAGTTGTCGTCCTAGTAGGAGCGTACTACAACTATAGCCAACGATGCTACTATATGATGCCGGCACGTCACGCATATCCAAAGTTGTGCCACCTTTTTTTTCTCAAAGAGCGTGTTGGAGCCCGTGCAACAACCACACAAGTTGCACGTACACATAACACATTTACTAGTAATAAATTCTAAAGGAAAAATGCCAGTATGCCACACAAGTTAATCTCCAATTCATGTGGTAAACTTGTGCACGACTAGTATACATATATTCATAGCGCTACCGTTCACAATTTACCGTACTCCACTTACACGTTATAGATGGGCTACATGTCCTCCTCCAGGTTCAAGTCCCAGGTGTTCTTCATGGATCGCACGATCCATAGCGGTGGGCAACCGGAATCATTGTCGTAGCTTTCTAGTCCGGTTCCACACGATGGAGACTCATCCAAGCTGAAGCGGCATAAATCAGGGGTAGCGTGTCCCAGCATGTCGTTCATCCGGTGGTGCGCACTGAAGACACAACCATGCTTCATGAACGGCAGGCCTTCCGTGTCGTGCACGGAAGGTGGCATCCGCTTCACAATGGGGTAGTTGTCCCTAATGAAAAGCGAGTACTATCCAAGAGTGTTCCTCGGCACCCACGTAGCATCACGGGGGTCGAACTTGCCGCCGTTCATCTGGTACACACGGCATCTCAGATCTAGACACATGGTGACGTACATAGTCAAGGTCCATGCATAATAATGTTGTGCTCAAATATGGCGGCCAGTAATACTGTGCAGCAAATAGTACTACTCCGGTATAGACGAAGTAAAATAACTGGCTTATTATATGTAGCCACTTTTGGCTACATGGATGAGATAGTAAGACATGGAAAAACAAAAATGGTGGCAGCTAGGTGGTTCAAGTCTTCAAGGGCCTAGCTAGCTATACGCGTCCTTGATACGTCTCTGACGTATCTATAATATTTTATTGTTCCACGCTATTATATATTATGTTTTGGATGTTTAATGGGCTTTATTATACACTTTTATATTATTTTTGGGACTAACCTATTAACCCAAGGCTTAGTGTAGATTGTTGTTTTTTTTGCCTATTTCAGGGTTTCACAGAAAAGGAATATCAAACGGAGTCCAAACGGAATGAAACATTCGCGAGAGTTATTTTTGGAACGATATCTACACACAAGACTTGGAGTACACGCGAGGGAACGAAGGAGGCGACCACGAGGGTCACGGGTGCGCCCCCTCCTACAGGGCGCGCCCCCCACCCTCGTGGACCCCCTCTAGCTCCCCCGATGCCCTCCTTCCTCCTATATATACCCATGTACCCTGAAAACATCGAGGCGATAGAGAAAACCCTAATTCCACTGCCGCAACCTTCTGTTCTCGTGAGATCCCATCTTGGGGCCTATTCCAAAGCTCCGCTAGAGGGGGGATCTTCCACGCAGTGCTTCTACATCAACACCATTGCCTCACCATGAGTTGTGAGTAGTCTACCACAGACCTTCGGGTCCATAGTTATTTGCTAGATGGCTTCTTCTCTCTTTTTGGATCTCAATACCAAGTCCTCCTCGGTCTTCGAGGAGGACTATTCGATGTAATATTTTTGCGGTGTGTTTGTCGAGATCCGATGAATTGTGGGTTTATGATCAAGATTATCTATGAGAAATATTTGGTTATTTTCTGAAATCTTTTATGTATGATTATAATATCCTTGCAAGTCTCTTTGAATTATCGGTTTTGTTTGGCCTACTAGATCTATAGTTCTTGCAATGGGAGAAGTCCTTGGCTTTGGGTTCAATCTTGCGGTGTCCTTTCCCAGTGACAGCATGGGTAGCAAGGCACGTATTGTATTGTTGCCATCGAGGATAAAAAGATGGGGTTTATATCATATTGCTTGAGTTTATCCCTCTACATCATATCATCTTGCTGAAAGCATTACTCTATTCTTATGAGTTAATACCCTAGATGCATGCTGGATAGCGGTCGATGTGTGTAGTAATAGTAGTAGATGCATAATCGTTTCGATCTACTTGTCACGGACGTGATGCCTATATATAATGATCATGCCTAGATATTCTCATAACTATGCACTTCTCTATCAATTGCTCGATAGTAATTTGTTCACCCATCGTAGAATTCTGCTATCATGCAGGAAGCCACTAGTGAAACCTATGGCCCTCGGGTCTATTATCAACATATTAATCTCCTATATACTTTATTTGTGGTATTTACTTTCTGTTCTTATATAAAAAAATACCAAAAACATTACACTATCCTATCTATCAGATATCATTTTCGTAAGTGACTGTAAAGGGATTGACAACCCCTTATCACGTTGGCTACGAAGTTCTTATTTGTTTGTGCAGGTGCGAGGGACTCGAGCGTGGTCTCCTACTGGATTGATACCTTGGTTCTCAAAAACTAAGGGAAATACTTACGCTACTGTGCTGCATCACCCTTTCCTCTTCGAGGGAATACAACGCAAGCTCGAGAAGTAGCAAGAAGAATTTCTGGCGCCGTTGTCGGGGAGGCTTACGCAAAAGTCATATACCAAGTACCTATCACAAACCCTTATCCTTCGCATTACATTTATTTGCCTCTCGTTTTCCTCTCCCCCACTTCACCCTTGCTGTTTTATTTGCCCTTCTTTTTGCCGTGTGTTTACCTTTTAATTGCCCTCATGTATGAGATGGGGGAAGATTTTATCGATAAGGGTAGTAATGTTGAGGGCAACGTCTATGTTGATCCTCCGGATGAAACTACCACTTTACATATCAAGAAGTTCCGGGTTGGTAGTGGTAATATTATTGGGAAAGGGGTTCTTCAAGACTTCTTTACTTGTGCTGGTGCTTTACCCACTATGGGCGGATCTATTCTGCATAGAACTAGTAGCCTTGTGGATGCCATATCTATGCTAGTAGTTGAAATTGAAAGGCAATTTATCCATATGCATCCTTGCATTCAGAGAATCTTTCTGGAATTTTCCAATATTAAGCATTCTTCTGTTAAGCGCGCAGCTACTATCTTTTTGGCTCATGAGTTCAGATTTATCATGAAAGAGGCCAAAGAAATCTTTACTCATTACGGATTATATGCTGGTCGTCCTCCCATAGAGGCTATCTTATTCAATCAAGAAGACATAATGTGTTTGTGATCTCTAGATCATGTTGCTTTTAATGAAAACCTTAGAAAAAAGATCCCTATCGATGTCTTGGTTGATAGATTTTCTGAATTGGATGATGATTTTGCTATTCAAAACAATGGGTTAGGCTTTTCTCTTGAGCGAAGGCTCATGACCTTTTGCCAAAAGAATGCTTATAATGATGAATTGGTTGTGCATTATAAAGGGCCAAAGAAGGAACCTATACCTCCTGAGCTTGATATGGGGGACTTTTGTCCTATTAAATTTAGCACCTTTGATTAATTTTGCTTGCCACAAAGAAAACTTGCTGCTGAACGTAGGGAATATGAGATGAGTGTTCGCGATATATCTTATCATTATGGCAAAACGTAGATCTATCCTTGTATCGTGCCTAGCTAGGGGCGTTAAACGATAGCGCTTGTTGGGAGGCAACCCAATTTTATTTTCCTTGTTTTTCTTCTGTTTAGGAATAAATATTGCATCTAACTTATTTTTAGATGTGGTTTTGTGTTTTAATTAGTGCTTGTGCCAAGTAGAACCTTTGGGAAGACTTGTGTGAAGTTTATATGATCATGCTGTAAAAAAACAGAAAGTTTAGCGCTCACGAGATTAGTCACCATATTTTACTGGAGTGTGCTATTTAGTTGATTCTTTTTGAAGATGATTAATAGACAAATTCCTCACATTTACCAATTTATTTCAATTTTTTTGGAGTTACAGAAGTATTCGAAAGTTACAGATTACTACAGATTGTTCTGTTTTTGACAGATTCTGTTTTTCATGTGTTGTTTGCTTATTTTGATGCATCTATGAGTAGTATTGGGGACTATGAATCATAGAGAAGTTGGGATACAGTAGGTTTAACACCAATATAAACAAAGAATGAGTTCATTACAGTACCTTTGGGTGGTGGTTTGTTTTCTTATACTAAAGGAGCTCACGAGATTTTTGGCTAAGTTTTGTGTTGTGAAGTTTTCAAGTTCTGAGTATGGCTTTGATGGACTATGGAAAAAAGAGTGGCAAGAGCCTAAGCTTGGGGATTCCAAGGCACCCCAAGGTAAAATTCAAGGACAACCAAAAGCCTAAACTTGGGGATGCCCCAGGAAGGCATCCCCTCTTTCGTCTTCATCTATCGGTAACTATATTCGGGACTATATTTTTTATTGACCACATGATATGTGTTTTTCTTGGAGCGTCATGTATGATTTGAGTATTTGCTTTTTAGTTTGACACAATCATCCTTGCGGGACACACCTTTTGAGAGCAATAAATATAGTTTAGAATTTATTACAATACTCTATGTGCTTCACTTATATCTTTTGAGCTAGATAGTTTTGCCCTAGTGCTTCACTTATATCTTTTAGAGCACGGTGGTGGTTTTATTTTTTAGAAATTGTTGATCTCTCATGCTTCACTTATATCCTTTTGAGAGTCTTTTATAACAACATGGTAATGTTCTTTGGTTATAAAACTAGTCCTAATATGATAGGCATCCAAGATGAGTATAGTAAAAAAATCACATAAAGTGCATTGAATACTAAGGGAAGTTTGATACTTGATAATTGTTTTGAGATATGAGAATGGTGATATTATAGTAATGCTAGTAGATTAGTTGTGAATTTGAGAAATACTTGTGTTAAGGTTTGCAAGTCCCGTAGCATGCACGTATGGTAACCGTTGTGTGACAAATTTGAAGTATGAGTTATTTCATTGAGTGTCAGCCTTTGTGTAGAGGTCGGGGGCGCGCGATGGTTAACTCCTACCAACCTCCCCCTAGTAGCATGCGTGTAGTACTTTCTTTTCTTTTGGCCTGAGCTTTTCATTTTGTTTTTCTGTCTGAAGAAAAATAAAATAAAAGAAGAAGCGGTAGAGCAGCAGCAGCCAATAGTGCAGCCTAGCAGCAGTAAACAACCTGGGCCTCGGCCACCAGGCCGACCCAGCAGCCAGCGCGCGCGCAGCCCAGCTCCTCCCCCGCGTGCCCCCTCTACCTATTCTCACCCAGGATCACGCGTACCCCCTCTACGTCGCTTCCACATGGCCAAGACGGGCCCGCGTGTCAGCGACCGCATCCTCCGCCACACCCACCTTTTCTTCCTCCTCGCGCCGTCGCCATGGGGACCACGAGCACGAGCGCGTTGCCGCTCCGTTCCGTTGCCCTGGCCCCTCTCATAAGCCCCCACGGTGTCCACCAACCCTCTAGGGTTTCCCTCCTCCTTCCTCGACCACCGCCAGGCCACCTAGACCACCAGATCCACCACTCCACCGCTGTCTAGCGCACATCAGAGTGCTCGTCCTCGTCACAGACGTGCTCTCCGGCCACCTACAACCTGGAGATCATGTCCGGCAAGTTCACCGTCATCGACTACGTCCCATGCTACCTCTACGGCCCCGAGGGACGCCAAGTTCGACTCCATCCTTGTCGTGTTCCCCCGCGTCGGTCTCCGTTCAACTCCGGCAAGATTCCTCCGTCTCAGGCCTCCTCTCGCCTAACCAAGCGCACCTCCGTGCTTGTGGTGAGCTTGCGTACCTCCTGGACCCCTTTTCTTCCTTGTTCGTATGCTCTAGCCACGCTAGCCACGCGCACCCGTACTCGTCGTTGTCAGACCTCGTCTCTGGCGAGTGCTCCGACCACCGTTACTCTTCGCCGTGTCGCGTAGGGCGTTCTACGTGCTCTCGCCACTCCGTTAGGGCCCGTAGCTGTCGCGCTGGAGCTCGTCGCCGCCGCCTCTGTTTGTTGCCGCCGACGTCGCTGTAGTCGTCGATTGGTGCAGCTGGTCCACGTTGCGTGTGCGGGATCCCCTTTCGGACGCGTCGCGCACCTCCGTCGTCCCTTGTGGTCACCGGAGCAGCCACGTGAGCCTCGCCGCCATCTCTGCTTCGCTGGAGTGGCGTGGCTCAGCCCGCGTTGGATCTGTTCTTCAGAAGCTGAGTGCCTCTTCTGTCAGATGCACCCGCCTAGCCCAGCTGGTTCGCCGCTCGCTCTCTTTCCCCGCAGACCAGGGTTCGAATCCCCCCGGGGCCATTGGATTAGCCCCCTTTTTGTTCTATTTGTCTCTCTTACATGCCGGTCCCACCTGGCAGCCTTTGCACGCCGTACCCACTCCCGCACCCACGCAGCGCCACATCAGCTCCCCCCTGGACCCACTAGTCACTGACTAGGGCGAGTCCAGGCTGTGTCAGTTTAGCCCCTTTTTTCTTTTTTGTTTTGTTTTATTGTCAATTTTCTACATTCTATTTTGCATATTCATATCTTTTAATATATGCATTTGTTGAAAATACTTTATGTATGAAAACTGCCTAATTTTTAGTGTAGAATAATCTTATGCAGTTTGTTGCCATGTTAAAAACATTTAAATTGATGTTTGAATTATTTGGAGTTTCAAATATGCTCGAACTTGCTATATTCATAACTAAATAACCATAGCTCCAAATTTGACAAACTTTATATGTATCTGGGGTGGAAAAATGTGTAGATTAAGTTGGTGATGTTACTTTGCATGTTTAACAACTCTAAAATATGACTTTCTCAGATCTGTCCTATATGTGTTGTAATGAACATGGGACTTTCCGGAAATTGTTGTTTGTTCTTTCCGGCCCATTTAAAGATCCTAGTTGCACCCCTTGCCATGTTAGGAAACTTATAAACTTGAAGGGTGCTTGTTTAATTCCACTACATAACCACTTGTGACTAAGTTAGTTCTTGTTTTCCTTTTGCATGTGGCCCTACTTGTGTTGTGATCTTGTTATTGCCATGCCACATATGCACTCATCTTGCCCCTAGGAGTTGCATCACATCCTGCCCATATTCATATGCATCATAACATGCATCATGTGTTTGAGCATTGCATGATGATTGATTGTTGTTTCGGTGTTTGCATTGTTTTGTTGGTTCGAGGTTCCTATCGAGACTGAGTTTGAGGAGCAAGGTTACGATCCCTCCGTGGACTTAACAGGCAAGATGACCATTCGCCGATATCACCTCTATCTTTTCCTATGCTAGTTGTCTCGTTCTTAAGATATGCCTCGATGCATATTTCTGTTTGTCAGCCTCCTATTGTTGCCATGAAACACTGTAACCGCCTTCCTAGCAAACCGTTGTTGGGCTAAGTACGCTCTTGCTCAGCCCCTCTTATAGCGTTGTTAGTTGCAGGTGAAGTTTGAAGATTGCTCCATGTTTGGACTTGTTATTGGGATAACACAATATATATCTTATTTAATTAATGCACATATATATTGGTAATGGGTGGAAGGCTTGGCCTTCTGCTTGGTGTTTTGTTCCACTCATGCCACCTTAGGAATCGATAAACCGGTGTTATGTTCCTTGATTTTGTGTTCCTAACACGGTTGGGGATTATGGGCCCCCCCTTGATAATTCGGTGTGCTTAAAGCTTTTCCAGCAAGGTCCAATATTGGTTTTACATTTTCCTATTAACTAAAAACTTGCATAGGGCGTTGCAAACCCGAGTTCTTAATTAACAACCCGGGCCAGTGCTCCTAATGAGTGTTGGTCCAAACTGGGTGTCCTGCAGGGCCGCCTTGGGGAAACCCGAGTTATCTAGTATTACCTATAGCATCACCCATCCGGTCGTGGCCTGAGACGAGATACGTGCGACTACTATCAGGGTGTCGTCACGCAGGGAGGTCTTGCTGGATTAGTTTTACACTTGTTGAAATATCTTGAGCACGGGATTCCGAGAATACTCGAGTCTTCCCACTTTGGAGTTGTGACTCTACAGATCGTGAGCTTGTGATGGGCTAAGTTGGGACACCTTTGCAGGGTTTTGATCTTTCGAAAGCCGTGCCCACGGTTATGTGGCAGATGGGAATTTTTTAATATCCGGTGGTAGATAACTTGACACCGTATCCAGAAGAATACACTACCTGTGTGAGTAACCGTGATGGTCTCTTTCCGAAGGGCTTCGGGAAGTGAACACGGTGGGGTTATGTTTGATCGTGAGTAGCTAGGATCACTTCTTGATCAACTTGGCAACCGTTGGCACTTGTTCTCTTCTCACTCTAAACTCGTAAGCTAGATCTTAGTGCTTGCTGCAACCACTGTTATAGCCTTTCCACACCTCAGGCTTTGGTAGTTTTGATACTCGGGAACATGATTGCTGAGTCCATGAAGTCAGAAAGGGTTGAAATTTGACGATGTGGCTCTAAATGGTGCATTTTCAACATAAAAATAGTCTAGAGTTCAAATGAGTTAAAAAAATGAGTTCAAATCAGTTAAAAAATGAAATCCCTTTGTAATAGATGAGTTTTCATCCGAAACCCCGATACTTCGAAAGAGATTATCCATTTTGTAAACGAAGTGCATCTACTTTTTGCGAAACCCTCTCAACATTTTAGCACATGCTGTGAAATGATGATACCATGCCAACTTTCAACCTTTTAAGAGTTCATTTGTCATGCTTTTCAATTTCAGGGTCATTTAGCTGGAAAAAATCAGTAAATGCATGAAAAATACCAAATGAAGTCGGAGGGGGTTGAAAATTGATAATGTGTGTTTGAATGATGCATTTTTACCACACAAAAAGCCTTAAGTTCAAATAAATTCAATAAAATGAAATCCTTTTGTAACATATGAGTTTTCGTCTATAACATCACACACAGTTGTTTTCTAGGAACCGTTTGTGATGGAAATATCTGAGTCTATTTAAGTCTCCCTCCTTAAGCTTCGCCGGCTCGTCTGCTCATGTGCCGGCAACCCCCGAATCCACGAATCCCAATACCCATTCCCGCACACCCTTCTTGCAAAGATGACGCCGTGAAAACACTTCATCAAGGCGAAATGATGATACCATGCCAACTTTCAACCTTTTCGGAGTTCATTTGTAATTCTTTTCAATTTCAGGGTCATTTAGCTCATTTTTTTTAGTAAATGCATGAAAATACCAAATGAAGTCAGAAAGGGTTGAAAATTGACGACGTGGCTCTGAATGGTGCATTCTGAACACAAAAAAGTCAAGAGTTCAAATAAGTTTAAAAAATGAAATCCCTCTGTAACAGACGAGTATTCGTCTGAAACCCCGATACTTCGAAAGAGATTGTCCATTTTTTACATGAAGTGCATCCAATTTTTTCCGTGACCTTCTCATCTTTTTAGCACATGCTATGTGGGTCAAATAAGATACCGTGCCAACTTTCAACCTTTTCAGAGTTTGTTTGTATTGCTTTTCAGTTTTCGGGTCATTTAGCTTAAAAAATCAATAAATGCTTGAAAACTACCAAATGAAGTTAGAAGGGGTTGAAATTGGTGATGTGGCTTTGAATGGTGCATTTTGAACACACAAAAAGTGTGTAAGTTCAAATAAATGAAATCCCTTTGTAACAGATGAGTTTTCGTCCGCAACCCTGATACTTCGAAAGAGATTGTCCATTTTGTACACGAAGTGCATCCAGTTTATGCCGTAACCCTCTCAACTTTTTAGCATGTGCTATGTGGGTGAAATGTTGATACCATGCCAACTTTCAACCTTTTTAGAGTTCATTTGTATTGCTTTTCAATTTAACGGTCATTTAGCTTTAAAAAATCAGCAAATGCATGATAAATACCAAATGAAGTCAGAAAGGGTTGAAAATTGATGATGTGGCTCCGAATGGTGCATTTTCAACACACAAAAAGTCTGGAGTTCAAATAAGTTCAAAAAAATGAAATACCTTTGTAACTAATGAGTTTTCGTATGAAACCCTAATACTTCGAAAGAGATTGTCCATTTTGTACACGAAGTGCATCCAGTTTTTGCTGTCAACCTCTCATCTTTCTAGCACATGCTATGTGGGTGAAATGATGATACCATGCAAACTTTCAACCTTTTTCGAGTTCATTTGTAATGTTTTTTTCAATTTTGGGGTCATTTAGCTCAGAAAGTTTAGTACATGCATGAAAATACCGAATGAACTCAGAAAGGGTTGAAAATTGACGATGCGGCTCTAAATAGTGCATTTTGAACACAAAAAAGTCTAGAGTTCAAATAAGCTCAAGAAAATGAAATCCGTTTAACAAATGAGTTTTCATATGAAACCCTGATACTTTGAAAGAGATTGTCCATTTCGTACACGAAGTGCATCAAGTTTTTCCCATAACCCTCATATCTTTTTAGCACGTGCTATGTGGGCGAAATGATGATACTATGCCAACTTTCAACATTTTCGATGTTTATTTGTAATGTTTTTCAATTTCGAGGTCATTTAGCTCAAAAAAATTAGTCAATATATGAAAAATACCAAATGAAGTCAGAAAGGGTTGAAAATTGATGATGTTGTTCTGAATGGTGCATTTTGAACACAAAAAAAGTCTAGAGTTCAAATAAGTTAAAAAAGGAAATACCTTTAACAGATGAGTTTTCGTCTGAAACCTCGATACTTGGAAATAGATTGTCCATTTTTTACACGAAGCGCATCCAATTTTTGCCGTAATCTTCTCATCCTTTTAGCACATGCTATGTGTGTTGGAAATATGCCCTAGAGGCAATAATAAAATGGTTATTATTATATTTCCTTGTTCATGATAATTGTATGTTATTCATGCTTGAATTGTATTATCCGGAAACAGTGATAACATGTGTGAATGCATAGACCACAACATGTACCTGGTAAACCTCTAGTTACTAGCTCGTTGATCAACAGATGGTTACGGTTTCCTGACCATGGACATTGGATGTCATTGATAACGAGATCACATCATTAGGAGAATGATGTGATGGACAAGACCCAGTCCTAAGCCTAGCACAAGATCGTGTAGTTCGTAATGCTGAAGATTTTCTAGTGTCAAGTATCTTTTCCTTAGGCCATGAGGTTGTGCAACTCCCGGATACCATAGGAATACTTTGGGTGTGCCAAACGTCACAACGTAAATGGGTGGCTATAAAGGTATCCAACGGGTATCTCCGAAAGTATCTGTTGAGTTCGCACGAATCGAGACTGGGATTTGTCACTCCGTACGACGGAGAGGTATCTCTGGGCCCAATCGGTAAGACATCATCATAATCAGCTCAATGTGACTAAGGTGTTGGTCACGGGATGATGTATTACGGAACAAGTAAAGAGACTTGCCATGACGAGATTGAACAAGGTATCGGTATACCGACGATCGAATCTCGGGCAAGTTCTATACCGATAGACAAAGGGAATTGTATACGGAATTGATTGAATCCTTGACATCATGGTTCATCCGATGAGATCATCAAGGAACATGTGGGAACCAACATGGGTATCCAGATCCCTCTGTTGGTTATTGACCGGAGAGTAGTCTCGGTCATGTCTACGTGTCTCCCGAACCCTTAGTGTCTACACACTTAAGGTTCGGTAACGCTAGGGTTGTAGAGATATATGCATACGGTAACCCGAATGTTGTTCAGAGTCCCGGATGTGATCCCGGACGTCACAAGGAGTTCCGGAATAGTCCAGAGGTAATGAATTATATATAGGAAGTCCAGTTTCGGCCATCGGGAGAGTTTCGGGGGTCACCGGTAGTGTACCGGGACCACCAGAAGGGTCCCGAGGGTCCACCGGGTGGGGCCACCTATCCCAGAGGGGCCCATGGGCTGAAAGGGGAAGGGAACCAATCCATAGTGGGCTGGTGCTCCCCCCTTGGGCCCCTTACACCTAGAGTTGGAAACCCTAGGGGTGGGGGACGCCCCACATGCTTTGGGGGCAAGCCTCCCCCCTTGGCTGGCGCCCCCTAGACCCCTATATATAGTGGGGGGGAGGGAGAGCAGCCGCACCCTTGCTCCTGGCGCCTCCCTCTCCCTCCCGTTACACCTCTCCCTCCTCCCGCGGTGCTTGGCGAAGCCTTGCATAAATTCCGTTGCATCCACCACCACGCCGTCGTGCTGCTGGATCTCCATCAACCTCTCCTCCCCCCTTGCTGGATCAAGAAGGAGGAGACGTCTCTACATCGTACGTGTGTTGAACGCGGAGGTGCCGTCCGTTCGGCGCTGGGATCATCGGTGATTTGTATCACGACGAGTACGACTCCATCATCCACGTTCTCTTGAACGCTTCCGCTCGCGATCTACAAGGGTATGTAGATGCACTCCTTTATCACTCGTTGCTAGATGACTCCTTAGATTGATCTTGGTGAAGCGTAGAATTTTTTTGAATTCTGCTACCTTCCCCAACAATGGCATCTGAGCTAGGTCTATGCGTAGTATCTTGTACGAGTAGAACCCAAAGCAGTTGTGGGCATAAGTTTGTTCAATTCTCTTACCGCTACTAGTCTAATCTTGATTCGGCGGCATCGTGGGATAAGGCGGCCCGGACCGACCTTACACGTACGATTACTTGAGACAGGTTCCACCGACTGACATGCACTAGTTGCATAAGGTGGCTAGCGGGTGATAGTCTCTCCCACTTTAGTCGGATCGGATTCGATGAAAAGGGTCCTTATGAAGGGTAAATAGAAATTGACATATCACGTTGTGGTTTTGGCGTAGGTAAGAAACGTTCTTGCTAGAAACCTATAGCAGCCACATAAAAACTTGCAACAACAATTAGAGGACGTCTAACTTGTTCTTGCAGCATGTGCTTCATGATGTGATATGGCCAAAAGATGTGATGAATGATATATGTGATGTATGAGTTGATCAAGTTCTTGTAATAGGAATCACGACTTGCATGTTGATGAATATGACAACCGGCAGGAGCCATAGGAGTTGTCTTATTTTTTGTATGACCTGCGTGTCACTGAATAACGCCATGTAATTACTTTACTTCATTGCTAAACGTTAGCTGTAGTAGTAGAAGTAATGTTTGGCGAGACGACTTCATGAAGACACGATGATGGAGATCATGGTGTCATGCCGGTGACAAAGATGATCATGGAGCCCCGAAGATGAAGATCAATGGAGCAAAATGATATTGGCCATATCATGTCACTTTATTTGATTGCATGTGATGTTTATCATGTTTATTACATCTTATTTGCTTAGAACGACGGTAGTAAATAAGATGATCTCTCACTAAAATTTCTGGAATTGTGTTCCCCCTAACTGTGCACCGTTGCTAAGGATCGTTGTTCCGAAGCACCACGTGATGATCGGGTGTGATAGGCTCTAACGTTCACATACAATGGGTGTAAGCCAGATTTACACACACAATACACTTAGGGTTCACTTGACGAGCCTAGCATGTACAGACATGGCATCGGAACACGGAAGACCGAAAGGTTGAACATGAGTCTTATAGAAGGTACGATCAACATGAAGATGTTCACCGTTGATGACTAGTCCGTCTCACGTGATGATCGGACACGGGCTAGTCGATTCGGATCATGTATCACTTAGATGACTAGAGAGATGTCAATCTGAGTGGGAGTTCATTAAATTTGTTTAGATGAACTTAATTGTCATGAAAATAGTCTAAAATCTTTACAATATGTCTTGTAGATCAAATGGCCCATGCTCATGTTGCCCTCAACTTCAACGCATTCCTAGAGAAAACCAAGCTGAAAGACGATGGTAGCAACTATATGGATTGGGTCCGTAACCTGAGGATTATCCTCATAGCTGCCAAGAAATCATATGTCCTTGAAGCACCGCTAGGTGATGCACCCGTTTTCCCAGCAACCCAGGACGTTATGAATGCTTGGCAGTCACGTTGTGATGATTACTCCCTGGTTCAGTGTGGCATGCTTTACAGCTTAGAATCGGGGCTCCAAAAGCGTTTTGAGCACCACGGAGCATATGAGATGTTCCAAGAGCCGAAAATGGTTTTCCAAGCTCATGCCTGAGTCGAAACATATGACGTCTCCGACGCATTCTACAGTTGTAAGACGGAGGAGAATAGTTCTGTCAGCGAGCACATACTCAAATTGTTTGGGTTGCACAATCGCTTGTCTCAGTTGGGAATCAATCTCCCAGACGAAGCGGTCGTTGACTGAATCCTTCAGTCGCTCCCACCTAGCTACAAGAGCTTCGTGATGAACTTCAATATGCAAGGGATGGAGAAGTCCATTCCCGAGGTGTATTCAATGTTGAAATCAGCGGAGGTGGATATCAAGAAAGAACATCAAGTGTTGATGGTGAATAAAACCACTAAGTTCAAGAAAGGCAAGGGTAAGAAGAACTTCAAGAAGGACGGTAAAGGATTTGCCGTGCCCGGTAAGCCAGTTGCCGGGAAGAAGCCAAAGAATGGACCCAAGCCTGAGACTGAGTGCTTTCATTGCAAGGGAACGGGTCACTAGAAGCGGAACTACCCCAAATACTTAGCAGATAAGAAGGCTGGCAACGTCAAAGTTATATATGATATACATGTTATTGACGTGTACCTTACCAACGCTCGTAGTAGCTCCTGGGTATTTGATACCGGTGCAGTTGCTCACATTTGTAACTCAAAGCAGGAGCTATGGAATAAGCGGAGACTGGCGAAGGACGAGGAGACGATGCGTGTCGAGAATGGTTCGAAGGTCGATGTGATCGTCGTTGGCACGCTACCTCTACATCTACCCTTGGGGTTAGTTTTAAACCTTAATAATTGTTATTTAGTACCAGCTTTGAGCATGAACATTGTATCTGGATCTCGTTTAATGCGAAATGGCTACTCATTTAAATCTGAGAATAATGGTTGTTCTATTTATATGAGAGATATGTTTTATGGTCATGCCCCGCTGGTCAATGGTTTATTCTTAATGAATCTCGAACATGATGTTACACATATTCATAGTGTGAATGCCAAAAGATGTAAGGTTGATAATGATAGTCCCACATACTTGTGGCATTGCCGCCTTGGTCATATTTGTGTCAAACGTATGAAGAAGCTCCATGCAGATGGACTTTTGGAGTCTCTTGATTATGAATCATTTGACACATGCGAACCATGCCTCTTGGGCAAGATGACCAAGACTCCGTTCTCCGGAACAATAGAGCGAGCGACCAACTTATTGGAAATCATACATACCGATGTGTGCGGTCCAATGAGTGTTGAAGCTCGCGGAGGCTATCGTCATGTTCTGACCCTCATAATGACTTGAGTAGATATGGGTATGTCTACTTGATGAAACACAAGTCCGAGACCTTTGAAAAGTTCAAGGAATTTCAGAATGAGGTTGAGAATCAACGCGACAGAAAAATAAAGTTCTTACGATCGAATCGTGGGGGTGAATATTTAAGTCATGAATTTGGCACACACCTAAGGAACTGTGGAATTGTTTCAGAATTGACACCGCCCGGAACACCTCAGCGTAATGGTGTGTCCGAACGTCGTAATCGTACTCTGTTGGACATGGTGCGATCTATGATGTCTCTTACCGACTTACCGCTATCTTTTTGGGGATATGCTTTAGAGACTGCCGCATTCACTTTAAATAGGGCTCCGTCTAAATCCGTTGAGACGACACTGTATGAACTTTGGTTTGGCAAGAAACATAAGCTGTCGTTTCTGACAGTTTGGGGTTGCGATGCTTATGTCAAGAAACTTCAACCTGAAAAGCTCGAACCCAAATCGGAAAAATGCGTCTTCATAGGATACCCAAAAGAAACTATTGGGTACACCTTCTACCTCAGATCCGAAGGCAAGGTCTTCGTTGCCAAGAATGGATCCTTTTTGGAGAAAGAGTTTCTCTCAAAAGAAGTGAGTGGGAGGAAAGTGGAACTTGATGAGGTGACAATCACCCCTTCCGAACCAAAAAGCAGCGTAGCGCAGGAAGTTGTTCCTAAGGTGCCTGCACCGACTAGGGAGGAAGTTAATGATGATGATCAAGAAGCTTCAGATCAAGTAACCACTCAAGTTCGAAGGTCCACAAGGACACGTTCCACACCAGAGTGGTACGGTAACCATGTCATGGAAATCATGTTGTTAGACAACGGTGAACCTTCGAACTATGAAGAAGCAATGGCGGGCCCGGATTCCAACAAATGGCTTGAAGCCATGAAATCTGAGATAGGATCCATGTATGAAAACAAAGTATGGACTTTGGTGGACTTGCCCGATGATCGGCATGCCATAGAAAATAAGTGGATCTTTAAGAAGAAGACTGACGCAGATGGTAATGTGACCATCTATAAGGCTCGGCTTGTCGCTAAAGGTTATCGACAAGTTCAAGGGATTGACTACGACGAGACTTGTTAGCAATTGCCGCATTCTATGATTATGAGATATGGCAAATGGACGTCAAAACGGCATTCCTTAGTGGCTTCCTCAAGGAAGAATTGTATATGATGCAGCCGGAAGGTTTTGTCGATCCTGAGAATGCTAACAAGGTATGCAAGCTCCAACGCTCAATTTATGGGCTGGTGCAAGCATCTCGTAGTTGGAATATTTGTTTCAATGATGTGATCAAAGCGTTTGGCTTTATACAGACTTCGGGAGAAGCCTGTATTTACAAGAAAGTGAGTGGGAGCTCTGTAGCATTTCCCATATTATATGTGGATGATATTTTGCTGATGGGAAATGATATAGAATTCTTGGAAAGCATAAAGGCCTACTTGAATAATAGTTTTTCAATGAAGGACCTTGGAGAAGCTGCTTACATATTAGGCATCAAAATCTATAGAGATAGATCGAGATGCCTCATTGGTCTTTCACAAAGCACATACCTTGATAAGATATTGAAGAAGTTCAATATGGATCAGTCCAAGAAAGGGTTCTTGCCTGTATTGCAAGGTATGAGATTGAGCACAGCTCAATCCCCGACCACGGCAGAAGATAGAGAAAAGATGAGTGTCATCCCCTATGCCTCAGCCATAGGTTCTATTATGTATGCCATGCTGTGTACCAGACCTGATGTGAACCTTGCCATAAGTTTGGTAGGGAGGTACCAAAGTGATCCCAGTATGGAACACTGGACAGCGGTCAAGAACATCCTGAAGTACCTCAAAAGGACTAAGGATATGTTTCTCGTTTATGGAGGTGACGAAGAGCTCATCGTAAAGGGTTTCGTCGATGCTAGCTTCGACACAGATCCAGATGCGTGTATATTTTGAATGGTGGGGCAGTCAGCTGGTGCAGTTGCAAGAAAAGCGTCGTGGCGCATTCTACATGTGAAGCGGAGTACATAGCTGCTTGCGAAGCAGCGCAGGAAGGAGTCTAGATGAAGGAGTTCGTCACCGACCTAGGAGTCATTCCAAGCACGTCGGGCCCGATGACTCTCTTCTGTGACAACACTGGAGCCATTGCCATTGCCAAGGAGCCCAGGTTTCACAAGAAGACCAAGCACATCAAGCGCCATTTCAACTCCATCCCGAATTATGTTCAAGATGGAGACATAGATATTTGTAAAGTGCATATGGATCTGAATGTTGCAGATCCGTTGACTAAACCTCTTCCACGAGAAAAACATGATCAACACCAGAACTCTATGGGTGTTCGATTCATCACAATGTAACTAGATTATTGACTCTAGTGCAAGTGGGAGACTGTTGGAAATATGCCCTAGAGGCAATAATAAAATGGTTATTATTATATTTCCTTGTTCATGATAATTGTCTGTTATTCATGCTTGAATTGTATTATCCGGAAACAGTGATACATGTGTGAATGCATAGACCACAACGTGTCCCTGGTAAACCTCTAGTTACTAGCTCGTTGATCAACAGATGGTTACGGTTTCCTGACCATGGACATTGGATGTCATTGATAACGAGATCACATCATTAGGAGAATGATGTGATGAAAAAGGCCCAGTCCTAAGCCTAGCACAAGATCGTGTAGTTCGTAATGCTGAAGCTCTTCCAGTGTCAAGTATCTTTTCCTTAGACCATGAGGTTGCGCAACTCTCGGATACCGTAGGAATACTTTGGGTGTGCCAAACGTCACAACGTAACTGGGTGGCTATAAAGGTACGCAACGGGTATCTCCGAAAGTATCTGTTGAGTTGGCACGAACCGAGACTGGGATTTGTCACTCCGTATGACAGAGAGGTATCTCTGGGCCCACTCGGTAAGACACCATCATAATCAGCTCAATGTGACTAAGGTGTTGGTCATGCGATGATGTATTACGGAACGAGTAAAGAGACTTGCCATGACAATATTGAACAAGGTATCGGTATACCGACGATCGAATCTCGGGCAATTACTATACCGATAGACAAAGGGAATTGTATATGGGATTGATTGAATCCTTGACATCGTGGTTCATCTGATCAGATCATTGAGGAACATGTGGGAACCAACATTAGTATCCAGATCCCGCTGTTGATTATTTACCGGAGAGTCGTCTCGATCATGTCTACGTGTCTCCCGAACCCGTAGGGTCTACACACTTAAGGTTCGGTGACGCTAGGGTTGTAGAGATATATGCATATGGTAACCCGAATGTTGTTCGGAGTACTGGATGAGATCCCGGACATCACGAGGAGTTCCGGAATGGTCTGGAGGTAAAGAATTATATATAGGAAGTCCAGTTTCGGCCATCGGGAGAGTTTCTAGGGTCACCGGTAGTGTACCGGGACCACCAGAAGGGTCCCGGGGGTCCACCGGGTGGGGCCACCTATCCCGGAGGGCCCCATGGGCTGAAAGGGGAAGGGAACCAGCCCATAGTGGGCTGGTGCACCTCCCTTGGGACCCCCTGCGCCTAGGGTTGGAAATCCTAGGGGTGGGGGCGCCCCACATGCTTGGGGGGCAAGCCTCCTCCCTTGGCCGCCGCCCCGTAGGATATTGGATCTCCTAGGGCCGGCGCCCCTGGACCACTATATATAGTGGGGGGAGGGAGAGCAGCCGCACCCTTGCTCCTGGCTCCTCCCTCTCCCTCCCGTTACACCTCTCCCTCTTCCCGCGGTGCTTGGCGAAGCCCTGCAGAAAATCCGTTGCATCCACCACCACGCCGTCGTGCTGCTGGATCTCCATCAACCTCTCCTCCCCCCTTTCTGGATCAAGAAGGAGGAGACGTCGCTGCATCGTACGTGTGTTGAATGCGGAGGTGCCGTCCGTTCGGCGCTGGGATCATCGGTGATTTGGATCACGATGAGTACGACTCCATCATCCACGTTCTCTTGAACGCTTACGCTCGCGATCTACAAGGGTATGTAGATGCACTCCTTTATCACTCGTTGCTAGATGACTCCTTAGATTGATCTTGGTGAAGCGTAGAATTTTTTTGAATTCTGCTACGTTCCCCAACAATGTGGGTCAAATAATGATACCGTGCCAACTTTCAACCTTTTCATTGTTCATTTGTAAAGCTTTTCAGTTTCAGGGTCATTTAGCTTAAAAATCAATAAATGCATGAAAAATACCAAATGAAGTCAGAAACGGTTGAAAATTGGTTATTTGGCTTTGAATGGTGAAATTTGAACACACAAATGTCTGGAGTTCAAATAAATGAAATCCCTTTGTAACAGATGAGTATTCATCCGTATCCCTGATACTTTGAAAGAGATTGTCCATTTTGTACACGAAGTGCGTCCAGTTTTTGACGTAACCCTCTTAACTTTTTAGCATGTGCTATGTGAGGGAAAGAAAGTTGAACAAGCTAAACTATTATTGAATAATATGATGGCTAATGAAAATAATTGGACACTTCCTTAACCAGCCCCTAAGCCAACTCCGAAGAAAAGAGGTGTTCTATTTCTTAGTCCTGGAGATATGCAAGAGGCAAAGAAATCCATGAAAGAAAAAGGTATTAAAGCTGAAGATGTTAAGAATTTAGCGCCTATTGATGAAATACATGGTCTTGATAACCCGACACAGGTAGTAAAGGTAAATTCTCTTTATAGATTTGATGAAAGTGATACTGCTCGTTATAAGTCTGCTAGCCAATGCTTAGATGAGTTTGACAATTTTATTGTGAAACAAGAAAACTTCAATGCTTATGTTGGTAGAAAATTACAACACAATGCTTATATGATTGAACGCTTGAGTGATTATCTGTCTAGTGCTAAAGATGAACTGAAAATCATTAGTATACATGCTTCTATGGTTATCACTCAAATAGAACAAGTACTTAAGTCTCAAAATGATTTGCTCAATGAATTAAATAGTAAGAATAATGATAATGCCATTAGAGTTGTGACTAGAGGTGGTAGAATTACTCAGGAACCTCTGTATCCTGAAGGCCACCCTAGGAGAACTGAGCAAGATTCTCAGAGAGCTAATTTAGATGCACCTAGTTCTTCTAAGAAGAAGAAAAAGAAAAATGATAGGACTTTGCATGCTCCTAGTGAACCTGTAGCTCACCCACCTCAGAATCCCAATGATATATCTATTTCTGATGTTGAGACACTATCTGGTAATGAACATGAACCTAGTGATAATGTTAATGATGATGTTCATGTTGATGCTCAACCTAGCAATGATAATGATGTAGAGATTGAACCTGTTGTTGATCTTGATAACCCACAATAAAAGAATCAACGTTACGATAAGAGAGACTTTGTTGCTAGGAAGCACGATAGAGAAAGAGAACCATGGGTTCAGAAACCCATGCCTTTTCCTCCGAAACCATCCAAGAAAAAAGATGATGAGGACTTTGAGCGCTTTGCTGAAATGATTAGACCTATCTTTTTGCGTATGCGTTTGACTGATGTGCTTAAAACAAATCCTTATGCCAAGTATATGAAAGACATTATTACCAACAAAAGAAAGATACCTGAAGTAGAAATCTCCACCATGCTTGCCAATTACACTTTTGAGGGTGGAAAGCCTAAGAAATTAGGAGATCCAGGAGTACCTACTATACCTTGCTCCATTAAGAGAAATTATGTTCATACTGTGTCGGTGTACTAAAGTAGGGGTACCTTAGTATCCTGACTTGTGCACGGGCAGTAGCAGCGTCCCACGGTCTGGCTCACCACGCGCCCGCCAAAGCCCACTCTAGACCCCCTTTAAGCCATTCAAGAACAAAGTATTCAAGTTAAGAGACAAGGCCCCGGCAAGAGGAGCTTGCCGGGAAGGCCGCACCAGGCTCAAGGTTGTCATTCCAGCACAAGACCCTGGCAAGAGGAGCATGCCAGGAAGGCCAAAAGAACGGCACCTCAAGAAGGTGCATCGCAGCGCATCATGCGCCCCGGCAGGACCCAGAGAGCGCCAAGCTTCCGGGCCCGGCAAGGTTGCGACCCCGGCAAGGTGCTTGCCCGGGGAAGCCTACACTGTGTGCCTGCGCTCCAGCTCATCTGGCCACGCGTCGCCTTGGGGCCCTTCCAGGGGGCACGTGGCAGATGGCTGTACAGCCTAGGGTACACGGTGGCAAGCCGCGGTGACGAGGCTATCGCCGTGGCGAACGGAGACGCATGGACGGACGCTTTTGGGGCGACGGTGACGGGCATTCAATGCCTTTGTCCCCCACCGTCAAAGTTAGGTGAAGACCACTGTTCATACACTGTTCATGCACTGTTACAACCACCACCAGTTTTACATTTTTACCCTCCTCTATGTTGGCACCTGTCGGTGACCCCTTTGAGCTATAAAAGGAGGCCCATGCACAACGTAGATGGGGTTTGATTCCGGAAACTAGACCACTCCCACGCTCGGTGCAGCTAGTACTGTAGATCTTCAAGCTCCCGAGCCCAAGAACTCAATACAACCAAGGCAGGAGTAGGGTTTTACGCGTCCGCGCGGCCCGAACCTGGGTAAGCTTCCCGCGTGTGCTCCTCGATCCGCTCTTCGTGCTCCCTCCGCACCTTTGCCGTACCGTAGAAGGGGCTCCGGTCCCATAGGTGTTCGTGGGCGTCCAGTTTCCCCGACATCTTTGGCGCGCCAGGTAGGGGGCGTCGAGGTTGTGCGAACCTGACCCGGCGCTCACGCGGGCGCAACCTTCAGCAACTTCACCAGCTCCATCAACCTCATCGACTACATCAACATGCCTCCTAAGAAGAAGGCTTCGGAGGTCGGAGGCCCGTCCGCGTCGATCCCACCACCACCAGAGCCGACGGTTGGTGGGGGAGACGCCGGCGGAAGGGTGGACGCCGGTGGGGAGACTCACGGGGCCACCAAGTCTAAGGACAAGACGGACGACCGGGTGAACTCCAAGGCCTCGGTGTCCGTGCATGCACCACGTCCCTCTCAGGAGGTGCCAGACCAGCAGCGACGTGGTACCGGAGGTACCATACGCTTGCTGGGACGTGGCCAGGCCGGTGGGTCACGGGACGCTCAAGGCCAACGTCCTGGCACGAGCAAGACGCGGTCCCCGGGACGGGAACATGCTCCTTCTAACGCGGTTAGAAGTCCGACCGTATCCCGGTCCTCGCACCGTTCGCCACCGTTTCCCTCCTCTCCAGTAGAAGCCCTGGCCAGGTTTCAGCTGCTCCTCGACTTCCCTCCAGCGGCGGAAAAGGCCGAAGACTGGAGGGCCACGATCCAGAGCCTCATCGCCTTCGCCAACAACGACACGCCGCAGCAGCCGGCAACTTCACGGCCGCGGCAAGTCGACCAAGCAAAGGCCGACGGTGACAAGACCGCCTGGGGTTCAACTACCGTGCACTCCATGTCGCGGAAGCAGAAATCGCCGACCCGCCGGATCAACGTCGACGACGACTCCACGGCGTCGTCGGATCCGCGGGCTCGCCGCGATCAGCGCCAAGTCCTTGAAGACAGGCGACAAGAAGACGCTCGAACTCGTATCGAGCGTCGAAGAGAAGCCAGAAGACAGTCTGATCAGCGCGCCGGGACCGCTGTCGACATGCACGCGCCCGGTGAACCAGGCGACTTGCCGTACGCAGCAGGCTGCCCTGCGTTCACCCGAGAGCTGCGGCAAGTCCAGTGGCCCAGCATGAAGAACTTTAAGCCCGACGTACCCGAGAAGTACGACGGCAAGACACACCCCTCGGAGTTCCTCAGCATCTACACCATTGCGGTGCAGGCTGCCAGGGGACGCGACGAGAAGATCCTAGCCAACTACTTCCCGCTCGTGCTTAAGCCAAACGTCAGGTCTTGGCTTATGCACTTGCCGGAGAACTCCATCTCTTCATGGGCGGATTTGTGCCACCAGTTTGTTGGCGCCTTCACGGGCGGCCACAAACCCCACGGCCAGGAGACCGATCTCCACATCCTTGCCCAGAAGGAGGGAGAGTCCCTGCGCAAATACATCCAAAGGTTCAGCCGCGTTCAGCACAATATCCCCGATGTCCACCCTGCCACGGTTATCAGCGCGTTCCACCAGAACGTGCGTAACCGCCAGATGAGGGAGGAGATGGCGATGACCAAGTTCCGGGACGTCAGCGAGCTTTACGCTCTGGCTGACAAATGTGCACGTGCTGAAGAGGGGAGGAGACTCCCCGGAGAGGATGCCGGTGCAGGAGGAAGTGACAGCGAGGATGCCGCCCCGGCAAGGAAAAACCGACAGCGGAACAACAAGAAAAAGAAGAACAAGGAAGTACTGGTCGTTGAGCAGTCTGGCTAGGTGGCTGGCGCCAAGAAGACACAAGCCGGTGGCTCCGGCAAGGAGTCCGCCCCTATAGCGGCAGCCGACAAGCAGGACGGCTACGACAAGCAGTACTGCAAGATCCACCGCACCAAGGGCCACGATCTCCAGAACTGCAATAGAGTAGAGTACCTCGTAGAACAACAGAAGGCTGAATACGAGCGTCGCGACAAGGAGAAGGCCCAAGGAGGCGGGGGAGACCCCAGCAAGAAGCGGCCGTTCAATGGCCGGGGAGGACGCCGCGGCAAGGCCAAGTAGCGGCAAGGAGACAGACCTCCCCGGGGCCGCGACAAGGACGAAGACGAAGACGATGACGAGGATATGGATGAAGGAGACAACAGCGAGCAGGAGTTCCAGAAGGCCACAGAGGTTCTGTGTGTCGATGGAGGTGCCTCTCTGCACACTTCCCACCGCCAATTCAAGCAATGGGTGCGGGAAGTGAATGCAGCTGAGCCACCCGTCGAGTCACGCAGGCTACTGAAATGGTCCGGCACGCCCATCATCTTCGACCTTGAGGACCACCCTGACCGCACGACTGCGGTCGGGTGTTTGCCGATGTTGGTTTCACCAACTATCCGCAACCTCAAGGTCACCAAGATGTTGGTTGACGGCGGGGCCGGCCTCAACTTGATCTCCTCCGCTGTGATCAAGAAACTACAGATTCCCGACACCGAGCTCGAGGAAACCGGGTCGTTCCAAGGGATCAACCCGGGAAGGAGAAAGCCGAAGGGGAAGATCACGCTGCCAGTAACCTTTGGTGGAGAGCTCAACTTCAGGACGGAGAGGATCACGTTCGACGTTGCCGATATCCCATTGCCATACAATGGGATACTTGGCCGTCCTGCGCTCGCCAAGTTCATGGCAGCTTCCCACTACGCATACAACATGCTCAAGATGCCAGGGCCAATAAGTGTCATCTCTGTCCCTGGCAACAAGAAGGATGCGCTTATCTGCGCACACAAGATCTACCGGGACGCTGCAGCCGCGGCAGACAGCAAGACACTTGCCGCTGAAGCTCCCGGGGGGAAGACCAAGACCAAGTCCGGCAAGAGCTCTGGAGCCCACTCCGGCAAACGCACCTCTTCGGAGTGCTGCGCTGCCGTCGAGGATGCACCATCGAGCTCCACCGGCAAGTGCAAGAAGGGAATGGCAGCTCCACCGGCAACCAAGAAGGTGTCCGCCAAGGAGGACGGCAGTAGTGGTACCTTCACCATCAGTGCTACACTCGACCCCAAATAGGAAAGCGCGCTCGTTGCCTTCCTGCGGGCGAATGCGGACGTGTTTGCGTGGCAACCGTCTGACATCCCCGGCGTTCCTAGGAAGGTAATTGAGCACAAGCTTGCTGTTTGTCCTCATGCGCGGCCCGTCAAGCAGAAGGTCAGGAAGCAAGCGGTGGAGCGCCAAGAGTTCATCGCCGAAGAAATCAAGAAGTTGGAAGAAGCAGGCCTTGTTAGAGGTGTACTTCATCCCACGTGGCTGGCCAATCCAGTTGTCGTGCGCAAAGCCAATGGGAAGTGGAGACTTTGTATAGACTTCACCGATGTGAATAAAGCATGTCCCAAAGATCCATTTCCCTTGCCGCGCATCGACCAAATTGTGGACTCCACGGCTGGATGTGAGTTGCTTTCATTTCTCGATGCATACTCAGGTTACCATCAGATATTCGTGGCTGAGGAAGATGAGGAGAAGACCGCGTTCATTACTCCATGCGGCACATATTGCTTTATACGCATGCCCTTTGGATTGAAGAATGCGGGCTCAACATTTGCAAGGGTGGTCCACACTGCTTTTGAGCCACAGATACACAGAAATGTGGAAGCCTACATGGATGATATAGTGGTCAAGAGCAAGAGCAAAGATACCCTGATTCAAGACCTAGGAGAGACCTTTGAGAATCTGCGCAAGATACAACTCAAGTTGAACCCCGAGAAGTGCGTCTTCGCAGTCCCCTCCGGCAAGCTTCTCGGGTTCTTCGTGTCCCAGAGGGGGATTGAAGCCAATCCCGACAAGATTAAAGCCATCGAGAAGATTGAAGCCCCGAAGCGCGTCAAGGACGTAAGGAGACTTGCTGGTTGTGTGGCTGCCCTCAGCAGGTTCATTTCAAAGTCTGCAGAACGCGCCCTGCCTTTCTTCAAAATCTTGAAAAAGGCAGGTCCTATGAAATGGACTCCGGAAGCAGAGGCTGCACTGCAAGACTTGAAAGGATACCTATCCTCCATTCCAATACTTGTCGCACCTAGGCCACAAGAGAAGTTGCTGATGTACCTAGCGGCAACCAATCAAGTGGTTAGTGCTGCGTTGGTAGCGGAGAGGGAGGCAGATGAGGAACCCACGTCCCCAGCAAGCGCACCCAGCGACAAGCAGGGGGCTTCCCCGACAAGCTCTGGCCCCGACTAGGACAAGTCTGCGCAGGAACAAGGAGAAGTGCGAAAGAAGATGGTGCAGCGCCCAGTTTATTTTGTAAGTTCCCTCTTGCAGGGGGCTAGATCAAGATACTCTGGAGTGCAGAAGTTACTTTTCGGCCTCCTCATGGCCTCAAGAAAGCTGCGCCATTACTTCCAAGCACACGAGATAACAGTGGTCACTCGCTTTCCGTTGAAGAGGATATTGCAAAATCCAGAAGCAACAGGCAGGATCTTCGAGTGGGCACTAGAGCTGTCAAGCTTTGGTCTCAAGTTTGAGAGTACTTCAACCATATAGAGCAGAGCTTTGGCAGAGTTCATAGCGAAATGGACCCCAACACCAGATGAAGAAGTTCCAGAGACAAGCATCCCCATCCAAGAAGCAACCAAGGAGTGGATAATGTACTTCGATGGTGCCTTCTCGCTGCAAGGCGCCGACGCTGGCGTGTTACTCATAGCGCCCACCGGAGAGCACCTCAAGTATGTTGTTCAAATGCACTTTCCCAAGGAGCAAGCGACAAACAATACTGCCGAGTATGAAGGTTTGCTTGCCGGTCTCAGAATTGCGGCCGAACTTGGGATCAAGAAGCTGATTGTGCGGGGAGACTCACAGTTGGTGGTCCGACAAGTAAACAAGAGTTACCAGAGCCCTCTGATGGAAGCTTATGTCGATGAAGTGAGGAAGCTTGAAGAACACTTTGAAGGCCTACAGATGGAGCACGTTCCAAGAGCTCAGAATGATATCGCAGATGGCCTCTCAAAGTGTGCTGCAATGAAGTTACCTGTGGAACCAGGGGTCTTCGTGCTCAAGCTAACTCAGCCATCCGTTACACCATCAGTTGGGCAGAGCAAGAAGAGGAAGTTGGTCTCCGGCGACTACTTGCCGGCGGATCTTCCCGAAGCAGCCGCCAAGGTCCCCAAGATCAGCAACCAAAATGCTGAGGAACAGTCTGCTCCTGCGGACCCAAGGGTCTGTACAGTTGAAGCAGGCGTTCCCGACAAGCCTTGCCCCGGCAGGCTTGCCGGGGAACCCTCAGCTCCGGCAGAGCCGCAGTTTCTTGCCGTAGAAGCTGAGGTTCCCGCAGCAGCCCTGATGCCTTTAGTCCTTGTTGCTGAGCCTCAAGCTCCAGCATGGGCACAACAAATCGTCCGTTTTCTTCAGACTGGAGAACTTCCCGAAGAACCAGAAGAGATAGAGAGGATAACCAGGCAGTCAAGTATGTACCAGTTCGTTGGCAACGAACTGTATAGAAGAAGACTCAATGGTGTCAGGTTGAAGTGCATTTCCGGGGAAGATGGACAAAAGCTGTTGGCAGAGATACATGGAGGCATATGTGGCCACCACTTTGGCGCGAGAGCGCTTGCCGGGAAGGCGTTCCGGCAAGGTGTCTTTTGGCCAGAAGCCCTCCAAGATGCAACTGCACAAGTAACCAAGTGTGAAGCGTGCCAGTTCCATGCCAAGCAAAGTCACCAGCCAGCTCAAGTTCTCCAGATGATCCCTTTGTCCTGGCCCTTCTCGGTCTGGGGGCTCGACATCCTCGGCCCCTTTCCCCGCGCCGTCAGGGGCTTTGAGTACTTGTACGTCGCAATCGATAAGTTCACAAAGTGGCCAGAAGTGGAACCAGTGAGAAAGGTGACAGCAGAGTCAGCAGTCAGGTTCTTTAGATCAATAATTTGCCGTTTCGGAATCCCTAACAGCATCATCACCGACAACGGCGCACAGTTCACGAGTCGCACCTTCATGCAATACGTCCAAGACCTTGGCGCCAATGTCTGCTTCGCTTCTGTTGCTCACCCAAGGAGCAATGGTCAAGCGGAGAGGGCAAACGCTGAAGTGCTGCGCGGACTCAAGACAAGAACCTTCAATAGGCTGCACAAGTCCGGAAGAAACTGGATCGAGGAGTTGCCGGCGGCTCTTTGGTCAATTAGGACGACACCAAATCGAGCCACCGGACAGACACCCTTTGCTCTTGTCTATGGAGCAGAGGCAGTTCTCCCCACGGAACTCGTATACGGGTCTCCTCGAGTGCTCGCTTACGACGAGCTCGAGCAAGAGCAACTGCGACAAGATGATGCATTGCTCCTTGAGGAGGAACGTCTCCAGGCTGTTGTACGAGCTGCTCGATACCAGCAAGCCTTGCGTCGCTATCATAGCCGCAAGGTCCGGGCCAGGAGTCTCGAGGAAGGCGACCTTGTCCTTCGGCGCGTTCAGTCCGCCAAGGGCTCCAACAAGTTGACGCCGAAGTGGGAAGGCCCTTATCGGGTGAGACAAGTCACAAGGCCTGGCGCTGTCCGCCTTGAGACCGAAGAAGGCTTACCGGTGAGCAACTCCTGGAACATAGAGCATCTTCGCAAGTTTCACCCGTAAGGCGCGGTTGCCGTGATTCGCTCCGGTAACCACCTTTTGTACAAGTCTTGCCGCGGTTGCATGTAAACCTTTGTACAAAGCCGGGAGCAGACCCCATGCATCAGTAAAACTTTTGTGCTTCGCACCATTTGTCATTTCGTGCTTTTCCTTTTACTTGCATGTGTCATCTGACATTTTGTGCAGCACACATCCCCGGTAAGCAGTAACAAGCCGCAAGGCTCCGTACTTGTATTTCCTCCTCTTTTGCCTTTCTCTCTGAAACAGAAGGAGTGTTCCTCGCGCACAAGTTTGCCGGGGGAAGGAGATAGAAGTATGGACCAAGTGCTGTTCAAGAAAGGAAAGTCTTGCCTGGAAGCAAACAATGCATGAAAGCTAACTTGCCAGATTTTGAGCAATTTAAATTTTTAAATTTTTTGTTGTCTTCCTTGAACAACCACATTTTGTATCGAAAACCTATGCGTGGAGGAACCTACCCGTGGCTAGCCGCGCCCTTACTTTGTTTCGAGCACGCTCAAGGGCTTAAGAGAGCTTCGACAAGTGTCACGCCCTTACTTCGTTTTCGAGTTCGCTCAGCAATCTAAGTGTGCTGCGACTAGCTGCGGCAAGGTTTCTTGCCGACAAGGGCTTTGCTAGCAGGCTGCTAAGAGTCCCGCACTCAGCGCTCGCGGCAAGGGTCCCCTTTGCCGGCAAGTTCCCTAAAAGCGTAGGGTGGAAAGCATACAAAGTGAAGGGACTAAAGAATGGGAGATAATATTGCATTGATTACCCGAAATAAAAGTATATATTACAGAGATAACTTGCCGCTGTTCTAAACAACTACTACCTATGACTTAATCGACAGCGGCGAGGGAAGCAAGGTGCTTAGTCTCTTCGGTCTCCGTCGATCCTCTGGATCTTGCCCACCTTGGCTATGATGTGGGTAACTTGGGCCTTCAACGCCTCCTGGTCAGCTTCGGGCGGCAAGGTCCGGAGGACGTTGACGAGGTTGATCCCTGGGTTGCGGTAGACGATCTTCGACAACACCCACTCCATAGTACCCATGCAAAGCCGGCGAGCCTCGTCAGCCAGCTGCGTGGGGATCTTCTCCCGTAGCCGCGCGAGAGCCGGCGCCACTCCTCTGAGGAACAAGCTCAGCTTGGCGCTGTGGGGGAGATTCTCGTCGGGGGAGTACGCGAGGTGCTCCGCCCTCAGCGCCACCATCTCCATATCGATGTTGGCGGCGGAGGCGACGAACTCCTCGGTCCACTGCTCCACCGTCCGTTGAAAGTGGTTTTGCGAGACGGCGGCGCTTTCCAGCAAGGCCCTCTCAGTACGGAGATCGTCCTTCAGCTTCGTCTCGCGGTCCCGGGCGGCGTCAAGCGAGTCGGTGAGAGTAGAAACCTTCATCTCCAAGTCAGCGATGGAGTCCCTGGCATCGGTGAGCTCTTTGCCCTTCTCGGAGAGGCGGATTTGCAGCTCCGAGTTGGTGTGGGCGTCTTTTTTCCGCGCCACATTGAGCGCGGCGACCCTGTCCTCACTCGCCTTCAAGTTCAACTTTATCTGCGCCACCGTGGCCTCCAGATCCCTCTTGGCGGTCTCTGCGGCAGCAGCGGCATCCCTCGCCTCCTGCAGAGCCCCGCCAATGGCCCGCTCACGAGCGGTGATGTCGTCCTTGTGGCTGTCGAGGTCGACCTTCCGCTGGTTGAGCTCTCCCTCCCGCCGAGACAGCTCCTCGGCGGCCAGACGCTACTGCTCCTCCACCTCGGCCTTCTCGAGGAGGAACGCCTGGTGTGCTCCGGCAAGCTCTTTGCACTCCTCCGCCAAGTTTCGGAGGGCCGCCTGGTTGGCGGCACGGAGCTCCGCGGCGCGCTTCTCCAAATCAGCACCAGCCTTGGCAGCCAGAGCCTCCCGAGACTCCAACTTCGCCTGCCTAGCCCGGTACAAGGCCAGGAGTCGACGCAGGAGTTGCTCATCTTCGGGCTCGTCGCTGCTGCCGGGCGCATCGACAACCTTCAACCCGGCGGAGGCAAGAACTTCTTCGTCAAACGTCTCCCCCTCCGCGGGTGCCCTTGATGAGGACGCCCACGGGACTTGGATAAAGACCCTGTTGGCGGCCTCCAGATAGACGCCCGACCCAGCCGCAGAGGCGGAAGGATCGGCGGCCGGTGCAGCGTCCGTTGCTCCTGCGGCCTCCGGGCCAGCAGTGCGGTCGCCGGTCCCTTCCCCAGCCGCGGCGTCAGCGGTCGGGGCGGTCTCCTCGGCGGCTGGCTCATCGGCGCCAGCCGATCCTTCTACGGCGGTGGCATCGCCAGCGTCGCCACGCACCTCCTCCTCGGCGATGGTTTCCGTCTCCATCGGCTCCGGGGCGGGCGGGTCTGACGACAAAAGAAAAAAGAAAAGAAAGAATCGTCAAGCAAATATCCAAAAAAGAAGAATCCAAGAAGAAGAAATTACAAGAGTTACCTTCGCGGGCCTCTTCAACAACGGGGTCCCTTGCCGGGGAGTTATCCCTTGGCGGCGTAGAAGAAGCCCCCGCCGGCAGAGGGCCGCTGGCGCCTTCCCTTGGCGGGGAGTCCACCCTTGGCGGGGTGCTTGCCCTTGGCGGGGTACTCGCCCTTGGTGCAGTACCCGTCCTTGGCGGAGCACTGTCCCTCGCCGGGGAGCTCATCCTTGGCGGGGAGGGTGGAACAAGCGGTTCGTCGGGGGCGACCTCTTGGTGCTCTTGCGGCTGCGGCTCCACTTCTGCACAAGACAACAAGACATCAGTAAGGGTAACAAGCTCAAGCGCGCCCATCGAGCGGAAAAATGAACGCCAGACTTACGCTGGGGGCTGCGCTGGGGGCTGCTCTCCGGAGCAACAGGCCACGATCTCTCCCACGACGCCGCAATCGACGCGTGCCGTTAGGGAGGGATGCGGCGAGTCTGGAGTGGGAAACGGCGCGCCGTGGGCCGCGTGTGCCCGTGCACTGTTCTGGGCCTGGCCCAACAGCGCTCGGCACCGTGTGTGGCCCAGGCCCGGGGGCTCCTGTCGGTGTACTAAAGTAGGGGTACCTTAGTATCCCGACTTGTGCACGGGCAGTAGCAGCGTCCCACGGTCTGGCTCACCAAGCGCCCACCAAAGCCCACTCTAGACCCCCTTTAAGCCATTCAAGAACAAAGTATTCAAGTTAAGAGACAAGGCCCCGGCAAGAGGAGGTTGCCGGCAAGGCCGCACCAGGCTCAAGGTTGTCATTCCAGCACAAGACCCTGGCAAGAGGAGCTTTCCAGGAAGGCCAAAAGAAGGTGCAGCGCGGCGCATCATGCGCCCCGGCAGGACCCGGAGAGCGCCAAGCTTCCGGGCCCGGCAAGGTTGCGACCCCGGCAAGGTGCTTGCCGGGGGAAGCCTACACTGTGTGCCTGCGCTCCAGCTCATCTGGCCACGCGTCGCCCTGGGGACCTTCCAGGGGGCACATGGCAGAAGGCTATGCAGCCTAGGGTACACGGTGGCAAGCCGCGGTGACGAGGCTATCGCCGTGGCGAACGGAGACGCATGGACGGACGCTTTTGGGGCGACGGCGACGGGCATTCAATGCCTTTGTCCCCCACCGTCAAAGTTAGGTGAAGACCACTGTTCATACACTGTTCATGCACTGTTACAACCACCACCAGTTTTACATTTTTACCCTCCTCTATGTTGGCACCTGTCGGTGACCCCTTTGAGCTATAAAACGAGGCCCATGCACACCGTAGAGGGGGTTCGATTCCGGAAACTAGACCACTCCCACGCTCGGTGCAGCTAGTACTGTAGATCTTCAAGATCCCGAGCCCAAGAACTCAATACAACCAAGGCAGGAGTAGGGTTTTACGCGTCCGCGCGGCCCGAACCTGGGTAAACTTCCCGCGTGTGCTCCTTGATCCGCTCTTCATGCTCCCTCCGCACCCTTGCCGTACCGTAGAAGGGGCTCCGGTCCCATAGGTGTTCGTGGGCGTCCAGTTTCCCCGACAGACTGCTTTGTGTGATCTTGGAGCTGGTGTTAGTGTTATGCCTCTCTCTTTATATCGTAGACTTGACTTGAGTAAGTTGACACCTACTGAAATATCTTTGCAAATGGCCGATAAATCAACTGCTATACCTGCCGGTATTTGTGAGGATGTGCCTGTTGTAGTTGCAAATGTTACTATTCTAACGGACTTTGTTATACTTGATATTCCCGAGGATGATAGCATGTCTATTATTCTTGGAAGACCTTTTTGAATACTGTAGGGGCTGTTATTGATTGCAACAAAGGCAATGTCACTTTTCATGTCAATGGTAATGAGCATACATCACACTTTCCGTGGAAACAACCTCAGGTCTTCAGTATCAATTATATTGGAAAAACTTCAACTATCACTATTGGAGGTTTTGAGTTCCTATTCCTACTATCAAGAAGGCATATGACATACTTATTCTTGGGGACATACATATCCCCGTTGAGGTAACATAGTGTTATTCGAAAATTCTCTGGTTTCATGTTACTCGGAAAGAGTTTATTAACAAGACCTGATCAACCTTGTTAATGGATTCATTTTGATGAACATGGGATAGGTGAATCTAGATAGCACAAACTTTCTGTACCCTCCTTTTACTTTCTGTTAATTAGGTTAAATAAAAGGAAAATTGCATTATCTGTCTGTTTCCAGACTTACCCGTGCAATAAAAAATATCCCGAAAATAAAAGTTCTCCAAATGCCATGAAAATGAAATATGATTTTTCTAGAATATTTAAGAAATTATGACACTGAACACACGGCGAGGGGAGCCAGCACCTGGCCTCGAGGGCACAGGGTGCGCCCCCCTACCTCGAGGGCCCCACGTGGCCCCCCTCCACTTATCCTTTCCCCCATTCCCTTCTTCTTCCTCCCAAAAAAATCTCCAGCCAGCTCAAACCCGAGTTCTAGCTCGTTTTGCTACCATTTTCGATCTCCTTACTCAAAGCACCATTCACCAAACTGTTTGTGGAGATTGTTCCTTGAAAAATGTCTAGGAAAAACTTCCAAGGTGGTCCTTTATGGGAGCAAGGACCAAGGCTCGCGTTCCGTGAGCCGGACGATGAACCACCGAGGGATGCTGATGTACGGCCTTGTGAATGGTCTTCGGATGAATTTATGAGTCAAGCGGGCATCAAAGATGAATTTTACGCATATGTGCATAACGCTGACCTCGAGGACTTCATGCAAGATAAGTGCCTCCAATACCGTAGCTTGACCGATAGCTTTGTGAGAAGGTTTAAATTTTCATCTTCACGTAATTCTCACACTGTCTTGTTTGATCTATATGATAAATCTTATATCATGGACTTAGAGCATTTTAATGAGGCCTGCAAGCTCCCGTAGTGGGGCAGTATGAGTGATCCTCGTAAATCTGAATTTGGAGAATTCCTAGCCAGTATTACAGTGGGGGAATCCAGGGACATCACACAAGCCACTACTGGGAGCATACATTTTTCCTACTATTCATTACTTTGCTCTCTTTATCGGTAGATGCATAAATGGTAAAGATGAGGCTTGTCACATGTGTGTCCCTGATCTTAGCATTCTGAGGAGTGCTGTGCTAGGTGATAGCCAATATAATCTGGGAGCTATTGTTGCACGTAGGCTACACCATAATGGTGGGATATGTGCTACCCGCATAGCCCGCTATCTTGCTGTGTCTATGCACCCTTGTGATAACCTCTTACCTACTGTTTATTTAGACTGTAATGCTATGGCTAGTCACCGGTTTATAGAGTGGGATAATCAAACTCTCAAATATCGACTAATCTTTAACCGGCAACATGCCATCCCTATTGTTCTTCCTGCCCCTACTTTGTTTAACCTTCAGGGAAAAGGAAGACACACTATAACTATGGAGGAGGCGAATGCCCATTATAACATGACGGAAGCAGCCCGCCTTCGAGCTGTAGCTCAGCAGGCAGCAACTGCTGCATCTCAGTACGACCCCAACTACAACTTTGGATATCCGTCAGGCGAGTACAGGCCATAGAACATCTTAGGCCAAAAGCCTAAGCTTGGGGGAGTACGCGTTTCTCACCGACTTACATTCATGTTCACACTTATTCTAGCTATCGGTGCTCACACTCTTTCACTGTACCATCCATGCCTAGTTTAAATTTCTTTCTTCTTAGTCATTTTCTTGTGTCCTAGAAAAACCCAGAAAAACAAAAATATCAGTTTTAGCTTCTAGCTAGTTTACTTTCTTTGCTTGTAGTAGTAACTAAAAATGAAAACCCAAAAATATTTCCCATTCTTCTTTTGCTTGTTGGGAGCTTTCTCGTGTAAATAGTTTCTTTTCTTTTTTTAGGGGTTAAGAGTAGAAGACCATGATTAAAATGCTTGTTGGCTCTCATATGCTTTGTTGTTGATTTAACCTTGAGCCATATTACCTTGTCTTCTCTCTTGTATTAAATGCGTGGAGATTCTAGCTTAGTCCAATGCACGTACACTATTATTATTTTCCACAAAGTTCGGTCGTGCGAGTAAAAGGCGATAAGGATGATATATGATGAACTAATTGAGATGAGAAAAGCTGGTATTAACTCGACCTCTATTGTTTTTGTAAATATGATAGCACGTCGTTCTTGATTCAGCTTGTTATGAATGAAACATGTTTGCAATGACAATTATAAATCATAGCTACTTATGCCATGCTTAATTAGCTGAGAGTTTATAATGGTCTATCTTGCGTGCCAACATGATATTAAAATGGTTGTGATGTGGTATGATGGGTGGTATCCTCCTCTGAACGATTTAGGTGACTTGAGTTGGCACATGTTCACGCATGTAGTTGAAACAAATCAACATAGCCTTCACGATATTTATGTTCATGGTGATTTATATCCTACTCATGCTTGCATTCATTGTTGATTAATTTTAATGCATGTTCATGACCGTTGTTGCTCTCTAGCTGGTCGCTTCCCAGTCTTATTCTAGCCTTCACGTGTACTAAGCGGGAATACTGCTTGTGCATCCACTTCCATAAACCCCATAGTTATTCCACATGAGTCCACCATACCTTCCTATATGCGGTATTTACCTGCCGTTCCAAGTAAATTTGTATGTGCCAAACTCTAAACCTTCAAATGAAATTCTGTTTTGTATGCTCGAACAACTCATGTATCAACTAGGGCTGTCTATATCTTCCATGCTAGGTGGGTTATTCTCACGATGAGTGGACTCCGCTCATCATTCACGAGAAAATGGCTGGTAATCGGGATGCCCAGTCCCATGCCCAAAATCATAATAATTAAACAAAACTCCCCCAGGGCTGTTGCTTGTTTGGACGGTAACCCGTGGATTCGGCTGGCCGTGGAGTGTGCTTGTTGGTGGTTGGGGGAGTATAAACTTTTACCATTCTGTTTGGGAACCGCCTATAATGTGTGTAGCATGGAAGATATTGAGATTCTTGGTTGTTATGTTGATAATGAAAGTATACCGCTCAAAATGTTATTCAATCTCTATTTAAAAATCGAGCTCTGGCACCTCTACAAATCCCTGCTTCCCTCTACGAAGGGCCTATCTATTTACTTTTATGGAGAGTCATCATCCTCTCATCAAAAGGCACTAGTAGGAGAGAACCTCTGTCGTTGCATGTATTACTATTAATCTGCATTGAGTATGATCATGACTGGATCTCTTTTACCATTAATTACAATGTCTAGTCAGTCCTTGATCTTTAAAGGTGCTCTGCATTTATGTTTTGCGGTCTCAGAAAGGGCTAGCGAGATACCATCCTCTTATATCATATCATGATTATTTTGAGAAGTGTTGTCATCCGAGGTTTATTATTATTGCTCGCTAGTTGATTATGCCATTGATGTGAGTAGTCTTGAGACCTGAAAGTTATTGTGAATGTGGTTAGTTCATGATCTTGTTGAAAACCTGAATGATAGCTTACATATTTACAACAACAAGAGCAAACAGAGTTTGTCAAAGTTTTCTTTCACTTTCGGTTTATCAACTGAGTTGCTTGAGTACAAGGAAAGGTTTAACCTTGGGGGAGTTGATACGTCTCCAACGTATCTACTTTTCCACACACTTTTGCCCTTGTTTTGGACTCTAACTTGCATGATTTGAATGGAACTAACCCGGACTGACGTTGTTTTCAGCAGAACTGCCATGGTGTTGTTTTTGTGCAGAAATAAAAAGTTCTCGGAATCGCCTGAAAATCAACGGAGATTTATTTCAGAAAATATAAAAAATACTGGCAAGAAGATCCACACCTGGGGGCCCATGGGCCGTCCTCAAGGGTGGGGGGCGCGCCCCCTTCCCAGGGCGCCCCCCCTGTCTCGAGGGCAGCCCGGTGCCCCACCAACGTACCCCCAGGTCCTATATATTCCGTTTCGTGGAGAAAAAAATCAGGAGAAAGAATTATCGCGTTTCACGAGACGGAGCCGCCGCCAAGCCCTAATCTCTCTCGGGAGGGCTGATCTAGAGTCCGTTCGGGGCTCCGGAGAGTGGAGATCGTCACCATCGTCATCATCAACCTTCCTCCATCACCAATTCCATGATGCTCACCGCCGTGTGTGAGTAATTCCATCGTAGGCTTGCTGGATGGTGATGGGTTGGATGGGATCTATCATGTAATCGAGTTAGTTTTGTTAGGGTTTGATCCCTTGTATCCACTATGTTCTGAGATTGATGTTGCTATGACTTTTCTATGCTTAATGCTTGTCACTAGGGCCAGAGTGCCATGATTTCAGATCTGAACCTATTATGTTTACATGAATATATGTGTGTTCTTGATCCTATCTTGCAAGTCTATAGTCACGTACTATGTGTTATGGTCCGGCAACCCCGAAGTGACAATAATCGGGACCACTCCCGGTGAGGACCATAGTTTGAGGAGTTCATGTATTCACTATGTGTTAATGCTTTGGTCGGGTACTCTATTAAAAGGAGGCCTTAATATCCCTTAGTTTCCAATAGGACCCCGCTGCCACGGGAGGGTAGGACAAAAGATGTCATGCAAGTTCTTTTCTATAAGCACGTATGATATATTCGGAATACATGCCTACATTGCATTAATGAACTGGAGCTAGTTCTGTGTCACCCTAGGTTATAACTTCTACATGATGAATTGCATCTGACATAATTTCCCATCACTGATCCAATGCCTACGAGATTTACCTATGTTGCTAGTTGCTATTTACTTTTCCGTTCTATTATCACAAAAACCACAAAAACACTATCTTTACTTTTATTGCTCCTATCACCACTATCATATTACTGTGCTACTAAACTATCTTGCTGCAGATACTAAGTTTCCAGGTGTGGCTGAATTGACAACTCAGTTGCTATTACTTAAGAGTATTCTTTGGCTCCCCTTGTGTCGAATTAACAAATTTGGGTTTAATAATTTACCCTCAAAAACTGTTGCGATCCCCTACACTTGTGGGTTTTCAGTAACAGATGAGTGTTCGTATGAAATCCTAATACTTCGAAAGAGATTGTCCATTCGGTACATGAAGGGCATCCAGTTTTTGCCGTAACCCTCTCATCTTTTTAGCACATGCTATGTGGGCGAAATGACGATACCATGCCAACTTTCAACCTTTTCGGAGTTCATTTGTAATGCTTATAAATTTCGGGGTCATTTAGCTCGAAAATTTTAGTAAATGCATGAAACATAACAAATGAAGTAACAAAGGGTTGCAAATTGACGACGTGGCTCTGAATGGTGCATTTTCAACCAAAAAAGTCTAGAGTTCAAATAAGTTCAAAAAAATGAAATACCTTTGTAACATGAGTTTTCGTATGAATCCCTGATACTTCGAAAGAGATTGTCCATTTTGTACACGAAGTGCATCCAGTTTTTGCCGTAAACCTCTCATCTTTTTAGCACATGCTATGTGATCGAAATGATGATACCATGCCCACTTTTAACCTTTTTGGAGTTCATTTGTAATGCCTTTCAATTTCGGGGTCATTTAGCTAAAAAAATAGTAAATGCATGAGAAAAACCAAATGAAGTCAGAAAGGGTTGAAATTTGACGATGTGGCTCTAAATGGTGCATTTTCAACATAAAACTAGTCTAGAGTTCAAATGAGTTAAAAAATGAGTTCAAATGAGTTAAAAATGAAATCCCTTTGTACCAGATGAGATTTCATCTGAAACCCCGATACTTCGAAAAAGATTATCCATTTTGTACACAAAGTGCATCTAGTTTTTGCGTAACCCTCTCAACATTTTAGCACATGCTATGTGGGTGAAATGATGATACCATGCCAACTTTCAAACTTTTAAGAGTTCAGTTGTCATGCTTTTCAATTTTAGGGTCATTTAGCTGGAAAAAAAATCAGTAAATGCATGAAAAATACCAAATGAAGTCACAGAGGGTTGAAAATTTGTGATGTGTGTTTGAATGATGCATTTTGAACACACAAAAAGCCCGGAGTTCAAATAAATTGAAAAAATGAAATCCCTTTGTAACATATGAGTTTTCGTCTACAACATAGCACACAGTTGTTTTCTAGGAACCGTTTGCGATGAAAATATCTTAGTCTATTTAAGTCTCCCTCTTTAAGCTTCGCCGGCTCGTCTGCTCATGTGTCGGCAACCCCCGAATCCACGAATCCCGATCCCCATTTCCCGCACCCCCTTCTTGCAAAGATGACGTCGTGAAAACACTTCATGAAGGCGAAATGATGATACCATGCCAACTTTCGCAGTTCATTTGTAATTCTTTTCAATATCGGGGTCATTTAGCTCAAATAAAAATAGTAAATGCATGAAAAATACCAAATGAAGTGAGAAGGGGTTGAAAATTGACGGCGTGGCTCCGAATGGTGCATTCTGAACACAAAAAAGTCTAGAGTTCAAATAAGTTAAAAAATGAAATCCCTTTGTAACAGATGAGTTTCGTCTAAAACCCCGATACTTCGAAAGAGATTGTCCATTTTTTACACGAAGTGCATCCAATTTTTGCCATGACCTTCTCATCGTTTTAGCACATGCTATGCAGGTCAAATAAGATACCGTGCCAACTTTCAACCTTTTCAGAGTTCATTTGTATTGCTTTTCACTTTCCGGGTCATTTAGCTTAAAAAATCAATAAATGCTTGAAAAATATCAAATGAAGTTAGTAAGGGTTGAAAATTGGTGATGTGGCTTTGAATGGTGCATTTTGAAGACACAAAAAGTCTGTAAGTTCAAATAAATGAAATCCCTTTGTAACAGATGAGTTTTCGTTCCCAACCTTGATAATTCGAAAGAGAATGTCCATTTTGTACACGAAGTGTGTCAATTTTTGCCGTAACCCTCTCAACTTTTTAGCATGTGCTATGTGGGTGAAATGTTGATACCATGCCAACTTTCAACCTTTTCAGAGTTCATTTGTAGTGCTTTTCAATTTAAGGGTCATTTAGCTTTAAAAAAATCAGCAAATGCATGATAAATACCAAATGAAGTCAGAAAGGGTTGAAAATTGATGATGTGGCTCTGAATGGTGCATTTTCAACACACAAAAAGTCTGGAGTTCAAATAAGTTCCAAAACATTAAATACCTTTGTAACTGATGCGTTTTCGTATGAAACCCTAATACTTCGAAAAGATTGTCCATTTTGTACACGAAGTGCATCCAGTTTTTGCTGTCAACCTCTCATCTTTTTAGCACATGCTATGTGGGCGAAATGATGATACCATGCAAACTTTCAACCTTTTTCGAGTTCATTTGTAATGTTTTTTCAATTTCGGGATCATTTAGCTCAGAAAGATTAGTACATGCATGAAAAATAGCAAATGAAGTCAGAAAGGGTTGAAAATTGATGATGTGGCTCTGAATAGTGCATTTTGAACACAAAAAGCCTAGAGTTTAAATAAGCTCAAGAAAATGAAATCCCTTTAACTGATGAGTTTTCGTACGAGACCCTGATATTTCGAAAGAGATTGTCCATTTTGTACACGAAGTGCATCCAGTTTTTGCCATAACCCTCATATCTTTTTAGCACGTGCTATGTTGGCGAAATGATGATACCATGCCAACTTTCATCCTTTTAGATGTTCATTTGTAATGTTCTTCAATTTCGTGGTCATTTAGCTCAAAAAAAAGTAAATGCATGAAAAATTGCAAATGAAGTGAGAAAGGGTTTAAAATTGACGATGTGGCTCTGATTGGTGCATTTTGAACACAAAAAATACTAGAGTTCAAATAAGTTTAAAAATGAGATCCCTTTGTAATAGATGAGTTTTCGTCTGAAACACTGATACTTCGAAAGAGATTGTCCATTTTTTACACGAAGTGCATCCAATTTTTTCCGTTACGTTCTCATCTTTTCAGCACATGCTATGTGGGTCAAATAATAATACCCTGCCAACTTTCAACCTCTTCATAGTTCATTTGTAATGCTTTTAAGTTTCAGGGTCATTTAGCTTAAAAAATAATAAATGCATGAAAAAGACCAAATGAAGTCAGAAAGGGTTGGAAATTAGTGATGTAGCTTTGAATGGTGCGTTCTGAACACACAAAAAGTAGGGAGTTCAAATAAGTTGAAACAAATGAAGTCCCTTTGTAACAGATGAGTTTTCGTCCGTAACCCTGATACTTCGAAATAGATTGTTCATTTTGTACACGAAGTGCGTCCAGTTTTTGTCGTAACCCTCTCAACTTTTTAGCATGTGCTATGTGGGTGAAATGATGATACCATACCAACTTTCATCCTTTTCAAAGTTCACTTGTAGTGCTTTTCAATTTAAGGGTCATTTAGCTTTAAAAACAGCAAATGCATGAAAAATACCAAATGAAGTCAGAAAGAGTTGAAAATTGACGATGTGCCTCTGATAGGTGCATATTGAACACAAAAAAGCCTGGAGTTCAAATAAGTCCAAAAAAAATGAAATACCTTTGTAACATATGCGTTTTCGTATGAAACCCTAATACTTCGAAAGAGATTGTCCATTTTGTGCACGAAGTGCATCCAGTTTTTGCCGTAAACCTCTCATCTTTTTATCACATGCAAAATGGGAGAAATGATGATACCATGCAAACTTTCTACCTTTTCGAGTTCATTTGTAATTTTTTCAATTTCAGGGTTATTTAGCTAGAAAAATTAGTAAATGCATGAAAAATACAAAATGAAGTCAGAAAAGGTTGAAAATTGATGATGTGGCTCTGAATGGTGCATTTTGCACACAAAAAAGTCTAGAGTTCAAATAATCTCAAGAAAATGAAATCCCTTTAATAAATGAGGTTTCGTATGAAACCTTGATACTTCGAAAGAGATTGTCCATTTCGTACACGAAGTGCATCCAGTTTTTGCCATAACCCTCATACCTTTTTAGCACGTGCTATGTGGGCGAAATGATGATACCATGCCAACTTTCAACCTTTTCGATGTTCATTCGTAATGTTTTTCAATTTCGGGGTCATTTAGCTCAAAAAATTAGTCAATGAATGAAAAATACCAAATGAAGTCAGAAAGGGTTGAAAATTGATGATGTGGTTCTGAATGGCGTAGTTTGAACACAAAAAAGTCTAGAGTTCAAATAAGTTAAAAAACGAAATACCTTTAATAGATGAGTTTTCATATGGAACCCTGATACTTCGAAAGAGATTGTCCATTTTGTACATGAAGTCCATCCAGTTTTTGCCGTAACCCTCTCATCTTTTTAGCACATGCTATGTGGGAGAAATGATGATACCATACCAACTTTTAACCTTTTTGGAGTTGATTTGCAATGTTTTTCAATTTCGGGGTCATTTAGCTCAAAAAATTAGTAAATGCATGAAAAATAGCAAATGACGTCAGAAAGGTCTGAAAATTGACGATGTTGCTCCGAATGGTGCATTTTGAACACAAGAAAGACTAGAGTTCAAATAAGTTAAAAAGTGAAATCCTTTTGTAACAGATGAGTTTAGGTCTGAAACCCCGATACTTCGAAAGAGATTGTCCATTTTTTACACGAAGTGCATCCAATTTTTTCTGTAACCTTCTCATCTTTCTAGCACATGCTATGTCGGTCAAATAATGATACCGTGCCAACTTTCAACCTTTCATACTTCATTTTTAATGCTTTTTAGTTTCAGGGTCATTTAGCTTAAAAATCAATAAATGCATGAAAAATACCAAATGAAGTCAGAAAGGGTTGAAAATTGGTGATGTGGCTTTGAATGGTGCGTTTTGAACACACAAAAAGTTCGCAGTTCAAATAAGTTCAAACAAATGAAATCCCTTTGTAACAGATGAGTTTTCGTCCGTAACCTTGATACTTCGAAAGAGATTGTCCATTTTGCACACGAAGTGTGTCCAGTTTTTTTCATAACCCTCTCAACTTTTTAATAAGTGCTATGTGGGTGAAATGATGTGGTTCTGAATGGCGCATTTCGAACACACAAAAATTCTAGAGTTCAAATAAGTAAAAAAAAGGATATACTTCTAAAGAGATTCTCCAATTTGTACATGAAGTGCATCCAGTTTTTGCCGCAACCCTCTCATATTTTTAGCACATGCTATGTGGGCTAAATGATGATACCGTACCAACTTTTAACCTTTTCGGCATTCATTTGTAATGTTTTTCAATTTCGGGGTCATTTAGCTCAAAAAAATTAGTAAATGCATGAAAAATACCAAATGAAGTTAAAAAGGGTCGAAAATTGACGATGTGGCTCTGAATCGTGCATTTTGAACACAAAAAAGTCTAGAGTTCAAATAAGTTAAAAAATAAAATCCCTTTGTAACAGATGAGTTTTCGTCTGAAACCTCGATACTTGAAAGAGATTGTCCATTTTTTACACGAAGTGCATCCAATTTTTATCGTGAACTTCTCATCTTTTTAGCACATGCTATGTGGGTCAAATAAGATACCGTGCCAACTTTCAACCTTTTCAGAGTTCATTTGTAATGCTTTTCAGTTTCAGGGTCATTTAGCTTAAAAAACAATAAATGCTTGAAAAATACCAAATGAAGTTAGAAAGGGTTGAAAATTGGTGATGTGGCTTTGAATGGTGCATTTTGAACACACAAAAAGTCTGTAAGTTCAAATAAATTAAATCCCTTTGTAACAGATGAGTTTTCGTCCGTACCCTAATACTTCTAAAGGGATTGTCCATTTTGTACACGAAGTGCGTCCAGTTTTTGCCGTAACCCTCTCAACTTTTTAGCATGTGCTATGTGCGTGAAATGATGATATCATGCCAACTTTCAACCTTTTCAGAGTTCACTTGTCGTGCTTTTCAGTTTAAGGGCCATTTACCTTATAAAATCAGCAAATGCATGAAAAATACTAAATGAAGTCAGAAAGGGTTGAAAATTGATGATGTGGCTCTGATTCGTGCATTTTCAACACACAAAAAGTCTGTAGTTCAAAGAAATTCAAAAAAATGAAATACCTTTGTAACAGATGATTTTTCGTATGAAACCCTAATACTTCGAAAGAGATTGTCCATTTTGTACACGAAGTGCATCCAATTTTTGCTGTAAACCTCTCATCTTTCGAGCACATGCTATGTGGGAAAAATGATGATAGCATGCAAACTTTCAACCTTTTCGAGTTCATTTATAATGTTTTTCAATTTCGGGGTCATTTAGCTCAAAAAAATTAGTAAATGCATGAAAAATACCAAATGAAGTCAAAAAGGGTTGAAAATTGATGATGTGGCTCTGAATAGTGCATTTTGAACACAAAAAAGTCTAGAGTTCAAATAAGTTGAAGAAAATGAAAGACCTTTGACAGATGAGTTTTCGTATGAAACCCTTATACTTCGAAAAAGATTGTCCATTTTGTACACGAAGTGCATCCAGTTTTTGCTGTCGGCCTCTCATCTTTTTAGCACATGCTATGTGGCCGAAATGATGATACCATGCAAACTTTCAACCTTTTTGAGTTCATTTGTAATGTTTTTCAATTTTGGGATCATTTAGCTCATAAAACTTAGTAAATGCATGAACCAAATGAAGTCAGAAAGGGTTGAAAATTGACGATGTGGCCCTGAATAGTGCATTTTGAACACAAAAAAGTCTAGAGTTCAAATAAGTTCAAGAAAATGAAAGACCTTTGACCCACGAGTTTTCGTATGAAACCCTTATACTTCGAAAAAGATTGTCCATTTCGTACACGAAGTGCATCCAGTTTTTGCTGTAACCCTCTCATCTTTTTAGCACATGCTATGTGGGCAGAATGATGATACCATGCCAACTTTCAACCTTTTCGGAGTTCATTTGTAATGTTTTTCAATTTTGGGGTCATTTAGCTCAAAAAAATTAGTCAATGCATGAAAAATACCAAATGAATTCAGAAAGGGTTGAAAATTGATGATGTGGTTCTGAATGGTGCATTTCGAACACACAAAACTTCTAGAGTTCAAATGAGTAAAAAACAAATATACTTTTAACAGATGAGTTTTGGTATGGAACCGTGATACTTCGAAAGAGATTGTCCAATTTGTACATGAAGTGCATCCAGTTTTTGCCGCAACCCTCTCATAGTTTTAGCACATGCTATGTGGGCGAAATGATGATACCATACCAACTTTTAACCTTTTCGGAGTTCATTTGTAATGTTTTTCAATTTCGGGGTCATTTAGCTTAAAGAAATTAATAAATGCATGAAAAATACCAAATGAAGTCAAAAAGGGTTGAAAATTGACGACATGGCTATGAATGGTGCATTTTGAACACAAAAAAACTAGAGTTGAAATAAGTTTGAAAAATGAAATCCCTTTGTAACAGATGAGTTTTCGTCTCAAACCCCGATACATCGAAAGAGATTGTCCATTTTCTACACGAAGTGCATCCAATTTTTCCGTAACCTTCTCATCTTTTTAGCACATGCTACGTGGGTCAAATAATGATACCGTGCGAACTTTCAACCTTTTCATAGTTCATTTGTAATGTTTTCAGTTTCGTGGTCATTTAGCTTTAAAAATCTATAAATGCATGAACAATACCAAATGAAGTCATAAAGGGTTGAAAATTAGTGATGTGGCTTTGAATGGTGCATTTTGAACACACAAAAAGTCTGGTGTTCAAATAAGTTCAAACAAATGAAATCCCTTTGTAACAGATGAGTTTACGTCCGTAACCCTAATACTTCGAAAGAGATTGTCCATTTTGTACACGAAGTGCGTCAAGTTTTTGCCGTAACCCTCTCAATTTTTTAGCATGTGCTATGTGGGTGAAATGATGATACTTCAATGCCCAGGATGGGACTATACCTCCTACGTGTCGAGGCACGACTTAAAGGTATAAGCCCATTCTGGAATGATCTCAAGTTCGGTATCTTTGCACGACTCATGTAAAAAGAGGGATGAAATTGCAAAATGATAGTTGGCTTACACTCGCCATGTCACACAATTCATTACATAAGCAAATCATCATCCAAATAACATCACAACCCTACTACGGTTGAAGATCCAAATGAAAGATACCAAATACATAAAGCCAATAGTTCGAATCGCCCCTTGTAGAAACCACTACTGATCATTGGGATTGTGCACATAGTATCGACTACATTCTTAATCGTACTCCTAGTACAGCTCCGTGCCATCACCTGAGTAGTTCACCATAGTACCTGCGTCTGGTGTTGTAGAACCTGTGAGCCACGGAGGACTCAGCAATCCCGTTCCCGGGTAGCAAAATATGTAAGCCTTGGGTGTGGAACAAGGCTGAAGAAAGATAAAAGGTTGCAGCTGCACTAGCACTAGCTTACGTGTTTAGAGCGAGAAGAGAAGTGCCACGAGCGATAAAGTGATCATGAAGAGTTCCTATCTAAACACGTCAATCATAACCCCACCGTGTTCACATCCCGAACCCCTTTCGGAAAAAGACCGTCACGGTTACTCACGCTGGTAGTGTTCCAACTTGGCCCATTACAAGCCCACGATCTGTAGAGTCGCAACTCCAAGGTGGGAAGGCCCGAGTATTCTCGGAATCCTGTTCTCAAGATACTCCGACTAAGGTAAGACTAATCCAGCAAATCCTCCCGGCGTGCCGACACCCTGATAGTAGCCGCGCGTATCTCGTCTCAGGCCACGACCGGATGGGCGATGCTACAGGTTTTTACCAGCCCTCGGGTTCCCCCAAGGTGGCCCTGCAGGACCCCTAGTTTGGACCAACACTCATGTGGAGCACTGGCCTGGGTTGTTGATTAAGAAAGGGTTTATAACTCCCTATGCAAGTTTTAGTTGTTTAGGCAAATGGAGTACCAATGTTGGGACTTGCTGGAAAAGACATAGCGCTAAGCGGTTTATCGAGGGGGTCCCATAACCCCAACCGTGTGAGGAACGCAAAATCAAGGAACATAACACCGGTTTATACGGTTCCTAGGGTGGCATGAGTGGAACAAGTCACCAAGCAAGAGGCGTAGCCTTCCACCCATTACCAATATATAGATGATTTAGTTTAAGATTTTATATAGTGTGATATCCCAACAAACTTCTACATGAAGCAAGAATCTTCGAATCTTCTCCTGCAGCTAGCAATGCTATAAGAGGGGTTGAGCGAAGCCTACGTAGCCAATCAAAGGTTTGCATAGGTTGGATGGTTAGACAGATTCATGGTTACAAACAAACATGGGCATCGAGGCAATAAGCTAAAGAGCGATACTTTTAGCAATAGGCAAATATAGTAATGATATTTGGGTCAGGTCATCTTGCCTGTCGAGTCGTCGATGGGATCGTAAGACGGCTCCTCGTTCTCAACCTCGGTAGTAACCTCGTTCTCGTACTCGGTCTCTGCTTCCGGCTCTACTCAACACAAGAACACACGAGGCACGAAATCAAACAAGGTGCAATGCACAATCTACAGGATGCACGTAAGAAGCACTTAGGATGCACTGCAGATGCACTTAGGTTGCATAACATGTCAAGGTAGGAAGCACACCAGAACAACACAAGAACGTGACAATATGCTCTATCAAGTAGGATGCAAGACAGATATATATAGGATGCAAAACATGGCAAGGTAGGAAGCACATAGAAACAACATAAGAACAACAAGTTTAAATGAGGCCGGAAACTACTTAAGACAAATCCGGTAAGTCCTCATAAGCATAGTTTGAAATTAGTTAAGATCTGATCAAACCTTAAGTTAAAGTTGATAAACAGCAAGTTAACATGCATCATGATCATCTGCAGATAATTCTAGTCAAGTTTCATTTAAAGTTTGTTTAGAACGGAGATACGGTCTAGAAGATATGATCAAAACAAGATAAGCATGGCAACGGTGCAAGATGCACCCAACCATCAAGCAAACATACTCCAAACATGTAAAGAAGAAGATATTACGAATCTACATGCAAAATCACACAAGTTTCATGTAGGGCACGCTCCAAACGGAGCAACGGATCAATACATACACTCGAAACAAGAAACAATGCAAAGGTGAGATTAACATCCACATAGCAACTTTGGAGCAAGAAATATATACTCTACAGCACTCAAACATGGTGACAAGAAGAATGGACATGAAGTAGACATATCCTACAGCAAACAACTCCATTGGAGCAACTCCACATGATGCATGGATCAATAGCAACAAACTACAACATTTTGATCATGACGTTAAAATCCTGACAGTAATATTTTATAGCAACTTGGGAGCAAGATTTAAATAAGCTACAACAATCCAAATGAGCAAGTAAGGACATGAATGGATAGACAACAACATATACAACAAGGAATGATCAATGGCCACCCAAAACTAACATGGATTTGCCTAGGACATCAAGCAAACATAGCATCAGGATATGACAGATTCGAGACTTAGTGAAATTTCACTAAGTGTTAAAACAGTAACATTAGCATGGCATGTTTGCGAGCATGTTTAAGTCATCTTAAAGCATAACATGGCAAATGGTTTGCACCACATCAAAGAACACATGATGGCTAATCTAAAACATATGGGCATGTGACATGGGGACAAACACATCAATAGCAACGAGCTCCTCAACTAGGCATCTCGGAACAAGTTACAAAAACCTAACAGCCACATGCACTTTTGCAACAGGGATAAACATGGAAATATGAACTCTACCATGCATGCTACAGCAACCAACATGTAGATCAACTCATGATGAACATTTTGACATATCATTTGCTTCATTTGGATAAACATGCACCAAGTTATCACATCTCAAACATGGCATGAAAATAACAAGAAGCAACAGTTTATATCATGTAGTACTCTTGTCATGATGATTAAGACCTCTAGATGGACTCAAATAAGCATGACACAATGGAACAAAAAGTAGTACACATCACCATGATCATTTTGACATATCATATGCACAAATCGGATTAGCACACTAAATGATATCGCCATCACAAAATGCCATCAGAAAACAAGATCAAAAGGACTTGGTGAAAAAAAAGGAGGGCTACCACTTGGATCGGGTCCACGACGGATCGGGTCAATGCGGGTTGCGGGTGGCAGATCGGGACCCGTTAGGGTTTTCGAACCCGGGGCGGTTGGATCAGCGCCCGATTCGAAGCTGCGGCTAGAGCTCTGGCCCGGCGACGGCGAGGGCGGTGCCGGCCGGCGAGGGGCCCGGCACCGGCGGCGACAGGGGCGGCCGAGGCGGACGCGGCGGCCGGCGATGCGGCGGCGACGGCCCTCGGGCGGCGAGGAGGTGACCTCCAGGCGGCGGGGCGAGGCTCCAGGCGGCGGGATGCGGCCGGCATTGGGCGGCGGCGTGGCGGGGCGACGGAGGCCGACGGGTCCGACGCGCGGAGGCGGAGGCGCGGAGGGGGGCGCGGCGGCGGTGCGGGCCCGGAGGGCCGCGGTCGGGCCAGCGGGCCGCGGCGGCGGTGGAGTCAGACGGGCCATGTCGCGGCTCCTGACTGGTCCGGTGCGCCTGGGCGGACGTTTCCGGTCTGTCCGGACGTGTCCGGCGGCGGTGGAGGGAAGAAAGCTAGGGTTTGGGACGAAAATGGACATGGGGGGACGTTTTTATAGGCACGAGGAGCTACGAGACTCCAAAAGGGGAGTGGTTTTCGGCCACGCGATCACAATTCGACGACCGAGATGATGGGAAGGGTTGTGTTGGGTTAGTGGGTAGTTGTGGAGGCGGTCTTTGGCCTCAAAAAAGAGGTTCTTTTAGCCCACTAGGTTAACCGTTGGAGTACCAAACGCACTCCAAACGCGACGAAACTTGACAGGCGGCCTACACGTACCAAAACAACATCGCACGACAAGTCTCGCGTCATTCCGGAAATGTTACACGGCCACACACGAAAGAAGGACTCAGGGATGCCACGGGCACGTGTGAGAGCCTCGGAACTCGAAACGGGCAACGGAAAGAGACGAGTGGGACCGGATGCAAGTGACAACACAAATGCAATGCAATGCACATGACAACATGACATGGATGAAATGCACACACGCACACGACAAAACAAAAAACCCGAAATGAAAGAAGAACCCAGAATGGAATTGATGAAGCCAATGTTTATATATTGCCATATTGGGAAAGTGTTACATCCGGGGCATTACAAACTCTCCTCTACTACGAAAAGATCTCGTCCCGAGATCTAGGACTGGAAGAAGGAAGGATACTCGGAACTAAGGTGATCTTCTCATTCCGACGTAGCTTCTCGGTCGGTATGGTGTGACCACTTAACTTTCAAGAACTTGATTGACTTGTTGCGGGTCTTGCGCTCGGTTTCTTAGAGAATAGCAACAGGGTGCTCTCGGTAAGACAAGTCTTGTTGAAGATCAATCTCCTCGAACGGAATGGTGCGTTCAGGTGTCTTGTAGCACTTGCGGAGTTGAGACATGTAACACATCATGAACATTAGCGAAGTTGGAAGGGAGCTGAAGTTGATAGGCTAGATCGCCTCTTTTGCCAAGGATCTTGAAGGGGCCCACGTATCTAGGAGCAAGATTTCCTTTTATACCGAATCTTTGGGTTCCTTTCATAGGAGAAACACGGAGATAGACATGATCACCAATGTTGAAGGCCAAATCACGATGCTTGCCATTATAGTAGCTCTTCTGACGCGACTGAGTGGCCTTGAGATTCTCACGTATGAGTTTGCACATTTCTTCAGCTTCTGAGATCAAGTCATTGCCAAGAAGTTGACGTTCACCAGTCTCGGACCAGTTGAGAGGAGTACGGCACTTTCTGCCATAGAGGATTTCAAACGGAGCTTTGCCGGCACTTGCTTGGACGCTGTTGTTGTAAGAGAACTCGGCAAATGGAAGAAAATCTTCCCACTTCATGCCAAAAAAGATGACACAAGCTCTGAGCATGTCTTCGAGGATCTGGTTCACTCTTTCGACTTGACCACTAGTCTGAGGGTGAAACGCAGTGCTGAAACGGATCTTAGTGCCCATGGCTTTCTGAAAGGAGTCCCAGAACTTGGATGTGAACAAACTTCCACGGTCTGAGGAGATAACTTGAGGAATGCCATGTAGGGACACAATTCTGGAAGTGTACAACTCTGCCAGCTGAGCTGCATTGATGTATTCTTTGACTGGAAGGAAGTGAGCTACTTTGGTTAGCTTGTCAATCACCACAAAGATAGAATCAGTCCCCTTCTTGGACTTGGGAAAACCAGTGACAAAATCCATTTCAATGTGGTCGAATTTCCACTCGGGAATATTAAGAGGTTGGAGAAGACCGGCTGGACGTTGATGCTCTTCCTTCACTCTTCTGCAGACATCACATTCATTCACGAATTGGGCAATCTCCCTTTTCATGCGTGTCCACCAGTAAGATTGCTTGAGGTCTTGGTACATCTTGGAACTTCCAGGATGAATCGAGAGGAGGGAGTCATGTGCTTCGTTCATTATGAGCTTCCTGAGATCACCCTTGGGAACCACAAGTCTGTCCTCAAAGAACAAGGTGTCTTTCTCATCAATGCGATAGCACTTGTATTTGGGAGTACCCTTTGCAATACCATGTTTCACTTTCTGCACCATAGCATCACTGAGTTGGGCCTCACGGATCTGATCTTCCAAGGTAGGAGCAACTTGAAGATTTGCAAGAAAGCCTTGCGGAACAACTTGGAGGTTGAGCTTCCTGAATGCTTCACAAAGCTCAGGCTGAAACGGCTTGATAAGGAGACTGTTGCAATATGCCTTTCTACTCAAGGCATCTGCAATGACATTGGCCTTGCCAGGTGTGTATTCGATGCTTGGATCATACTCTTGGATCATTTCAACCCAACGAGTCTGGCGACGGTTCAGGTTCGGCTCTGTGAAGATGTACTTCAAGCTCTTGTGATCGGTGAAGATGTCGACTTTTCTGCCCAACAGAAGGTGTCATCACGTGATCAAGGCGTGTACCATAGCTGCTAGCTCGAGATCATGTGTGGGGTAGTTCTTCTCACTTGGCTTCAATTGATGAGAAGTGTATGCCACAATTTTCTTGTCTTGCATAAGCACACCACCAAGTCCTTGAAGAGAAGCATCACAAAATACTTCGTAGGGCTTGGACTCATCTGGAGGGGTAAGAACTGGAGCAGAGATGAGCTTTTCTTTGAGAGTTTTGAATGCCACATCACAATCCGGAGACCAGTTGTACTTGACATTCTTCTACAGCAAGTTGGAGAGAGGCTTGGCAATCTTGGAGAAGTTCTCAACGAACCTTCTGCAATAGCTAGCAAGACCAAGGAAGCTTCGGAGTTGCTTGACGTTCTGAGGAGTTTCCTAGTTGACAATCGCTTCAACTTTCTCGGGGTTGACTGCAATACCGTCGGCGGAGATGATATGGCCAAGATACAAGACCTTATCGAGCCAGAATTCGCACTTGGAGAACTTGGCATAGAACTTATGTTCACGGAGTCTGTCGAGAACCAGACGGAGGTGCTTTTCGTGATCTTCTTCATTGTTGGAGAATACCAAGATGTCATCCAGATACACAAGCAAAAATTCATTGGTGTAGGGGTTAAAAATGTAGTGCGTCATTCTCGAGAAGGTGGGTGGATCATTAGCGAGTCCAAAGAACATGATTGTGTATTCATAGGAGCCGTAGCTGGTTCTGAATGCAGTCTTGTGAATATGTTCTTCACGGATGCGGATCTGGTGATAACCCATCCGTAGATCGAGCTTTGAGAACACTTTTGCTCCTTTGAGCTGCTCGAACAATTCATTGATGTTGGGGAGCGGATACTTGTTCATTATTGTCTTCTTGTTCAATGGCCGGTAATCAACGCAAAGGCGCTCTGTGCCATCTTTCTTCTTGACAAATAAGACACCACAACCCCAAGGAGAAGTGCTAGGCCTGATTAGACCCATACGCTCTTGCTCATCAAGTTGTTTCTTCAACTCCTTCAACTCTTCAGGGGAAAGCTTGTACGGACGCCGGCATGCTGGCTCAGTACAAGGCTCGAGTTCAATGACGAATTCAACTTGAAGATGCAGAGGCATGCCTGGAAGCTCTTCAGGGAAAACATCTTCATATTCATTGACCAGCGGAATTTGAGAGATGGCAATAATCTCGCCCTTGTCATTGAGAGAGAATAGCCTGATTGTGTTATCTCGAGAGGCGAAGATAATCACGTCTTCGTCGGAATGAGTAATCTTGACTTCCTTATTTGCACAATCAATGTGAGCATCATGCTGAGAAAGCCAATCCATCCCGAGAATAAGATCAATGTCGGAGTTGCCGAGAACAACCGGAGAAGCCAGAAAGCGGTAATCACCCATGCGATTAGATACATCCGGAGCATACACACTAGAATGCATTCGTCTCCCCGGAGAAATAACTGATAACTCCCTTGGCAAATTTTTGGTGACAACATTATGCTTGTTTGCAAATGGACATGACATGAATGAAAGTGATGCACCAGAATCAAATAAGACCTTTGCAGGAAGAGAGTTAACCGGAAGATTACCAATTATCACATCTGAAGAATTCCCTGCTTGAGCTACATTCATCAGATACACTCTTGCATGCTTGGGATTGTGCTTGACAATAGCAGTGCTGACAGGTGGAGGAGGCGGAAGGCGCCTTGGGTTGGGGCACTTGTTAGCATAATGACCCTTCTGAGTGCACTTGTTGCAAACCACTTCTCAGAGAGGACGGTGATAAGGAGCACTTGACTTGGAAGCTTGAAAATGATTCTTTGACTGGTTGCTTGGGTTGGGTGTGTGGGAGAAACCACGGCCACCAGAATTCTTGCTGTTGTTGTTGGGAGATCGGATCACTGGAGGAGGTGGAAGCCAAAACTTCTGTTGCTTTGCGACCACTTGGGAAGAAGATGAGGAGTGAACAGCGTCTCTGATCCTCTTTTTGGAAGCTTCCATCTTGAGCTGGGCTACCTCTTGCTTAAGTGCCATGTTATAGAATTGATCAAACTCATTAGGCTTGAACAGGGTGAGAGCTAGTTGGAGTTCATCCTTCAGACCACCACGGAACTGATAGATCTTGCTCTTGGCATCTGGGATGTCTTTCTTGGCATAGCGGGCAAGGTTCTGGAACTTGACATTATATTGGTAGACAGTCATTGAGCCTTGCTTCAGGTTACGGAATTGCTCACGCATACCCTCGATGACACTTGTTGGAATGTGGTGAGAGCGAAAGTCCTTGCAGAAGTCATCCCAGGAGATTACACGTCCCTCTCTGGAATCTTTGTACTGCTGCCACCAATCAGCGGCTTGGTCCTTGAGTTGGAACACGGCAAACTTCACATAGTCCTCGGGCCCGACGTTGCTGCACTCGAAATACTTCTTGATATCAGTTATCCAGTCTTCAGCATCTAGAGGGTCCACACAGTAACTGAAGGCCTTTGGTTGGTTTGCCAGGAACTGGTTGAGCGTAGCAAAGTGAGGTTGGTTGAAAAAATTGCCTTGGCCTTGGTTCCCATGAGCACCCTGATTTGTTTGATTTTGCTTGAATGTTTTGCATCATTTGCAAAAGCATCTGGGTGTTCTGGTTCATTGCTTGCATAATTGCTCTCCAGGCCTCAGGCGGAGGAGGAGGGGAAGAAGGACGATCAAGAACCTCTTAACCCTCTGGGTTAGTGTTGGGAACCCTTTTAGGAGCCATCCTGAATGATATGACAACTATTAGCCATTGATTGAAAGAATATATAAGCTGAATCAACGGCTAGCAATTGCAACATAGTCTTCACAAGAACATTCGAACAAGATGAACGAATGTAATCCACAGTTAATAGTAACAACAATCTTCACGAGAAGCCACTTGATAGAACAAAAGGTAAATAAAAACAACAAGGAGCATATAGAACAAATACAAGATAGAAGCTTCATTCGACATATTCATGCTGAAAGCTCATGGAACGTGTTACAAATGGGTTTTGCAATCCCCAGATCAGCATAGCCAAGGACCCTTTAAGATGCAACTCCCGATTGGAACAACGCCCATAAAACTAATTCACTCAATGTAGAACCCCGAACTCCATATCATGCATTCGTTGGAAGAATGCCTACGAACTACTAGAGGAACCCACCTATTAATTTCCGAAAGATTCCAGTTATGCAATCAGGTGTTGGGGATACAGGGGAAGCATCGCGCACTCAACTCTAATCCTACATCCAGCTGTATCCATCCTTCAACACATAACCAGTTATTTCCGGAAATCGTCTACCTCGGACCTTCGAAACGCATCTACTATACAAGCTATGGCAATACTCCCGAACTACCTCCCCAGTACTGGCTGATGTCGGGGTTATCTTGCCACTAACCGCATAGGAGAGTTTTCGATGTCGGCCGTCTTAAGTATTCCAGAACTGATGCGATATATTTGTGACGACAACACCTCGGAGCTCAACTCCCCGGGACACTGCCATAACCCCTAAATGACAGGAGGCATAGAGAACAATGTTCTCGTCACAAAGACATCGGAACAATGAAAACAATACTCGCGAGATTCCTAAAAAAAATTGGTGAATTTTTGAGAGTAGAAGAGATAAAAGTAATCGTCAGGAGTCCTCACCAGGGTGAAAAGAGATGAGGAACAAAAGAAATCCTACTCTCCGATATATATATAGGACTCAAAACATTTTAAGTGTGTGCCTAGACTCAACCGTCAACGATTCGATCAATCGGTGGGGGCTTCTAGGTCGGAGAAGGCTCTGAATACCAACTTGTAATGCCCAGGATGGGACTATACCTCCTACGTGTCGAGGCACGACTTAAAGGTATAAGCCCATTCTGGAATGATCTCAAGTTCGGTATCTTTGCACGACTCATGTAAAAATAGGGATGAAATTGCCAAAGGATAGTTGGCTTACACTCGCCAAGTCACACAATTCATTACATAAGCAAATCATCATCCAAATAACATCACAACCCGACTACGGTTGAAGATCCAAATGAAAGATACCAAATACATAAAGCCACAGGTTCGAATCGCCCCTAGTAGAAACCACTACTGATCATCGGGATAGTGCACATAGTATCGACTATGTTCTTCATTGTACTCCCAGTACAGCTCCATGCCGTCACGTGAGTAGTTCACCATAGTACCTACATATGGTGGTGTAGAACCTGTGAGCCACGGAGGACTCAGCAATCCCGTTCCCGGGTAGCAAAACTATCTAAGCCTTGGGTGTGGAACAAGGCTGAAGAAAGATAAAAGGTTGCAGCTGCACTAGCACTAGCTTACGTGTTTAGAGCGAGAAGAGAAGTGCCACGAGCGATAAAGTGATCACGAAGTGTTCCTATCAAAACACGTCAATCATAACCCCACCGTGTTCACTTCCCGAACCCCTTTCGAAAAATGACCGTCACGGTTACTCATGCTGGTAGTGTGTTCTGAACATGGTGTCAAGTTTTCTACAACCGGATATTAACAAATTCCCATATACCACATAACCGCGGGCACGGCTTTTGAAAGTTCAAAACCCTGCAGGGGTATTCCAACTTAGCCCATTACAAGCCCACGATCCGCGGAGTCGCAACTCCAAGGTGGGAAGGCTCGAGTATTCTCGGAATCCCGTGCTCAAGATACTCCGACTAAGGTAAGACTAATCCAGCAAATCCTCCCGGTGTGCCGACACCCTGATAGTAGCCGCGCATATCTCGTCTCAGGCCACGACCGGATGGGCGATGCTATAGGTTTTTACGAGCCCTCGGGTTCCCCCAAGGTGGCCCTGCAGGACCCCCAATTTGGACCAACACTCATGTGCAGCACTGGCCCGGTTTGTTGATTAAGAATAGGGTTTATAACTCCCTGTGCAAGTTTTAGTTGTTTAGGCAAATGGAGTACCAATGTTGGGAGTTTCTGGAAAAGACTTAGCGCTAAGCGGTTTATCGAGGGGGTCCCATAACCCCAACCGTGTGAGGAACGCAAAATGAAGGAACATAACACCGGTTTATATGGTTCCTAGGGCGGCATGAGTGGAACAAGTCACCAAGCAAGAGGATTAGCCTTCCACCCACTACCAATATATAGATGATTTAGTTTAAGAGTTTATATAGTGAGATATCCCAACAAACTTCTACATGAAGTAAGAATCTTCGAATCTTCTCCTGCAACTAGCAATGCTATAAGAGGGGCTGAGCGAAGCCTACGTAGCCAATCAAAGGTTTGTATAGGTTGGGTGGTTAGACAAATTCATGGTTACAATAGGAGGCTGACAAACAAACATGGGCATCGAGGCAATAAGCTAAAGAGCGAGACTTCTAGCAATAGGCGAAGATAGTAATGATATCTGGGTTAGGTCATCTTGCCTGTCGAGTCGTCGATGGGATCGTAAGACGGCTCCTCGTTCTCAACCTCGGTAGTAACCTCGTTCTCGTACTCGGTCTCGGCTGCTGGCTCTACTCAACACAAGAACACACGAGGCACGAAATCAAATAAGGTGCAATGCTCAATCTACAGGATGCACGTAAGATGCACTTAGGATGCATAACATGTCAAGGTAGGAAGCACACCAGAACAACACAAGAACATGAAAATATGCTCTAGCAAGTAGGATGCAAGACAGATCTATATAGGATGCAAAACATGGCAAGGTAGGAAGCACATATAAACAACATAAGAACAACAAGTTTAAATGAGGCCGGAAACTACTTAAAACAAATCCGGTAAGTCCTCATAAGCATAGTTTGAAATTAGTTCAGATCTGATCAAACCTTAAGTTAAATTTGATAAACAGCAAGTTAACATGCATCACGATCATCTACACGAAATTCTAGTCAAGTTTCATATAAAGTTTGTTTAGAACAGAGCTACAGTGTAGAAGATATGATCAAAACAAGATAAGCATGGCAACGGTGCAAGATGCACCCAACCATCAAGAAAACATACTACAAACATGTAAACAAGAAGATATTATGAATCTACATGCAAAATCACACAAGTTTCATGTAGGGTACGCTCCAAACGGAGCAACGGATCAATACATACACTCGAAACAAGAAACAATGCAAAGCTGAGATTAACATCCACATAGCAACTTTGGAGCAAGAAATATATACTCTACAGCACTCAAACATGGTGACAAGAATCATGGACATAAACTAGACATATCCTACAGCAAACAACTCCATTGGAGCAACTCCATAGGAGGCATGGATCAATAGTAACAAACTACAACATTTTGATCATGTCGTTAAAAACCTCACAGTAATATTTTATAGCAACTTGGGAGCAAGATTTACATAAGCTACAGCAACCCAAATGAGAAAGTGAGGACATGAATGGATAGACAACAACATACACAACAAGGAATGATCAATGGCCACCCCAAAACTAACATGGATTTGCCTAGGACATCAAGCAAACATAGCAACATGATATGACAGATTCCAGACTTAATGAAATTTCACCAAGTGTTAAAACATAAACATTAGCATGGCATGTTTTCGAGCATGTTTAAGTCATCTTAAAGCATAACATGGCAAATGGTTTGCACCACAGCAAAGAACACATGATGGGGAATCTAAAACATATGGGCATGTGACATGGGGACAAACACATCAATAGCAACGAGCTCCTCAACTAGGCATCTCGGAACAAGTTACAAAAACCTAACAGCCACATGCACTTTTGCAACAGGGATAAACATGGCAATATGAACTCTAACATGCATGCTACAGCAACCAACATGTAGAGCAACTCATGATGAACATTTTGACATATCATTTGCTTCATTTGGATATACATGCACCAAGTTATCACATCTCAAACATGGCATGAAAATAACAAGTAGCAGCAGTTTATATCATGTAGCACTCTTGTCATGATGATTAAGACATCTAGATGGACTCAAACAAGCATGACACAATGGAACAAAACATAGTACACATCACCATGATCATTTTGACATATCATATGCACAAATCGGACTAGCACACTAAAAGATATCGCCATCACAAAATGCCATCAGACAACAAGATCAAAAGGACTTGGTGAAAAAAAAGGAGGGCTACCTCGCGGATCCGGTCCACGGCGGATCGGGTCAACGCGGGTTGCGGGTGGCAGATCGGGACCCGTTAGGGTTTTTGAACCCGGGACGGCTGGATCGGCGCCCGATTCGAAGCGGCGGCTGAAGCTCTGGTCCGGCGACGGCGAGGGCGGTGCCGGCCGGCGAGGGGCCTGGCACCGGCGGCGACAGGGGCGGCCGAGGCGGATGCGGCGATGCGGGGGATGCAGCGGCGATGGCCCTCGGGCGGCGAGGAGGTGACCTCCAGGCGGCGGGGCGAGGCTCCAGGCGACGGGATGCGGCCGGCGTAGGGCGACGGCGTGGCGGGGCGGCGGAGGCCGACGGGTCCGACGCGCGGAGGCGGAGGCGCGGAGGGGGGCGCGGCGGCGGTGGGGGCCCGGAGGGCCTGGGTCGGGCCGGCGGGCCGCGGCGGCGGTGGAGTCAGACGGACCACGTGGCGGCTCCTGACTGGTCCGTCGCGGCGGAGGGAAGAGAGCTAGGGTTTGGGACGAAAATGGACATGGGGGGACGTTTTTATAGGCACAAGGAGCTAGGACACTACAAAAGGGGAGCGGTTTTCGGCCACGCGATCACAATTCGAGGACCGAGATGACGGGAAGGGTTGTGTTGGGTTAGTGGGCTGTTGTGGAGGGGGTCTTGGGCCTCAAAGAAGAGGTTCTTTTAGCCCACTAGGTTAACCGTTGGAGTACCAAACGAACTCCAAACGCGACGAAACTTGACAGGCGGCCTACATGTACGAAAACAACATCGCACGACAAGTCTCGCATCATTACGGAAACGTTACACGGCCACACACGAAAGGACTCGGGCACGTGTGAGAGCGTCGGAACTAGAAACGGACAACGGAAAGAGACGAGTGGGACCGGATGCAAGTGACAACACAAATGCAATATAATGCACATGACAACATGACATGGATGAAATGCACACACGCACACGACAAAACGAAGAACCCGAAATGAAAGAAGGGCCCAGAATGGAATAGATGAAGCCAAAGTTTATATATTGCCATATTGGGAAAGTGTTACATCCGGGGCATTACAGATACCATGCCAACTTTCAACCTTTTCAGAGTTCACTTGTAGTGCTTTTCAATTCAAGGGTCATTTAGCTTAAAATATCAGCAAATGCATGAAAAATACTAAATGAAGTCAGAAAGGGTTGAAAAATGATGATGTGGCTCTGATTGGTGCATTTTCAACACACAAAAAGTCTGGAGTTCCAATAAGTTCAAAAAATGAAATACCTTTGTATCAGATGAGTTTTCGTATGAAGCCCTAATACTTCGAAAGAGATTGTCCATTTTGTACACGAAGTGCATCCAGTTTTTGCTGTAAACCTCTCATCTTTTGAGCACATGCTATGTGGGTGAAATGATGACACCATGCAAACTTTCAACCTTTTCGTGTTCATTTGTAATGTTTTTCAATTTCGGGGTCATTTAGCTCAAAAAATAGTAAATGCATGAAAAATACCAAATGAAGTCAGAAAGGGTTGAAAATTGATGATGTGGCTCTGAATAGTGCATTTCGAACACAAAAAAGTCTAGAGTTCAAGTAAGTTCAAGAAAATGAAGGTCCTTTTAACAGATGAGTTTTCGTATGAAACCCTTATACTTCGAAAGAGATTGTCCATTTTGTACACAAAGTGCATCCATCTTTTGCTGTCGGCCTCTCATCTTTTTAGCACATGCTATGTGGCCGAAATGATGATACCATGCAAACTTTCAACCTTTTTGAGTTCATTTGTAATGTTTTTCAATTTTGGGGTCATTTAGCTCATAAAAATTAGTAAATGCCTAAAAATACCAAATGAAGTCAGAAAGGGTTGACAATTGACGATGTGGCTCTGAATAGAGCATTTTGAACACAAAAAAGTCTAGAGTTCAAATAAATTCAAAAAAAATGAAAGACCTTTAACAAATTAGTTTTCGTATGAAACCCTTATACTTCGAAAGAGATTATCCATTTCGTACACGACGTGCATGCAGTCTTTGCCGTAACCCTCTCATCTTTTTAGCACAGGCTATGTGGGAAAAATGATGATACCATGCCAACATTCAACCTTTTCGGAGTTCATTTGTAATGTTTTTCAATTTCGGTGTCATTTAGCTCATAAAAATTAGTAAATGCCTAAAAAATACCAAATGAAGTCAGAAAGGGTTGACAATTGACGATGTGGCTCTGAATAGAGCATTTTGAACACAAAAAAGTCTAGAGTTCAAATAAATTCAAAAAAATGAAAGACCTTTAACAAATTAGTTTTCGTATGAAACCCTTATACTTCGAAAGAGATTGTCCATTTCGTACACGACGTGCATGCAGTCTTTCCCGTAACCCTCTCATCTTTTTAGCACAGGCTATGTGGGAAAAATGATGATACCATGCCAACATTCAACCTTTTCGGAGTTCATTTGTAATGTTTTTCAATTTCGGTGTCATTTAGGTCAAAAAAATTAGTCAATGCATGAAAAATACCAAATGAATTCAGAAAGGGTTGAAAATTGATGATGTGGTTCTGAATGGTGCATTTCGAACACACAAAAATTCTAGAGTTCAAATAAGTAAAAAAAAGGATATACTTTTAACAGATGAGTTTTCGTATGGAACCCTGATACTTCGAAAGGGATTGTCCAATTTGTACATGAAGTGCTTCCAGTTTTTGCCTTAACCCTCTCATATTTTTAGCACATGCTATGTGGGCGAAATGATGATACCATACCAAGTTTTAACCTTTTCGGAGTTCATTTGTAATGTTTTTCAATTTCGGGGTCATTTAGCTCAAAAAATTTAGTAAACACATGAAAAATACCAAATGAGGTCAAAAAGGGTTGAAAATTGATGATGTGGCTCCGAATGGTATATTTTGAACACAAAAAAGTCTAGAGTTCAAATAAGTTGACAAATGAAATCCATTTGTAACAGATGAGTTTACGTCCGTAACCCTAATACTTCGAAAGAGATTGTCCATTTTGTACACGAAGTGCGTCCAGTTTTTGTCGTAACCCTCTCAACTTTTTAGCATGTGCTATGTGGGCGAAATGATGATACCATGCAAACTTTCAACCTTTTCTAGTTCATTTGTAATGTTTTTCAATTTCGGGGTCATTTAGCTCAAAAAAATTAGTAAATGTATGAAAAATACCAAATGAAGTCAGAAAGGGTTGAAAATTGATGATGTGGCTCTGAATAGTGCATTTTGAACACAATAAAGTCTAGAGTTCAAATAAGTTCAAGATAATGAAAGACCTTTGACAGATGAGTTTTCGTATGAAACCCTTATACTCCGAAAGAGATTGTCCATTTTGTACACGAAGTGCATCCAGTTTTTGCTGTCGGCCTCACATCTTTTTAGCACATGCTATGTGGCCGAAATGATGATACCATGCAAACCTTCAACCTTTTTGAGTTCATTTGTAATGTTTTTCAATTTTGGGGTCATTTAGCTCATAAAAATTAGTAAATGCATTAAAATACCAAATGAAGTCAGAAAGGCTTGAAAATTGACGATGTGGCTCTGAATAGTGCATTTTGAACACAAAAAAGTCTAGAGTTCAAATAAGTTCAAGAAAATGAAAGACCTTTAACAGATGA
>LR738711.1:374064756-374087316 GCA_902687465.1 Secale cereale
CTTCAACCTTTTTGAGTTCATTTGTAATGTTTTTCAATTTTGGGGTCATTTAGCTCATAAAAATTAGTAAATGCATTAAAATACCAAATGAAGTCAGAAAGGCTTGAAAATTGACGATGTGGCTCTGAATAGTGCATTTTGAACACAAAAAAGTCTAGAGTTCAAATAATTTCAAGAAAATGAAAGACCTTTAACAGATGAGTTTTCGTATGAAACCCTTATACTTCGAAAGAGATTGTCCATTTCGTACACGAAGTGCATCCAGTTTTTGCCATAACCCTCTCATCTTTTTAGCACATGCTATGTGGGCAAAATGATGATACCATGCCAACATTCAACCTTTTCGGAGTTCATTTGTAATGTTTCTCAATTTTGGTGTCATTTAGGTCAAAAAAATTAGTCAATGCATGAAAAATACCAAATGAATTCAGAAAGGGTTGAAAATTGATGATATGGTTCTGAATGGTGCATTTCGAACACACAAAAATTCTAGAGCTCAAATAAGTAAAAAAAAAGGATATAATTTTAACAGATGAGTTTTCGTATGGAACCCTGATACTTCGAAAGGGATTGTCCAATTTGTACATGAAGTGCTTCCAGTTTTTGCCGTAACCCTCTCATATTTTTAGCACATGCTATGTGGGCGAAATGATGATACCATACCAACTTTTAACCTTTTCGGAGTTCATTTGTAATGTTTTTCAATTTCGGGGTCATTTAGCTCAAAAAAATTAGTAAATGCATGAAAAATACCAAATGAAGTCAAAAAGGGTTGAAAATTGATGATGTGGCTCTGAATGGTATATTTTGAACACAAAAAAGTCTAGAGTTCAAATAAGTTGAAAAATGAAATCCCTTTGTAACAGATGAGTTTTCGTCTGAAACCTCGATACTTCGAAAGAGATTGTCCATTTTTTACACGAAGTGCATCCAATTTTTGTCGTAACCTTCTCATCTTTTGAGCACATGCTATGTGGGTCAAATAATGATACCGTGCGAACTTTCAACCTTTTCATAGTTCATTTGTAATGTTTTCAGTTTCATGGTCATTTAGCTTAAAAAATCTATAAATTCATGAAAAATACCAATTGAAGTCAGAAAGGGTAAAAAATTGGTGATGTGGCTTTGAATGATGCGTTTTGAACACACAAAAAGTCCGGACTTCAAATAAGTTCACACAAATGAAATCCCTTTGTAACAGATGAGTTTACGTCCGTAACCCTAATACTTCGAAAGAGATTGTCCATTTTGTACACGAAGTGCGTCCAGTTTTTGTCGTAACCCTCTCAACTTTTTAGCATGTGCTATGTGGGCGAAATGATGATACCATGCAAACTTTCAACCTTTTCTAGTTCATTTGTAATGTTTTTCAATTTCGGGGTCATTTAGCTCAAAAAAATTAGTAAATGTATGAAAAATACCAAATGAAGTCAGAAAGGGATGAAAATTGATGATGTGGCTCTGAATAGTGCATTTTGAACACAATAAAGTCTAGAGTTCAAATAAGTTCAAGAAAATGAAAGACCTTTGACAGATGAGTTTTCATATGAAACCCTTATACTCCGAAAGAGATTGTCCATTTTGTACACGAAGTGCATCCAGTTTTTGCTGTCGGCCTCACATCTTTTTAGCACATGCTATGTGGCCGAAATGATGATACCATGCAAACCTTCAACCTTTTTGAGTTCATTTGTAATGTTTTTCAATTTTGGGGTCATTTAGCTCATAAAAATTAGTAAATGCATTAAAATACCAAATGAAGTCAGAAAGGGTTGAAAATTGACGATGTGGCTCTGAATAGTGCATTTTGAACACAAAAAAGTCTAGAGTTCAAATAATTTCAAGAAAATGAAAGACCTTTAACAGATGAGTTTTCGTATGAAACCCTTATACTTCGAAAGAGATTGTCCATTTCGTACACGAAGTGCATCCAGGTTTTGCCGTAACCCTCTCATCTTTTTAGCACATGCTATGTGGGCAAAATGATGATACCATGCCAACTTTCAACCTTTTCGGAGTTCATTTGTAATGTTTTTCAATTTCGGTGTCATTTAGGTCAAAAAAATTAGTCAATGCATGAAAAATACCAAATGAATTCAGAAAGGTTTGAAAATTGATGATGTGGTTCTGAATGGTGCATTTTGAACACACAAAAATTCTAGAGTTCAAACAAGTAAAAAAAGGATATACTTTTAATAGATGAGTTTTCGTATGGTACCCTGATACTTCGAAAGGGATTGTCCAATTTGTACATGAAGTGCTTCCAGTTTTTGCCGTAACCCTCTCATATTTTTAGCACATGCTATGTGGGCGAAATGATGATACCATACCAACTTTTAACCTTTTCGGAGTTCATTTGTAATGTTTTTCAATTTCGGGGTCATTTAGCTCAAAAAAAATAGTAAATGCATGAAAAATACCAAATGAAGTCAAAAAGGGTTGAAAATTGATGATGTGGCTCTGAATGGTATATTTTGAACACAAAAAAGTCTAGAGTTCAAATAAGTTGAAAAATGAAATCCCTTTGTAACAGATGAGTTTTCGTCTGAAACCTCGATACTTCGAAAGAGATTGTCCATTTTTTACACGAAGTGCATCCAATTTTTGTCGTAACCTTCTCATATTTTGAGCACATGCTATGTGGGTTAAATAATGATACCGTGCGAACTTTCAACCTTTTTATAGTTCATTTGTAATGTTTTCAGTTTCATGGTCATTTAGCTTAAAAAATCTATAAATTCATGAAAAATACCAAATGAAGTCAGAAAGGGTTAAAAATTGGTGATGTGGCTTTGAATGATGCGTTTTGAACACACAAAAAGTCCGGAGTTCAAATAAGTTCACACAAATGAAATCCCTTTGTAACAGATGAGTTTACGTCCGTAACCCTAATACTTCGAAAGGGATTGTCCATTTTGTACACGAAGTGCGTCCAGTTTTTGTCGTAACCCTCTCAACTTTTTACCATGTGCTATGTGGGCGAAATGATGATACCATGCAAACTTTCAACCTTTTCTAGTTCATTTGCAATGTTTTTCAATTTCGGGGTCATTAAGCTCAAAAAAATTAGTAAATGTATGAAAAATACCAAATGAAGTCAGAAAGGGTTGAAAATTGATGATGTGGCTCTGAATAGTGCATTTTGAACACAATAAAGTCTAGAGTTCAAATAAGTTCAAGAAAATGAAAGACCTTTGACAGATGAGTTTTCGTATGAAACCCTTATACTCCGAAAGAGATTGTCCATTTTGTACACTAAGTGCATCCAGTTTTTGCTGTCGGCCTGAGATCTTTTTAGCACATGCTATGTGCCCGAAATGATGATACCATGCAAACCTTCAACCTTTTTGAGTTCATTTGTAATGTTTTTCAATTTTGGGGTCATTTAGCTCATAAAAATTAGTAAATGCATTAAAATACCAAATGAAGTCAGAAAGGCTTGAAAATTGATGATGTGGCTCTCAATAGTGCATTTTGAACACAAAAAAGTCTAGAGTTCAAATAATTTCAAGAAAATGAAAGACCTTTAACAGATGAGTTTTCGTATGAAACCCTTATACTTCGAACGAGATTGTCCATTTCGTACATGAAGTGCATCCAGTTTTTGCCGTAACCCTCTCATCTTTTTCCACATGCTATGTGGGAAAAATGATGATACCATGCCAACTTTCAACCTTTTCGGAGTTCATTTGTAATGTTTTTCAATTTCGGTGTCATTTAGGTCAAAAAAATTAGTCAATGCATGAAAAATACCAAATGAATTCAGAAAGGGTTGAAAATTGATGATGTGGTTCTGAATGGTGCATTTCGAACACACAAAAATTCTAGAGTTCAAATAAGTAAAAAAGAGGATATACTTTTAACAGATGAGTTTTCGTATGGAACCCTGATACTTCGAAAGGGATTGTCCAATTTGTACATGAAGTGCTTCCAGTTTTTGCCAAAACCCTCTCATATTTTTAGCACATGCTATGTGGGCGAAATGATGATACCATACCAACTTTTAACCTTTTCGGAGTTCATTTGTGATGTTTTTCAATTTCGGGGTCATTTAGCTCAAAAATAATTAGTAAATGCATGAAAAATACCAAATGAGGTCAAAAAGGGTTGAAAATTGATGATGTGGCTCTGAATGGTATATTTTGAACACAAAAAAGTATAGAGTTCAAATAAGTTGACAAATGAAATCCATTTGTAACAGATGAGTTTTCGTCTGAAACCTCGATACTTCGAAAGAGATTGTCCATTTTTTACACGAAGTGCATCCAATTTTTGTCGTAACCTTCTCATCTTTTGAGCACATGCTATGTGGGTCAAATAATGATACCGTGCGAACTTTCAACCTTTTCATAGTTCATTTGTAATGTTTTCAGTTTCATGGTCATTTAGCTTAAAAAATCTATAAATTCATGAAAAATACCAAATGAAGTCAGAAGGGGTTAAAAATTGGTGATGTGGCTTTGAATGATGCGTTTTGAACACACAAAAAGTCCGGAGTTCAAATATGTTCACACAAATGAAATCCCTTTGTAACAGATGAGTTTACGTCCGTAACCCTAATACTTCGGAAGAGATTGTCCATTTTGTACAAGAAGTGCGTCCAGTTGTTGTCGTAACCCTCTCCACTTTTTAGCATGTGCTATGTGGGCGAAATGATGATACCATGCAAACTTTCAACCTTTTCTAGTTCATTTGTAATGTTTTTCAATTTCGGGGTCATTTAGCTCAAAAAAATTAGTAAATGTATGAAAAATACCAAATGAAGTCAGAAAGGGTTGAAAATTGATGATGTGGCTCTGAATAGTGCATTTTGAACACAATAAATTCTAGAGTTCAAATAAGTTCAAGAAAATGAAAGACCTTTGACAGATGAGTTTTCGTATGAAACCCTTATACTTCGAAAGAGATTGTCCATTTTGTACACGAAGTGCATCCAGTTTTTGCTGTCGGCCTCACATCTTTTTAGCACATGCTATGTGGCCGAAATGATGATACCATGCAAACCTTCAACCTTTTTGAGTTCATTTGTAATGTTTTTCAATTTTGGGGTCATTTAGCTCATAAAAATTAGTAAATGCATTAAAATACCAAATGAAGTCAGAAAGGCTTGAAAATTGATGATGTGGCTCTGAATAGTGCATTTTGAACAAAAAAAGTCTAGGGTTCAAATAATTTCAAGAAAATGAAAGACCTTTAACAGAAGAGTTTTCGTATGAAACCCTTATACTTCGAAAGAGATTGTCCATTTCGTACACGAAGTTCATCCAGTTTTTGCCATAACCCTCTCATCTTTTTAGCACATGCTATGTGGGCAAAATGATGATACCATGCCAACTTTCAACCTTTTCGGAGTTCATTTGTAATGTTTCTCAATTTTGGTGTCATTTAGGTCAAAAAAATTAGTCAATGCATGAAAAATACCAAATGAATTCAGAAAGGGTTCAAAATTGATGATGTGGTTCTGAATGGTGCATTTCGAACACACAAAAATTCTAGAGCTCAAATAAGTAAAAAAAGGATATACTTTTAACAGATGAGTTTTCGTATGGAACCCTGATACTTCGAAAGGGATTGTCCAATTTGTACATGAAGTGCTTCCAGTTTTTGCCGTAACCCTCTCATATTTTTAGCACATGCTATGTGGGCGAAATGATGATACCATACCAACTTTTAACCTTTTCGGAGTTCATTTGTAATGTTTTTCAATTTCGGGGTCATTTAGCTCAAAAAAATAGTAAATGCATGAAAAATACTAAATGAAGTCAGAAAGGGTTGAAAATTGATGATGTGGCTCTGAATAGTGCATTTTGAACACAATAAAGTCTAGAGTTCAAATAAGTTCAAGAAAATGAAAGACCTTTGACAGATGAGTTTTCGTATGAAACCCTTATGCTTCGAAAGAGATTGTCCATTTTTGTCGGGGGAAACCGGAGGCCCTTCTACGTTGCGGTAAGGGAGCGGAGGGAGCACGGAGAGCAGATCGAGGGGCACACGCGGGCAGTTTTACCCAGGTTCGGGCCGCGCGGACGCGTAAAACCCTACTCCTGCTTAGGTTGTATTGAGTTCTTGAGCTCGGGAGCTTGAAGATCTACAGTACTAGCTACACCGAGCGAGAGAGTTGTCTAGGTTTCGAACCTCCTCTACGTTGTGCATGGGCCTCCTTTTATAGCTCAAAGGGGTCACCGACAGGTGTCAACGTAGAGGAGGGTAAAAGTGTAAATTTGGTGGTAGTTGCAACAGTGCATGAATAGTATATGAACAGTGGTCTTCACCTAACTTTGATAGTGGGGGACAAGGGCATTAAATGCTCGTCGCCGTCGCCCCCAAAAGCGTCCGTCCATGCTTCTCCGTTCGCCACGGCGGTAGCCTCGTCACCGTGGCTTGCCACCGTGCGCCCCAGGCTGCACAGCCGCCTACCACGTGCCCCTGGAAGGGCCCCAGGGCGACGCGTGGCCAGATGAGCTGGAGCGCGAGCACACAGCGTAGGTTTCCCCGGCAAGCACCTTGCCGGGGTCGTGATCTTGCCGGGCCCGGAAGCTTGTCGCTTTCCGGGCCCTGCCGGGGCGCATGATGCACTGAGACATCTCTTGAGGTATGTGTTCCTTGGCCTTCCTGGCAAGCTCCTCTTGCCAGGGTCTTGTGCTAAAGTGATAACCTTGAGCCTGGTGCGGCCTTGCCGGCAAGCTCCTCTTGCCGGGGCCTTGATCTTCTGACTTGTATACTTTGTTCTTGAATGGCTTCATAGGGACTAGAACGGTTCTTGGCGAGCACGTGGTAAGCCCTGCCACGGGAAGCTGCTACTGCCCGTGCACAAGTTGGGGTACTAAGGTACCCCTATCTTAGTACACCGACAGGAGCCCCCGGGCCTGGGCCACACACGGTGCCGAGCGCTGTTGGGCCAGGCCCAAGACAGTGCACGGGCACACGCGGCCCACGGCAAGCCGTATCCCCTTCCGTATCCGCCGCATCCCTCCCTAACGGCACGCGTCGATTGCGGCGTCGTGGGAGAGATTGTGGCCTGTTCTTTAATGAAAATGCGGAACGTCCCCCACTTCCCCCTTTAAAAGCAGAGGAAGCAGGGGCAGTTCCCCTCCATCGTCTTCATTGCGCCTTGATTCTCCAGAAACCCCCGCTGCTTCTTGCCTCCGCCCTTCCTCCACTGTCTCCCGCATCCGCGGTGCCGTCGACCTCCTTGCTTCTTTCCTCGCTGCCCCTGCCATGGCTCCAAAGAGCGACAAGGCGAAGAGTGACAAGGCCAAGAAGGAGAAGTCCGAGCAGGCGGCGAAGCTGGCAACCCTGCGGAGGAAATGCGTGGTCTTCGCGCCGAGACTTGGCGTGAGGGAGCTGTGGGACAAATACTATTTGTTCTGGGCGAGGGAGACCAAAGCTCATCCCCGCACCAGAGTCCTCCCCGCCGTCGACATCGACATGTTCCCCGACGGGTACTTTTACTTTGCCGCATTCTTCCACTGTGGTTTGTGCCCTCCGTACTCGGAGTTCTTCTGCGATGTAATGAATACATATGGCCTCCACCTCCTAGATTTCACCCCCAACGCCATCCTTACGATGGCCGTTTTCGCACATCTGTGCGAAAACTATGTTGGGGTTCACCCAAATGTAGCTCTTTTCCGCCACTTCTTCACGCCTAGAGTAGAGTCCGGTTCTCCCCTCTCCGGCGGCATCTCTTGGATCTTCAGGCTGAACAAGAAGGAGGCGTACTTGAAGGGAGAGCTCCGCGGCAAGTGGGAGGAGTGGAGAGCCGATTGGTGCTGGGTGCTGGAAGCTGAGCCTGAGCCCTTCACCTCGCCGCGCCAGACTGCCATAGTGCACGGCAAGGATTGGAGTGAGTTGGCCCCGGAGGACAGCAAGCTTTAGATCGCCCTCATTAGGATCCTTCGTCTCCAGGCCGCTAATCTGACTGTCGGAGAAGTTGGAGCAGATTTCCTCCTCCGCCGCATCGCCCCTCTACAAGAAAGGAAGAGGCCCGCCTGGGAATTCGGCAATGCGGCAGATTGCATGAGGCTGCGCCCTGGATTGAACTACAATTTCACCGTCTTGGAGTTGAAGGGGATGGTCCGGGAACTCTTCAAGCATGACCCTGCCCACCCGGAGTGGTTCAAACCTTCTCGGGGAGTGGTGCCGCTGTGCAACAGCACTGCCCGCGATTCCATACGCGCGATAATGCCCGAGTGCGACTCCCATGGCGTCGTCCCCACTTGGCTGGATCCTCCGGCGGAGACCGTGCAGACCTTCTTCGACAACTTGGTCAAGAAGCCCCGCAACGCCGAGGAGAAGAAGGGCCTGACCCGGGATACTACTGACCGGGATGTAGCTTACATTGCCTCCAGGATGGAGGAGGCCGCCGCAGCTGCGGCCGCGGGCGAATTTGGATACACTGTGGACGAGGCATAGGCCGCGGACGCAGTGAGTCAAGCAGAGGAGGCGGAAATCCTCAAGCTGCTGAAGATTGCGCCCGAGGAGTTTTCCGGGGAGCCTTCCGTGAAGCTTGCCGGGAAGAGCGAGGTTGCCGGGGGGAGCGAGGCCGCCGGTCATGGCACATAGTCCAGCGGGCCCGCCGAGGAGGAGGACGCCGAGGCCGGAGATTCTGATGAAGACTCTGGTGGATCTCTGAATCTTGAAGACGATGCCTCCTCGTCCTCGGAGAACTCTCCGCCTCCGCCAAGCCCTCTGCAGCAACCGAAGAAGCGCCTCCGCAAGGCAACTGAGACGGCGAGGCCACAGGCGCCCCGACAGCAGCCGACGCGCCGTGCGACGCGCGCCACCAACACGAGCGAAGTCGTCAAGGAGGCGCCCCGTGCTCGAGCGCCAAGCGGAGGGGGATCTTCCCGGAGCGGAACAGGTGCTCCTTCTGCCCCTCGGTCCTCGGCGACGACGGGGGCCGGGTCTTCACAGCCCATAGCCCCGGAGCACGCCAAGCGCCCGAGGGAGCCTTCTCCTCCAGCTCCTCGCACGGGAGCGCACCAGGCGGAGTTTGACTTCTCCACCCTCAGCTCCGACGAAGAGGAAGAGGAGTAAGTACTTGCAATTCTTTTAGTTTCTTTGATTTTGTCTTGATTTCCCTTGTTTGGTTCTGATCTTGCTTTTGTTTGGCTTCGCATGACCTTGACCCAGCGGATGGCGAAGAGGGCCAAGATCCCTGTGGTCAACATTGAGGATGACGAGCCCGTCGCGGCGACAAGCGACGCGCCGGCGACGAGCTTGCCGGATCAACCCGCTGCTCCGAGGAGCAGCCCCCAGCGCAGCCCCCAGCGTAAGTCTGGTATTTATCTTTCTTCTTGACGGGTGCGCTTGAGGTTATCATTTTGGTTGATGTCTTGTTGTCTTGTGCAGAAGTGGAGCCGCAGCCGCAGGAGCACCAGGAGGTCGCCCCCGACGAGCCACTTGCTCCACCCTCCCCGCCAAGGATGAACTCCCCGACGAGGGAGAACGCTCCGCCAAGGACGGGTACTCCGCCAAGGGCGAGTACCCCGCCAAGGGTGAGCAGCACGACAAGGGTGAGCAGCCCGCCAAGGGAGGGCGTAGGCGGCCCTCCGCCAGCAGGGGCCACTACTCCGCCGCCAAGGGAGAATTCCCCGGCGAGGGACCCCGTCGTCAAAGAAGTCCGCGAAGGTAAACCTTGCAACTTCTCCTTCTTGGATTTGTCTTTTTGGATATTTGCTTGATTCTTTCTTTTCTTTTTCTTCTGCTAGATCCTCCTGCACCGGAGCGTATGGAAGCGGAGACCACCGGTGAGGAGGGCGTGCATGGCGATGGCGGCAACGCCACTACGGCCGAGGAGGTGGCTGGAGCTGACGAGCCGGCCGTCGAGGAGACCGCCCCAACCGCCGATGCCGCGGCTGGGGAAGGGACCGGCGACCATACCGCTGGCCCGGAGGCTGCGGGAGCGCCAGACGCTGCACCGGCCGCCGACCCCTCCGCCTCCGCGGATCGGTCGGGCGTCTACTTGGAGGCCGCCAACGGGGTCTTTATTCAAGTCCCATGGGCGTCCTCGTCTCGGGCACCCGCGGAGGGAGAGACCTTTGACGGAGAGGTCCTCGCCTCCGCCGGATTGAAGGTTGTTGAAGCGCCCAGCAGAAGCGACGAGCCCGAAGAGGAGAGACTCCTTCGTCGGCTCCTGGCCTTGTATCGGGCCAGGCAGGCGAAGTTGGAGTCTCGGGAGGCTCTGGCTGCCAAGGCTGGAGCTGATCGGGAGAAGCGTGCCGCGGAGCTCCACGCCGCCAACCAGGCGGCCCTCCACAACTTGGCGGAGGAGCGTGAAGAGCTTGCCGGGGCGCAGCAAGCCTTCCTCCTTGAAAAAGCTGAGGCCGAGGAGCAACAACGATTGGCCGCCGAGGAGCTGTCTCGGCGGGAAGGAGTACTCAACCAGCGGAAGGTCTACCTCGATGCCCACGAGGACGACCTCGCCGCCCGGGAGCAGGCCATTGGCGGGGCTCTGAAGGAGGCGAGGAACGCCGCAGCCGCCGCAGAGACCGCCAAGAAGGACCTGGAGGCCAAGGTGGCGCAGACGGAGCTGTACCTGAAGGCGAGCGAGGAGAGGGTCACTGCGCTCAACGTGGAGCGGGAGAAAGATGCCCACACCAACTCTGAGCTGCAGGTACGTCTCTCCGAGAAGGGCACAGAGCTCTCTGACGCCAGGAACTCCATCGCTGACTTAGCGCTGAAGGTTTCCACCTTGACTGACTCGCTCGACGCCGCCCGGGACCGCGAGACGAAGCTGAAGGACGAACTTCGCAAGGAAAGGGCCATGGTGGAGAGCGTCGCCGTCTCGGCGAACAACTTCAACCGGGCAGTGGAGCAGTGGACTGATGAGCTGGTCACCTCCGCTGCCAATATTGACATGGAGATGATGGCGCTGAGGGCGGAGCATCTCGTGTACTCCCCGGACGAGAGTCTCCCCCACAGCGCCAAGTTGAGTCTGTTCTTCAGGGGAATTGCGCCGGCGCTTGCGCGGCTACGGGAGAAGATCCCCGTGCAGCTGGCTGACGAGGCGTGTCGGCTCTGCATGGGCACCATGGAGCGGGTCTTATCGAAGATCGTCTACCGCAACCCCGGCATCTACCTCGTCAATGTCCTCCGCTCCTTGCCGCCCGAAGCTGACCAGGAGGCGTTGAAGGCGCAAGTTGCCCACATCGTCGCCAAGGTGGGCAAGATCACGAGGCGTGAAGGCGACCGCGTAGATTAGATTCCTTTCTTTCTGCTTCCTTTGCCACTGCAAAGCATGTTACGGACAAGAATCTGTTAGTATTGCGGCAAGTCATCTTGTAATATACAATCTTATTTTGAGCAACCAATGCGGTGTCATATCCCTTGCTTTGGTCCCTTCACTTTGTATGCATTCCACCCTACGCTTTTAGGGAACTCGCCGGCAAAGGACCCTTGCCGCGAGCGCTGAGTGCTGGACTCTTAGCAGCCTGCTGGCAATACCTTTGCCGGCAAGAAACCTTGCCGCAGCTAGCCGCAGCACACTTAGATTGCTGAGCGAACTCGAAAATGAAGTAAGGGCGCGACACTTGTCGCAGCTCACTTAAGTCGTTGAGCGTGCTCGAAACAAAGTAAGGGTGCGGCTAGTCACGGGTAGGTTCCTCCGCGCACAGGTTTTCCATACAAAGTGTGGTTGTTCAAGGAAGACAACCAAAAAATTCGAAAAATTTGAATTACTCAGACTTTGGTAACTTAGCTTTCATAGATTGTTTGCTCCCCGACGAGGCTTCTCTTTCTTGAACAGTACTTGGTTCGTGCCTCCCCGACGAGGCTTCTCTTTCTTGAACAGTACTTGGTTCATGCCTCCATCTCCTCCCCCCCCCGGCAAACTTGTGTGCGAGGAATGCTCCTTCTGCTTAAGAGGGGAAGAAAAAGAGAAGGAAAAACAAGTATAGGGCCTTGTGGCTTGCTAGTGCTTACCGGGGATGTGCGTTGCACAAAGTGTCAGATGATGCATGCAAACAACAAAGAAAAGCATGGAAATGACAAATAGTGCGAAGCACAAAAGCTTTACTGATGCATGGGATCTGCGCCCGGCTTTGTACAAAGGTTTACATGCAACAGCAGCAAGACTTGTACAAAAGGTGGTTGCCGAAGCGGATCACGGCAACCGCGCCTTACGGGTGAAACTTGCGAAGATGCTCTATGTTCCAGGAGTTGCTCACCGGTAAGCCTTCTTCTGTCTCAAGGCGGACAGCGTCGGGCCTTGTGACTTGTCTCACCCGATAAGGGCCTTCCCACTTCGGCGTCAACTTGTTGGAATTCTTGGCGGACTGAACACGCAGAAGAACAAGGTCGCCTTCCTCGAGACTCCTGGCCCTGACCTTGCGGCTATGATAGCGACGCAAGGCTTGCTGGTATCGAGCAGCTCGTACAGCAGCCTGGAGACGTTCCTCCTGAAGGAGCAATGCATCATCTTGTCGTAGTTGCTCTTGCTCGAGCTCATCATAAGCGAGCACTCGAGGAGATCCGTATACGAGTTCTGTGGGGAGAACTGCCTCTGCTCCATAGACAAGAGGAAAGGGTGTCTGTCCGGTGTCTCGATTTGGTGTCGTCCTGATTGACCAAAGAGCCGCCGGCAACTCCTCTATCCAGTTTCTTCCGCACTTGTGCAGCCTGTCGAAGGTTCTTGTCTTGAGTCCGCGCAGCACTTCAGCATTGGCCCTCTCCGCTTGACCATTACTCCTCGGGTGAGCCACAGAAGCGAAGCAGACCTTGGCGCCAAGGTCTTGGACGTACTGCATGAAGGTGCGACTTGTAAACTGTGTGTCGTTGTCGGTGATGATCATGTTAGGGATTTAGAAACGGCAAACAATCGATCTGAAGAACCTGACTGCTGACTGTGCTGTCACGTTTCTCACTGGTTCCACTTCTAGCCACTTTGTGAACTTGTCGATTGCTACGTACAAGTACTGAAAGCCCCCGACTGTGCGGGGAAAGGGGCCAAGAATATCGAGCCCCCAGACCGAGAAGGGCCAGGACAAAGGAATCGTCTGGAGAGCTTGAGCTGGCTGGTGAATTTGCTTGGCATGGAACTGGCACGCTTCACACTTGGTTACTTGTGCAGTTGCATCTTGGAGGGCTTCTGGCCAGAAGAACCCTTGCCGGAACGCCTTCCCGGCAAGTGCCCTTGCGCCAATGTGGTGGCCACATATGCCTCCATGTATCTCTGCCAACAGCTTCTGTCCATCTTCCCTGGAAATTCACTTCAACCTGACACCGTTGAGTCTTCTTCTGTACAGTTCATTGCCAACGAACTGGTACATACTCGACTGCCTGGTTATTTTCTCTATCTCTTCTGGCTCGTCGGGAAGTTCTCCAGTTTGCAGAAAGCGGACGATTTGCTGTGCCCATGCTGGAGCCTGAGGCTCAACAACAAGGACTAAAGGCATGAGGGCTGCTGCGGGAACCTCAGCTTCTACGGCAAGAACCTGCGGCTCTGCCGGAGCTGATCGTCCCCCAGCAAGCCTGCCGGGGCAAGGCTTGTCGGGAACGTCTGCTTCAACTGTACAGACCCTTGGATCTGCAGGAGCAAACTGTTCCTCAGCATCTTGGCTTTTGATCTTGGGGACCTTGACGGCGGTTTCTCGAAGATCCACCGGCAAGTAGTCGCCGGAGACCAACTTCCTCTTCTTGTTTTGCCCAACTGATGGTGTAACGGATGGCTGAGTTAACTTGAGCACGAAGGTCCCTGGTTCCACAGTTAACTTCATTGCAGCACACTTTGAGAGGCCATCAGCAATATCATTCTGAGCTCTTGGGACATGCTCCATTTGCAGACCTTCAAAGTGCTATTCAAGCTTCCTTACTTCATCAACATAAGCTTCCATCAAAGGGCTCTGGTAACTCTTATTCACTTGTCGGACCACCAACTGTGAATCTCCCCGCACAATCAACTTCTTGATCCCAATCTCGACCGCAATTCTGAGGCCGGCAAGCAAACCTTCATTCTCAGCAGTATTGTTTGTCGCTTGCTCCTTGGGAAAGTGCATCTGGACAACATACTTGAGGTGCTCTCCGGTGGCGCTATGAGTACCACGCCGGCACCGGCGCCTTGCAGCGAGAAAGCACCATCAAAGTACATTATCCATTCGTTGCTCGCTTCTCGGACGGGGACGCTTGTCTCTGGGACTTCTTCATCTGGCGTTGGGGTCCATTCTGCTATGAATTCTGCCAAAGCTCTGCTCTGTATGGTTGAAGTACTCTCAAACTTGAGACCAAAGCTTGACAGCTCCAGTGCCCACTCGATGATCCTGCCTGTTGCTTCAGGATTTTGCAATATCCTCTTCAACGGAAAGCGAGTGACCACCGTTATCTCGTGTGCTTGGAAGTAATGGCGTAGTTTCCTTGAGGCCATGAGGAGGCCGAAAAGCAACGTCTGCACCCCAGAGTATCTTGATCTAGTCCCCTGCAGAAGGGAACTTACGAAATACACTGGGCGCTGCACCATCTTCCTTCGCACTTCTCCTTGTTCCTGCGCAGACTTGTCCTTGTCGGGGCCAGAGCTTGTCGGGGAAGCTCCCTGATTGTCGCTGGATTCGCTTGCCGGGGATGTAGGTTCCTCATCTGCCTCTCTCTCCGCTACTAACGCAGCACTAACCACTTGATTGGTTGCTGCTAGGTACAGCAGCAACTTCTCTTGTGGCCTAGGTGCGACAAGTACCGGAGTGGAGGACAGGTATCCTTTCAAGTCTTGCAGCGCTGCCTCCGCTTCCGGAGTCCATTTCATAGGACCTGCCTTTTTCAAAATTTTGAAGAAAGGCAGGGCGCGCTCTGCAGACTTTGAAATGAACCTGCTGAGGGCAGCCACACAACCAGCAAGTCTTCTTACGCCCTTGACGCGCTTCGGGGCTTCAATCTGCTCGATGGCTTTTATCTTGTCGGGATTGGCTTCAATCCCCCTCTGGGACACAAAGAACCCGAGAAGCTTGCCGGAGGGAACTCCGAAGACGCACTTCTCGGGGTTCAGCTTGAGCTGGATCTTGCGCAGATTCTCAAAGGTTTCCTCTAAGTCCTGTATCAGGGTATCTTTGCTTTTGCTTTTGACCACTATATCATCCATGTAGGCTTCTACATTTCTGTGTATCTGTGGCTCAAAAGCGGTGCGCACCACCCTTGCAAATGTCGAGCATGCATTCTTCAATCCAAAGGGCATGCGTATGAAGCAATATGTGCCACATGGAGTAATGAATGCAGTCTTTTCTTCATCTTCCTTGGCCATGAATATCTGGTGGTAACCTGAGTATGCATCAAGGAAGGAAAGCAGCTCACATCCGGCGGTGGAGTCAACAATCTGGTCAATACGCGGCAAGGGAAATGGATCCTTGGGACACGCTTTATTCACATCAGTGAAGTCTATACAAAGTCTCCACTTCCCATTGGCCTTGCGCACGACAACTGGATTGGCTAACCACGTAGGATGGATTACGCCTCTAACCAGGCCTGCTGCTTCCAACTTCTTTATCTCTTCGGCGATGAATTCTTGGCGCTCCACGGCTTGCTTCCTGGCCTTCTGCTTGACGGGCCGCGCATGAGGACAAACAGCAAGCTTGTGCTCAATTACCTTCCTGGGAATGCCGGGGATGTCAGACGGTTGCCATGCGAACACGTCGACATTCGCCCGCAGGAAGGCAACGAGCGCGCTTTCCTATTTGGGGTCGAGTGTAGCACTGATGGTGAAGGTACCACCAGTGCCGTCCTCCTTTGTGGACACCTTCTTGGTTGCCGGTGGAGCTGCCATTCCTTTCTTGCACTTGTCGGTGGAGCTCGATGGTGCGTCCTCGACGGCAGGGCAGCACTCCGAAGAGGTGCGTTTGCCGGAGTGGGCTCCGGAACTCTTGCCGGACTTGGTCTTGTTCTTCCCCCCGGGAGCTTCAGCGGCAAGTGTGTTGCTCCCTACTGCGGCTGCTGCATCCTGGTAGATCTTGTCGGCGCAGATAAGCGCGTCCTTCTTGTGGCCGGGGACAGAGATGACGCTTATCAGCCCCGGCATCTTGAGTACGTTGTATGCATAGTGGGAAGCTGCCATGAACTTGGCGAGGGCAGGACGACCAAGTATCCCATTGTATGGCAATGGGATATGAGCAACATCAAATGTGATCCTCTCCGTCCTGAAATTGAGCTCTCTGCCAAAGGTCACTGGCAGCGTGATCTTCCCCTTCGGCTTGCTCCTTCCCGGGTTGATCCCTTGGAACGACCGGTTTCTTCGAGCTCGCCGTCTGGGATCTGTACCTTCTTGATCACAGCTGAGGAGATCAAGTTCAGGCCGGCCCCGCCGTCAACCAACATCTTGGTGACCTTGAGGTTGCGGATAGTTGGTGAGACCAACATCGGCAAGCACCCGACCGCAGTGGTGCGGTCAGGGTGGTCCTCAAGGTCAAAGATGATGGGCGTGCCGGACCACTTCAGCAGCCTGCGTGACTCGACGGGCGGCTCAGCTGCATTCACTTCTCGCACCAAGTGCTTGAGCTGGCGGTGGGAAGTGTGCAGAGAGGCACCTCCATCGACACACAGAACCTCTGTGGCCTTCTGGAACTCCTGCTCGCTGTTGTCTCCTTCTTCCATGTCATCATCGTCGTCTTCATCCACATCCTTGTCGCGGCCCCGGGGAGGTCTGTCACCTTGCCGCTGCTTGGCCTTGCCGCGGCGTCCTCCCCGGCCATTGAACGGCCGCTTCTTGCTGGGTTCTCCTCCGCCTCCTTGGGCCTTCTCCTTGTCACGTCGCTCGTATTCAGCCTTCTGCTGCTCTACGAGGTAGTCCACTCTTTTGCAGTTCTGGAGATCGTGGCCCTTGGTGCGGTGGATCTTGCAGTACTGCTTGTCGGAGCCGTCCTGCTTTTCGGCTGCCGCTACAGGGGCGGGCTCCTTGCCGGAACCGCCAGCCTGTGCCTTCTTGGCGGGAGCCTCCTTGCCGGACTGCTCGACAACCAGCACCTCCTTGCTCTTCTTCTTTCTGTTATTCCGCCGCCGGTTCTTCCTTGTCGGGGCGGCATCCTCGCTGTCGCTTCCTTCTGCGCTAGTATCCTCTCCGGGGAGTCTCCTCCCCTCTTCAGCGCGCGCGCACTTTTCAGCCAGAGCGTCGAGCTCGCTGACATCCCAGATCTTGGTCATGGCCATCTCCTCCCTCATCCGGCGGTTACGCACGTTCTGGTGAAACGCGCTGATTACCGCGGCGGGGTGGACGTCGGGAATGTTGTGCGGGACGCGGCTGAATCTTTGGATGTATTTGCGCAGGGACTCTCCCTCCTTCTGGGCTAAGATGTGGAGATCGCTCTCCTGCCCGTGGGGTTTGTGGCCGCCTGTGAAGGTGCCGACAAACTGGTGGCACAGATCCGCCCATGAAGAGATGGAGTTCTCCGGCAAGTGCATAAGCCAAGACCTGACGTTTGGCTTAAGCACGAGCGGGATGTAGTTGGCTAGGATCTTCTCGTCGCGTCCCCCGGCAGCCTGCACCGCAATGGTGTAGATGCTGAGGAACTCCGAGGGGTGCGTCTTGCCGTCGTAGTTCTCGGGTACGTCGGGCTTGAAATTCTTCATGCTGGGCCACTGGACTTGCCGCAGCTCTCGGGTGAACGCAGGGCAGCCTGCCACGTACAGCAAGTCACCTGGTTCACCGGGCGCGTGCATGTCAACAGCGGTCCCAGCGCGTTGATCTGACTGTCTTCGGGCTTCTCGTCGACGCTCGATGCGAGTCCGAGTGTCCTCTTGTCGCCTGTCGTCTAGGACTTGGCGCTGATCGCGGCGAGCCCGCGGATCCAACGACGCCGTGGAGTCGTCGTCGATGTTGATCCGGCGGGGTGGCGATTTCTGCCACCGCGGCGGGGAGTGCACAGTAGTTGCACCCCCGACGGTCTTGTCGCCATTGGCCTTTTCTTGGTCAACTTGCCGCGGCCGTGAAGTTGCTGGCTGCTGCGGCGCATCGTTGTTGGCGAAGGCGATGAGGCTCTGGATCATCGCCCTCCAGTCTTCGGCCTTGTCCGCCGCTGGAGGGAAGTCGAGGAGCAGCTGGGCCCTGTCCAGGGCTTCTGCTGGAGAAGAGGGAAACGGTGGCGAACGGTGCGACGAGCGGGACACGCTCGGACTTCTAACTGCGTTAGAAGGAGCACGTTCCCGTCCCGGCGACCGCGCCTTGCTCGTGCCGGGACGGTGGCCTTAAGTGTCCCGTGATTCGCCGGCTTGACCACGTCCCAGCAAGCGTATGGTACCTCCGGTACCACGCCGCTGCTGGTCTGGCACCTCCTGAGAGGGACGTGGTGCGTGCACGGACACCGAGGCCTTGGAGTTAGCCCGGTCGTCCGTCTTGTCCTTGGACTTGGTGGCGCCGTGAGTATCCCCGCCGGCGTCCACCCTTCCGCCGGCGCCTCCCCCACCAACCGTCGGCTCTGGTGGTGGTGGGATCGACGCGGACGGGCCTCCAACCTCCGAAACCTTCTTCTTCGGAGGCATGTTGATGTAGTTGATGAAGTTGGAGAGGTTGATGAAGAATGCGCCCGCGTGAGCGCCGGATCAGGTTCGCACAACCTCGACGCCCCCTACCTGGCGAGCCAAAGATGTCGGGGGAAACTGTCCTCCCACGAGCACCTATGGGACCGGAGCCCCTTCTACGTTGCGGTAAGGGAGCGGAGGGAGCATGGAGAGCAGATCGAGGGGCACAGGCGGGCAGTTTTACCCAGGTTCGGGCCGCGCGGACGCGTAAAACCCTACTCCTGCTTAGGTTGTATTGAGTTCTTGAGCTCGGGAGCTTGAAGATCTACAGTACTAGCTACACCGAGCGAGAGAGTTGTCTAGGTTTCGAACCTCCTCTACGTTGTGCATGGGCCTCCTTTTATAGCTCAAAGGGGTCACCGACAGGTGTCAACGTAGAGGAGGGTAAAAGTGTAAATTTGGTGGTAGTTGCAACAGTGCATGAACAGTATATGAACAGTGGTCTTCACCTAACTTTGACAGTGGGGGACAAGGGCATTAAATGCCCGTCGCCGTCGCCCCCAAAAGCGTCCGTCCATGCTTCTCCGTTCGCCACGGCGGTAGCCTCGTCACCGTGGCTTGCCACCGTGCGCCCCAGGCTGCACAGCCGCCTACCACGTGCCCCTGGAAGGGCCCCAGGGCGACGCGTGGGCAGATGAGCTGGAGCGCGAGCACACAGCGTAGGTTTCCCCGGCAAGCACCTTGCCGGGGTCGTGATCTTGCCGGGCCCGGAAGCTTGTCGCTTTCCGGGCCCTGCCGGGGCGCATGATGCGCTGAGACATCTCTTGATGTATGTGTTCCTTGGCCTTCCTGGCAAGCTCCTCTTGCCAGGGTCTTATGCTAAAGTGATAACCTTGAGCCTGGTGCGGCCTTCCCGGCAAGCTCCTCTTGCCGGGGCCTTGATCTTCTGACTTGTATACTTTGTTCTTGAATGGCTTCATAGGGACTAGAACGGTTTTTGGCGAGCACGTGGTAAGCCCTGCCACGGGAAGCTGCTACTGCCCGTGCACAAGTTGGGGTACTAAGGTACCCCTATCTTAGTACACCGACAATTTTGTACACGAAGTGCATCCAGTTTTTGCTGTCGGCCTCACATCTTTTTAGCACACGCTATGTGGCCGAAATGATGATACCATGCAAATCTTCAACCTTTTTGAGTTCATTTGTAATGTTTTTCAATTTTGGGGTCATTTAGCTCATAAAAATTAGTAAATGCATTAAAATACCAAATGAAGTCAGAAAGGCTTGAAAATTGACGATGTGGCTCTGAATAGTGCATTTTGAACACAAAAAAGTCTAGAGTTCAAATAATTTCAAGAAAATGAAAGACCTTTAACAGATGAGTTTTTGTATGAAACCCTTATACTTCGAAAGAGATTGTCCATTTCGTACACGAAGTGCATCCAGTTTTTGCCGTAACCCTCTCATCTTTTTAGCACATGCTATGTGGGCAAAATGATGATACCATGCCAACTTTCAACCTTTTCGGAGTTCATTTGTAATGTTTTTCAATTTCGGTGTCATTTAGGTCAAAAAAATTAGTCAATGCATGAAAAATACCAAATGAATTCAGAAAGGGTTGAAAATTGATGATGTGGTTCTGAATGGTGCATTTCGAACGCAGAAAAATTATAGAGTTCAAATAAGTAACAAAAAGGATATACTTTTAACAGATGAGTTTTCGTATGGTACCCTGATACTTCGAAAGGGATTGTCCAATTTGTACATGAAGTGCTTCTAGTTTTTGCCGTAACCCTCTCATATTTTTAGCACATGCTATGTGGGCGAAATGATGATACCATACCAACTTTTAACCTTTTCGGAGTTTATTTGTAATGTTTTTCAATTTCGGGGTCATTTAGCTCAAAACAATTAGTAAATGCATGAAAAATACCAAATGAAGTCAAAAAGGGTTGAAAATTGATGATGTGGCTCTAAATGGTATATTTTGAACACAAAAAAGTCTAGAGTTCAAATAAGTTGAAAAATGAAATCCCTTTGTAACAGATGAGTTTTCGTCTGAATCCTCGATACTTCGAAAGAGATTGTCCATTTTTTACACGAAGTGCATCCAATTTTTGTCGTAACCTTCTCATCTTTTGAGCACATGCTATGTGGGTCAAATAATGATACCGTGCGAACTTTCAACCTTTTCATAGTTCATTTGTAATGTTTTCAGTTTCATGGTCATTTAGCTTAAAAAATCTATAAATTCATGAAAAATACCAAATGAAGTCAGAAAGGGTTAAAAATTGGTGATATGGCTTTGAATGATGCGTTTTGAACACACAAAAAGTCCGGAGTTCAAATAAGTTCACACAAATGAAATCCCTTTGTAACAGATGAGTTTACGTCCGTAACCCTAATACTTCGAAAGAGATTGTCCATTTTGTACACGAAGTGCGTCCAGTTTTTGTCGTAACCCTCTCAACTTTTTAGCATGTGCTATGTGGGCGAAATGATGATACCATGCAAACTTTCAACCTTTTCTAGTTCATTTGTAATGTTTTTCAATTTCGGGGTCATTTAGCTCAAAAAAAATTAGTAAATGTATGAAAAATACCAAATTAAGTCAGAAAGGGTTGAAAATTGATGATGTGGCTCTGAATAGTGCATTTTGAACACAATAAAGTCTAGAGTTCAAATAAGTTCAAGAAAATGAAAGACCTTTGACAGATGAGTTTTCGTATGAAACCCTTATACTCCGAAAGAGATTGTCCATTTTGTACACGAAGTGCATCAAGTTTTTGGTGTCGGCCTGACATCTTTTTAGCACATGCTATGTGGCCGAAATGATGATACCATGCAAACCTTCAACCTTTTTGAGTTCATTTGTAATGTTTTTCAATTTTGGGGTCATTTAGCTCATAAAGATTAGTAAATGCATTAAAATACCAAATGAAGTCAGAAAGGGTAGAAAATTGACGATGTGGCTCTGAATAGTGCATTTTGAACACAAAAAAGTCTAGAGTTCAAATAATTTCAAGAAAATGAAAGACCTTTAACAGATGAGTTTTCGTATGAAACACTTATACTTCGAAAGAGATTGTCCATTTCGTACACGAAGTGCATCCAGTTTTTGCCGTAACCCTCTCATCTTTTTAGCACATGCTATGTGGGCAAAATGATGATACCATGCCAACTTTCAACCTTTTCGGAGTTCATTTGTAATGTTTTTCAATTTCGGTGTCATTTAGGTCAAAAAAATTAGTCAATGCATGAAAAATACCAAATGAATTCAGAAAGGGTTGAAAATTGATGATGTGGTTCTGAATGGTGCATTTCGAACGCAGAAAAATTCTAGAGTTCAAATAAGTAAAAAAAAGGATATACTTTTAACAGATGAGTTTTCGTATGGTACGCTGATACTTCGAAAGGGATTGTCCAATTTGTACATGAAGTGCTTCTAGTTTTTGCCGTAACCCTCTCATATTTTTAGCACATGCTATGTGGGCGAAATGATGATACCATACCAACTTTTAACCTTTTCGGAGTTCATTTGTAATGTTTTTCAATTTCGGGGTCATTTAGCTCAAAACAATTAGTAAATGCATGAAAAATACCAAATGAAGTCAAAAAGGGTTGAAAAATGATGATGTGGCTCTAAATGGTATATTTTGAACACAAAAAAGTCTAGAGTTCAAATAAGTTGAAAAATGAAATCCCTTTGTAACAGATGAGTTTTCGTCTGAATCCTCGATACTTCGAAAGAGATTGTCCATTTTTTACACGAAGTGCATCCAATTTTTGTCGTAACCTTCTCATCTTTTGAGCACATGCTATGTGGGTCAAATAATGATACCGTGCGACCTTTCAACCTTTTCATAGTTCATTTGTAATGTTTTCAGTTTCATGGTCATTTAGCTTAAAAAATCTATAAATTCATGAAAAATACCAAATGAAGTCAGAAAGGGTTAAAAATTGGTGATATGGCTTTGAATGATGCGTTTTGAACACACAAAAAGTCCGGAGTTCAAATAAGTTCACACAAATGAAATCCCTTTGTAACAGATGAGTTTACGTCCGTAACCCTAATACTTCGAAAGAGATTGTCCATTTTGTACACGAAGTGCGTCCAGTTTTTGTCGTAACCCT
>LR738711.1:374102269-374188756 GCA_902687465.1 Secale cereale
TTTCAACCTTTTCAGTGTTCATTTGTAATGCTTTTCAGTTTCAGGGTCATTTAGCTTAACAAATTAATAAATGCATGAAAAATACCAAATGAAGTCAGAAAGGGTAGTAAATTGGTGATGTGGCTTTGAATGGTGCATTTTGAACACACAAAAGTCTAGAGTTCAAATAAATGAAATCCCTTTGTAACAGAGGAGTTTTCATCCGTAACCCTGATACTTCTAAAGAGATTGTCCATTTTGTAAACGAAGTGCCACCAGTTTTTGCTGTAACCCTCTCAACTTTTTAGCATGTGCTATGCGGGTGAAATGATGATACCATGCCAACTTTCAACCTTTTCAGAGTTCACTTGTAGTGCTTTTCAATTTAAGGGTCATTTAGCCTAAACAATCAGCAAATGGATGAAAAATACTAAATGAAGTCAGAAAGGGTTGAAAATTGATGATGTGGCTCTGATTGGTTCATTCTCAACACACAAAAACTTTGGAGTTCAAATAAGTTCAAAAAAATGAAATACCTTTGTAATAGATGAGTTTTCGTATGAAACCCTAATACTTCGAAAGAGATACGATGTGGCTCTGATTTTGTACATGAAGTGCATCCAGTTTTTGTTGTAAACCTCTCTTCTTTTGAGCACATGCTATGTGGGCGAAAAGATGATACGATGCAAACTTTCAACCTTTTCGAGTTCATTTGTAATGTTTTTCAATTTCGGGGTCATTTAGCTCAAAAAATTATTAAATGCATGAAAAATACCAAATAAAGTCAAAAAGGGTTGAAAATTGATGATGTGGCTCTGAATAGTGCATTTTGAACACAAAAAAGTCTAGAGTTCAAATAAGTTCAAGAAAATGAAAGACCTTTAACAGATGAGTTTTCGTATGAAATCCTTATACTTCGAAATAGATTGTCCATTTCGTGCACGAAGTGCATCCAGTTTTTGTCGCAACCCTCTCATCTTTTTAGCACATGCTATGTGGGCAAAATGATGATACCATGCCAACTTTCAACCTTTTCGGAGTTCATTTTTAATGTTTTTGAATTTCGGGGTCATTTAGCTCAAAAAAATTAGTCAATGCATGAAAAATACTAAATGAATTCAGAAAGGGTTGAAAATTGATGATGTGGTTCTGACTGGTGCATTTCGAACACACAAAAATTCTAGAGTTCAAATAAGTAAAAAAAGGATATACTTTTAACAGATGAGTTTTCGTATGGAACCCTGATATTTCGAAAGAGATTGTCCAATTTGTACATGAAGTGCATCCAGTTTTTTCCGTAACCCTCTGATATTTTTAGCACATGCTATGTGGGCGAAATGATGATACCATACCAACTTTTAACCTTTTCTGAGTTCATTTGTAATGTTTTTCAATTTCGGGGTCATTTAGCTAAAAAAATAGTAAATGCATGAAAAATACCAAATGAAGTCAAAAAGGGTTGAAAATTTTGGTCGTAACCTTCTCATCTTTTTAGCACATGCTATGTGGGTCAAATAATGATACCGTGCGAACTTTCAACCTTTTCATAGTTCATTTGTAATGTTTTCATACATACATGGTCATTTAGCTTAAAAAATGTATAAATGCATGAAAAATACCAAATGAAGTCAGAAAGGGTTGAAAATTGGTGATGTGGCTTTGAATGGTGCGTTTTGAACACACAAAAAGTCCGGTGTTCAAATAAGTTCAAACAAATGAAATCCCTTTGTAACAGATGAGTTTACGTCCGTAACCCTAATACTTCGAAATAGACTGTCCATTTTGTACACGAAGTGCGTCCAGTTTTTGCCGTAACCCTCTCAACTTTTTAGCATGTGCTATGTGGGTGAAATGATGATACCATGCCAACTTTCAACCTTTTCAGAGTTCACTTGTAGTGCTTTTCAATTTAAGGGTCATTTAGCCTAAACAATCAGCAAATGCATGAAAAATACTAAATGAAGTCAGAAAGGGTTGAAAATTTATGATGTGGCTCTGATTGGTTCATTTTCAACACACAAAAAGTCTGGAGTTCAAATAAGTTCAAAAAATGAAATACCTTTGTAACAGATGAGTTTTCGTATGAAACCCTAATACTTCGAAAGAGATTGTCCATTTTGTACACGAAGTGCATCCATTTTTTGTTGTAAACCTCTCATCTTTTGAGCACATGCTATGTGGGCGAAATGATGATACGATGCAAACTTTCAACCTTTTCGAGTTCATTGGAAATGTTTTTCAATTTCGGGGTCATTTAGCTCAAAAAATTAGTAAATGCATGAAAAATACCAAATGAAGTCAGAAAGGGTTGAAAATTGATAATGTGGCTCCAAATAGTGCATTTTGAACACAAAAAAGTCTAGAGTTCAAATAAGTTCAAGAAAATGAAAGACCTTTACCAGATAAATTTTCGTATGAAATCCTTATACTTCGAAAGAGATTGTCCATTTCGTGCACGAAGTGCATCCAGTTTTTGCCGTAACCCTCTCATCTTTTTAGCACATGCTATGTGGGAAAAATGATGATACCATGCCAACTTTCAACCTTTTCAGAGTTCATTTTTAATGTTTTTCAATTTCGGGGTCATTTAGCTCAAAAAAATTAGTCAATGCATGAAAAATACCAAATGAATTCAGAAAGGGTTGAAAATTGATGATGTGGTTCTGAATGGTGCATTTCGAACACACAAAAATTCTAGAGTTCAAATAAGTAAAAAAAGGATATACTTTTAACAGATGAGTTTCGTATGGAACCCTGATACTTCGAAAGAGATTGTCCAATTTGTACATGAAGTGCATCCAGTTTTTGCCGTAACCCTCTCATATTTTTAGCACATGCTATCTGGGCGAAATGATGATACCATACCAACTTTTAATCTTTTCGGAGTTCATTTGTAATGTTTTTCAATTTCGGGGTCATTTAGCTCAAAAAAATTAGTAAATGCATGAAAAATGCCAAATGATGTCAAAAAGGGTTGAAAATTGACGATGTGGCTCTGAATGGTGCATTTTGAACACCAAAAAGTCTGGAGTTCAAATAAGTTAAAAAATGAAATCCCTTTGTAACAGATGAGTTTTCGTCTGAAACCTCGATACTTCGAAAGAGATTGTCCATTTTTTACAAGAAGTGCATCCAATTTTTGTCGTAACCTTCTCATCTTTTTAGCACATGCTATGTGGGTCAAATAAGATACCGTGCCAACTTTCAATCTTTTCAGAGTTCATTTGTAATGCTTTTCAGTTTCAGGGTCATTTAGCTTAAAAAACAATAAATGCTTGAAAAATACCAAATGAAGTTAGAAAGGGTTGAAAATTGGTGATGTGGCTTTGAATGGTGCATTTTGAACACACAAAAAGTCTCTAAGTTCAAATAAAAGAAATCCCTCTGTAATAGATGAGTTTTCGTGCATAACCCAGATACTTCGAAAGAGATTGTCCATTTTGTACACGAAGTGTGTCCAGTTTTTGCCGTAACCCTCTCAACTTTTTAGCATGTGGTATGTGGGTGAAATGATGCTACCATGCCTACTTTCAACCTTTTCAGAGTTCGTTTGTAGTGCTTTTCAATTTAAGGGTCATTTAGCTTAAAAAATCACAAATGCACGAAAAATACCAAATGAAGTCAGAAAGGGCTGAAAATTGATGATGTGGCTCTGAATGGACCATTTTCAACACACAAAAAGTCTGGAATTCAAATAAGTTCAAAAAAAAAAAAATACCTTTGTAGCAGATGAGTTTTCGTATGAAACCCTAATACTTCGAAAGAGATTGTCCATTTTGTACATGAAGTGCATCCAGTTTTTGCTATAAACCTCTCATCTTTTTTGGACATGCTATGTGGGCGAAATGATGATACCATGCAAACTTTCAACCTTTTCGAGTTCGTTTGTAATGTTTTTCAATTTCGGGGTCATTTAGCTCAAAAAAATTAGTAAATGCACGAAAAATACCAAATGAAGTGAGAAAGGGTTGAAAATTGATGATGTGGCTCTGAATAGTGCATTTTGAACACAAAAAAGTCTAGATTTCAAATAAGTTCAAGAAAATGAAAGACCTTTTAACAGATGAGTTTTCGTGTGAAACCCTTATACTTCGAAAGAGATTGTCCATTTCGTACACGAAGTGCATCCAGTTTTTGCCGTAACCCTCTCATCTTTTTAGCACATGCTATGTGGGCGAAATGATGATACCATGCCAACTTTCAACCTTTTCGGAGTTCATTTGTAATGTTTTTCAATTTCGGGGTCATTTAGCTCAAAAAAATTAGTAAATGCATGAAAAATACCAAATGAAGTCAAAAAGGGTTGAAAATTGACGATGTGGCTCTGAATTGTGCATTTTGAACACAAAAAAGTCTAGAGTTCAAATATGTTAAAAAATGAAATCGCTTTGTAACAGACGAGTTTTCGTCTGAATCCTCGATACTTCGAAAGAGATTGTCCATTTTTTACACGAAGTGCATCCAATTTTTGTCGTAACCTTCTCATCTTTTTAGCACATGCTATGTGGGTCAAATAAGATACCGTGCCAACTTTCAACCTTTTCAGAGTTCATTTGTAATGCTTTTCAGTTTCAGGGTCATTTAGCTTAAAAACAATAAATGCTTGAAAAATACCAAATGAAGTTAGAAAGGGTTGAAAATTAGTGATGTGGCTTTGAATGGTGCATTTTTAACACACAAAAAGTCTATAAGTTCAAATAAATGAAATCAATTTGTAACAGATGAGTTTTCGTCCATAACCCTGATACTTCGAAAGAGATTGTCCATTTTGTACACGAAGTGTGTCCAGTTTTTGCCGTAACCCTCTCAACATTTTAGCATGTGCTATGTGGGTGAAATGGTGCTACCATGCCTACTTTCAACCTTTTCAGAGTTCATTTGTAGTGCTTTTCAATTTAAGGGTCATTTAGCTTAAAAAATCAGCAAATGCATGAAAAATTCCAAATGAAGTCAGAAAGGGCTGAAAATTGATGATGTGGCTCTGAATGGTCCATTTTCAACACACAAAAAGTCTGGAGTTCAAATAAGTTCAAAAAAATAAAATACCTTTGTAGCAGATGAGTTTTCGTATGAAACCCTAATACTTCGAAAGAGATTGTCCATTTTGTACATGAAGTGCATCCTGTTTTTGCTATAAACCTCTCATCTTTTTTGGACATGCTATGTGGGCGAAATGATGATACCATGCAAACTTTCAACCTTTTCGAGTTCGTTTGTAATGTTTTTCAATTTCGGGGTCATTTAGCTCAAAAAAAATTAGTAAATGCATGAAAAATACCAAATGAAGTGAGAAAGGGTTGAAAATTGATGATGTGGCTCTGAATAGTGCATTTCGAACACAAAAAAGTCTGGATTTCAAATAAGTTCAAGAAAATGAAAGACCTTTTAACAGATGAGTTTTCGTGTGAAACCCTTATACTTCGAAAGAGATTGTCCATTTCGTACACGAAGTGCATCCAGTTTTTGCCGTAACCCTCTCATCTTTTTAGCACATGCTATGTGGGCGAATTGATGATACCATGCCAACTTTCAACCTTTTCGGAGTTCATTTGTAATGTTTTTCAATTTCGGGGTCATTTAGCTCAATAAAAATAGTAAATGCATGAAAAATACCAAATGAAGTCAAAAAGGGTTGAAAATTGACGATGTGGCTCAGAATTGTGCATTTTGAACACAAAAAAGTCTAGAGTTCAAATATGTTAAAAAATGAAATCCCTTTGTAACAGACGTGTTTTCGTCTGAAACCTCGATACTTCGAAAGAGATTGTCCATTTTTTACACGAAGTGCATCCAATTTTTGTCGTAACCTTCTCATCTTTTTAGCACATGCTATGTGGGTCAAATAAGATACCGTGCCAACTTTCAACCTTTTCAGAGTTCATTTGTAATGCTTTTCAGTTTCAGGGTCATTTAGCTTAAAAACAATAAATGCTTGAAAAATACCAAATGAAGTTAGAAAGGGTTGAAAATTAGTGATGTGGCTTTGAATGGTGCATTTTGAACACACAAAAAGTCTATAAGTTCAAATAAATGAAATCCCTTTATAACAGATGAATTTTCGTCCATAACCCTGATACTTTGAAAGAGATTGTCCATTTTGTACACAAAGTGTGTCCAGTTTTTGCCGTAACCCTCTCAACATTTTAGCATGTGCTATGTGGGTGAAATGGTGCTACCGTGCCTACTTTCAACCTTTTCAGAGTTCATTTGTAGTGCTTTTCAATTTAAGGGTCATTTAGCTTAAAAAATCAGCAAATGCATGAAAAATACCAAATGAAGTCAGAAAGGGCTGAAAATTCATGATGTGGCTCTGAATGGTCCATTTTCAACACACAAAAAGTCTGGAGTTCAAATCAGTTCAAAAAAATAAAATACCTTTGTAGCAGATGACTTTTCGTATGAAACCCTAATACTTCGAAAGAGATTGTCCATTTTGTACATGAAGTGCATCCAGTTTTTGCTATAAACCTCTCATCTTTTTTGGACATGCTATGTGGGTGAAATGATGATACCATGCAAACTTTCAACCTTTTCGAGTTCGTTTGTAATGTTTTTCAATTTCGGGGTCATTTAGCTCAAAAAAAATTAGTAAATGCATGCAAAAAACCAAATGAAGTCAGAAAGGGTTGAAAATTGATGATGTGGCTGTGAATAGTGCATTTTGAACACAAAAAAGTCTAGAGTTCAAATAAGTTCAAGAAAATGAAAGACCTTTTAACATATGAGTTTTTGTATGAAACCCTTATACTTCGAAAGAGATTGTCCATTTCGTACACGAAATGCATCAGGTTTTTGCCGTAACCCTCTCATCTTTTTAGCACATGCTATGTGGGCAAAATGATGATACCATGCCAACTTTCAACCTTTTCGGAGTTCATTTGTAATGTTTTTCCATTTCGGGGTCATTTAGCTCAAAAAAAATAGTAAATGCATGAAAAATACCAAATGAAGTAAAAAAGGGTTGAAAATTGACGATGTGGCTCTGAATGGTGCATTTCGAACACAAAAAAGTCTAGAGTTCAAATAAGTTAAAAATGAAATTCCTTTGTAACAGATAAGTTTTCGTCTGAAACCTCGATACTTCGAAAGAGATTGTCCATTTTTTACACGAAGTGCATCCAATTTTTTTCGTAACCTTCCCATCTTTTTAGCACATGCTATGTGGGTTAAATAAGATACCGTGCCAACTTTCAACCTTTTCGGAGTTCATTTGTAATGCTTTTCAGTTTCAGGGTCATTTAGCTTAAAAACCAATAAATGCTTGAAAAATACCAAATGAAGTTAGAAAGGGTTGAAAATGGGTGATGTGGCTTTGAATGGTGCATTTTGAACACACAAAAAGTCTATAAGTTCAAATAAATAAAATCCCTTTGTAACAGATGAGTTTTCATCCATAACCCTGATACTTCGAAAGAGATTGTCCATTTTGTACACGAAGTGTGTCCAGTTTTTGCCGTAACCCTCTCAACTTTTTAGCATGTGCTATGTGGGTGAAATGATGCTACCATGCCTACTTTCAACCATTTCAGAGTTCATTTGTAGTGCTTTTCAATTTAAGTGTAATTTAGCTTAAAAAATCAGCAAATGCATGAAAAATAACCAATGAAGTCAGAAAGAGCTGAAAATTGATGATGTGGCTCTGAATGGCCCATTTTCAACACACAAAAAGTCTGGAGTTCAAATAAGTTCAAAAAAAACCTTTGTAGCAGATGTGTTTTTGTATGAAACCCTAATACTTCGAAAGAGATTGTCCATTTTGTACATGAAGTGCATCCAATTTTTGCTATAAACCTCTCATCTTTTTGGACATGCTATGTGGGCGAAATGATGTTACCATGCAAACTTTCAACCTTTTCGAGTTCGTTTGTAATGTTTATCAGTTTCGGGGTCATTTAGCTCCAAAAAAATTTAGTAAATGCATGAAAAATACTAAATGAAGTCAGAAAGGGTTAAAATTGATGATGTGGCTCTGAATAGTGCATTTTGAACACAAAAAAGTCTAGAGTTCAAATAATTTCAAGAAAATGAAAGACCTTTAACAGATGAGTTTTCGTATGAAACCCTTATACTTCGAAAGAGATTGTCCATTTCGTACACGAAGTGCATCTAGTTTTTGCTGTAACCCTCTCATCTTTTTAGCACATGCTATGTGGGCGAAATGATGATACCATACCAACTTTTAAACTTTTCGGAGTTCATTTGTAATGTATTTCAATTTCGGGGTCATTTAGCTCAAAAAAATTAGTAAATGCATGAAAAATACCAAATGAAGTCAGAAAGGGTTGAAAATTGACGATGTGGCTCTGAATAGTGCATTTTGAACACAAAAAATTCTAGAGTTCAAATAAGTTTAAAAAATGAAATCCCTTTGTAATAGATGAGTTTTCGTTAGAAACCCCAATACTTCGAAAGAGATTGTCCATTTTTTACACGAAGTGCATCCAAATTCTTTCTTAACCTTCTCATCTTTTTAGCACATGCTATGTGGGTCAAATAATGATACCGTGCGAAATTTCAACCTTTTCATAGTTCATTTGTAATGCTTTTTAGTTTCAGGGTCATTTAGCTTAAAAAATCAATAAATGCATGAAAAATACCAAATGAAGTCAGAAAGGGTTGAAAATTGGTGATGTGGCTTTGAATGATGCGTTTTGAACACACAAAAAGTCCGGAGTTCAAATAAGTGCAAACAAATGAAATCCCTTTGTAACAGATGAGTTTTTGTCCGTAACCCTGATACTTCGAAAGAGATTGTCCATTTTGTACACGAAGTGTGTCTAGTTTTTGTCGTAACCCTCTCAACTTTTTAGCATGTGCTATGTGGGTGAAATGATGATACCATGCCAACTTTCAACCTTTTCAGAGTTCATTTGTAGTGCTTTTCAATTTAAGGGTCATTTATCTTAAAAAATAAGCAAATGGATGAAAAATACCAAATGAAGTGAGAAATGGTTAAAAAGATACGACGTGGCTCTGAATGGTGCATTTTCAACACACAAAAGTCTGGAGTTCAAATAAGTTCAAAAAATGAAATGCCTTTGTAACAGATGTTTTTCGTATGAAACCCTACTACTTCGAAAGAGATTGTCCATTTTGTACACGAAGTGCATCCAGTTTTTGCTGTAAACCTCTCATCTTTTTAGCACATGCTATGTGCGCGAAATGATGATACCTTACAAACTTTCAACCTTTTCGAGTTCATTTGTAATGTTTTTCAATTTCGGGGTCATTTAGCTCAAAAAAATTAGTAAATTCATGAAAAATACCAAATTAAGTCAGAAAGGGTTGAAAATCGACGATGTGGCTCTTAATAGTGCATTTCGAACACAAAAAAGTCTAGAGTTCAAATAAGTTCAAGAAAATGAAAGACCTTTAACAGATGAGTTTTCGTATGAAACCCTTATACTTCGAAAGAGATTGCCCATTTCGTGCACGAAGTGCATCCAGTTTTTGCCGTAACCCTCTCATCTTTTTGGCACATGCTATGTGGGCGAAATAATGATACCATACTAACTTTTAACCTTTTCGGAGTTCATTTGTAATGTTTTTCAATTTCGGGGTCATTTAGCTCAAAAAAAATTAGTAAATGCATGAAAAATAGCAAATGATGTGAGAAAGGGTTGAAAATTGACGATGTGGCTATGAATGGTGCATTTTGAACACAAAAAAGACTAGAGTTCAAATAAGTTCAAAAAAATGAAATCCCTTTGTAACAGATGAGTTTTCGTCTGAAACCCCGATACTTCGAAAGAGATTGTCCATTTTTGACACGAAGTGCATCCAATTTTTTTCGTAACCTTCTCATCTTTTTAGCACATGCTATGTGGGTCAAATAATGATACTGTGCGAACTTTCAACCTTTTCATAGTTCATTTGTAACGTTTTTCAATTTCGAGGTCATTTAGCTCAGAAAAATTAGTAAATGCATGAAAAATACCAAATGAAGTCAAAAGGGGTTGAAAATTGACAATGTGTCTCTTAATGGTGCATTTGGAACACGATAAAGTCTAGAGTCCAAATAAGTTAAAAAATGAAATCCCTTTGTAACAGATGAGTGTTCGTCTGAAACCTCGATACTTCGAAAGGGATTGTCCATTTTTACATGAAGTGCATCCAATTTTTGCCGTAACCTTCTCATCTTTTTAGCACATGCTATGTGGGTAAAATAAGATATCGTGCCAACTTTCAACCTTTTCAGAGTTCATTTGTAATGCTTCTCAGTTTCAGGGTCATTTAGCTTAAAAAAATGCTTGAAAAATACCAAATGAAGTTAGAAAGGGTTGAAAATTGGTGATGTGGCTTTGAATGGTGCATTTTGAACACAAAAAAAGTCTGTAAGTTCAAATAAATGAAATCCATTTGTAACCGATGAGTTTTCATCCGTAACCCTGATGCGTCGAAAGAGATTGTCCATTTTGTACACGAAGTGCGTCCAGTTTTTGTCGTAACCCTCTCAACTTTTTAGCATGTGCTATGTGGGTGAAGTGATGATACCATGCCAACTTTCAACCTTTTCAGAGTTCATTTGTAGTGCTTTTTAATTTAAGTGTCATTTATATTAAAAAATCAGTAAATGCATGAAAAATACCAAATGAAGTCGGAAATGGTTGAAAATTGATGATGTGGCTCTGAATGGTGCATTTTCAACACACAAAAAGTTTGGAATTCAAATAAGTTCCAAAAAAATGAAATCCCTTTGTAACACATGAGTTTTCGTATGAAACCCTAATACTTCGAAAGAGATTGTCCATTTTGTACACGAAGTGCCTCCAGTTTTTGCTGTAAACCTCTCATCTTTTTAGCACATGCTATGTGGGCAAAATGATGATACCATGCAAACTTTCAACCATTTCGAGTTCATTTGTAATGTTTTTCAATTTCGGGGTCATTTTGCTCAAAAAAATTAGTAAATGCATGAAAAATACCAAATGAAGTCATAAAGGGTTGAAAATTGACGATGTGGCTCTGAATAGTTTATTTTGAACACAAAGAAGTCTAGATTTGAAATAAGTTAAAAAAAAGGAAATACCTTTAACAGATTAGTTTTCGTATGGAACCCTCATACTTCGAAAGAGATTGTCCATTTCGTACATGAAGTTCATCCAGTTTTTCCCGTTGCCCTATCATCTTTTTAGCACATGCTATGTGGGAGAAATGATGATACCATACCAACTTTTAACCTTTTTGGAGTTCATTTGTAATGTTTTTCAATTTCGGGGTCATTGAGCTCAAAAAAATTAGTAAATGCATGAAAAATAGCAAATGATGTCAGAAAGGGTTGAAAATTGACGATGTGGATCTGAATGGTGCATTTTGAACACAAAAAAGACTAGAGTTCAAATAAGTTAAAAAATGAAATCCCTTTGTAACAGATGAGTTTCGTCTGAAATCCCGATACTTCGAAAGAGATTGTCCATTTTTTCGTAACATTCTCATCTTTTTAGCACATGCTATGTGGGTCAAATAATGATGCCGTGCGAACTTTGAACCTTTTCATAGTTTATTTGTAATGCTTTTTAGTTTCAGGGTCATTTAGCTTAAAAAATCAATAAATGCATGAAAAATACCAAATGAAGTCAGAAAGGGTCGAAAATTGGTGATGTGGCTTTGAATGGTGCGTTTTGAACACACAAAAAGTTTGGAGTTCAAATAAGTTCAAACAAATGAAATCCCTTTGTAACAGATGAGTTTTCATCCGTAACCCTAATACTTCGAAAGAGATTGTCCATTTGTAACAGAAGTGCGTCTAGTTTTTGCCGTAACCCTCTCAACTTTTTAGCATGCGATATGTGGGTGAAATGATGATACCATGCCAACTTTCAACCTTTTCAGAGTTCACTTGTAGTGCTATTCAATTTAAGGGTCATTTAGCTTAAAAAATCAGCAAATGCATGAAAAATACTAAATGAAGTCAGAAAGGGATGAAAATTGATGATGTGGCTCTAATTGGTGCATTTTGAACACACATAAAGTCTGGAGTTCAAATAAGTTCAAAAAAAATGAAATACTTTTGTAACAGATGAGTTTTTCTTTGAAACTCTAATACTTCGAAAGAGATTGTCCATTTTGTACACGAAGTGCATCCAGTTTTTGTCGTAAACCTCTCATCTTTTTGGCACATTCTATGTGGTAGAAATGATGATACCATGCAAACTTTCAACCTTTTCGAGTTCATTTGTAATGTTTTTCAATTTCAGGGTCATTTAGCTCAAAACAAATTAGTAAATGCGTGAAAAATACCTAATCAAGTCAGAAAGGGTTGAACACAATAAAGTCTAGAGTTCAAAGAAGTTAAAAAATGAAATCCCTTTGTAACAGATGAGTTTTCGTCTGAAATCCCGATACTTCAAAAGAGATTGTCCATTTTTTACACGAAGTGCATCCAATTTTTGCCGTAACCTTCTCATCTTTTTAGCACATGCTATGTGGGTCAAATAAGATACCATGCCAACTTTCAACCTTTTCGGAGTTCATTTGTAAAGTTTTTCAGTTTCAGGGCCATTTAGATTAAAAAAACAATAAGTGCTTGAAAAATACCAAATGAAGTTAGAAAGGGTTGAAAATTGGTGATGTGGCTTTGAATGGTGCATTTTGAACACATAAAAAGTCTATAAATTAAATCCCTTTGTAACAGATGAGTTTTCGTCTGTAACCCTGATACTTCGAAAGAGATTGTCCATTTTGTACACGAAGTGCGTCCAGTTTTTGCCGTAACCCTCTCAACTTTTTAGCATGGGCTATGTGGATACCATGCCAACTTTCAACCTTTTCAGAGTTCATTTGTAGTGCTTTCCAATTTAAGGGTCATTTAGCTTAAAAAATCAGCAAATGCATGAGAAATACCAAATGAAGTCAGAAAGGGTTGAAAATTGATGATGTGGCTCTGAATGGTGCATTTTCAACACACAAAAAGTCTGGAGTTCAAATGAGTTCAAAAAGTGAAATACCTTCGTAACAGATGAGTTTTCGTATGAAACCCTAATACTTCGAAAGAGATTGTTCATTTTGTACACGAAGTGCATTCAGTTTTTGCTGTAAACCTCTCATCTTTTTAGCACATGCTATGTGGGTGAAATGATGATACCATGCAAACATTCAACCTTTTCGAGTTCATTTGTAATGTTTTTCGATATCGGGGTCATTTAGCTCAAAAAAATTAGTAAATGCATGAAAAATACCAAATGAAGTCAGAAAGGGTTGAAAATTGACGATGTGGCTCTGAATAGTGCATTTTGAACACAAAAAAGTCTAGAGTTCAAATAAGTTAAAAAAAGGAAATACCTTTAACAGATGAGTTTTCGTATGGAAACCTAATACTTCGAAAGAGATTGTCCATTTGGTACACGAAGTGCATCTAGTTTTTTCCGTAACCCTCTCATATTTTTGGCACATGCTATGTGGGCGAAATGATGATACCATACCAACTTTTAACCTTTTCGGAGTTCATTTGTAATGTTTTTCAATTTCGGGGTCATTTAGCTCAAAACAATTAGTAAACGCATGAAAAATAGCAAATGATGTCAGAAAGGGTTAAAAATTGACGATGTGGCTCTTAATAGTGCATTTTGAACACAAAAAAGACTAGAATTCAAATAAGTTAAAAAACGAAATCCCTTTGTAACAGATGAGTTTTCGTTTGAAACCCCGATACTTCGAAAGAGATTGTCCATTTTTTACACAAAGTGCACATGCTATGTGGGTCAAATAATGATGTCGTGCGAACTTTCAACCTGTTCATAGTTTATTTGTAATGCTTTTCAGTTTCAGGGTCATTTAGCTTAAAAAATCAATAAATGCATGAAAAATACCAAATGAAGTCAGAAAGGGTTGAAAATTGGTTATGTAGCTTTGAATGGCGTGTTTTGAAAACACAAAAATTCTGGAGTTCAAATAAGTTCAAACAAATGAAATCCCTTTGTAACAGATGAGTTTTCGTCCGTAACCCTGATACTTCGAAAGAGATTGTCCATTTTGTACATGAAGTGCATCTAGTTTTTACCGTAATCCTCTCAACTTTTTAGCATGTGATATGTGGGTGAAATGATGACACCATGCCAACTTTCAACCTTTTTAGAGTTCACTTGTAGTGCTTTTCAATTTAAGGGCCATTTAGCTTAAAAAATCAGCAAATGCACGAAAATACCAAATGAACTGAGAAAAGGTTGAAAATTGATGACGTGGCTCTGATTGGTGCATTTTGAACACACAAAAAGTCTGGAGTTCAAATAAGTTCAAAAAATGAAATACCTTTGTAACAGATGAGTTTTCGTATGAAACCCTAACACTTCGAAAGAGATTGTCCATTTTGTACACGAAGTGCATCTAGTTTTTGTCGTAAACCTCTCATCTTTTTAGCGCGTGCTATGTGGGAGAAATGAAGATACCATGCAAACTTTCAACCTTTTCGAGTTCATTTGTAATGTTTTTCGATTTCGGCGTCATTTAGCTCAAAAAATTAGTAAATGCATGAAAAATACGAAATAAAGTCAGAAAGGGTTGAAAATTGACGATGTGGCTCTGAATGGTGCATTTTGAACACAAAAAAGTCTAGAGTTCAAATAAGTTCAAGAAAATGAAATCCCTTTAACAGATGAGTTTTCGTATGAAACCCTGATACTTCGAAAGAGATTGTCCATTTTGTACACGAAGTGCACCCAGTTTTTGTCGTAAACCTCTCATCTTTTTAGCACATGCTGATGGGCCTCAAACCCCTCGTTGGTTACCCCAAGTGGAAGGTGTAAGATGCAGTAAGTAGAAGTGTTTTCCCCTAGCAAAGATGCCAAGGATCGAATCCCTAGAGACTCCTAGGTTCAACAAGTAGGTGTCAACTGCCAACGGCGCAATTAGCAATCAACGTGGACCTGTACACAGATACAAATAACTTTGCTCCCAACGAGTACAGAGAGGTTGTCAATCTCTCCGGCCTTGTAGTTCACAAAGGGTTAAAAGCAATATGATAGTAGTGATAGATAGTGTTTTGCAATAGTAAATAAATAGCGAAAAGTAAATAGTGGATGTGATCAATGATGGTAATATGGACCGGAGTCTCATGATGTTCACTAGTGATGTCTCTCTCCCAAAAGACGATAAAACAGCTATGTGAGGTAAACAAATTACAGCTGGGCAATTGACAGGACCACGAACGCAAACCAATGCTGACTACATTGCAAGAAAGGTTGAGGTTCAAAGCATGGGCGGTACGCCAAAGTAAGTAGACCGAAATCCATCAATATCTACTACTAATCATCCACCTTGAGATATCTATCCAGAACATCTCGCTGGTATTAAGTTGCGAGTCCCACCCATAGTGTAAACTCAATGCAACAGACAACTGCATTAAAAAAACTTTGCGTAAAGTAAACAATCCTTGCACCCACGGGCACAAGCACCGTTGTTTTCCCCTTTGTGGCAACAGCACATCCCCTAGACTCATGTTTCTGTCACTCAAGCTAGTCATCGAGGGGCATGAACCCAAAATCGAGCATGACGTTCCCTCTTGGAGTCACTACCTATTACTCGGCGAAAGCAATAAATAACAACGGAGAACATGCAAGAATTACTTATGAACTAAAATATAAAAGAGATGAATCAAATATATTACTCAAGATCAATCTGAACATAATCTCATAATCCATCGGATCCCAGCAAACTCAACATTGCAACAGCATAAGGATTACATAGGTGCCTCGATCATGTAGGGCAGCTCACGAGGACTAATTAGTGAAGCACAAGAACGGGATGTGATGTTCTCCTCCCGTTCTTGTGCTTCACTAATTAGTCCTCGTGAGCTGCCCTACATGATCGAGGCACCTATGTAATCCTTATGCTGTTGCTATGTTGAGTTTGCTGGGATCCGATGGATTATGAGATTATGTTCAGATTGATCTTGAGTAATATATTTGATCTACCTCTTTTATATTTAAGTTCATAAGTAATTCTTGCATGTTCTCCATTTTTATTTATTGCTTTGGCCGAGTAGTAAGTAGTGACTCCAAGAGGGAACGTTATGCTCGATTGTGGGTTCATGCCACTCGATGACTAGCTTGAGTGACAGAAACATGAGTCTAGGGGATGTGTTGTTGCCACAAGGGGGAAAACAACGGTGCTTGTGCCCGCGGGTGCAAGGATTGTTTACTTTACGTAAAGTTCTTTTAATGCAGTTGTCTGTTGCATTGAGTTTACACTATGGGTGGGACTCGCAACTTTATACCAGCGAGATGTTCTGGATAGATATCTCAAGGTGGATGATTAGTAGTAGATATTGATGGATTTTGGTCTACTTACCTTGGCGTACCGCCCATGCTTTGAACCTCAACCTTTCTTGCAATGTAGTCAGCATTGGTTTGCGTTCGTGGTCCTGTCAATTGCCCAGCTGTAATTTGTTTACCTCACATAGCTGTTTTATCGTCTTTTGGGAGAGAGACATCACTAGTGAACATCATGAGACTCCCGTCCATATTACCATCATTGATCACATCCACTATTTACTTTTCGCTATTTTACTTACTATTGCAAAACACTATCTATCACTACTATCATATTGCTTTTAACCCTTTGTGAACTACAAGGCCGGAGAGATTGACAACCTCTCTGTACTCGTTGGGAGCTAAGTTATTTGTATCTGTGTGCAGGTCCACGTTGATTGCTGATTGCGCCGTTAGCAGTTGACACCTACTTGTTGAACCTAGGAGTCTCTGGGGATTCGATCCTTGGCATCTTTGCTAGGGGAAAACACTTCTACTTACTGCATCTTACACCTTCCACTTGGGGTAACCAACGAGGGGTTCGAGGCCCATCAAGGAGTATTTTCTGGCGCCTTTGCCGGGGACTCCACTCTTCAGGATAGGGGAGTTGCATGCTATCTTTTATCTTTGCTTTTTAGTCTTGTTAGTTTACTTTTCATTTTTTGCTTTAGTTCCTTTTATCAAAAATCACAAAAAAATTATTTGTCTTTTTAGTAGTCCTTTCTGTTTAGCCAAATATGTTAGGATTTGGTGCTTTGAGGGAATCAGAAGTTCTAGATTTCCATCAAAGGGATGGAGAAAATATGAAGAAGGCATGGGACAGAATTTCTGATGCACATAGAAGAATTATGCCTTGGATACCTATAAAAATTGTGCTTTGAAATTTTTACCATGGTCTTTTTAATTGGTGTAAACACTCCCTTGACATTATAGCTGAGGGAGATTTCTTAGAATGTGATGAAGCTAGAGCTCTTGAAATTATACATGTCTATCTAGTTACTTTGTTTATGATCATAACTTTGATACTATCATAGATAGACTTGCTACTACTGAAAAGAGAATGGATGCTCTAGACTTAATAAAGGTAGATAAACTCAAACCCAATAAGAGAGATATTTTGGAAATAGATAATGACTGGGAGCCTTTTGTTAGGATTAGCATCTTTAATCAAGACTTCCTTGCTTATTGTGATATTGGATCCATGGTTTCTACTATGCCAAAAACTGTTCATGATTCTTTAAAATTTAATATGGATATACTACCATCTTATCATGAACATACTAATGGAGATATTTCTGAAATCCAGGGAAAAATAAAAGACGTGCCAGTTAAATTCCTTAAGGGGATTTCAATGGTTGATCTCTTCATCATGGAGCCAAACCAAGGAAATATAGTGCTTGGGAGGGATTTCCTCCGAGCAGTTAAAGGCTTCATCGATATAGGTAAGGGACAAATCCGCTTATGCGGGAAGGCAAAAGGTGTGTACCCCTTTCCTAGAAGGAACAAGAATGAACTTGTTGAGGAATCATTTGAACCAATTTATAACTCCGATCATTATGATGATTATTGATTCCTCTATGCATTATGCCTAGCTTAAAGGCATAAAAGAAAGCGCTTTTGGGAGGCAGCCCACATGAATAAAGTTTTTGTTTTTGTTGTGTCTTGATGTTGTTTACTGCTGTAGCATCATCATTGTATCTTTACTTTTCATATTTGTGCCAAGTATAGCCTCCGATTGCTAGAAAGTTCAAAAGTTGTGAGGTGCTGTCCAGGAAACAGATTCTGTCCTTGGATAGAAAAATTCGTATAAAATCACCAGATCATCTTTTTGGTCTGAATGTTTTCGACAGCGTTCTCTATATAATTGTTTTTCGTGCGTCAGTTCTGAGTTTTTTTATTTGAGTTGCAGAAGTATCCCGAACAGGTCAATTACTGCCTGCTGTTCTGTTTTTCACAGATTCTGTCCTGTTTTGCCTTACCTTCACTTTGCAAATTAAGAACTTGCTTTTTCTTTGCAAAAACCTTTTGGCAATCTTGAGAAACAGTAGAACTTCAAGAATATCCTTATTTCCAGCAAGGTATAATTATTTTATTAAGGGTACTAACCTCGCTAATCAGATTATGATGAGTTGTGTATGAAGGGAGTTTTCAAGTGTGCGAGGGAAGATGATAAAAAGATTCAGGAGTGTCAAGCGCTCAAGCTTGGGGATGCCCCTGAGCACCCCCAAGAAATATTCAAGGAGACTCAAGTGTCTAAGCTTGGGGATGCCCCCGTGCATCCCCTTCTCCATCAACATTATCAGTTCGTCTTTCGTTTCGCTATATTTTTATCACTTCATATGTTATGTGCTATGCTTGGAGCGTATTGCTTTTAGTTTTCTTTTTAGTTTTTCATAACGAGTCGGAACTCAGCATTCCTTCATGTGGGAGAGAAACACGCTCCACCTCTACCTAGAACATTACATAGAATTTTCATGTCTATCTATGTTGTGTGTGTTCTTTGTCTTTTAATAGCTACTATCGTGCTCTGCTCTTAGTATTCATGCTTATCTTTTCAAGAGCTTTTATTTAGTTGGTTGCTTGAACTCTCTTTAATTACCATGCTCACCTTATTAAGAGAGTTTGCTTCCGTTGCATGGGTTAATGTGTCTATGATAAAGATGCTACTTTCATGATGGTGCTTAGTAGTTCATGTTTTCTTTTGGTTAATCTCAAATAGCTGGGAGGTTCCCAATGTGTTACTGGAATACCAACTTGGTTTGTTTGCCTATGATGTGGTATGGTTTAGTAATATCTTCCTTCGAGAATTTATTTTGATTGACTTGGCGTATGCTCACGCATATTCAAGACTGTAAAGAAAGTCTGTCAAGCCTTGATGATCTTTTGTTTCTGAGTAGCGATATAACTACCATGCCTGATTCAATATTGCTTTGTCGCTCTGCATGATTATGACCGTCATTGCTCTCTTAGTTGGTCGCTCCCAGTCTTTTGTAACCTCCACCTGCACTAAGCAAACTAACCATGCAATACATAGCTCATGGGAAAGTAGCCTAAAATCTATTGTGGTAAAGAATATGTTGCCTATGTATCTTATTTCTTATGAGTTGCTTGCTGAGCGATAACCATGTTTCTGGGGACGCCATAAACTGTCACACTTTTGTTGAATATCATGTAAGTTGCTATGCATACTCGTCTTGTCTGAAGTAAGGGTGATTCACTGTGGGCTGAATTAATATGCATATTGTTAGAGAAGAACATTGGGCCGCCAACCAAAGCCATGTATCATGGTGGAAGTTTTAGCTTGGACCTTAATCCTCAATCTCTCATGAGAATATGCTTATGCATTAAAGAGGAGTCCATCATCTATTTTCTATGTTGTCCCGGTATGGATGTCCTCAAGTTGAGATCTATCAAAAACGAGAAATCAAATGCGATCTATCTCCTTGGACCTTTGTACAGGTGGCATAGAGGTACCCCTTTGTGATACTTGGTAAAAACATATGCAATGCAATGATAACCCATGGGGATCCGAGCTAATTAGGACAAGGAGCGAGCACTATTGGTATTCGATGCATGAGGCTTGCAACTTATAAGATGTTTTACACATGAGACATATGAAGTACTACTACCGTTGACACAATTGCTTCCATGTTTTCAAATAAAAAAGCTTTAGCACTTAACCTTTCTTTTACCTTTATATTGAAGCACCAACTACTGAGAGCATGATTGTCATTCTGAGTGTAATGTGCATTGTCCCAAAGTAGCATTGTCTTTTGCATGATTGTGATATCGTTTATTCTGAAATGATTGTATCTAGTCATCACTTCAACCTTGATGGTGCCCTTGCATTTATGTTTTGCATCACTAAAGGGGGCAAGCTAGATATCACTTTATCATATTTGCACAACATGTTCATTGCAAATCTTTTTGATGTTTCAGTTTCATGTTGTAAAACTTTTAGTCATTTGTGATTTTCCCTTGAGACAACTTAATTACTTTAGAATAATTGTCTCAGTAAGCTTTTGTCATATGACTATGAGAAAGTCCTATATGGTTAATAGCATGTCACCACCGAAATTATTCTTGTTATCATTTACCTACTCGAGGATGAGCAGGAATTAAGCTTGGGGATGTTGATACGTCCAAAACGTATCTATAATTTTTGCTTGCTCCATACCACTTTTGGGTGATATTGCTATGATATTCATACACTTCCATACACTTTTGATCATATTTGGACTAATTACTAATCCAGTGCACCCTAGTGCCAGTTTCTGTTTTCGGCTGTTATTGTATTTCAGGTTTTCACGTTTCGAGAACTGCATAGAAAAATCCAGAAAAAATATATAAAAAATCAGCGTATCGGAAACAACACTGCGTCCGAATGTCAGCCTGGGGGGGGGGGCCACAGGGGCTCCAGGCGCCCTGTGGGTGCCCCCCCGGGCCGCGCCGGGGGGGGGGGGCGCCTCGGCCCCCCGAGGACCCCCTGGTGCCCTACTTTGGCATATATTTAAAGGACTCTCCGAAACCCTCGAAACAGGACTTCTTTTCGCGATCCCATCTCTGTTCCGCCGCCGCCGCCGCTTCCAAGATCGGGAGCACCAGGAGAACTCTTCCCGGCACCCTGCCGGAGGGGAGGATCACCACCGGGAGCTTCTCCACCACCATGGACGCCTCCCGGATGACTCGTGAATAGTCTCCCTTGGACCATGAGTCCATGACCAGTAGCTATGTGATGTTCTCCTCCCGTTCTTGTGCTTCACTAATTAGTCCTCGTGAGCTGCCCTACATGATCGAGGCACCTATGTAATCCTTATGCTGTTGCTATGTTGAGTTTGCTGGGATCCGATGGATTATGAGATTATGTTCAGATTAATCTTGAGTAATATATTTGATCTACCTCTTTTATATTTAAGTTCATAAGTAATTCTTGCATGTTCTCCGTTGTTATTTATTGCTTTGGCCGAGTAGTAAGTAGTGACTCCAAGAGGGAACGTTATGCTCGATTGTGGGTTCATGCCCCTCGATGACTAGCTTGAGTGACAGAAACATGAGTCTAGGGGATGTGCTGTTGCCACAAGGGGGAAAACAACGGTGCTTGTGCCCGCGGGTGCAAGGATTGTTTACTTTACGCAAAGTTCTTTTAATGCAGTTGTCTGTTGCATTGAGTTTACACTATGGGTGGGACTCGCAACTTAATACCAGCGAGATGTTCTGGATAGATATCTCAAGGTGGATGATTAGTAGTAGATATTGATGGATTTCGGTCTACTTAACTTGGCGTACCGCCCATGCTTTGAACCTCAACCTTTCTTTCAATGTAATCAGCATTGGTTTGCGTTCGTGGTCCTGTCAATTGCCCAGCTGTAATTTGTTTACCTCACATAGCTGTTTTATCGTCTTTTGGGAGAGAGACATCACTAGTGAACATCATGAGACTCCGGTCCATATTACCATCATTGATCACAACCACTATTTACTTTTCGCTATTTTACTTACTATTGCAAAACACTATCTATCACTACTATCATATTGCTTTTAACCCTTTGTGAACTACAAGGCCAGAGAGATTGACAACCTCTCTGTACTCGTTGGGAGCAAAGTTATTTGTATCTGTGTGCAGGTCCATGTTGATTGCTGATTGCGCCGTTAGCAATTGACACCTACTTGTTGAACCTAGGAGTCTCTGGGGATTCGATCCTTGGCATCTTTGCTAGGGGAAAACACTTCTACTTACTGCATCTTACACCTTCCACTTGGGGTAACCAATGAGGGGTTCGAGGCCCATCAGTGATCCTCCCCTCCGGCAGGGTGCCGGGAAGAGTTCTGCTGGTGGTCCCGATCTTGGAAGCGGCGGCGGCGGCGGAACAGAGATGGGATCGCGAAAAGAAGTCCTGTTCTGAGGGTTACAGAGGACCCTTTAAATATATGCCAAAGTAGGGCACCGGGGGAGCCTCCGGGGGCCCAGGCGCCCCCCCCCCAGCGCGGGCCAGGGGGGGCACGCCCACAGGGCGCCTGGAGCCCCTGTGGCCCCCCCAGGCTGCCCTTCGGACGCAGTGTTGTTTCCGGATCGCTGATTTTTTATATAATTTTTCTGGATTTTTCTGGGCTGTTCTCGAAACGTGAAAACCTGAAATACAAAAACAGCCGAAAGTCCAAATATGATCAAAAGTGTATGGAAGTGTATGAATATCATAGCAATATCACCCAAAAGTGGCATGGGGCAAGAAGAAATTATAGATACGTTTTGGACGTATCAACATCCACAAGCTTAATTCCTGCTCGTCCTCGAGTAGGTAAATGATAACAAGAATAATTTCTATGGTGACATGCTATTAACCATATAGGATTTTCTCATAGTCATATGACAAAAGCTTACTGAGACAATGATTCTAAAGTAATTAAGTTGCCTCAAGAGAAAATCACAAATGACTGAAAGTTTTACAATATGAAACTGAAACATCAAAAAGATTTGCAATGAACATGATGTGCAAATATGATAAAGTGATATCTAGCTTGCCCCCTTTAGTGATGCAAAACATAAATGCAAGGGCACGTTCAAGGTTTAAGTGATGACTAGATACAATCATTTCAGAATAAACGATATCACAATCATGCAAAAGACAATGCTACTTTGGGACAATGCACATTACACTCAGAATGACAATCATGCTCTCAGTAGTTGGTGCTTCAACATAAAGGTAAAAGAAAGGTTAAGTGCTAAATCTTTTTTTATTTTGAAAACATGGAAGCAATTGTGTCAACGGTAGTAGTACTTCATATGTGTCATGTGTAAAACATCATATAAGTTGCAAGCCTCATGCATCGAATACTAATAGTGCTCGCTCCTTGTCCTAATTAGCTCGGATTCTCCATGGGTTATCATTGTATTGCATATGTTTTAACCAAGTGTCACAAAGGGGTACCTCTATGCCACCTGTACAAAGGTCCAAGGAGATAGATCGCATTTGATTTCTCATTTTTGATAGATCTCAACTTGAGGACATCCATACCGGGACAACATAGAAAATAGATGATGGACTCCTCTTTAATGCATAAGCATATTCTCATAAGAGATTGAGGATTAAGGTCCAAGCTAAAAATTCCACCATGATGCATGGCTTTGGTTGGCGGCCCAATGTTCTTCTCTAACAATATGCATATTAATTCAACCCACGGTAAATCACCCTTACTTCAGACAAGACGAACATGCATAGCAACTCACATGATATTCAACAAAAGTATGACAGTTGATGGCGTCCCCAGAAACATCGTTACCGCTCAGCAAGCAACTTATAAGAAATAAGATACATAAGTAACATATTCTTTACCACAATAGTTTTTAGGCTACTTTCCCATGAGCTGTGTATTGCATGGTTAGTTTGCTTAGTACAGGTGGAGGTAAGCAAAAGACTGGGAGCGACCAACTAAGAGAGCAATGACGGTCATAATCATGCAGAGCGACAAAGCAATATTGAATCAGGCATGGTAGTTATATCGCTACTTAGAAACAAAAGATCATCAAGGCTTGACAGACTTTCTTTACAGTCTTGAATATGCGTGAGCATACGCCAAGTCAATCAAAATAAATTCTCGAAGGAAGATATTACTAAACCATACCATATCATAGGCAAACAAACCAAGTTGGTACTCCAATAACACATTGGGAACCCCCCAGCTATTTGAGATTAACCATAAGAAAACCTGAACTACTAAGCACCATCATGAAAGTAGCATCTTTATCATAGACACATTAACCCATGCAACAGAAGCAAACTCTCTTAATAAGGTGAGCATGGTAATTAAAGAGAGTTCAAGCAACCAACTAAATAAAATCTCTTGAAAAGATAAGCATGAATACTAAGAGCAGAGTATGATAGTAGCTATTAAAAGACAAAGAACACACACAGCATAGATAGACATGAAAATTCTATGTTATGTTCTAGGTAGAGGTGGAGCGTGTTTCTCTCCCACATAAAGGAATGCTGGTTTCCGATTCGTTATGAAAAACTAAAAAGAAAACTAAAAGCAAGACGCTCCAAGCATAGCACATAACATATGAAGTGATAAAAATATATCGAAACGAAAGATGAACTGATAATGTTGATGGAGAAGGGGATGCACGGGGGCATCCCAAGCTTAGACGCTTGAGTCTCCTTGAATATTTCTTGGGGGTGCATGGGGGCATCCCCAAGCTTGAGCGCTTGACACTCCTGAATCTTTTTATCATCTTCCCTTGCACACTTGAAAACTCCCTTCATACATAACTCATCATAATCTGATTAGCGAGTTTGTACCCTTAATAAAATAATTATACCTTGCTGGAAATAAGGATATTATTGAAGTTCTACTGTTTCTCAAGATTGGCAAACGGTTTTTGCAAAGAAAAAGCAAGTTCTTAATTTGCAAAGTGAAGGTAAGGCAAAACAGGACAGAATCTGTTAAAAACAGAACAGCAGGCAGTAATTGGCCTCTTCGGGATACTTCTGCAACTCAAATCAAAAAACTCAGAACTGACGCACGAAATACAATTATATAGAGAACGCTGTCGAAACAATTCAGACCAAAAAGATGATCTGGTGATTTTATACGAATTTTTCTATCCAAGGACAGAATTTGTTTCCTGGACAGCACCTCACAACTTTTGAACTTTCTAGCAATCAGAGGCTATACTTGGCACAAATATGAAAAGTAAAGATACAATGATGATGCTACAGCAGTAAACAACATCAAGACACAACAAAAGCAAAAATTTTATTCATGTGGGCTGCCTCCCAAAAGCGCTTTCTTTTATGCCTTTAAGCTAGGTATAATGCAAAAATGATGCTCTCGTAGGAATAAGAGTTGAAGAACAAAAGAGAGCATCAAGAAGCACATACAAATCATATTTAAGTCTACCCCTCTTCCTATGCATTGGAATCTTGTAAAAAATAAATTATTGAAGCATAAAGCAATAAGCATACGGAGACAAAACAAGTGCAGCTTCAAAACCTTCAACATAAAGAGAGGGAACTTGATATTATTAAGATATTTAGAACCACGTCTCCCTCTCTCATTATAAATTTCAGTGGCATCATGGATGAACTCAACAATATAAGCATCACATAAAGCATTGTTACCATGATCCACACGCAAAAAGGTACTCTTACTCTCCAGATAAGCATCATGAAGAGGATAAAACTTATTATAAAAGAGAGACATAAGCTCTTGCCAATCAAGCAAGTGTGAGTTATCGAGAAGCTTATACCAATCTGAAGCTTTATCTATAAGTGATACGGCGAACAATTTCCTCATGACAAACTCCCTTGATACACCTGCAAGCTTAAATAATGAACATAGTTGTGACGATTAGCCAAGATATAATTGATAATACCAGCTGGTATTTTATAGGGCGCAATTTCAGTAGGGGGAGGATCAACCACCACAGGTGTGGGGCATCTTCCCGCAAGCAACGATCCAATAGCAAGGTTGTCCATAAGCATAACTGGTGAAAAGACATAAAGAAAGCTGAAAGGTAAACTAACAAGACTAAAAAGCAAAGGTAAAAGATAGCATGCAACTCCCCTATCCTGAAGAGTGGAGTCCCCGGCAACAGCGCCAGAAAATACTCCTTGATGGGCCTCGAACCCCTCGTTGGTTACCCCAAGTGGAAGGTGTAAGATGCAGTAAGTAGAAGTGTTTTCCCCTAGCAAAGATGCCAAGGATCGAATCCCCAGAGACTCCTAGGTTCAACAAGTAGGTGTCAACTGCTAACGGCGTAATTAGCAATCAACGTGGACCTGCACACAGATACAAATAACTTTGCTCCCAACGAGTACAGAGATGTTGTCAATCTCTCCGGCCTTGTAGTTCACAAAGGGTTAAAAGCAATATGATAGTAGTGATAGATAGTGTTTTGCAATAGTAAGTAAATAGCGAAAAGTAAATAGTGGATGTGATCAATGATGGTAATATGGACCGGAGTCTCATGATGTTCACTAGTGATGTCTCTCTCCCAAAAGACGATAAAACAGCTATGTGAGGTAAACAAATTACAGCTAGGCAATTGACAGGACCACGAACGCAAACCAATGCTGACTACATTGCAAGAAAGGTTGAGGTTCAAAGCATGGGCGGTACGCCAAAGTAAGTAGACCGAAATCCATCAATATCTACTACTAATCATCCACCTTGAGATATCTGTCCAGAACATCTCGCTGGTATTAAGTTGCGAGTCCCACCCATAGTGTAAACTCAATGCAACAGACAACTGCATTAAAAGAACTTTGCGTAAAGTAAACAATCCTTGCACCCGCGGGCACAAGCACCGTTGTTTTCCCCCTTGTGGCAACAGCACATCCCCTAGACTCATGTTTCTGTCACTCAAGCTAGTCATCAAGGGGCATGAACCTACAATCGAGCATGACGTTCCCTCTTGGAGTCACTACCTATTACTCGGCCAAAGCAATAAATAACAACGGAGAACATGCAAGAATTACTTATGAACTAAAATATAAAAGAGGTGAATCAAATATATTACTCAAGATCAATCTGAACATAATCTCATAATCCATCGGATCCCAGCAAACTCAACATAGCAACAGCATAAGGATTACATAGGTGCCTCGATCATGTAGGGCAGCTCACGAGGACTAATTAGTGAAGCACAAGAACGGGAGGAGAACATCACATAGCTACTGGTCATGGACACATGGTACAAGGGAGACTACTCACGAGTCATCCGGGAGGCGTCCATGGTGGTGGAGAAGCTCCCGGTGGTGATCCTCCCCTCCGGCAGGGTGCCGGGAAGAGTTCTCCTGGTGCTCCCGATCTTGGAAGCGGCGGCGGCGGCGGAACAGAGATGGGATTGCGAAAAGAAGTCCTGTTCTGAGGGTTACGGAGGACCCTTTAAATATATGCCAAAGTAGGGCACCGGGCGAGCCTCGGGGGGCCCAGGCGCCCCCCCCGGCCGGGGCGCGCCCACAGGGCGCCTGGAGCCCCTGTGCCCACCCCAGGCTGCCCTTCAGACGCAGTGTTGTTTCCGGATCGCTGATTTTTTATATAATTTTTCTGGATTTTTTTGGGCAGTTCTCGAAACGTGAAAACCTGAAATACAAAAACGGCCGAAAATAGAAACTGGCACTGGGGTGCACTGGATTAGTAAGTTAGTCCAAATATGATCAAAAGTGTATGGAAGTGTATGAATATCATAGCAATATCACCCAAAAGTGGCATGGAGCAGGCAGAAATTATAGATACGTTTTGGACATATCACATGCTATGTGGGAGAAATGATGATACCATGCAAACTTTCAAGCTTTTCAAGTTCATTTGTAATGTTTTTCAATTTTGGGGTCATTTAGCTCAAAAAATTAGTAAATGCATGAAAAATACGAAATGAAGTCAGAAAGGGTTGAAATTGACGATGTAGCTCTGAATGGTGCATTTTGAACACAAAAAGTCCAGAGTTCAAATAAGTTCAAGGAAATGAAATCCCTTTAATAGATGAGTTTTCGTATGAAACCCTGATACTTCGAAAGAGATTGTCCATTTCTTACACGAAGTGCATCCAGTTTTTGCCATAACCCTCATATCTTTAGCACGTGCTATGTGGGTGAAATGATGATACCATGCCAACTTTCAACCTTTTCGGTGTTCATTTGTAATATTTTTCAATTTTGGTGTCATTTAGCTAAAAAAAATAGTCAATGCATGAAAAATACCAAAGGAAGTCAGAAAGGGTTGAAAATGGACGATGTGCTTCTGAATGGTGCATTTTGAACACAAAAAAGTCTAGAGTTCAAATAAGTTTAAAAATGAAATACCTTTAACAGATGAGTTTTCGTATGAAACCCTGATACTTCGAAAGAGATTTCCCATTTTATACATGAAGTGCATCCAGTTTTTGCCGTAACCCTCTCATCTTTTTAGCACATGCTATGTGGGCGAAATGATGATATCATGCCAATTTTCAACTTTTTAGGAGTTCAATCGTAATGTTTCTCTATTTCGGGGTAATTTAGCTAAAAAAATTAGTAAATGCATGAAAAATAGCAAATGAAGTCAGAAACGGTTGAAAATTGACAATGTGGCTCTGAATGGTGCATTTTGAACACAAAAAAGTCTAGAGTTCAAATAAGTAAAAAAAATGAAATCCCTTTGTAACAGATGAGTTTTCGTCTAAAACCCTGATACTTCGAAAGAGATTGCCCATTTTTTACACAAAGTGCATCCAATTTTGGCCGTAACCTTCTCATCTTTTTAGCACATGCTATGTGGGTCAAATAATGATACCGTCCAACTTTCAACCTTTTTAGTGTTCATTTGTAATGCTTTTCAGTTTCAGGGTCATTTAGCTTAACAAATCAATAAATGCATGAAAAATACCAAATGAAGTCAGAAAGGGTTAAAAATTGGTGATGTTGCTTTGAATGGTGCATTTTGAACACACAAAAGTCTAGAGTTCAAATAAATGAAATCCCTTTGTAACAGAGGAATTTTCATCCGTAACCCTGATACTTCTAAAGAGATTGTCCATTTTGTACACGAAGTGCCACCAGTTTTTGCTGTAACCCTCTCAACTTTTTAGCATGTGCTATGTGGGTGAAATGATAATACCATGCCAACTTTCAACCTTTTTATAGTTCATTATTAGTGCTTTTCAATTACAGGGTCATTTAGCTTAAAAATCTACAAATGCATGAAAAATACCAAATGAAGTCAGAAAGGGTTGAAAATTAATGATGTGGCTCTGAATGGTGCATTTTGAAGACACAAAAAGTATGGAGTACAAATAAATTCAAAAAAATAAAATACCTTTGTAACAGATGAGTGTTCGTATGAAATCCTAATACTTCGAAAGAGACTGTCCATTTTCTACACGGAGTGCATCCGGTTTTTGCCGTAACCTTCTCATATTTTTAGCACATGCTATGTGGGCGAAATGATGATACCATACCAACTTTTAACCTTTTCGGATTTCATTTGTAACGTTTTTCAATTTCGGGGTCATTTAGCTCAAAAAAATTAGTAAACGCATGAAAAATAGCAAATGATGTCAGAAAGGGTTAAAAATTGACGATGTGGCTCTGAATGGTGCATTTTGATCACAAAAAAGACTAGAGCTCAAATAAGTTAAAAAACGAAATCCCTTTGTAACAGATGAGTTTTCGTTTGAAACCCCGATACTTCGAAAGAGATTGTCCATTTTTTACACGAAGTGCATCCAATTTTTTCCGTAACATTCTCATCTTTTTAGCACATGCTATGTGGGTCAAATAACGATGACGTGCGAACTTTTAACCTGTTCATAGTTTATTTGTAATGCTTTTTAGTTTCAGGGTCATTTAGCTTAAAAAATCAATAAATGCATGAAAAATACCAAATGAAGTCAGAAAGGGCTAAAAATTGGTGATGTAGCTTTGAATGCCGTGTTTTGAAAACACAAAAAGTCTGGAGTTCAAATAAGTTCAAACAAATGAAATCCCTTTGTAACAGATGAGTTTTCTTCCGTAACCCTGATACTTCGAAAGAGATTGTCCATTTTGTACACGAAGTGCGTCTAGTTTTTACCGAAACCCTCTCAACTTTTTAGCATGTGATATGTGGGTGAAATGATGATACCATGCCAACTTTCAACCTTTTCAGAGTTCACTTGTAGTGCTTTTCAATTTATGGGTCATTTAGCTTAAAAAATCAGCAAATGCATGAAAACTACTAAATCAAGTGAGAAAAGGTTGAAAATTGATGATGCGGCTCTGATTGGTGCATTTTGAACACACAAAAAGTCTGGAGTTCAAATAAGTTCAAAAAATGAAATACCTTTGTAACAGATGAGTTTTCGTATGAAACCCTAATACTTCGAAAGAGATTGTCCATTTTGTACACGAAGTGCATCCAGTTTTTGTCGTAAACCTCTCATCTTTTTACCGCGTGCTATGTGGGAGAAATGAAGATACCATGCAAACTTTCAACCTTTTCGAGTTCATTTGTAATGTTTTTCAATTTCGGGGTCATTTAGCTCAAAATTTTTAGTAAATGCATGAAAAATACGAAATAAAGTCAGAAAGGGTTGAAAATTGACGATGTGGCTCTGAATGGTGCATTTTGAACACAAAAAAGTCTAGAGTTCAAATAAGTTCAAGAAAATTAAATCCCTTTAACATATGAGTTTTTGTATGAAACCCTGATACTTTGAAAGAGATTGTCCGTTTTGTACACGAAGTGCATCCAGTTTTTGTCGTAAACCTCTCATCTTTTTAGCACATGCTATGTGGGAGAAATGATGATACCATGCAAACTTTCAAGCTTTTCAAGTTCATTTGTAATGTTTTTCAATTTTGGGGTCATTTAGCTCAAAAAAATTAGTAAACGCATGAAAAATACGAAATGAAGTCAGAAAGGGTTGAAATTGACGATGTAGCTCTGAATGGTGCATTTTGAACACAAAAAGTCCAGAGTTCAAATAAGTTCAAGGAAATGAAATCCCTTTAATAGATGAGTTTTCGTATTAAACCCTGATACTTCGAAAGAGATTGTCCATTTCTTACACGAAGTGCATCCAGTTTTTTCCATAACCCTCATATCTTTAGCACGTGCTATGTGGGTGAAATGATGATACCATGCCAACTTTCAACCTTTTCGGTGTTCATTTGTAATATTTTTCAATTTTGGTGTCATTTAGCTAAAAAAAATTAGTCAATGCATGAAAAATACCAAAGGAAGTCAGAAAGGGTTGAAAATGGACGATGTGCTTCTGAATGGTGCATTTTGAACACAAAAAAGTCTAGAGTTCAAATAAGTTTAAAAATGAAATACCTTTAACAGATGAGTTTTCGTATGAAACCCTGATACTTCGAAAGAGATTTCCCATATTATACATGAAGTGCATCCAGTTTTTGCCGTAACCCTCTCATCATTTTAGCACATGCTATGTGGGCGAAATGATGATATCATGCCAATTTTCAACCTTTTAGGAGTTCAATTGTAATGTTTCTCTATTTCGAGGTTATTTAGCTAAAAAAATTAGTACATGCATGAAAAATAGCAAATGAAGTCAGAAACGGTTGAAAATTGACGATGTGGCTCTGAATGGTGCATTTTGAACACAAAAAAGTCTAGATTTCAAATAAGTAAAAAAATGAAATCCCTTTGTAACAGATGAGTTTTCGTCTAAAACCTTGATACTTCGAAAGAGATTGTCCATTTTTTACACAAAGTGCATCCAATTTTTGTCGTAACCTTCTCATCTTTTTAGCACATGCTATGTGGGTCAAATAATTATACCGTCCAACTTTCAACCTTTTCAGTGTTCATTTGTAATGCTTTTCAGTTTCAGGGTGATTTAGCTTAACAAATCAATAAATGCATGAAAAATACAAAATGAAGTTAGAAAGGGTTGAAAATTGGTGATGTGGCTTTGAATGGTGCATTTTGAAGACACAAAAAGTATGGAGTACAAATAAGTTCAAATAAATAAAATACCTTTGTAACAGATGAGTGTTCGTATGAAATCCTAATACTTCGAAAGAGACTGTCCATTTTCTACACAGAGTGCATCCGGTTTTTGCCGTAACCTTCTCATATTTTTTAGGACATGCTATGTGGGCGAAATGATGATACCATACCAACTTTTAACCTTTTCGGAGTTCATTTGTAATGTTTTTCAATTTCGGGGTCATTTAGCTCAAAAAAATTAGTAAACGCATGAAAAAGAGCAAATGATGTCAGAAAGGGTTAAAAATTGACGATGTGGCTCTGAATGGTGCATTTTGAACACAAAAAAGACTAGAGCTCAAATAAGTTAAAAAACGAAATCCCTTTGTAACAGATGAGTTTTCGTTTGAAACCCCGATACTTCGAAAGAGATTGTCCATTTTTTACACGAAGTGCATCCAATTTTTTCCCTAACATTCTCATCTTTTTAGCACATGCTATGTGTGTCAAATAATGATGCCGTGCGAACTTTCAACCTGTTCATAGTTTATTTGTAATGCTTTTCAGTTTCAGGGTCATTTAGCTTAAAAAATCAATAAATGCATGCAAAATTCCAAATGAAGTCAGAAAGGGCTGAAAATTGTTGATGTAGCTTTGAATGGCGTGTTTTGAAAACACAAAAAGTCTGGAGTTCAAATAAGTTCAAACAAATGAAATCCCTTTGTAACAGATGAGTTTTCGTCCGTAACCCTGATACTTCGAAAGAGATTGTCCATTTTGTACACGAAGTGCATCTAGTTTTTACCGTAACCCTCTCAACTTTTTAGCATGTGATATGTGGGTGAAATGATGATACCATGCCAACTTTCAACCTTTTCAGAGGTCACTTGTAGTGCTTTTAGGGTCATTTAGCTTAAAAAATCAGCAAATGCATGAAAAATACTAAATGAAGTGAGAAAAGGTTGAAAATTGATGATGTGGCTCTGATTGGTGCATTTTGAACACACAAAAAGTCTGGAGTTCAAATAAGTTCAAAAATGAAATACCTTTGTAACAGATGAGTTTTCGTATGAAACCCTAATACTTCGAAAGAGATTGTCCATTTTGTACACGAAGTGCATCCAGTTTTTGTCGTAAACCTCTCATCTTTTTACCGCGTGCTATGTGGGAGAAATGAAGATACCATGCAAACTTTCAACCTTTTCGAGTTCATTTGTAATGTTTTTCAATTTCGGGGTCATTTAGCTCAAAAAATTTAGTAAATGCATGAAAAATACGAAATAAAGTCAGAAAGGGTTGAAAATTGACGATGTGGCTCTGAATCGTGCATTTTGAACACAAAAAAGTCTAGAGTTCAAATAAGTTCTAGAAAATGAAATCCCTTTAACAGATGAGTTTTCGTATGAAACCCTGATACTTCGAAATAGATTGTCCATTTTGTACACGAAGTGCATCCAGTTTTTGTCGTAAACCTCTCATCTTTTTAGCACATGCTATGTGGGAGAAATGATGATACCATGCAAACTTTCAAGCTTTTCAAGTTCATTTGTAATGTTTTTCAATTTTGGGGTCATTTAGCTCAAAAAATTTAGTAAATGCATGAAAAATACGAAATGAAGTCAGAAAGGGTTGAAATTGACGATGTAGCTCTAAATGGTGCATTTTGAACACAAAAAGTCCAGAGTTCAAATAAGTTCAAGGAAATGAAATCCCTTTAATAGATGAGTTTTCGTATGAAACCCTGATACTTCGAAAGAGATTGTCCATTTCGTACACGAAGTGCATCCAGTTTTTGCCATAACCTCATATCTTTAGCACGTGCTATGTGGGTGAAATGATGATACCATCCCAACTTTCAACCTTTTCGGTGTTCATTTTTAATATTTTTCAATTTTGGTTTCATTTAGCTAAAAAAAATAGTCAATGCATGAAAAATACCAAAGGAAGTCAGAAAGGGTTGAAAATGGACGATGTGCTTCTGAATGGTGCATTTTGAACACAAAAAAGTCTAGTATTCAAATAAGTTTAAAAATGAAATACCTTTAACAGATGAGTTTTCGTATGAAACCCTGATACTTCGAAAGAGATTGTCCATTTTATACTTGAAGTGCATCCAGTTTTTGCCATAACCCTCTCATCTTTTTAGCACATGCTATGTGGGCAAAATGATGATATCATGCCAATTTTCAACCTTTTAGGAGTTCAATTGTAATTTTTCTCTATTTCGGGGTTATTTAGCTCAAAAATTTAGTAAATGCATGAAAAATAGCAAATGAAGTCAGAAACAGTTGAAAATTGACGATGTGGCTCTGAATGGTGCATTTTGAACACAAAAAAGTCTAGTTCAAATAAGTAAAAAAATGAAATCCCTTTGTAACAGATGAGTTTTTGTCTAAAATCCTGATACTTCGAAAGAGATTGTCCATTTTTTACACAAAGTGCATCCAATTTTTGCCGTAACCTTCTCATCTTTTTAGCACATGCTATTTGGGTCAAATAATGATACCGTCCAACTTTCAACCTTTTCAGTGTTCATTTGTAATGCTTTTCAGTTTTAGGGTCATTTAGCTTAACAAATAAATAAATGCATGAAAAATACCAAATGAAGTCAGAAAGGGTTGAAAGATGGTGATGTGGCTTTGAATGCTGCATTTTGAACACACAAAAGTCTAGAGTTCAAATAAATGAAATCCCTTTGTAACAGAGGAGTTTTCATCCGTAACCCTGATACTTCTAAAGAGATTGTCCATTTTGTACACGAAGTGCCACCAGTTTTTGCTGTAACCCTCTCAACTTTTTAGCATGTGCTATGTGGTTGAAATGATGGTACCATGCCAACTTTCAAACTTTTTAGAGTTCATTATTAGTGCTTTTCAATTACAGGGACATTTAGCTTAAAAATCAACAAATGCATGAAAAATACCAAATGAAGTCAGAAAGGGTTGAAAATTAATGATGTGGCTCTGAATGGTGCATTTTGAAGACACAAAAAGTATGGAGTACAAATAAGTTCAAAAAAATAAAATACCTTTGTAACAGATAAGTGTTCGTATGAAATCCTAATACTTCGAAAGAGACTGTCCATTTTCTACACGGAGTGCATCCGGTTTTTGCCGTAACCTTCTCATCTTTTTAGCACATGTTATGTGGGCGAAATAATGATACCATGCCAACTTTCAACCTTTTCGGAGTTCATTTGTAATATTTTTCAATTTCGGGGTCATTTAGCTCAAACAAAATTAGTAAATGCATGAAAAATACCAAATGAAGTCAAAAAGGGTTGAAAATTGACGATCTGTCTCTGAATGGTGCATTTTGAACACAAAAAAGTCAAGATTTCAAATAAGTTAAACAAATTAAACCCCTTTGTAACAGATGAGTTTTCGTCTGAAACCCTGATACTTCGAAAGAGATTGTCCATTTTTTACACGAAGTGCATCCAATTTTTGCCGTAACCTTCTCATCTTTTTAGTACATGCTATGTGGGTCAAATAATATACCGTGCCAACTTTCAACCTTTTCAATGTTCATTTGTAAAGCTTTTCAGTTTCAGGGTCATTTAGATAAAAATCATTAAATGCTTGAAAAATACCAAATGAAGTTAGAAAGGGTTGAAAATTGGTGATGTGGCTTTTAATTCTGCATTTTGAAAACACAAAAAGTCTGTAAGTTCAAATAAATGAAATCCTTTTGTAATAGATGAGTGTTCGTTCGTAACCCAGATACTTCGAAAGAGATTGTCCATTTTGTACACGAAGTGCGTCCAGTTTTTGCCGTAACCCTCTCAACTTTTTAGCATGTGCTATGTGGGTGAAATGATGATACCATGCCAACTTTCAACCTTTTCAGAGTTCATTTGTAGTGCTTTTCAATTTAAGGGCCATTTAGCTTAAAAAAATCAGCAAATGCATGAAAAATAACAAATGAAGTCAGAAAGGGTTGAAAATAAATGATGTGGCTCTGAATGGTGCATTTTCAACATACAAAAAGTCTAGAGTTCAAATAAGTTCAAAAATATGAAATACCTTTGTAACAGATGAGTTTTCGTATGAAACCCTAATACTTCGAAAGAGATTGTTCATTTTGTACACGAAGTGCATCCAGTTTTTGCTGTCAACCTCTCATCTTTTTAGCACATGCTATGTGGGAGAAATGATGATACCATGCAAACTTTTGACCATTTCGAGTTCATTTGTAATGTTTTTCAATTCCGGGGTCATTCAGCTCAAAAAAATTAGCAAGTGCATGAAAAATACCAAATGAAGCCAGAAATGGTGAAAAAATGACGATGTGGCTCTGAATAGTGCATTTTGAACACAAAAAAGTGTAGAGTTCAAATAAGTTCAAGAAAATGAAAGACCTTTAACAGATGAGTTTTTGTATGAAATCCTGATACTTCGTAAGAGATTGTCCATTTTGTAGATGAAGTGCATCCAGTTTTTGTCGTAACCCACTCATGCCAATTTTCAACCTTTTAGGAGTTCATTTGTAATGTTTCTCTATTTCGGGGTCATTTAGCTCAAAAAAGTTAGTAAATGCATGAAAAATAGCAAATGAAGTCAGAAAGGGTTGAAAATTGACGATGTGGCTCTAAATGTGCGTTTTGAACACAATAAAGTCTAGAGTTCAAATAAGTAAAAAAAAGAAATTTGTTTATAACAGATGAGTTTTCGTTTGAAACCCTAATACTTCGAAAGAGATTGTCCATTTTTTTAGACGAAGTGCATCCAATTTTTGCCGTAACCTTCTCATCTTTTTAGCACAGGCTATGTGGGTCAAATAATTATACCGTGCCAACTTTCAACCTTTTCAGTGCTCATTTGTAATGCTTTTCAGTTTCAGGGTCATTTAGCCATAAAAAATCAATAAATGCATGAAAAATATCGAAAGGCTCCTTGAGGGAGTCCTAGACTAAGGGGTCCTCGGGCGTCCGGCCTGTTATCCATGGGCCGGACTGATGGGCTGTGAAGACATGAAGGCCGAAGACCGTACCCGTGTCCGGATGGGAATTTCCTTGGCATGGAAGGCAAGCTTGGCGACCAACTATGAAGATTCCTTCTTATGTAACCGACTCTATGTAACCATAGATCCCCCCGGTGTCTATATAAACCGGAGGGAGTAGTCCTGAAAGGATAGACTCATTACCATAGTCATACAGGCTAGTCTTCTAGGGTTTAGCCATTTCGATCTCGTGGTAGATCATCTCTTGTAATACTCATATTCATCAAGATCAATCAAGCAGGAAGTATGGTATTACCTCCATAGAGAGGGCCCGAAGCTGGGTAAACATCGTGTCCCTAGTCTCCTGTAACCATCGACCTTAGACACACAGATCGGGACCCCCTACCCAAGATCCACCGGTCTTGACACCGACATTGGTGCTCTCATTCAGAGTTCCACTGTGCCATCGATGAGAGGTTTGATGGCCCGTTCAATCGTCGATAGTGACGCTGTCCAAGGAGAAACCTTCCTCCCCGGATAGATCTTCGTATTCGGCGGCTTCGTACTGCAGGCCAACTCGCTTGGCCATCTGAAGCAGATCGACAGCTACGCCCCTGGCCATCAAGCCAGATCCGGAAGCTTGAACTACATTGCGGACATCCGTTGAGACCTGATCTTCGATGGATTTGAGACCGCGGCGATCGCTCCCCCTCTCTCCGATGAACATGACTTAATTCTGTCATCGGATCACATCCAGGAGAAGGATCCTATTGCTGCAACGGCCTTAAATCCAGAGCGGATTGTGCCATTCGAGGCCACAGAGTCCGTGGTGTTTGAGCCGCATACAGACTCAACACCTTGCAATATTTGCGTCAACGGAACTCCGGACTCATCTCCGGCTATAAGTTCCGAACCACACACGCCAGCGAACACCGAGCTGGATCGGTTATCGATTTTCGAATTCGGCGCCACAGACATCTTCCAACACTCGCCCCTAAGTGACGTGCTAAACTAGTTAAAATACCTGTCCTTGGCAGGGGACTCACAGCCGAACTATGTCCGGTTCGAACTAGGGGCGGACGACGGAGAATTTCGCTTCCCACCCGCCACCCACTTCACAGCCACTGTCGAGGACTTAACTGACATGATTGATTACGGCTCCGAAGACATCGACGGCATGGACGATGATGACGATGAGGAGCAGGGTCAAAACCCGCCATTTACTGGGTGATGGATGGCCTCTTCCTCAAACGATGTGTACATGGTTGATACACCTAAAAAAGCTGATGGCGATGACAAAGAAGACCCAGTTGAGAATAAACCTCCTGAGACACAGCCCAAACGCCGGCGGCCTAAACGCTGTTCTAAGTCACGTCGCTCAAAAGGCAGCAACACTGGCACCGAAGAAAATAATACTCCGGATGACGCCGAAAACAAGGAAGACCCTGTGGGAACAACATCTAAACAGGAGGAACAAGACAACGGGCAAGTTAATCCTGATAAACAGGCCATGCCCGATGACCCGGATGACGATAGTTATTGTCCACTCTTCGAGGATGAGGAGAGCCTCGTCAATGAGGACTTCATCGTGCCTGAGGCACGCCTCGAGCAAGAACGCTTCAAGCACCAGCTAATAGCTACTACAATAAGCCTGAAGAAAAAGCAGGAGCAGCTTCAAGCTGATCAAGACCTACTCGTTGACAGATGGACTGACATCCTGGCAGCCAAAGAATACGGCCTAAAGCCTCCAGGCAAGAGTTACCCAAAACACAGACGGCTACCTCAGTTCGATGAGGAGGCGCCGGAGTCCATACCTCCCTCACGCAATGCGGAACGACCACCGCACAGTCGGGATAGTGCGAAGGGCCGACCACCTCGTGGTCGAGATAAGACAGCAACTCATCACGAGCACCAGCCCGCCCCACCGCCTCGTAAAAACAGAGACAAAACAGCTCGGGACTACACATACGACCTTCGGCAGGACCTGGACAGTGGAGCAGGACACACCAGATCAATCTACGGATCGCGAGGACGCTTTTCGACTTGCGATGACGGCTACCTCTTCGGACGTGACAAACCTAGTCACGCCCAGGACAATAACCGCATGCGGAGTTCATCAGAGGAACGCCATGACGTGGCCCGCAATAGAGGCGCCGCACACGCACCCCGCTTCACTGATGAAGTACCGGATCATGAATTCCCCGAAGGGTTCAAGCCCATCAATATTGAATCATACGACGGAACAACCAATCCCGCAGTATGGATCGAGGATTTTATTCTCCACATCCATATGGCCCGAGGAGACGATCTCCACGCCATCAAATACCTCCCACTAAAACTAAAATGGCCAACTAGACACTGGTTAAATAGCCTGCCTAAAAATTCCATCGGCACTTGGGAGGACATGGAAGAAGATTTTTTTGACAACTTCCAAGGCACTTATGTCCGGCCACCAGACGCCAATGACTTAAGTCATATAGTTCAACAACCTGGAGAATCAGCCTGAAAATTCTGGACTAGGTTCCTATCCAAAAAGAACCAGATCATTGACTGTCCGGATGCCGAAGCCCTAGCGGCCTTTAAACATAGCATCCATGACGAATGGCTCGCCCGCACCTCGGCCGAGAAAAGCCGAAATCTATGGCAGCCCTCATGGCACTCATGACCCGCTTTTGCGCGGGTGAGGTTAGTTGGCTGGCTCGTAGTAAAAGCACAAGCAACGAGGAATGCCCCTCCGAGGATAAAAACAGCACCAGCAAGCTCCGGCGCAATAAACACAAACGTGGAAGTAATGGCAATAACACCGATGACACGGCAGTTCATGCCGGATTCAGTGGCTCCAAGTCGAGCCAGTGGAAGAAGGCTTACAAAAGGAACAGCGAGGGACCATCCAGCTTGGACCGCATACTCGATCGTCCGTGCCAGATACATGGCACCCCAGACAAACAAGCCAATCATACCAACCGAGATTGTCGGGTTTCCAAGCAAGCCACCAAGTCAAATACCGAGAGCAAGAAAATAGGATCGAAAAGCGAGGACGATGACGAAGAGTCCCGGCAGCCGAACACGGGTGAACAGAAAAAGTTCCCCCCTCGAGTCAAAGTGGTGAATATGATATATGCTACACACATCCCCAAAAGGAAGCGCAAGCGCACACTCAGGGACGTCTATGCGACAGAGCCAGTCGTCCCAAAATTCAATCCATGGTCGTCATTCCCGATCACCTTCGATCATCGAGATCATTCAACTAGTATCCGTCATGGCGGTTCGGCCGCACTGGTCCTCGACCCAATCATAGACGTATTTCACCTTACACGAGTCCTAATGGACTGGGGTAGCAGCCTCAACCTGCTCTACCAGGATACAGTGCGCAAAATGGGCATTAACCCATCACGGATCAAGCCCACATGGATTACCTTTAAAGGAGTCATCCCAAGTGTTGACGCCCGCTGTACGGGTTCAATCACACTTGAAGTTGTCGTAAACCTCTCATCTTTTTAGCACATGCTATGTGGGAGAAATGATGATACCATGCAAATTTCAAGCTTTTCAAGTTCATTTGTAATGTTTTTCAATTTTGGGGTCATTTAGCTCAAAAAAAATTAGTAAACGCATGAAAAATACGAAATGAAGTCAGAAAGGGTTGAAATTGACGATGTAGCTCTGAATGGTGCATTTTGAACACAAAAAGTCCAGAGTTCAAATAAGTTCAAGGAAATGAAATCCCTTTAATAGATGAGTTTTCGTATGAAACCCTGATACTTCGAAAGAGATTGTCCATTTCTTACACGAAGTGCATCCAGTTTTTGCCATAACCCTCATATCTTTAGCACGTGCTATGTGGGTGAAATGATGATACCATGCCAACTTTCAACCTTTTCGGTGTTCATTTGTAATATTTTTCAATTTTGGTGTCATTTAGCTAAAAAAATTAGTCAATGCATGAAAAATACCAAAGGAAGTCAGAAAGGGTTGAAAATGGACGATGTGCTTCTGAATGGTGCATTTTGAACACAAAAAAGTCTAGAGTTCAAATAAGTTTAAAAATGAAATACCTTTAACAGATGAGTTTTCGTATGAAACCCTGATACTTCGAAAGAGATTTCCCATTTTATACATGAAGTGCATCCAGTTTTTGCCGTAACCCTCTCATCTTTTTAGCACATGCTATGTGGGCGAAATGATGATATCATGCCAATTTTCAACCTTTAGGAGTTCAATTGTAATGTTTCTCTATTTCGGGGTTATTTAGCTAAAAAAAGTAAATGCATGAAAAATAGCAACTGAAGTCAGAAACGGTTGAAAATTGACGATGTGGCTCTGAATGGTGCATTTTGAACACAAAAAAGTCTAGAGTTCAAATAAGTAAAAAAATGAAATCCCTTTGTAACAGATGAGTTTTCGTCTAAAACCCTGATACTTCGAAAGAGATTGTCCATTTTTTACACAAAGTGCATCCAATTTTTGCCGTAACCTTCTCATCTTTCTAGCACATGCTATGTGGGTCAAATAATGATACCGTCCAACTTTCAACCTATTCAGTGTTCATTTGTAATGCTTTTCAGTTTCAGGGTCATTTAGCTTAACAAATCAATAAATGCATGAAAAATACCAAGTGAAGTCAGAAAGGGTTGAAAATTGGTGATGTGGCTTTGAATGGTGCATTTTGAACACACAAAAGTCTAGAGTTCAAATAAATGAAATCCCTTTGTAACAGAGGAGTTTTCATCCATAACCCTGATACTTCTAAAGAGATTGTCCATTTTGTACACGAAGTGCCACCAGTTTTTGCGGTAACCCTCTCAACTTTTTAGCATGTGCTATGTGGGTGAATTGATGATACCATGCCAACTTTCAACCTTTTTAGAGTTCATTATTAGTGCTTTTCAATTACAGGGTCATTTAGCTTAAAAATCAACAAATGCATGAAAAATACCAAATGAAGTCAGAAAGGGTTGAAAATTAATGATGTGGCTCTGAATGGTGCATTTTGAAGACACAAAAAGTATGGAGTACAAATAAGTTCAAATAAATAAAATACCTTTGTAACAGATGAGTGTTCGTATGAAATCCTAATACTTCAAAAGAGACTGTCCATTTTCTACACAGAGTGCATCCGGTTTTTGCCGTAACCTTCTCATATTTTTAGGACATGCTATGTTGGCGAAATGATGATACCATACCATCTTTTAACCTTTTCGGAGTTCATTTGTAATGTTTTTCAATTTCGGGGTCATTTGGCTCAAAAAAATTAGTAAACACATGAAAAAGAGCAAATGATGTCAGAAAGGGTTAAAAATTGACGATGTGGCTCTGAATGGTGCATTTTGAACACAAAAAAGACTAGAGCTCAAATAAGTTAAAAAACGAAATCCCTTTGTAACAGATGAGTTTTCGTTTGAAACCCCGATACTTCGAAAGAGATTGTCCATTTTTTACACGAAGTGCATCCAATTTTTTCCGTAACATTCTCATCTTTTTAGCACATGCTATGTGGGTCAAATAATGATGCCGTGCGAACATTCAACCTGTTCATAGTTTATTTGTAATGCTTTTCAGTTTCAGGGTCATTTAGCTTAAAAAATCAATAAATGCATGCAAAATACCAAATGAAGTCAGAAAGGGCTGAAAATTGGTGATGTAGCTTTGAATGGCGTGTTTTGAAAACACAAAAAGTCTGGAGTTCAAATAAGTTCAAACAAATGAAATCCCTTTGTAACAGATGAGTTTTTGTCCATAACCCTGATACTTCGAAAGAGATTGTCCATTTTGTACACGAAGTGCATCTAGTTTTTACCGTAACCCTCTCAACTTTTTAGCATGTGATATGTGGGTGTAATGATGATACCATGCCAACTTTCAACCTTTTCAGAGTTCACTTGTAGTGCTTTTCGGGTCATTTAGCTTAAAAAATCAGCAAATGACTGAAAAATACTAAATGAAGTGAGAAAAGGTTGAAAATTGATGATGTGTCTCTGATTGGTGCATTTTGAACACAAAAAAAGTCTGGAGTTCAAATAAGTTCAAAAATGAAATACCTTTGTAACAGATGAGTTTTCGTATGAAACCCTAATACTTCGAAAGAGATTGTCCATTTTGTACACGAAGTGCATCCAGTTTTTGTCGTAAACGTCTCATCTTTTAACCGCATGCTATGTGGGAGAAATGAAGATACCATGCAAACTTTCAACCTTTTCGAGTTCATTTGTAATGTTTTTCAATTTCGGGGTCATTTAGCTCAAAAAATTTAGTAAATGCATGAAAAATACGAAATAAAGTCAGAAAGGGTTGAAAATTGACGATGTGGCTCTGAATGGTGCATTTTGAACACAAAAAATTCTAGAGTTCAAATAAGTTCAAGAAAATGAAATCCCTTTAACAGATGAGTTTTCGTATGAAACCCTGATACTTCGAAAGAGATTGTCCATTTTGTACACGAAGTGCATCCAGTTTTTGTCGTAAACCTCTCATCTTTTTAGCACATGCTATGTGGGAGAAATGATGATACCATGCAAACTTTCAAGCTTTTCAAGTTCATTTGTAATGTTTTTCAATTTTGGGGTCATTTAGCTCAAAAAAATTAGTAAATGCATGAAAAATACGAAATGAATTGAGAAAGGGTTGAAATTGACGATGTAGCTCTAAATGGTGCATTTTGAACACAAAAAGTCCAGAGTTCAAATAAGTTCAAGGAAATGAAATCCCTTTAATAGATGAGTTTTCGTATGAAACCCTGATACTTCGAAAGAGATTGTCCATTTCGTACACGAAGTGCATCCAGTTTTTGCCATAACCATCATATCTTTAGCACGTGCTATGTGGGTGAAATGATGATACCATCCCAAGTTTCAACCTTTTCGGTGTTCATTTTTAATATTTTTCAATTTTGGTGTCATTTAGCTAAAAAAATTAGTCAATGCATGAAAAATACCAAAGGAAGTCAGAAAGGGTTAAAAATGGACGATGTGCTTCTGAATGGTGCATTTTGAACACAAAAAAGTCTAGTGTTCAAATAAGTTTAAAAATGAAATACCTTTAACAGATGAGTTTTCGTATGAAACCCTGATACTTCGAAAGAGATTGTCCATTTTATACTTGAAGTGCATCCAGTTTTTGCCGTAACCCTCTTATCTTTTTAGCAGATGCTATGTGGGCGAAATGATGATATCATGCCAATTTTCAACCTTTTAGGAGTTCAATTGTAATGTTTCTCTATTTCGGGGTTATTTAGCTCAAAAATTTAGTAAATGCATGAAAAATAGCAAATGAAGTCAGAAACGGTTGAAAAGTGACGATGTGGCTCTGAATGGTGCATTTTGAACACAAAAAAGTCTACAGTTCAAATAAGTAAAAAATTGAAATCCCTTTGTAACAGATGAGTTTTTGTCTAAAATCTTGATACTTCGAAAGAGATTGTCCATTTTTTACACAAAGTGCATCCAATTTTTGCCGTAACCTTCTCATCTTTTTAGCACATGCTATTTGGGTCAAATAATGATACCGTCCAACTTTCAACCTTTTCAGTGTTCATTTGTAATGCTTTTCAGTTTTAGGGTCATTTAGCTTAACAAATAAATAAATGCATGCAAAATACCAAATGAAGTCAGAAAGGGTTGAAAGATGGTGGTGTGGCTTTGAATGCTGCATTTTGAACACACAAAAGTCTAGAGTTCAAATAAATGAAATCCCTTTGTAACAGAGGAGTTTTCATCCGTAACCCTGATACCATCCCAACTTTCAACCTTTTCGGTGTTCATTTTTAATATTTTTCAATTTTGGTGTCATTTAGCTAAAAAAAATAGTCAATGCATGAAAAATACCAAAGGAAGTCAGAAAGGGTTGAAAATGGACGATGTGCTTCTGAATGGTGCATTTTGAACACAAAAAAGTCTAGTATTCAAATAAGTTTAAAAATGAAATACCTTTAACAGATGAGTTTTCGTATGAAACCCTGATACTTCGAAAGAGATTGTCCATTTTATACTTGAAGTGCATCCAGTTTTTGCCGTAACCCTCTCATCTTTTTAGCACATGCTATGTGGGCGAAATGATGATATCATGCCAATTTTCAACCTTTTAGGAGTTCAATTGTAATGTTTCTCTATTTCGGGGTTATTTAGCTCAAAAATTTAGTAAATGCATGAAAAATAGCAAATGAAGTCAGAAACAGTTGAAAATTGACGATGTGGCTCTGAATGGTGCATTTTGAACACAAAAAAGTCTAGTTCAAATAAGTAAAAAAATGAAATCCCTTTGTAACAGATGAGTTTTTGTCTAAAATCCTGATACTTCGAAAGAGATTGTCCATTTTTTACACAAAGTGCATCCAATTTTTGCCGTAACCTTCTCATCTTTTTAGCACATGCTATTTGGGTCAAATAATGATACCGTCCAACTTTCAACCTTTTCAGTGTTCATTTGTAATGCTTTTCAGTTTTAGGGTCATTTAGCTTAACAAATAAATAAATGCATGAAAAATACCAAATGAAGTTAGAAAGGGTTGAAAGATGGTGATGTGGCTTTGAATGCTGCATTTTGAACACACAAAAGTCTAGAGTTCAAATAAATGAAATCCCTTTGTAACAGAGGAGTTTTCATCCGTAACCCTGATACTTCTAAAGAGATTGTCCATTTTGTACACGAAGTGCCACCAGTTTTTGCTGTAACCCTCTCAACTTTTTAGCATGTGCTATGTGGGTGAAATGATGGTACCATGCCAACTTTCAAACTTTTTAGAGTTCATTATTATTGCTTTTCAATTACAGGGTCATTTAGCTTAAAAATAAACAAATGCATGAAAAATACCAAATGAAGTCAGAAAGGGTTGAAAATTAATGATGTGGCTCTGAATGGTGCATTTTGAAGACACAAAAAGTATGGAGTACAAATAAGTTCAAAAAAATAAAATACCTTTGTAACAGATGAGTGTTCGTATGAAATCCTAATACTTCGAAAGAGACTGTCCATTTTCAACACGGAGTGCATCCGGTTTTTGCCGTAACATTCTCATCTTTTTAGCACATGTTATGTGGGCGAAATAATGATACCATGCCAACTTTCAACCTTTTCGGAGTTCATTTGTAATATTTTTCAATTTCGGGGTCATTTAGCTCAAACAAAATTAGTAAATGCATGAAAAATACCAAATGAAGTCAGAAAGGGTTGAAAATTGACGATCTGCCTCTGAATGGTGCATTTTGAACACAAAAAGTCTAGATTTCAAATAAGTTAAACAAATGAAACCCCTTTGTAAGAGATGAGTTTTCGTCTGAAACCCTGATACTTCGAAAGAGATTGTCCATTTTTTACACGAAGTGCATCCAATTTTTGCCGTAACCTTCTCATCTTTTTAGTACATGCTATGTGGGTCAAATAATATACCGTGCCAACTTTCAACCTTTTCAAAGTTCATTTGTAATGCTTTTCAGTTTCAGGCTCATTTAGATAAAAATCATTAAATGCTTGAAAAATACCAAATGAAGTTAGAAAGGGTTGAAAATTGGTGATGTGGCTTTTAATGGTGCATTTTGAACACACAAAAAGTCTGTAAGTTCAAATAAATGAAATCCTTTTGTAACAGATGAGTGTTCGTCCGTAACCCAGATACTTCGAAAGAGATTGTCCATTTTGTACACGAAGTGCGTCCAGTTTTTGCCGTAACCCTCTCAACTTTTAGCATGTGATATGTGGGTGAAATGATGATACCATGCCAACTTTCAACCTTTTCAGAGTTCATTTGTAGTGCTTTTCAATTTAAGGGCCATTTAGCTTAAAAAATCAGCAAATGCACGAAAGTAACAAATGAAGTCAGAAATGGTTGAAAATTGATGATGTGGCTCTCAATGGTGCATTTTCAACATACAAAAAGTCTGGAGTTCAAATAAGTTTAAAAATATGAAATACCTTTGTAACAGATGAGTTTTCATACGAAACCCTAATACTTCGAAAGAGATTGTTCATTTTATACACGAAGTGCATCCAGTTTTTGCTGTCAACCTCTCATCTTTTTAGCACATGCTATGTGGGGGAAATGATGATACTATGCAAACTTTCGACCATTTCGAGTTCATTTATAATGTTTTTCAATTCCGGGGTCATTCAGCTCAAAAAAATTAGTAAGTGCATGAAAAATACCAAATACACCAGAAATGGTTAAAAAATGACGATGTGGCTCTGAATAGTGCATTTTGAACACAAAAAAGTGTAGAGTTCAAATAAGTTCAAGAAAATGAAAGACCTTTAACAGATGAGTTTTTGTATGAAACCCTGATACTTCGTAAGAGATTGTCCATTTTGTAGATGAAGTGCATCCAGTTTTTGTCGTAACCCTCTCATGCCAATTTTCAACCTTTTAGGAGTTCATTTGTAATGTTTCTCTATTTCGGGGTCGTTTAGCTCAAAAAATTTAGTAAATGCATGAAAAATAGCAAATGAAGTCAGAAAGGGTTGAAAATTGACGATGTGGCTCTGAATGTGCGTTTTGAACACAATAAAGTCTAGAGTTCAAATAAGTAAAAAAAATGAAATCCGTTTGTAACAGATGAGTTTTCGTTTGAAACCCTAATACTTCGAAAGAGATTGTCCATTTTTTAGACGAAGTGCATCCAATTTTTGCCGTAACCTTCTCATTTTTTTATCACAGGCTATGTGGGTCAAATAATTATACCGTGCCAACTTTCAACCTTTTCACTGTTCATTTGTAATGCTTTTCAGTTTCAGGGTCATTTAGCCAAAAAAAATCAATAAATGCATGAAAAATATCGAAAGGCTCCTTGAGGGAGTCCTAGACTAAGGGGTCCTCGGGCGTCCGGCCTGTTATCCATGGGCCGGACTGATGGGCTGTGAAGATATGAAGGCCGAAGACCGTACCCGTGTCCGGATGGGAATTTCCTTGGCATGGAAGGCAAGCTTGGCGACCAACTATGAAGATTCCTTCTTATGTAACCGACTCTATGTAACCATAGATCCCCCCGGTGTCTATATAAACCGGAGGGAGTAGTCCGTAAAGGATAGACTCATTACCATAGTCATACAGGCTAGGCTTCTAGGGTTTAGCCATTACGATCTCGTGGTAGATCATCTCTTTTAATACTCATATTCATCAAGATCAATCAAGCAGGAAGTATGGTATTACCTCCATAGAGAGGGCCCGAAGCTGGGTAAACATCGTGTCACCAGTCTCCTGTAACCATCGACCTTAGACACACAGATCGGGACCCCCTACCCGAGATCCGCCGGTCTTGACACTGACATTGGTGCTCTCATTCAGAGTTCCACTGTGCCATCGATGAGAGGTTCGATGGCCCGTTCAATCGTCGATAGTGACGCTGTCCAAGGAGAAACCTTCCTCCCCGGACAGCTCTTCGTATTCGGCGGCTTCGTACTGCAGGCCAACTCGCTTGGCCATCCGGAGCAGATCGACAGCTACGCCCCTGGCCATCAAGCCAGATTCGGAAGCTTGAACTACATTGCGGACATCCGTTGAGACCTGATCTTCGATGTATTTGAGACCGCGGCGATCGCTCCCCCTCTCTCCGATGAACATGACTTAAATCTGTCATCGGATCACATCCAGGAGATGGATCCTATTGCTGCAACGGCCTTAAATCCGGAGCGGATTGTGCCATTCGAGGCCACAGAGTCCGCGGTGTTTGAGCCGCATACAGACTCAACACCTTGCAATATTTGCGTCAACGGAACTCCGGACTCATCTCCGGCTATAAGTTCCGAACCACACACGCATGCGAACACCGAGCTGGATCGGTTATCGATTTTCGAATTCGGCGCCGCAGACATCTTCCAACACTCGCCCCTAGGTGACGTGCTAAACTAGTTAAAATACCTGTCCTTGGCAGGGGACTCACAGCCGAACTATGTCCGGTTCGAACTAGGGGCGGACGACGGAGAATTTCGCTTCCCACCCGCCACCCACTTCACAACCACTGTCGAGGACTTAACTGACATGATTGATTACGGCTCCGAAGACATCGACGGCATGGACGACGATGATGATGAGGAGCAGGGTCAAAACCCGCCATTTACTGGGTGATGGATGGCCTCTTCCTCAAACGATGTGTACATGGTTGATACACCTAAAAAAGCTGATGGCGATGACAAAGAAGATCCAGTTGAGAATAAACCTCCTGAGACACAGCCCAGACGCCGGCGGCCTAAACGCTGTTCTAAGTCACGTCGCTCAAAAGACAGCAACACTGGCACCGGAGAAAATAATACTCCGGATGACGCCGAAAACGAGGAAGACCCTGTGGGAACAACATCTAAACAGGAGGAACAAGACAACGGGCAAGTTAACCCTGATAAACAGGCCATGCCCGATGACCCGGATGACGATAGTTATTGTCCACTCTTCGAGGATGAGGAGAGCCTCGTCAATGAGGACTTCATCATGCCTGAGGCACGCCTCGAGCAAGAACGCTTCAAGCACCAGCTAATAGCTACTACAAGAAGCCTGAAGAAAAAGCAGGAGCAGCTTCAAGATGATCAAGACCTACTCGTTGACAGATGGACTGACATCCTGGCAGCCGAAGAATACGGCCTCAAGCCTCCAGGCAAGAGTTACCCAAAACACAGACGGCTACCTCAGTTCGATGAGGAGGCGCCGGAGCCCATACCTCCCTCACGCAATGCGGAACGACCACCGCACAGTCGGGATTGTGCGAAGGGCCGACCACCTCGTGGTCGAGATAAGATGGCAACTCATGCCAAGCACCAGCCCGCCCCACCGCCTCGTAAAAACAGAGACAAAACAGCTCGGGACTACACATACGACCTTCGGCAGGACCTGGACAGTGGAGCAGGACACACCAGATCAATCTACGGATCGCGAGGACGCTTTTCGACTTGCGATGATGGCTACCTCTTCGGACGTGACAAACCTAGTCACGCCCAGGACAATAACCACAGGCGGAGTTCATCAGAGGAACGCCACGACGTGGCCTGCTATAGAGGCGCCGCACACCCACCCCGCTTCACAGATGAAGTACCGGATCATGAATTCCCCGAAGGGTTCAAGCCCATCAATATTGAATCATACGATGGAACAACCAATCCCGCAGTATGGATTGAGGATTTTATTATCCACATCCATATGGCCCGAGGAGACAATCTCCACGCCATCAAATACCTCCCACTAAAACTAAAATGGCCAACTAGACACTGGTTAAATAGCCTGCCAAAAAATTCCATCGGCACTTGGGAGGACATGGAAGAAAATTTTCTTGACAACTTCCAAGGCACTTATGTCCGGCCACCAGACGCCAATGACTTAAGTCATATAGTTCAACAACCTGGAGAATCAGCCTGAAAATTCTGGACTAGGTTCCTATCCAAAAAGAACCAGATCATTGACTGTCCGGATGCCGAAGCCCTAGCGGCCTTTAAACATAGCATCCATGACGAATGGCTCGCCCGCACCTCGACCGAGAAAAGCCGAAATCTATGGCAGCCCTCATGGCACTCATGACCCGCTTTTGCGCGGGTGAGGTTAGTTGGCTGGCTCGTAGTAAAAGCACAAGCAACGAGGCATGCCCCTCCGAGGCTAAAAACAGCACCAGCAAGCTCCGGCGCAATAAACACAAACGTTGAAGTAATGGCAATAACACCGATGACACGGCAGTTCATGCCGGATTCAGTGGCTCCAAGTCGAGCCAGTGGAAGAAGGCTTACAAAAGGAACAGCGAGGGACCATCCACCTTGGACCGCATACTCGATCGTCCGTGCCAGATACATGGCACCCCAGACAAACAAGCCAATCATACGAACCGAGATTGTCGGGTTTCCAAGCAAGCCACCAAGTCAAATACCGAGAGCAAGGAAATAGGATCGAAAAGCGAGGACGATGACGAAGAGTCCCGGCAGCCGAACACGGGTGAACAGAAAAAGTTCCCCCCTCGAGTCAAAGCGGTGAATATGATATATGCTACACACATCCCCAAAAGGAAGCGCAAGCGCACACTCAGGGACGTCTATGCGACAGAGCCAGTCGTCCCAAATGTCAATCCATGGTCGTCATTCCCGATCACCTTCGATCAAAGAGATCATTCAACTAGTATCCGTCATGGCGGTTCGGCCGCACTAGTCCTCGACCCAATCATAGACGTATTTCACCTTACACGAGTCCTAATGGACTGGGGTAGCAGCCTCAACCTACTCTACCAGGATACAGTGCGCAAAATGGGCATTAACCCATCACGGATCAAGCCCACATGGACTACCTTTAAAGGAGTCATCCCAAGTGTTGAGGCCCGCTGTACGGGTTCAATCACACTTGAAGTTGTCATAAACCTCTCATCTTTTTAGCACATGCTATGTGGGAGAAATGATGATACCATGCAAATTTCAAGCTTTTCAAGTTCATTTGTAATGTTTTTCAATTTTGGGGTCATTTAGCTCAAAAAAATTAGTAAACGCATGAAAAATACGAAATGAAGTCAGAAAGGGTTGAAATTGACGATGTAGCTCTGAATGGTGCATTTTGAACACAAAAAGTCCAGAGTTCAAATAAGTTCAAGGAAATGAAATCCCTTTAATAGATGAGTTTTCGTATGAAACCCTGATACTTCGAAAGAGATTGTCCATTTCTTACACGAAGTGCATCCAGTTTTTGACATAACCCTCATATCTTTAGCACGTGCTATGTGAGTGAAATGATGATACCATGCCAACTTTCAACCTTTTCGGTGTTCATTTGTAATATTTTTCAATTTTGGTGTCATTTAGCTAAAAAAAATTAGTCAATGCATGAAATATACCAAAGGAAGTCAGAAAGGGTTGAAAATGGACGATGTGCTTCTGAATGGTGCATTTTGAACACAAAAAAGTCTAGAGTTCAAATAAGTTTAAAAATGAAATACCTTTAACAGATGAGTTTTCGTATGAAACCCTGATACTTCGAAAGAGATTTCCCATTTTATACATGAAGTGCATCCAGTTTTTGCCGTAACCCTCTCATCTTTTTAGCACATGCTATGTGGGCGAAATGATGATATCATGCCAATTTTCAACCTTTTAGGAGTTCAATTGTAATGTTTCTCTATTTCGGGGTTATTTAGCTAAAAAAATTAGTAAATGCATGAAAAATAGCAAATGAAGTCAAAAACGGTTGAAAATTTATGATGTGGCTCTGAATGGTGCATTTTGAACACAAAACAGTCTAGAGTTCAAATAAGTAAAAAAATGAAATCCCTTTGTAACAGATGAGTTTTCGTCTAAAACCCTGATACTTCGAAAAAGATTGTCCATTTTTTACACAAAGTGCATCCAATTTTTGTCGTAACCTTCTCATCTTTTTAGCACATGCTATGTGGGTCAAATAATGATACCGTCCAACTTTCAACCTTTTCAGTGTTCATTTGTAATGCTTTTCAGTTTCAGGGTCATTTAGCTTAACAAATCAATAAATGCATGAAAAATACCAAATGAAGTCAGAAAGGGTTGAAATTTGGTGATGTGGCTTTGAATGGTGCATTTTGAACACACAAAAGTCTAGAGTTCAAATAAATGAAATCCCTTTGTAACAGAGGAGTTTTCATCCATAACCCTGATACTTCTAAAGAGATTGTCCATTTTGTACACGAAGTGCCACCAGTTTTTGCTGTAACCCTCTCAACTTTTTAGCATGTGCTATGTGGGTGAAATGATGATACCATGCCAACTTTCAACCTTTTTAGAGTTCACTATTAGTGCTTTTCAATTACAGGGTCATTTAGCTTAAAAATCAACAAATGCATGAAAAATACCAAATGAAGTCAGAAAGGGTTGAAAATTAATGATGTGGCTCTGAATGGTGCATTTCGAAGACACAAAAAGTATGGAGTACAAATAAGTTCAAATAAATAAAATACCTTTGTAACAGATGAGTGTTCGTATGAAATCCTAATACTTCAAAAGAGACTGTCCATTTTCTACACAGAGTGCATCCGGTTTTTGCCGTAACCTTCTCATATTTTTAGGACATGCTATGTGGGCGAAATGATGATACCATACCAACTTTTAACCTTTTCGGAGTTCATTTGTAATGTTTTTCAATTTCGGGGTCATTTAGCTCAAAAAAATTAGTAAACGCATGAAAAAGAGCAAATGATGTCAGAAAGGGTTAAAAATTGACGATGTGGCTCTGAATGGTGCATTTTGAACACAAAAAAGACTAGAGCTCAAATAAGTTAAAAAACGAAATCCCTTTGTAATAGATGAGTTTTCGTTTGAAACCCCGATACTTCGAAAGATATTGTCCATTTTTTACACGAAGTGCACCCAATTTTTCCGTAACATTCTCATATTTTTAGCACATGCTATGTGGGTCAAATAATGATGTCGTGCGAACTTTCAACCTGTTCATAGTTTATTTGTAATGCTTTTCAGTTTCAGGATCATTTAGCTTAAAAAATCAATAAATGCATGCAAAATACCAAATGAAGTCAGAAAGGGCTGAAAATTGGTGATGTAGCTTTGAATGGCGTGTTTTGAAAACACAAAACGTCTGGAGTTCAAATAAGTTCAAACAAATGAAATGCCTTTGTAACAGATGAGTTTTCGTCCGTAACCCTGATACTTCGAAAGAGATTGTCCATTTTGTACACGAAGTGCATCTAGTTTTTACCGTAACCCTCTCAACTTTTTAGCATGTGATATGTGGGTGAAATGATGATACCATGCCAACTTTCAACCTTTTCAGAGTTCACTTGTAGTGCTTTTAGGGTCATTTAGCTTAAAAAATCAGCAAATGCATGAAAAATACTAAATGAAGTGAGAAAAGGTTGAAAATTGATGATGTGGCTCTGATTGGTGCATTTTGAACAGACAAAAAGTCTGGAGTTCAAATAAGTTCAAAAATGAAATACCTTTGTAACAGATAAGTCTTCGTATGAAACCCTAATACTTCGAAAGAGATTGTCCATTTTGTACACGAAGTGCATCCAGTTTTTGTCGTAAACCTCTCATCTTTTTACCGCGTGCTATGTGGGAGAAATGAAGATACCATGCAAACTTTCAACCTTTTCGAGTTCATTTGTAATGTTTTTCAATTTCGGGGTCATTTAGCTCAAAAAATTTAGTAAATGCATGAAAAATACGAAATAAAGTCAGAAAGGGTTGAAAATTGACGATGTGGCTCTGAATGGTGCATTTTGAACACAAAAAAGTCTAGAGTTCAAATAAGTTCAAGAAAATGAAATCCCTTTAACAGATGAGTTTTCGTATGAAACCCTGATACTTCGAAAGAGATTGTCCATTTTGTACACGAAGTGCATCCAGTTTTTGTCGTAAACCTCTCATCTTTTTAGCACATGCTATGTGGGAGAAATGATGATACCATGCAAACTTTCAAGCTTTTCAAGTTCATTTGTAATGTTTTTCAATTTTGGGGTCATTTAGCTCAAAAAAATTAGTAAATGCCTGAAAAATACGAAATGAAGTCAGAAAGGGTTGAAATTGACGATGTAGCTCTAAATGGTGCATTTTGAACACAAAAAGTCCAGAGTTCAAATAAGTTCAAGGAAATGAAATCCCTTTAATAGATGAGTTTTCGTATGAAACCCTGATACTTCGAAAGAGATTGTCCATTTCGTACACGAAGTGCATCTAGTTTTTGCCATAACCCTCATATCTTTAGCACGTGCTATGTGGGTGAAATGATGATACCATCCCAACTTTCAACCTTTTCGGTGTTCATTTTTAATATTTTTCAATTTTGGTGTCATTTAGCTAAAAAAAATAGTCAATGCATGAAAAATACCAAAGGAAGTCAGAAAGGGTTGAAAATGGACGATGTGCTTCTGAATGGTGCATTTTGAACACAAAAAAGTCTAGTGTTCAAATAAGTTTAAAAATGAAATACCTTTAACAGATGAGTTTTCGTATGAAACACTGATACTTCGAAAGAGATTGTCCATTTTATACTTGAAGTGCATCCAGTTTTTGCCGTAACCCTCTCATCTTTTTAGCACATGCTATGTGGGCGAAATGATGATATCATGCCAATTTTCAACCTTTTAGGAGTTCAATTGTAATGTTTCTCTATTTCGGGGTTATTTAGCTCAAAAATTTAGTAAATGCATGAAAAATTGCAAATGAAGTCAGAAACGGTTGAAAATTGACGATGTGGCTCTGAATGGTGCATTTTGAACACAAAAAAGTCTAGAGTTCAAATAAGTAAAAAAATGAAATCCCTTTGTAACAGATGAGTTTTTGTCTAAAATCTTGATACTTCGAAAGAGATTGTCCATTTTTTACACAAAGTGCATCCAATTTTTGCCGTAACCTTCTCATCTTTTTAGCACATGCTATTTGGGTCAAATAATGATACCGTCCAACTTTCAACCTTTTCAGTGTTCATTTGTAATGCTTTTCAGTTTTATGGTCATTTAGCTTAACAAATAAATAAATGCATGAAAAATACCAAATGAAGTCAGAAAGGGTTGAAAGATGGTGATGTGGCTTTGAATGCTGCATTTTGAACACACAAAAGTCTAGAGTTCAAATAAATGAAATCTCTTTGTAACAGAGGAGTTTTCGTCCGTAACCCTGATACTTCTAAAGAGATTGTCCATTTTGTAACCAGTTTTTGCTGTAACCCTCTCAACTTTTTAGCATGTGCTATGTGGGTGAAATGATGGTACCATGCCAACTTTCAAACTTTTTAGAGTTCATTATTAGTGCTTTTCAATTACAGGGTCATTTAGCTTAAAAATCAACAAATGCATGAAAAATACCAAATGAAGTCAGAAAGGGTTGAAAATTAATGATGTGGCTCTGAATGGTGCATTTTGAAGACACAAAAAGTATGGAGTACAAATAAGTTCAAAAAAATAAAATACCTTTGTAACAGATGAGTGTTCGTATGAAATCCTAATACTTCGAAAGAGACTGTCCATTTTCTACACGGAGTGCATCCGGTTTTTGCCGTAACCTTCTCATCTTTTTAGCACATGTTATGTGGGGGAAATAATGATACCATGCCAACTTTCAACCTTTTCGGAGTTCATTTGTAATATTTTTCAATTTCGGGGTCATTTAGCTCAAACAAAATTAGTAAATGCATGAAAAATACCAAATGAAGTCAGAAAGGGTTGAAAATTGACTATCTGTCTCTGAATGGTGCATTTTGAACACAAAAAAGTCTAGATTTCAAATAAGTTAAACAAATGAAACCCCTTTGTAACAGATGAGTATTCGTCTGAAACCCTGATACTTCGAAAGAGATTGTCCATTTTTTACACGAAGTGCATCCAATTTTTGCCGTAACCTTCTCATCTTTTTAGTACATGCTATGTGGGTCAAATAATATACCGTGCCAACTTTCAACCTTTTCAAAGTTCATTTGTAATGCTTTTCAGTTTCAGGGTCATTTAGATAAAAATCATTAAATGCTTGAAAAATACCAAATGAAGTTAGAAAGGGTTGAAAATTGGTGATGTGGCTTTTAATGGTGCATTTTGAACACACAAAAAGTCTGTAAGTTCAAATAAATGAAATCCTTTTGTAACAGATGAGTGTTCGTCCATAACCCAGATACTTCGAAAGAGATTGTCCATTTTGTACACGAAGTGCGTCCAGTTTTTGCCGTAACCCTCTCAACTTTTTAGCATGTGCTATGTGGGTGAAATGATGATACCATGCCAACTTTCAACCTTTTCAGAGTTCATTTGTAGTGCTTTTCAATTTAAGGGCCATTTAGCTTTAAAAAATCAGCAAATGCACGAAAAATAACAAATGAAGTGAGAAAGGGTTGAAAATTGATGATGTGGCTCTCAATGGTGCATTTTCAACATACAAAAAGTCTGGAGTTCAAATAAGTTTAAAAATATGAAATACCTTTGTAACAGATGAGTTTTCGTATGAAACCCTAATACTTCGAAAGAGATTGTTCATTTTGTACACGAAGTGCATCCAGTTTGCTGTCAACCTCTCATCTTTTTAGCACATGCTATGTGGGGGAAATGATGATACCATGCAAACTTTCGACCATTTCGAGTTCATTTGTAATGTTTTTCTATTCCGGGGTCATTCAGCTCAAAAAAATTAGTAAGTGCATGAAATGAAGCCAGAAATGGTTAAAAAATGACGATGTGGCTCTGAATAGTGCATTTTGAACACAAAAAAGTGTAGAGTTCAAATAAGTTCAAGAAAATGAAAGACCTTTAACAGATGAGTTTTTGTATGAAACCCTGATACTTCGTAAGAGATTGTCCATTTTGTAGATGAAGTGCATCCAGTTTTTGTCGTAACCCTCTCATGCCAATTTTCAACCTTTTAGGAGTTCATTTGTAATGTTTCTCTATTTCGGGGTCATTTAGCTCAAAAAATTTAGTAAATGCATGAAAAATAGCAAATGAAGTCAGAAAGGGTTGAAAATTGACGATGTGGCTCTGAATGTGCGTTTTGAACACAATAAAGTCTAGAGTTCAAATAAGTAAAAAAAATGAAATCCGTTTGTAACAGATGAGTTTTCGTTTGAAACCCTAATACTTCGAAAGAGATTGTCCATTTTTTTAGACGAAGTGCATCCAATTTTTGCCGTAACCTTCTCATCTTTTTAGCACAGGCTATGTGGGTCAAATAATTATACCGTGCCAACTTTCAACCTTTTCAGTGTTCATTTGTAATGCTTTTCAGTTTCAGAGTCATTTAGCCAAAAAAATCAATAAATGCATGAAAAATATCGAAAGGCTCCTTGAGGGAGTCCTAGACTAAGGGGTCCTCGGGCGTCCGGCCTGTTATCCATGGGCCGGACTGATGGGCTGTGAAGACATGAAGGCCGAAGACCGTACCCGTGTCCGGATGGGAATTTCCTTGGCATGGAAGGCAAGCTTGGCGACCAACTATGAAGATTCCTTCTTATGTAACCGACTCTATGTAACCCTAGATCCCCCCGGTGTCTATATAAACCGGAGGGAGTAGTCCGGAAAGGATAGACTCATTACCATAGTCATACAGGCTAGGCTTCTAGGGTTTAGCCATTACGATCTCGTGGTAGATCATCTCTTGTAATACTCATATTCATCAAGATCAATCAAGCAGGAAGTATGGTATTACCTCCATAGAGAGGGCCCGAAGCTGGGTAAACATCGTGTCCCCAGTCTCCTGTAACCATCGACCTTAGACACACAGATCGGGACCCCCTACCCGAGATCCGCCGGTCTTGACACCGACATTGGTGCTCTCATTCAGAGTTCCACTGTGCCATCGATGAGAGGTTCGATGGCCCGTTCAATCGTCGATAGTGACGCTGTCCAAGGAGAAACCTTCCTCCCCGGACAGATCTTCGTATTCGGCGGCTTCGTACTGCAGGCCAACTCGCTTGGCCATCTGGAGCAGATCGACAGGTACGCCCCTAGCCATCAAGCCCCTCTCTCCGATCGCTCCCCCTCTCTCCGATGAACATGACTTAAATCTGTCATCGGATCACATCCAGGAGATGGATCCTATTGCTGCAACGGCCTTAAATCCGGAGCGGATTGTGCCATTCGAGGCCACAGAGTCCGCGGTGTTTGATCCGCATACAGACTCAACACCTTGCAATATTTGCGTCAACGGAACTCCGGACTCATCTCCGGCTATAAGTTCCGAACCACACACGCCTGCGAACACCGAGCTGGATCGGTTATCGATTTTCGAATTCGGCGCCGCAGACATCTTCTAACACTAGCCCCTAGGTGACGTGCTAAACTAGTTAAAATACCTGTCCTTGGCAGGGGACTCACAGCCAAACTATGTCCGGTTCGAACTAGGGGCGGACGACGGAGAATTTCGCTTCCCACCCGCCACCCACTTCACAGCCACTGTCGAGGACTTAACTGACATGATTGATTACGGCTCCGAAGACATCAACGGCATGGACGACGATGACGATGAGGAGCAGGGTCAAAACCCGCCATTTACTGGGTGATGGATGGCCTCTTCCTCAAACGATGTGTACATGGTTGATACACCTAAAAAAGCTGATGGCGATGACAAAGAAGTTCCAGTTGAGAATAAACCTCCTGAGACACAGCCCAAACGCCGGCGGCCTAAACGCTGTTCTAAGTCACGTCGCTCAAAAGACAGCAACACTGGCACCGGAGAAAATAATACTCCGGATGACGCCGAAAACAAGGAAGACCCTGTGGGAACAACATCTAAACAGGAGGAACAAGACAACGGGCAAGTTAACCCTGATAAACAGGCCATGCCCGATGACCGGGATGACGATAGTTATTGTCCACTCTTCGAGGATGAGGAGAGCCTCGTCAACGAGGACTTCATCGTGCCTGAGGCACGCCTTGAGCAAGAACGCTTCAAGCACCAGCTAATAGCTACTACAAGAAGCCTGAAGAAAAAGCAGGAGGAGCTTCAAGCTGATCAAGACCTACTCGTTGACAGATGGACTGACATCCTGGAAGCCGAAGAATACGGCCTCAAGCCTCCAGGCAAGAGTTACCCAAAACACAGACGGCTACCTCAGTTCGATGAGGAGGCGCCGGAGCCCATACCTCCCTCACGCAATGCGGAACGACCACCGCACAGTCAGGATAGTGCGAAGGGCCGACCACCTCGTGGTCGAGATAATACGACAACTCATGCCGAGCACCAGCCCGCCCCACCGCCTCGTAAAAACAGAGACAAAACAGCTCGGGACTACACATACGACCTTCGGCAGGACCTGGACAGCGGAGCAGGACACACCAGATCAATCTACGGATCGCGAGGACGCTTTTCGACTTGCGATGACGGCTACCTCTTCGGACATGACAAACCTAGTCACGCCCACGACAATAACCGCAGGCGGAGTTCATCAGAGGAACGCCATGACGTGGCCTGCTATAGAGGCGCCGCACACCCACCCCGCTTCACAGATGAAGTACCGGATCATGAATTCCCCGAAGGGTTCAAGCCCATCAATATTGAATCATACGACGGAACAACCAATCCCGCAGTATGGATCGAGGATTTTATTCTCCACATCCATATGGCCCGAGGAGATGATCTCCACGCCATCAAATACCTCCCACTAAAACTAAAATGGCCAACTAGACATTGGTTAAATAGCGTGCCTAAAAATTCCATCGGCACTTGGGAGGACATGGAAGAAGATTTTCTTGACAACTTCCAAGGCACTTATGTCCGGCCACCAGACGCCAATGACTTAAGTCATATAGTTCAACAACCTGGAGAATCAGCCTGAAAATTCTGGACTAGGTTCCTCTCCAAAAAGAACCAGATCATTGACTGTCCGGATGCCGAAGCCCTAGCGGCCTTTAAACATGGCACTCATGACCCGCTTTTGCGCGGGTGAGGTTAGTTGGCTGGCTCGTAGTAAAAGCACAAGCAACGAGGCATGCCCCTCCGAGGCTAAAAACAGCACCAGCAAGCTCCGGCGCAATAAACACAAATGTTGAAGTAATGGCAATAACACCGATGACATGGCAGTTCATGCCGGATTCAGTGGCTCCAAGTCGAGCCAGTGGAAGAAGGCTTACAAAAGGAACAGCGAGGGACCATCCAGCTTGGACCGCATACTCGATCGTCCGTGCCAGATACATGGCACCCCAGACAAACAAGCCAATCATACCAACCGAGATTGTCTGGTTTCCAAGCAAGCCACCAAGTCAAATACCGAGAGCAAGGAAATAGGATCGAAAAGCGAGGACGATGACGAAGAGTCCCGGCAGCCGAACACGGGTGAACAGAAAAAGTTCCCCCCTCGAGTCAAAGCGGTGAATATGATATATGCTACACACATCCCCAAAAGGAAGCGCAAGCGCACACTCAGGGACGTCTATGCGACAGAGCCAGTCGTCCCAAAATTCAATCCATGGTCGTCATTCCCGATCATCGAGATCATTCAACTAGTATCCGTCATGGCGGTTCGGCCGCACTGGTCCTCGACCCAATCATAGACGTATTTCACCTTACACGAGTCCTAATGGACTGGGGTAGCAGCCTCAACCTGCTCTACCAGGATACAGTGCGCAAAATGGGCATTAACCCATCACGGATCAAGCCCACATGGACTACCTTTAAAGGAGTCATCCCAAGTGTTGAGGCCCGCTGTACGGGTTCAATCACACTTGAAGTTGTCTTTGGATCCCCAGACAACTTCCGAAGCGAGGAGTTACTCTTCGACATCGTCCCCTTTCGCGGCGGCTACCACACACTGCTTGGACGAACCGCGTTTGCTCGATTCAATGTGGTGCCCCATTACGCTTAACTCAAGATCAAGATGCCCAGACCTTGTGGCATCATAACAGTAAATGGAAATACAGAACACTCCCTCCGTACCAAGGAGCATACCGCGGCCTTAGCAGCAGAAGTACACCGCGACCTTTTTTAGCAGAACCCTAATTCGGCGGCTGAACACCCGGACATCATTAAGAGAGTCTGGACCGTTCCGTGGCGAGACAGCCCGGCTCGTCAAGAGCATAACTAGCAATTCTGCCTCCGTCCAAGTCCCGATCGAATGACGGCATTTGTACCGCGTGTACATAACTACACACTCAAAATTCCTTGGGCATCAATGGAGGCATAACCATCTCGCGATCCACAGTACGGTTCGACCGACCCTGGATCCACACACTCTTACTTTTCCTTTTTTATTTCGGGATTTTCTCTTTCGAGGTTTCTTCCGACAAACCGTTCGACGGACACATCAAGGAGGCGAGGAGCTTTGGCGTACAAGGAAATCCCCAGGTGGTCTCGGCTAACGATTGTTGTACCTGTTTTACATACCCACACGCAGCTCGCTCTGGGTCATGGCATGCCAAATAGCCTTTCTTGCTTACTGCATTACTTGTACAAGTACGCCTTCATATATTAATCACACTACAGCAAAGTATAGTGTCAGCTTATTACTTGATTTCCCGGTCCTTTTCCTCACCTTTGTATTTATTACTCATTGCACACGTACACTCTGGTTCGTATGTCTGTGCCAGGGGCTTCATTACGCCCCGCATTATGACAATAAAAGTCCGAACACTTTTACAGTACAGTTCGGCACCCCAAACTTATAGCATTATATGCATCGCCTCCGAATCATGTCTTTGGTCAATAGTTGGGTTGCCCGGTTCCTGTGCTTACTACCTTACATTCTGCTATATCGGCTAGGGTAGTAAAGGGAGAACTACTACGATTGTGTCCCGGTTCTTCTGGACAAGCACCTCAGTTGAGAAAGCCGAAAACTGACTGTCATGATGCGACGAGAGCTGGTCAGCTGTTCGAGAGGTCTCAAATCCCTAGAGATTTGTTCTGCTTTATGCGAGGAATCGGTTTTTCTCCGATTAGGCGTGTATAGCGACCATAGTTTGGCCTTTCGAACACTAGGAGCTTCGCCGAAATCTACATTGTCAAACTCATATGGCTAAGTGAGGGTAATAAAGGCCGTATAGTCTGATTGCCTTGATCGTTGCACTAAACACCTCCTTTAAGCACCAGAATGTGGAGTAAATAGTGTTTAGATTTATCCTGAACACCCCCTTACTATCTACGTGGGGGCAGAAGCCGATGACTGGTCAACCCTCAGATTCTAAATAAACGGCCGCACAGGAGGTAAAAATTTCGTTACAAGCATCCTATTACATACCGATCTTGTTTCATATTATAGGACAACCCGAATGTTTACATGGGAATATTGCGTCCTTCGCACATTGCTCTGCCACAAGGCGGGATCCCTCCAGGACTCCATCGAAATAGAGCTCGGGTCAACGATGCTCCTTGCCCTCCGGCAGCCCCTCGGTCATCAGCTTCTGGGCATCCAACTTCGCCCAATGCATCTTGACGCGGGAAAATGCCATTCATGCACCTTCAGTGCAGACCGATCGCTTCACGGCTTCGAACCGTGGGTAGGCACTCACAAGCCGCTTCACAAGTCCGAAGTAGCTGTTGGCTATGGGCTCGGCAGGCCACAACCGGACTATTACATCCTTCATGGCTAGCTCTGCCTACCGGTGTAGCTCGACCACCTGTTTCAGCTGGTCGCTAAAGGGCATCGGATGTTCTGGTACAAGATATTGATACCAGAATCGGTTCTCCATAGACATCCCCTCTTCGGCTCGATAAAACTCGACAGCATCTTATATGGTGCATGGCAGATTCGCAAACGCCCCAGGAAAACACAAATTCGGGTAAGTATAAGGAATATTTCATTCACACACTTGCTTTGCATAGCAAAAGACTTACCCGCCGCAATCTTCTTGGCCGCCTGAATCTCCTGGCGGGCGCTCTGGGCTTTGGCTCGAGCATCCTGTGCGCTCTGGCGGGCCTTCGCAAGTTCGGACTCTTGAGTCATAAAACCACGCACCAAGGACTCGAGCTTCTCGACGGCGTCCTGGAGCTCTTGCTGGGCCTTGTTAACTAAGGCCTCGTGCATCTCGCGCGCGACGTGTTCCCTGGCCGCTTTGTCCTCGGCCTCGGCTAACGCCTCCTTGAGGGCTGCCACCTCGGTCGTGGCCCCTAATAAAGTTCAGCACACTTTAGTCCGCATGGACCATTCATCCTTATTTAATGAACACGCATGTTACTGCATACCTTGGCTATCCTCCAGCTACTTCTTCACGAGGCCACACTCTTCCTCGGCCCGCTCTAGTTTCTGTTTCAGTCCGGAGATCTCTGCAGTATGAGCGGTAGCAGCCCGCAGTGATGCCCTCTTATTCACATAGACACCTTATGTTAGACTCCTGCGAAAATTATTTTTGATCCCCTGTTCGGCTCTTTCTTTCCGAACACCGAATAGAGCATCAGGGGCTACTGTCTACACTGTGATATTCTTCCTACAATTACATTACTCACCTCAAAGCCTGTTAGAAGGCTAACGCAGGCTTCGGTCAGTCCGCTTTTGGTGGACTGAACCTTCTCGATCACTGTACCCATAAAGGTACGGTCTTCATCCACAATGGAAGCGCCCCACAACGTTTCCAGCGGATCATCCGATGTCTCCGTCTAGACAGAGGTCACCGGCAGAACATGCACACCTCCTCCTTTCGGGGAAGGCCGTTCGCTGGACTCCGGAGCCATGAAGGGCTTCGGAATAGTATCGAGCAGAGGGCTAAATGGAACCCGACCTCCATCACCAATCCCCATGGGGGCTTTTCCCTCCACGTGTCCGGCGGCCGAGGAGTCATCCTGGAGCGCCACCCTGATGATCTGCGGAACCTTCCCCCGGTCTTGGAAAGTCCTTTGGGACACCACTTCGGCATCACCCTTGGGCGAGGCCGAATGAGCAGGTGGTGGAGACATGCTTGCCATCTCCTTAGAGTCTAGCAAACCCTCTGTAGAAGATCGGAGGGAGCCGTCACATGCCGGATTGGAATAACACAATTTACACATATCAATATTAAAAACCGGAAAGTCCAAATGTTTGGGCACGCATAAGGATTTTGGTACTTATGATGCGGCCCGAGGCTTGGTCCGGGGAAGTCCCTCGGGAGTACTATCGATATCCCACGTGGAGTTATCCGCACGGGAGCCCCTCCCCTTCTTGGGCGCCTTTGCCTCCATATTCGTGGAGGCCGTTCTAATCTTCCTCCCCACCTCGGGCAGGGAGTCTTCTTCTTATTCCTCCTCCTCGTAATCATCTTCAGCGAACGAAGAGCGAGTCCGTCTTGGGACGTCATGTTCGAAGTGCCTTTTCGGCGAGTGCCCCTCCGGGCCCCTTCGTCCTCTTTCTTGGCCATCTTCTCCGGCACCTCATAAGGTGCTAGAAAAAGCATTTTCGTCAGTAATGGGAATTCTTGGTCTTCGGGCAGCGGAGCCGAATAGTTAAGCCCCCCTGCTACCTCGATCCAGGCTTGTAAACGAGGATGAGAACACTTAGAATTTTTCCTTAGAATGTGCTAGTAAAGGGTATAACTTGAAAACATGAAAGAACTTACTGAATTAGCCTGGCGTTTTAAGCTGAGCCCGCGATCCTCGGTCATGGGCGGTGGCGTCTCGCCGGCCTTGAAGAGCACTTTCCAGATGTCTTCGTGCGTTGTGCCGAAGAGCTCTTGTAGCGTCTGGTGCTTGGCTAGATCGTACTCCCACAAACAACAAGTCCCGCCTAGGCACAGAAGGATCCGACGAACGAGCATGACTTGGATAACGTTGACAAGCTTGATTTTCTTGTCTATCATGTTCTAGACGCACGTCTGGAGCCTAGTCAGCTCGTCCGAGGGACCCCAAGATAGGTTCCTCTCTTTCCAGAAGGTGAGCCGCATCGGGGTTCCGAATCAGAATTCGGGGGCCACCGCCCAGTCAGTGTCACGCGGCTCGGTGATGTAGAACCACCGCGATTGCCACCCCTTCACCGTCTTCGCGAAGGAGCCTTCGGGCCAGGTAACATTGGGCATATTACCCACTATGGCGACTCCACACTCTGCTTGTTGACGGCCCACCACTTTCGGCTTCACATTGAAGGTCTTCAGCCATAGACCGAAATGAGGTGGTATGCGGAGAAAGGCCTCGCACACGGCAATGAACGTCGTGATGTTGAGAATGAAGTTAGGGGCTAGGTCATGGAAATCTAGCCCGTAGTAAAACATCAGTCCGCGGACGAATGGGTGGAGAGGGAATCCCAGCCCGCGGACGAAATGTGTGAGAAACACAACCCTCTCATGGGGCTCTAGAGTCAGGACGATCTGTCCTTTGACCAGGGGTCGGTGAGCGATCTCCTTGGCTAGGTATCCGGCCTCCCGGAGCTCCTTGATGTCCTTCTTCTTAATGGATGAGGCCATCCACTTGCCTCCAGCTCCAGATCCGCACATGTTTGGAGTGCTTTCTCGAACGAGGAAAAGCTAAAGCTTGGGCGCTCGAACTCAAGGACGGAAGGGCTGAGGGAGAAAAGGGCGTGAGTGAAAAAAGGGAATCCTTATCCCCTTATAAAGGCCGGGAATATCCAGCGGCTCCCCACTCACCCTAAAAAGCTCTCCTATTCCCAAGGCATGTGTAAACGACATGGTTGGGTTACCCATACCCGCATTGATGAGAATCCCGCAATAAGGGTGCACGGTCTCTACTTTGACAAGACGTGCCAATAGCAACCATGTCTCCGGACGTGGAACGGCGGACACAGAACGATCCAGAATTATGGCCGGTTGGACGTGATGTCATGTTAAAAAAATTTGTCAGCAGATTGGACTCGTGTAAAATTATATTCTCTGTGCGGTTGTGTACGTTGTGTGTGACAGGTCCGGATACTATCATCATGTCCGAAGACTATCTTGGAGTTCGGGAAGAAGGGAACCCGCCTTGCAATGCCAAAGACAATCTGCACGCCAGACTCCTCGTCATTGAAGCCAGGTTCAGGGGCTACAGAGGGAGTCCTGGACTAAGGGGTTCTCCCGCGTCCGACCTGTTATCCATGGGCCGGACTGATGGGCTGTGAAGACATGAAGGCTGAAGACCGTACCGTGTCCAGATGGGAATCTCCTTGGCGTGGAAGGCAAGCTTAGCGACCAATTATGAAGATTCCTTCTTATGTATCCGACTCTATGTAACCCTAGATGTCCCCGGTGTCTATATAAACCGGAGGGAGTAGTACGGAAAGGATAGACTCATTACCATAGTCATACATGCTAGGCTTCTAGGGTTTAGCCAGTACGATCTCGTGGTAGATCAACTCTTGTTATACTAATATTCATCAAGATCAATCAAGCAGGAAGTAGGGTATTACCCCCATAGAGAGGTCCGGAACCTGGGTAAACATCGTGTCCCCAGTCTCCTGTAACCATCGACCTTAGACGCATAGTTCGGGACCCCCTACCTGAGATCCGCCGGTTTTAACATCGACACTCCTCGCCGAGGACACCCCGAAGCCCCAGCAAGCCTCTTGACAAGGACGCTCGCAGAAGCCCCGACAAGACTCTTGCCGAGGACACTCACAGAGGCCCCGGCAAGACCCTTGCTGGGAACAGACGCGGGACCGTGGAAAACACTTGCCGCCCCATAGTCGCCTAAGCCCGGTGGCCGACCCACTAGCCCAGGCATGTAGCCACGTGGCGGTACGTGGTTCCTGGTCCACCTAGTCAAGCACCTCCGTGGTGGCATGCAGATCTTTGTGAAGACCCTACCACCACGCCATCTCAGCTGCCTGTCCCGCTGGCCTGGATGCGCATCGCAACCAGACGGAGCGGCCACAGACCGGACGGGCCTCGTTTCCGTCCCCGATAGAGCGAGTGGACACCTAAGTAGCGCATTTAATGCGTCTTGTCCCGTAATGGCATGAGATAAGCCTGTGCACTGTACACCTTTCCACCTCATGTGTGCCACTGTGGCAACCCCTTTTGACTATAAAAGGAGGCCCGAGGCATACTGGAGGGGGATTCGGATCTTTTTGGCTAGACATGCACCGTAGCTACTTCAAGAACTCAAGAACCCTCAAATACACACCGAAGCAGGACAAGGGTATTACACATTCAAGCGGCCCGATCCTGGGTAAACGATCCTTGTACTGACTCTTAGACCCGCTCTTTGCACACCCTCGTCCCCGCCAACCGTAGAAGGGATTCCAGTGATCCCATAGGTGTCGTTCTCCACGGACATCTTTGGCATGCCAGGTAGGGGCGCAGTTGAGAAAATCCAGTCTAGCAGTTATTTTAGCAGTTCATTATCGCCATGGCTTCCAAGGAAGAAGATGACCAAGCGTGCGGCATCATCAGCGACTACAATGGACGCTCATGCAGCAACAGAAAAGATAAGTCATGCAAAACTTTGAGGAATTCTTTTTTACATAAGGTTATTTTCCTCGGAGATCTTTCCCTATGTATGATAAACCTGTACGCAATGGGACCCCTCCACTATTGGCAACGCCTTCGTCCTGTTTCGAGTCCGCTCAATAGTTCGAGCGGCTGCATCGAGAACGGTAGTGTAGCCTTTCCGTCACTAGCAATGCTTTTGTCCTATTTCGAGTCCGCTCGACAGTTCAAACGACCGCACTGTGGCGGTAAGGTGGTTTGCCTGGCAGCAAGCACACCCGGCAGGCTATTGGGGATCTGTCCTCAAGGCACCGTGGCTTGAGTTTGCGTGCCGGCAAGCCTATCCAAATTAAGCGTAGGGTGAACATACAAAGGGGAATCAAACAGGAAAATAGCACGCATCACTTCAAAGTACTGCAGAGTTATATTACATCAATTGTTGCTGTCGTTCTAACTAAAGATAAAAATTGTCTTGGTTGTGAACCTGTAGCGGCGATAAGAAACATGGTGCCTAATCCCGACGCTAGCCTTCTACCCTCTGAATTCTGTCGACGCGACTGTTGATTGGCTTGATACGCTCCTTGAGCGCCGTGATATCTACATCATCCGGCAAGCTATCCAGCGCGGCATCGAAGTCAAGGTCGGGATTCTAGTACGCCACCTTGGTGACGACCTTGGTCAAGGCGCCCCGGCAGAGCCTCCGGGACTCATCGGCCAGATAAGCCGCTCGGTCGGAGCGGAGCTTTTCCAAGGCATCGAGGATGCACTCGAAGAACACGGTCAGCCTAGCATTGATTGTGAGGTTCGCCTCCTAGGAAATCCTGAAGTTTGGCATGCCCATTGCAGCCAACTGCGCGGTGAGCTTCTCCGTGACGGCGACAAGGCAGCTGATCCAGAGGTTCTCGCCCTTCACGTAATCTACGTGGCTAGCGGCATCGTTCTTCCGCAGCTGCTTCTCCTTCTCCAGGTCCTTGATCAGAGTCTCCTCCTAAGCCTTGGCCTCCAAAAGCATCTCCTTGAGGCCCTCCAGCTCCAGCTTCAGGTCTTTGATGGAGTCCTGGGCCACGGAGAGTTGCTCGGCCTTGCCGAGGACTTCGGCCTGCACCTCTGTCAAGGTGGCGTTGATCGTATCTCTCTCCTTGGTCAGCCCCAGGACCCGTCTGTCCAGGACATCCCGCTCCGCCTACAGCTCCTTCACCTTGCCGGCATGGACCAGAGCTTGAGCATTGAGTTCCTCTTCGTGCCTCTACTCTAGTTCCTGGGTCTGCTGCGCGACGAGCTTCTCGACCTCTTGATCCTTGCCGCGGAGTGCAGCGACAAGTGCCTGCTCACGAGCGACGAGGTCTTCCTCCTAGGAATTCACTCGAGCTTGGTGCTGGTTTTGGTCGGCCTCGTCCTGGGAGGACTGCTCCTTTGCCATATCCCGGGCCTTCTCAAAATCAGACTGCGCTAGGAGAAGATCACGGGCGCGCTCGTCCAGCTGCTCCTGAGAAGTCCTCAGCTCATCCTGGGCCTAGGCAAACCAAGTCTGCGTCTGGGCGACGTGCTCCTAGAAGTCCGCCTCCGCCTTATCCACCACCGTCGACCTGGATTTTGCCTTGTCCAGGCGGGTGCGATGGAGTGCTTGGAGCTTCTGGAATCTGGCGCCCATGGCCCGAAGGAGCTGCTCTTCTCGAGAACCATCGCCGCCAACGCTCGACTCGTCAACGACCTCAAGCCCGGCGCCGGGAAGCGCCTCATCGTCAAACTCCTCCCCCTCGGTTGGCGCCCTGCTGCTTGCCGTCCATGGGAGGTGGACGAACAGATCGTCGCTCACCTTCAAGTAACGGTCAGAGCAAGAAGCGGCAGAGGAGGAAGGTTGGTCCCCGGCAGCAGCCGTGCCGGCCTCCTCGGCAGCAGCTTTGCCGACCACCTCGGCAGCAGCCTTGCTGGCCTCACCGGTCCCTCCAGCGGGCTCCTTGGTGGTCTCCTCAGCAATGGTGTTGGTGACCTCCTCGGCAGCGATCCTGTTGGCCTCGGCCCTAGTGTCCTTGATACCTCCTCGATGATGGAGTCGACATCCACCTGGTCCGTCGAGGGTGAGGCTAAAAACCAGAAGAGAAGGGGAAGACAAAGTCAGGGGCAAGGCTCAACTTGACGAAAACAGAGCAAAAACAGGAAACAAACAACTTAACCATACCAGGCTGGGAAGAAGTGGCGCCCTCCCCGCCAACGATCATTGCCGGGGTAGAGTCACCAGCACTCAAGTTTGTCTCCTCCTCATCCATAGGCGCTGGCTTGGTGGTCGGTGCCCTTGCCGAGGACGCTCCTCGGGGCTGTGTAGTTGAGGGGGGCAGCATTTTAGGGGTGCCCCATGCGGGCCCTCCTGCTGCCGTTCCACTCCTACAAACCCGGCAAGATCAGCACCCAAGATTCATGCCCCAATGTTCATTTGTGGAGAAGTTAGCAATGAACTTACTCTGGGGGCTAGAATGGGGGCTACGCCGGGGGATGTTCTCCGGGCTGCTCTCCACTAGCAGCGGCGTACTTAAAGTACCCGCCGGGGTCTTGTAGCCAGTCGAGGCCAGAGCCCTCTTCGCTGCCCTCTGGGCCAGCGTCTCCATGTCCCTGCAAAGACAATATCGAATCAGGGAAATATAGCATAGAGGTAATTCAGGGAGTAAAATACATAGTCATCCTCCGCCTCCTCCTCCTCCTGTGGCTTCCTCTTCCTCCTTGGGCTGAGAGACCCAAGGTTAAAGTCAACATCCACGGAGATATCTGCGGGAGGGGGAGAAGGGGGTCTGGCCACGCTTGGACAAAGAGGAAGCAGCTGCAGTCCTCTTCGCCACCGCGGTCTTCCCCGCCTTCTTCTCTGCCGCGGCATTCATCGCCCTCGACTCACGCACGTATAGCTCCTAGGGCTACTGCGGCTGCGTGATGCTGCCAGGCCGGACCGGCTCACCCGAGCTAGCCTACCGCAGGACGCGCCGCCTCCCCATGACAGGAGGGTTGGCGGCCTCAGCCTCTTCACTGGTCGACTCCTCGACCACGTCTTCAACAAGAGGAGCGTCGGCGTCGACGCCAGCGCGGCTGGCCTCCTCGGCAGACTTCACCCATCCGGCGAGCTCATCTTCCTTAGCGGCCGCGTTGGCCTCGTCCTCCACGTGGCCGGTGTTGCTGGCCTCCATGGCAAGCGCCGCCTCCGTAGCCTTGGCGGCAATATAATCCAGCTCCGCCTGGGTGGTGTCATGAATGAGCACCGGCTCTTCACGGACATAGCTCTCCGACAAGGTGTCGAAGAACTCCTGCACCTGATCCGTTGGAGGCTCGACCCAGGCCGGGTAAAGGCCGTGCACGTTGAAGTCCGACATCATGGCAATGATGGTGGACTGGCGAGAGTTGTTGCTCAGCGGGACCACTCCCACCGGCTACCCAAACAGAGTCCCCTTGACGGCCTTGCCGATCCTCTGGGCCCTGCCATCGCGGTCCATGTCAAGCTAGAAAATCCTCTGGCAAAGATGAGCATGCTCCATCACCGTGAAGTTGTGCTTCAGACCAGGACGAAGCCTCATGACGTCGGCCGCGTTCTGGAAAAGCCAAGCCGGCCTCCCCTTGTTGTGCAGTGGCGCGATTCGTCGGCAGATGAAATCAGCCCCAATCATCTGAAGGGTGAGCCCGGCCTGAGCGAGATGGTGGATCCTGGTGGTGGAAATTGAGAGCTTCTTGTCGTTGATGTCGACTTACCCCCAGTCCTTGCGGCGGACCGGCGGGCTCTGACGAACTCAGCAGAACTCCGGTGGGTCATCCTCCTCAATCCATAGCCACCGGCTCCTCCACTCCTCCCACCTCTCCTTCTGTGCACCCTCCGGATACGTACCCTTCCCCTGGGTCTCTGAAATCCAGGTGACACCACCGGAGATGGCATCCCCCGCCTGGATACGAGGATAGAAGTAATGGCGGAAGAGCGCCGTGCTGGGAACCACCCCGGCGAAACCCCCGCAGAGGTAGGCAAAGAAAGCCATGCACGCCACGACATTTGGCATGAAATCAAGGAGATGGAAGCCGTAGGTGTGGATGATATCAATGAAGAAATCGGAGAAAGGGGGATAGAGGCCGCAAGATAAGTAGTCGATGAAGAAGGGGTACCGATTCGGCCCGGCCTGGGAGAATTGGGCGGGGACGACGCGCATGGCTGGATGCCCCGTCATCTTATACCCCCACAGGGGTTGGAAGTAGTCCCTGAGATGGACCGCGTCGACCGTCGGGGGGAAGTAGGCGTGCTGCATCCGAAGCACCGCCAACTCCTTCTCCAGTAACTCCTTCTCCCCCACATCCTCGACCGCTCCCTTCCCCTTGCTGGACTTGGGTGCCATAGCGGCTCAGGAAGATGAGAGGAATCGGGGGCGAGGAGAGCGCGACGGCGGCGAGCGGGGGCAAAAGCTTTGGCTTTTCAGTTGAAGAAGAAGCAGATGAACGGCGAACCCGAGATTGGAGAAGCACAGCAGGTAAATGAGCGGCGCACCTGTGGGTTTTCCCCTTTTTATGGGGAAGGCGCGGGCCCCCCCCTTTACCATTTACTGCGATGTGACACCGGTATGCAGCAACTGCCCCACGAACGACCCCCATGCCAGCACATATCGTGGGGAAGCGCAACCACCGAAGGAGTTACTGTAGTAAAAGGGATCCAGCCCCAATACCCGCGCACCATTCTGGGCCTAGCCCAACAACACATCGCGCTTATGTATGGCCCAGGCCTTAGGGCTCCTATCGGTGTACAAAAGTAGGGGTGCTCCTTTGTACCCCTTACTTGTGCACGGGCAGTCAGAGCCACGCCTGCGGCCACACATAACAAGGCAGAAGAGGTAAGCCAGAGACACAAGGCTACCAGCGCAACACCAAGATGGTGGCACAAGAAGGCCGGCTTCCCCCAGCAAGACCCTTGCCGGGGACGCCTACACACCCCCGGCAAGATCCCTTGCCGGGGCAACTCACTCAACGCATCCATTGCAGCCGCCCTTGAGCTTAGGAGCTTCAGCATCATCAATAATGTTGGAACTAAAGCTCGGGAAGCGCCTACGTGATGGCATGCAGATCTTTGTAAAGACAAGGGTCCATAACTCCTAAGATGAGACCCGGAAGACAAGGCGATCACAAGGCTCCTTGCCAAGGATGCCCACGAGGCCCCGACAAGGCTCCTCGCAGAAGACGCCCCGAAGCCCCAGCAAGCCTCTTGCCGAGGACGCTCGCAGAAGCCTCGGCAAGCCTCTTGCCGAGGACACTGACAGAGGCCCCGGCAAGACCCTTGCCGGGAACAGATGTGGGACCGCGGCAAGCCCTTGCCACCCCATCGTCGTCTAAGCTCGGCGGCCGACCCACTAGCCCAGGAAGGTACCCACGTGGTGGTATGTGGTTCCTGGTCCAGCTAGTCAAGCACCTGCGTGGTGGTATGTAGATCTTCGTGAAGACCCTACCACCACGCCATCTCAGCTGCCTGCCCCGCTGGCCTTGACGCGCGTCGTAACCAGACGGAGCGGCCACAGACGGGATGGGCCTCGTTTCTGTCCCCGATAAAGCGAGTGGACACCTAAGTAGCGCATTTAATGCGTCTTGTCCCGTAATGGCATGAGATAATCCTATGCACTTTACACCTTTCCACCTCTTGTGTGCCACTGTGGCAGCCCCTTTTGACTATGAAAGGAGGCCCGAGGAATACTGGAGGAGGATTCTTTTTGGCAAGACATGCACCATAGCTAGTTCAAGAACTCAAGAACACTCAAATACACACCAAAGCAGGACTAGGGTATTATGCATTCAAGCGGCCCGAACCTGGGTAAACGATACTTGTACTGACTCTTAGACCTGCTCTTTGCACAACCTCGCACCCGCCAACCGTAGAAGTGATTCCAGTGATCCCATAGGCGTCGTTCTCCACCGACATGGCGGTTCCACCATTTTTCCATAGCTTGCTGAAAATTGGAGTTTTTACATTAGTAGTACGAGAACAGAAGATATTAAGGAGGGAGCAAAACCAAACAAAATAGCCTTTGTCTATATATAAAACTTATTCTGGTGAGCCCGTGTAAAATATTAGTTGTATTTTACTCCAAAGTACATAATAAAACCATGTTCCAAACATATGACCATCTACCATGGCTAATGATGCCAATCCACCACCAAGCAAGAGTAGGGTCTTACAGCGCGAGGTGGACCGAACCTGGGTAAATCCCTGTGTGCTTCCCTCTCATCTGGTCCCCAACGCTCAGTTAGCTAGATTATTAGCCTTAGTAGGCGGAGTGCGTCGGAGAACTGATTCCTCGCACACGCCCCAGAGTTCAAACTTCTTTTGTTTTGCGGGGCCCTAGAGTCCGACAAATATGTTATTTTATATTATTTTTGGTACTAACCTATTAACCTAGTGCCCAATGACAGTTTCTGTTTTTTTTCTTGTTTTTGAGTTTCGCAGAAAAGGAATATAAACGGAGTCCAAACGGAATAAAACATTAGCGATGAATATGTCTGGAAAAAACACACCTACATGACTTGGAGTAGGGGCCAGGAGTGGCGACAAGCCATAGGGGCGCGCCCCTAGGCTTGTGGCCCCCCGTGACTCCCATACACGGCCCCTTTGCCCTATATATTCTAAAAAATTACAGAAACCCTAGAGGCATCCATGAAAACACTTTTCCATCACCTCATGTCTTTGTTCCCATGAGATCCCATCTTGGGGCCTTTTCCGGTACTCCATCGGAGGGGGGTTCGATCATGGAGGGCATCTACGTATACCTTGCTGCCCGTCCGATGATGTGTGAGTAGTTTACCACATACCTATGGGTCCATATATAGCTTATAGGAAAATTGCTTCTTCTTTCTCTTTGATCTTCAATACAATGTTCTCCTCGATGTTCTTAGAGATCCATTCGATGTAATCTTATTTTGCGGTGTGTTTGTCGAGATCCGATGAATTGTAGATTTATGGTCAGATTATCTATGAATATTATTTGAGTCTTCTCTGATCTCTTTTATGCATGATTGAGATAGCTTTGTATTTCTCTTTCATCTATCGATTTAGTTTGGCAAAATAGATAGATTTTCCTTGCAATGGCAGAGGTGCTTTGTGATGGGTTCAATCTTGGGGTGTCCTGACCCAGTGACATACTAGGGGTAGGGAGGCACGTACTGTGTTGTTGCCATTAAGCATAAAAAGATGGGGTTTATATCATATTGCATGAGTTTATCCCTCTACATCATGTCTGCTTGCATAAGGCATTAATCTATTTTTAACTTAATACTCTAGATGCATGCTGGATAGCGGTCGATGAATGGAGTAATAGTAGTAGATGTAGGCAGGAGTCGGTCTACTTGTCACAGATGTGATGCCTATATTCATGATCATTCCCTTAGATATCATCATAGCTTTGGGCTTTTCTATCAATTGCTCAATCGTAATTTGTTTAGCCATCGTATGCTTTCTTTGAGAGAGAAGCCTCTTTTGAAACCTATGGCCCCCGTGTCTAATTTCCATCATATATTTTCAGATCTATAAAACAAAAAACCCAAAAATATCTTGCTGCTATTATTTTGCGTTTAGTTTATTTAGCTTTTCTACTTTACTTTTAAATCTATCACTATCAGATCTCACTCTTGTTCGTGACCGTGAAGGGATTGACAACCCCTTTTTCGCGTTGTGTGAATGTGTTTGTTAGTTTGTGCAGGTGCATAGATTGGAGACTTGCTTGTGCCTCGTAATGGATTGATACCCTGGTTCTCAACCGAGGGACATACTTATATCTACTTTGCTGCATCATCCTTTTCTCTTCAAGGGAAAAATCAACACAAGCTCAAAAAGTAGCAGCAAGAATTTCAGGCACCGTTGCCGAGGAGGTTCCACATCAAGCCTACCAAGTACTTGTCATAAACTGTCATCTCTTGCACTTACATTATTTGACATTCACCTCTAGTTTTCATCTCCCCTACTTCTAAAGTATTTCCAGAAAACACAAAAGTATTTGCCATTTTATTTTCCCATTTTCCATTTGTATTTTTCATTGCATGTGTGCTAGATCGTTTTGCTATCATGCCTAAACCTGCGAATATTGATCTTTACCTCAGAAAGATGGGAGAAATAGAAAATAATATGAAAAGTTTTATGTCTTTGCAATTTGAGCATAATACTTTCTTTCGGAACGATCTTAAGGAACAAAAAGCCCTTGATAGAATATATCAATAAGGATCTTGATGATGTTACTAAGGAAATATCCGGTCTTTAATCTCAACTTGCTCATGTTGAAATTTTATTAGGACACATTTCTGACAATCAAACTACGTTAGTAAATAACATGGCCACTAAACCTAAAAACTTCAACAAGGACGAAGATCTTAAGATGCTTGGCTTGACTCCTATTGAATCTTTGTTTGCTAATATAGATCTTGAAAAATAAGGGACTGGAGATGAGTCAACTTTAGATAAAAGGCTTCCCAATAATTTGGAGAATAAAGATCTTAGTGAAAAAAGTGATAGAAGTGGGATTGGAGAGGTCAAAACTTTAGCTAGCAATGAACCCACTATTTTGGATTTTAAGGAATTTAATTATGATAGTTGCTCTTTGATATATTGTATTTCCTCGTTGCAATCCATGTTAAATTTTCCACATGCTTATTATCAAAATAAGGCTTTTACGAAACATATTGTTGATGCTATGATGAAATATTTTGTATAAAAACTTGAGTTGGAAGTTTCAATCCCTAGAAAGCTATATGATGATTGGGAACCTAAAATCAAGATTAAAGATTATGAGTGCAATGCTTTGTGTGATTTGGGTGCTAGCGTATCAACAATTCCAGAAACTTTATGTGATGTGCTAGGTTTCCATAAACTAGAGGTTTGTTCTTTAAATTTGCATCTAGCGGATTCCACTATTAGAAAACCTATGGGAAGGATTAATGATGTTCTTATTGCTGCAAATAGGAATTATGTGCCCATATATTTTATTGTTCTTGATATAGATTGCAATCCAACATCCCCTATTATTCTTGGTATACCTTTCCTTAGAAAGATTGGTACAATTATTGATATGAAAGAAGGGAACATTAGATTTCAATTTCCATTAAGGAAGGGCATGGAACACTTTCCAGGAAATAAAATTAAGCTACCATATGAACCTATTATGAGGGCTACTTATGCGATGTATACCGAATATGACAATACCTAGATCATTGCATGTTTCCTAGCTAGGGGCATTAAACAATAGCGCTTCTTGGGAGGCAACCCAATTTTATTTTTATTTGAATATTTTTCATTCCTAGCTAGGGGCATTAAACAATAGCCTCTGGTTAGATGTGCTTTCATGTTTTAATCTAGTGTTTGAACCAAGTAAGACCTTTGGGATGATTTGGAAGATAATAGATTGGTTTTGCTGAAAAATAGAAACTTTTGCATCCATTGTCAGAATTCTTACTGTTTATTGGACTGGGAAAAAACTCTGAATGTTTTACACGTTTCTGATCTACAAATTTCACACGTTGTCCTAATTTTTTAGAATTTTAAAGATATTGAGGTTTCACTTTAATTCGCATCTTTACAGACTCTTCTGTTTTTGACTGATTCTGTTTTCATCTGTTGTTTGCTTATTTTGATGCATCCATGGCTAGTATCGGGGGGTATGAACCATAGAAAAGTTGGAATATAGTAGATATAATAGAATATAAAATAAGAATGAGTTCACAATAATACGTACAAGTAAGGATTGGATTTGTTTTACTAACGGATCTCACGAGTTTTCTGTTGAGTTTTGTGTTGTGATGTTTTCATGTTTTGGGTCAAGATTTGATGGACTACGGAATGAGGAGTGGCAAGAGCCTAATCTTGGGGATTCCCAAGGCACCCCAAGGTAATATTCAAGGACAACCAAGCATCTAATCTTGGGGATGCCCCGGGTGGCATCCCCTCTTTTGTCTTCAATCCATCGGGAGGCTATGTTTTTATTCACCACATGATATGTGTTTTGCTTAGACCGTCTTTTATTATTTGAGTCTTCGCCTTTTAGTTTTCCACAATCATCCTTGTTGTACACACCTTTTTAGTGGGACACACATTAATCGTGAATTTATTAGAATACTCAATATGCTTCACTTATATCATTTGAGCTAGGGTAGTTGCTCTAGTGCTTCACTTATATCTTTTTAGCATGGTGGTGATGTTATTTTGAAGAAATTAATGCTCTCATGGTTCACTTATATTATTTTGAGAGTCTAATAATAGCATGGTAATATGCTTGGGTTGTAAATTTAGTCGTAATATGATAGGCATCCAAGGGGGGTATAATAAAAACTTTCATAAAGAGCATTGAATATATGAGAAATTTGATTCATTGCAATTGTTTTGAGATATGAAGATGGTGATATTAGAGTTATGCTAGTAGTGAATTGTGTAGTTAAAGAAATACTTGTGTTAAGGTTTGTCATTCCTGTAGCATGCACATATGGTCTTCTAGTTATGTGAAGAAGCTGGAGCGCAATTTATTATTGATTGTATTCCTTTGCGTGCAATTCGGGAGCGCGCGATGGTTAACTGCTATCAACCTATCCCCTAGGAGCATTCTTAGTAGTACTTTACTTCAAGGGCTAATAATTTGTTTGTAATAAGTATGTGAGTTCTTGATAACTAATGTTGAGTCCATGGATTATACGCACTCTCACCCTTCCACCATTGCAAGCCACTCTAGTACCACGCAACTTTCACCGGTGCATTAAACCCACCTTATACCCTTCCTCAAAAAAGCCACCATACCTACCTATTATGGCATTTTCATAGCCATTCCGAGATATATTGCCATATAACTAAACTATTCTGTCATTATGAGTTTGACTTACCTTTAGTTGTAATTTTGATTTGTAAGTAAATAAAAGTGTTATGATCATCATTATTAGAACATTGTCCCATGCGAGGTTATAAAAAAAGAGGCCAAAAGAGTCTCAAAAAAAGAGAGGAAAAGTGTCTCCAACAAAAAGAGGAGTCTAAAAAATGAGAGAAAAAGAATGCCCTAGGTCTTCATGAGCAAGCAAGTTGGATGCACCCCCACTTAGTTTTCTTTTGAGCTTTCATACACTTATAGCTCTAGTACATCCATTACATGGAAATCCCTACTCACTCACATTGATATCAATTGATGGACATCTCCATATGCCATTAATTTTCCTACTTGATGTGAGACTTTCTCCTTACTTCTGTCTACTACCACCTTCTATTCAACCTATAGTGCTATGTCCATGGCTCACGCTCATGTATTGCGTGAAGTGTTGAAAAATCTGAAGCGCGTTAAAAAGTATGACATAATTGCTTGACTGACACCAGGGTGGGCATGATTTATACTTTGTGTTGAGTAGAGGGAGCATAACAAGACTATATGATTGTGTAGGGAAAACTTTCTTTGGCCATGTTATTTTTGAAGCTTCATGATTTTGCTTTCTAGTATGCTTGAAGTATTATTGTTTTTATGTCAATGAATTTTTGTTTCGAATGATATGGATCTGAATATTCATGCCAAAATAAGAAGAAATACATTGCTAAATATTTTAGGTGGAATTCCAGATAAAAATTCTATTTTTATCATTTACCTACTAGTGGACGAGCAGGAATTAAGCTTGGGGATGCTTAATACGTCTCCAACGTATCAATAATTTATGATTGTTCAATGCTATTATATTATCAACTTTGGATGTTTTATATGTGTGAATAAGCTATTCTATATTACTTTTGGGACTAACCTATTAAACTACGGAATAAAACTTTTGCGATGATTTTTTCTAGAGAAAAACACACCTACGTGACTTGGAGTAGGGGCCAAGGAAGCCATGGGGTGACGACAAGCTATAGGGGCGCACCCTAGGGGGGTGACCCCTAGGCTTGTACCCCCCACCCCCCGTGACTCCCTTGCACCGCCTCTTTGACTATTCTAAAAAATTACAGAAAGCATAGAGGCATCCACGATAATACTTTTCCATCGCCGCAAGGCTCTATTCCCGTGAGTTCCCATCTTGGGGCCTTTTCTGGTACTTTGTTGGAGTGGGATTCGATGACGGGGGGCATCTACAACAACCTTGCTGCCCCTCAGACGAAGTGTGAGTAGTTTACCTTAGACCTACGGGTCCATAGCTAGTAGCTAGATGGCTTCTTCTCTCTCTTTGATCTTCAATACAATGTTCTGCTTGATGTTCTTGGAGATATATTCGATGTAATCTTCTTTTGCGGTGCGTTTGTCGAGATTCGATGAATTGTGGATTTATGATTAGATTATCTATGAATATTATTTGAGTCTTCTTTGAACTCTTTTATGCGTGATGGAGATAGCTTTGTAGTTCTCTTTGATCTATCAATTTGGTTTGTCCAACCAGATTGGTTTTTCCTGCAACGGGAGAGGGTCTTTGTGATGGGCTCAATCTTGCGGTGTCCTACCCAGTGACATAGTAGGGGTAGCAAGGCACGTGTTGTGTTGTTTCCATTATGGATAAAAAGATGGGGTTTATATCATATTGTATGAGTTTATCCCTCTACATCATATTATCTTGCTTAAGGCGTTAATCTGTTTTTAACTTAATACTCTAGATACATGCGGGATAGCGGTCGATGAGTGGAGTAATAGTAGTAGATATAGGCAGGAGTCGTTCTACTTGTCACGGACGTGATGCCTATATTCACGATCATCGCCTTAGATAGCGTCATAACTTTGTGCTTTTCTATCAATTGCTCGACAGTAATTTGTTTACCCCATGTATGCTTTCTTCGACAGTAATTTTCCATCATACATTTTTAGTTCTATAAACCCAAAAACCCAAAAATATATGGCTGCAATTATTTTGTGTTTACTTTATTTAGCTTTTCACTTTGGTTTTAAATCACTCTGGTTCGTGACTGTGAAGGGATTGACAACCCCTTTTCTGCGTTGTGTGCAAGTGTTTGTTAGTTTGTGCAGGCGCATAGCTTGGAGACTTGCTTGTGCCTCCTACTGGATTGATACCTTGGTTCTCAACTGAGGGGAAATACTTGTCTCCACTTTGCTGCATCACCCTTTCCTCTTCAAGTGAAAAATCCACCCAAGCTCAAGAAGTAGCACACAGGGGTTGTAGAGATCCTCGACGTATCTGGAGATGGTGCAGCCGAAGGGAACGCGACGAGCGAGACAAAGACGCATGGTGCACCGAAGGTGACGACATAAGAGCCGGCAAGGCCGGCCGTGGCCGCGCCAAGCTCGGGGACCAGGTCGTGCACAGTGCTCTCGCAGGAGTTGGTGAAAGTCATCATCTGGAACTTGACTCCGGCTGACGCCGCGGGCTGCCTAAAACGTCTCCAACGTATCTATAATTTTTTATTGTTTCATAATATTATATTATCAATCTTGTATGTGTTATATGCATGTTTATGCTATTTTATATCATTTTTTGGGACCAATCGATTAACCTAGTGCCAAGTTCGAGTTGTTTTTTCCTTCTTTTTGTCTATTTAGAAAGTCAATACCAAATGGAGTGCAAATGTGACGAAACTTTTTGACGATTTTTCTTGGACCACAAGACACCCTAGAAGCTTCGGGAGGAGACTAGAAGAGCCACGAGGCGGCGACAAGCTTTGGGGGCGTGCCCCACAATCTTGTGGGCCCCCCGTGACCATTCCAACCCTAATTATTCTTCTATAGATACCCAAATATTCCCCAAGACCAGAGAGCAGCCTGAAATACTTTTTCCACTGCCCCAAGTTTTTGTCTTCGAGAGATCCCATATGGGGACCTTTTCCGGTGCTCCATCGGAGGGGGATTCGATCATGGAAGGCTTCTTCATCAACCTTCCTACCTTCCGATGATGCGTGAATAGTTTACCGAAGACGCACGTGTCCATGGCTAGTAGCTAGATGGCTCCTTCTCTCTCTTTGATCTTCAATACAATGTTCTCCTAGTTGTTATTGAAAATCTATTTGATGTAATCTTCTTTTGTGGTGTGTTTGTTGAGATCCGATGCATTGTGGGTTTAAGATTAGATTATCTATGAATATTATTTGAGTCTTCTCTAAGCTCTTTTATGCATGACCTTTATAGCTTTGTATTTCTATCTGATCTATTTATTTGGTTTGGCTAACTAGATTGATTCTTATTCAATGGGGGAGGTGATTTGTAATGGGTTCGATCTTGCAGTACTTAATCCTACTGATAGAAAGGGACATGACATGTATTAGTATTGTTTCCATTAAGGATAAAAAGATAGGGTTTATTCATATTCATTAGATCTATGCCTCTTCATCATGTCATCTTGCTTAAGTCGTTACTCCGTTCTTGTTAACTTAATATACTAGATGCATGCTGGATAGCAGTCGATGTGGGGAGTAATAGTAATAGATGCAGGCAGGAGTCGGTCTACTTGTCTCGGATGTGATGCCTATATATACATGATCATTGCCTTGGATATCGTCATAACTATGCGCTTTTCTATCAATTGTTCAATAGTAATTTGTTTACCCACCGTATGCTTTCTCTCAAGAGAGAATCCTCTAGTGAAAACTATGGCCCCCGGGTCTATCTTTTGTTACATTTCATTCAATCTATAAAATAAAAAATATCTTGATGTAGTTTATTTCGATTTCTTTTATTTTGCACTTTTACTTATATTTCATATCTAGCATTGTTAGATGTCATTATTGTGAGTAACTGTGAAGGGATTGACAGCCTCCTTTATCGCATTGCGTGCAAGTATGTGTTTGTAGGTACAACTATTGGAGAATTGTGTGTCCTCCTACTGGATTTCTACCTTGGTTCTTAACTGATGGAAAATCTTATATCTACTTTGCTGCATCACCATTTCCTCTTCAAGAGAAAAACCAACACAAGCTCAAGAAGTAGCAGGAAGAATTTCTGGAACCGCTGCCGGGGAGGATCTACATCAAGCTTACCAAGTACCTATCATAAACTCTCATATCTTGCATTTACTTTATTTCCATTTGCCTCTCGTTTTCCTCTTCCTCACTTCTAAAACATTTTGATAAATAAAAAAAAACTAGTAGTCTCTCCCGCTTATTTGTGCGACTAGAGATGCCTCTTGTATGTTTGAACACATCTATATCTTAGCTCTACCATGTTGGCATGTCATTATATTTTTATTATTATTTATTATGAATAACTATTTGATGTTATTTTATGTGCAAGTCCTTTACCTCCCGCTAAGTTTTATTTTGTTTAAGGCATTTCTAGATTATTAATGCATCCAGTTCAAATGATAATAAACATGTATGCTAATCTCAATCTTTCTCTCTTGCATTCATCATCCCTTGGTGTCTATCTTTCAAGTTATAAACCTTGCTGACTTGTGTATAAACCATGATTGCTCCTTCATTTGTTTTATCAATAAGCACAATGTCACTACTTCTTTTGATTGGTGAAGCGCCATGCTTTCATATGCTTATTGCATTTGTGTTGTATACTTGGGTGTGTTCATCTAATGCAATGTAGTTATCCATCGGTGTATATTCAGTGAAATTACTCAAACATTATGTCCCAATTCCTATTTTCATAGTGTTTCTGACCATTCCCCTATGCTATACTGAAAATATATTATTACATAATTGAGATAATTACTTTCTATTAAACCTTAGTATCGCGCAACATTATATTCCTTTCTCGCACGATATGGTGACTCTTGCGCCTCTCTTGGTGAACGATAATCATTGTGACCTCCCATTTTGAATATAGTTGAACCTGTATATCAATGTGATTGCTACGTATGATTCCCTCCAAATATTTCGTTTCACTCTTCTCACTACAACAGGCTCTACATATTCCACTAACCTATATATTGTATGGATATCAAGCAACTAAATATACATTTCACTCCTCATATTCATTCTAGCCATATATTGTAACGAAAATATATTCAACTTCCAGTAGTTCATTATACTACATTTTATTAATATTCTAGGCTCGATGGATTTGGATTCTTAAATGGCCTTGGTGAAGATGGGGACCCTCGAGTGCTTGATAGCGAGAGTGATAGGGTAGCTAGAATTTTGCTACATGAGGCATTCCGGGGGAGATGCTCTTGTAGATAAGACACATATTACTGGTGCTCACTCTTTGTATTATTAGTGAAATGTAATCGAATTACCAACTCGGTTTTAGTGATGTCGCAACGTTCCGCGTTAGGTCAAAAAGATTTTACAGATTATAACACTCGATTGTATAAATACATTTCTAGCGAACTGCATATTAGTATCGTATGAAAATTAATGCTATTTTTTGTTCTTTCTTCCTAAAACCCATGTTATGTATCCACCAAACAAAGCAATATTTTGAATTTCTTAAACATACTTTTCCTCTTTCTTTCGCCCATTGAAGTTTTATCCACATTGAATTTAGGTAGCTTGATTCATCCGCACATCGCTATAACTTGGTAAGTGGCACAATTAATGGCATAGATATTTTATGTCGGAAAAAAAACAATGGCATAACTATTATAGCCTATAACATAAAGAAACATTTCATATTTGATATTGATTTTCTCGTATTTGATACTTCATATTGGTGAAAGATGATGTAGCCATCAATAGTTAATTTAGTAATATGCAAGCTTTGCGAATGTAGACGATGTATGAGTATATATGGGTGGAACATGTTTATGTATTATGTGTATCAGGTATTTCCCGAAAAATACTTGTTACTATTTTTTATTTAAAATATTTTCCTCGTTGCAAAGTTTGCATTTTAATTTTTCTTGGTAGCTCGACATGGAAGGAATAAATGTGCAATATATATCCTAAAAAAAGGAATCCATGTGCAATAAACAAATTCTTATTTCTATCAATTTTATCTTTTTTGGTGATAGCACATCAATTTGTATTTTTTAAAGCACCATAGTTTTTCTCTCAGATGCAAAAAAGCACCGTAGTTGTATTTTATAGGCTTCTACCTAATCTCTTTTACTTCAGATTTCTTCAGGTACGTGCAAACTCTTCTTTTCATTCTCTGTGCAACGGACATGGAGGTAGGCTTCCTTTAGCAGTATGTGACGTAGATTTTTTTTTTCTAAATTAATTATTGACTGTAGCCATCAACTTTTTTGCAATTCAGGATACCTTTATGGACCAGATTGCACCATCATGGGATGTGCATTTAGAGTCTAAACTGAACAACGTCCGGATTGCACCATCGTGGCCTATGCATGTAGACGTCCGCACTGAATTGCCCGAGTTAACTATTAGTATGTGTTACCCCTAAAAAACATTTTGTACATGTTCCCTAAAAAATACATTTGTACGTGACATGTGAAAGTATTTGCACGCTACAATATTTGTACATTACGTTTATAACTTTAGATCTCAACTGTTAACATCTGAAATTAACGGTTAAAATAATTTAATCTATGTAGACAAATGTAATGTTTTGTTTGTCTCTTGTCGTAATAATATAACAGATAAATATTTGTTCATACACCTTGTAACTTTTTTAATAACATTTGTGAATTTTTTTATAATATTTTATAATACATATGGTTTTCTTGATTATTTTAGATCATTATGTTTCAAAAAATATTTCAGAAAATATGTGTGTTTTATAAGAGATGATATTTTTACTTTTAATCTAGAAACATGTGTATATCTTTTTTTACCTGATTAAAAAAATATTGTACGTAGGATAGTATCATATGGAATTACTAACAACAAAGTGGCCAAATAAAATATTAATTAGCACATGACAACATCGGTCATGTCACGTTTGCACTTTGGATGCATACCCAAAACGGACTGCACCACGCTGTTGTTGTTGCCAAATTCCTATGAAGCGTGTGCTAACCGGACTGCTTCCTCTTCCTTTTTCTATCTCAATCGCGTTTGAATCCGGACCACATATCTATCTTTTTTTAGATCACAAATCTATCTCTATTTGGCGCCAAACATATTATCTCTAGCATTATTTAAAAAATATCTCTAGTGTGATAGGTTGTACATAATAAATGTTGTATGTAACTTCTATTAGACTTTAGAACTCAACCATTATTATTTATATCAACGGATCATATATTTCAAACCTATGTGGATCAACGTAATAGTTTGCCTCTTGTCTTAAGTATATAATAGATATTTTCCTTTTTATTTGCCCTTTTTCAGTTTTCTTTTTGTTAGATTCTTATTTGCTTGTGTGCTAGATTGCTTGTTTTGTCACGATGTCCTAAAAAATACCAAGTTGTGTGATCTTTCTCATACTAATAATAATTATCTTATTAGCACTCCAGTTGCTCCGGCCATTAGTGTGGAATCTTATGAAATTAATGCAGCTTTGCTGAATCTTGTTATGAAAGAATAATTTTCTAGTAATCCTAATGAAGTTGTTGCGTCTCATCTTAAAACTTTCGTTGAATTGTGTGATAGGCAAAAGAAAAAAGATGTGGATAATGATATCGTCAAATTAAAACTATGTCAGTTCTCACTACGAGATCGTGCTAATACTTGGTTCTCATCCATGCCTAAAAACAGTATTGATTCATGGAATAACTATATGTATGCTTTTATTTCCAAGTATTTTCATCCCGCTAAGATCATCTCTCTTAGGTATAATATAATGAATTTTAAGGAACTTGATCATGAACATGTTGCACAATCATGGGAGAGGATGAAGTAAATGATAAGAAAAATCCCTATTCATGGTTCAAGTTTACGGATAATCATACAAAATTGTTTTGCTGGATTTAATTTTATATTTACAAATATTTTTGGTTCCACCGTGGGTGGTACTTTTATGCAAAATCACATTAGGAGAAGCTACTAAACTCCGAGATAATATGATCGCAAATTACTCTCAATGGCATGCCGAAAGATCTTCTATTAATAAAAAGTGCATGCTATTGAAGAAATTAATACCTTGAGTGGAAAGATGGATACACATATGAAATTGATTGCTAGTAGGATTTCTCAAGTTGATCCTAGTGATGTGCCTTTGTCTACTTTAATTGAGAATAATAATGAATCTATTGATGTTAATTTTGTTGGAAGGAACACTTTTGGCAATAATACTTATAGAGGTAATTTTAATCCTATGCCGTTTCCTAGTAATCCTACATACTTAAGAGATTCATCCCCACTATCATATTTATATAAACATGCAAGCTATCCGCATCATCAGCCATGTCATATCAGCAAAACACAGTTCTCACGTCTGCCATGTCAGCAAAACTCAAGCGGAAAAAAATAACGCCACGTCCGGTTCCATAGCAAACAAATCGTCTTCGCTTCCACTGCCCCC
>LR738711.1:374188834-374206684 GCA_902687465.1 Secale cereale
CCCCCCCCCGGTAACCACCGACGAGAGTTAATAGGGCACAACCACATCCAATTCTCCGACCCTCCCCTAGAGTCCAGAGTGACCCGGCGAGGCGAGACAACGACACTGAAGTGCGAGTGATCCATAGTGTTCCAGGAGCGCCATCCGGTGTGACCCCGGTGAGCCGACCCACGATTCCGGCTATGTCACCATGACCTCGCTACCCCGCGTCCCCGTACGCACTGCCATGTGTGACCACGGCCAGCCACCCCGTGAGCCCCTGCGACCGATGCCGCTCCGGCGCCCTTGGGCCCTGGCTAACTATGTGTCTTCTCTTCAGCCAAATACTGTAGCTGTTATTCAGGGGGAGGCCACTCCCGTGGGTGCCTTGTGATCATCGCAGGTCAACCTAGCCCAACACCCCATTGCCGGTAGATTGAGACCCATGGGCTCGGCTGCCCATGCCCCCCGCCGTGGTGTCGACTACAACTCCTGGTGACGCACATGTGCCACCGTCTGTTTCGTCCCCCAACAATACCTGCACTGAAGGTGGGGTCTCTCCTTCCTCTCTATCTCGACAGATCGGGGTAATTTTTTGAGTTAGCCTGGGTTGCACGCTGTGACTCATGTGAGGTAGGATGATTTATTTAGAAGAGATCCATTCTGTATCCAGCCACTTCCTCCGCGACAGCAAGTCTGGTCACGAGCACTACTGGCAAGCATTTGTGGACACATGAAGGATTCATGCTCATGTCTTCAATCAAGTTGGTTTTGATTGGAAGCACTAGATGGTAAAAGTTTCTCTTGATTTGTTTTATTTATTGTTCTTGAAGAAATAAACAAACGAACCTTACCATATATATATGTACACCTAGGTGCCCAAAATAATTTACCTATATGTATATATATCACTTGCGACACATATATGTTAGTTTGCTTTGAGTTTAATCGTATTTCTAATGTCTTCCATCTATTGTTTTGTAGAATTGGAGCATATGTGATCTCGCTATTTACTTTCAGCTATGTTGTTGCCCGACATTATTCCAGTGTGATGACATGAGACTGGCTAATACCGAACTGATACCAATGTGTGACTAACATTGTCGTTCTTCTACCACATAGTACACAGTCGAAGGATTTTTTTCCTGCTACGTAGTCCAAAGTCTCCTGCTAACAATCACATGCATTGTCAAAAGAAGGAGGCAATGAGCTCTAATTATTATGATTAGTTTAGTGTTTTATATTTCCAATTAAACTAAGCATACATGATTACTCCTCTAGAGATTTTCTACCCTGTCATTGTTTCATACGCTTGGACATCACAAGCAAACTAGATTTAGCATTTAGTTGTGCCTACACTTATGAAGTAGGATAACTCTATAACTATGTCACATCCCTAGCTTTACTTGCACTAGGCTAGCACTTGTCTGTTGCATTATGTCTAAATTTTATGTAAAGCCGAAGTGGGGATTGATCAAACCCTAGCACCAGAAAGAATTCAAATAGGTTCAAATAAAACCTTTTTCAAAGAACCCAAAATGCCTTTGAAAATGTTCATGGTTTCTGATAAAGGTGAAAACCTCTGCCAAAAATGATGAGTATATTTCTTGACCATTTATGGATTTTTGAGTTAAATCACATCGTATTTGAATTGGAGTATTTAATGCCTATAGATATTTTAAATGCTTCAATACTTCTGAAAACAATTGGGAGCTGTTGAAAATAATTCAAATAGTGCCCACAATTTTTGTCCGAATTTTACAAAATGAGTTAGTATTTTTACTAATTCAAAATTGACTAAAAGAAATAGAAAAATGAAACAAAAAGAAAAGAGAGAGAGAAAGAAAAACTTACCTGTTCTAACTTACCCAGACGGCCCAGCTCCTGTGCGGCCCAGTGGCCATCGCCAGTCGTCATCCTCCTCGCGCCTGGAGGACGAGGGCACGCGCCCGACGCGCGCGAGCACGCGTCGCGCCACCTCCAGGGTGCTTGCCTGTGTCTTGGACGTTCCTAGCGACGCCACGCACTCCCCCTCGACCGCCTCTCACTCTCCCCATGCTCATCCCCTCCTTTGGCTCCCTCTCCCTCTCTTCCCCGAGCGCACCAGAGGGTACCGCCATCGAACCCATGACCACCATGCTCCCCGAGCTCCCTCGATGTGTCAGCAAGCTCCGCCACCTCGTCTCCGACCTCCTCGACGAGCCACCTGGCCCCGAACGTGCTACAACGACGCCACCGCTGCTGTCTTCCTCGATCATCGCCGGAGATCCCTCTCGCCGCCCCGACTGCTCCAGCCCTTCCTTGAGCCCGCCTCGACGCCTGCTGCAACCGCCGTGAGCCCCTGATCGTCGCCCCCTCCGTGTTTTGCTTCTCGCTCACGGTAGCCTCTGCACCACCGGCAACCGCACGCGCCGCCGCCTGGACACGCCGCCAACGTGCCCTCGACCACCTTTTGGTCCAGCCATATCGCCCAACATACTCCCCGCAACTCGTAGGTGCTGTAGGAGCCACGCCTGCGCTGCCACGGCCACCGCAGCCCTGTTGTCGCGCGCACCCGAACGCCGGTCGCCGCCCTGAGCTCGTTTCCGACGAGCTCCGACCATCCCAGCCACTGCCTCTTGACAACGGATGCGGGCGAGCTCCAGCTCCCCATAGAGCCTCTCCGCTGTCCATTTGGTCGTCGGAGCAGGGATCCCGAGCCCTCCACCGCGCCTTCTGTCGCCGGCGACAAGCCACCGGCGTTTTAGCCCCGGCTGACCAGAGGTTTGACCTCCTGTGGGTCAATGACATGTGGGGCCAACCCCTTGTTTAATTAGTTTAGTTTAATTTTTAAAATTACTTAGCCACTGTTTCAATGATGTGTGGACCCCACACGTCAGGTTTGACTTGGACCCACTCTGTTGACTGCTGACGTTGTGCTGACATCATGCTGATGCAGTAAACATTTTCTGGGATTTTAAATAAATCATAAATGATTTATAAATTTAAAAAATGTCCTTAACTTCTAAAAATCATAGAAATTCAACTGTAACTCATAATGAAATTATTTATATATGAAACATTATCAGAAAAATATGATGAATCTGTTTATGGCATTTTCATGCATGTCAGGACAACTTATGGCTACTATCTAGGAAAAATCAAATAAGTGACATTTGAATAATCACATATGGAGTTGAATTTGAACCTTTGGTCCAAACAAACTTCATTTAATCTGGTTGCTAGTTGCATTATCTCAATCAATAGCATATTGCCATGTCATGATCATGCATCATATTGTTGCATTGCATTGATTGTATTCTTTCTCTGTTGCCGGTGTTTGTCCCCTCTCAGTAGACGTTGTTCCAATGACGTAATCGATGACACTGATGAAGACACAATGCTATCTTCAGAAGTGTCAGGCAAGCAAACCCCCTTTGAATGATCCGATAAAATCCCACTCTCTTGCTCTTGCTCTCCTTTACTGCATTAGGACAACAACGATTCAATTGCTTTTGCTGCGGTAGCTGAACCCCTTTCCTTTGCATGATCTGTCATTGCCACAGTAAATAGTTGAAACCCACTACCATGAGTAGGAGTTGTTTGAGCCATGTTGAGCTACTCATTCATGCTTGCTTGTTATGCCTGCTATTGCTTAGAGTTGAGTCAGGTCTGATTCATCGGGGAAAAATTGGAATGTGGTCATCATGTCCTACTGTTGAGAGCTAAGTGTGTGAACACGATTTGGTAAACGTAGCGATGACAGGTCATGTAGGAGTACATTGTGGATTGTCTCAATGAAGCCGTCCTCAGGAACTGAGTTCTGTGTTTGTGATCCAAGATAGATACTACCACACATTGGGATCCTTAATTGAATCCCTCGACTTATTAGCTTGTCGGTGCGATACGACACCTATGGGATCACTGGAATCCCTTCTATGGTTGGCGGTTGCGAGGTTGTGCAAAGAGCGAGTCTAAGAGTCAATACAACGATCGTTTACCCAGGCTCGGGCCGCGAGGATGCGTAATACCCTAGTCCTGCTTTGGTGTATATTCGAGCGTTCTTGAGTTCTTGAGCTAGCTACGGTGCCTGTATAGCTTTCCAGGGTCCGAATCCTGCTCCAGTATGCCGAGGGCCTCCTTTTATAGTCCAGAGGGGCTGCCAAAGTGGCACACAGGAGCTGTAAAGGTGTATAGTGCATAGGGTTATCCCATTCCATTACGGAACAAGACGCATTAAATGCGCTGCTTAGGTGTCTATTTCCTTTCTTAGGGATGGAAAATAAGCTCGTCATGTCCATGGCCACTCTGTCTGGTCGCGACGCGCTTCCAGGCCAGTGGGGCAGGTAGCTGAGGTGGCGTGGTGGTAGGGTCTTCACGAAGATCTGCATGCAACCACGCAGGTGCTTGACTAGCTAGACCAAGAACCACGTATGGGTACCAGCCTGGGCTAGTGGGTCGGCAGCTGAGCCTGGGCGACGATGGGGCGGCAAGGGCTTGCCGCGACCATGTGTCTGTTCCCGGCAAGGGTCTTGCCGGGGCCTCCGTGAGCTTCCTCGGCAAGATGCTTGTCGGGGCTTTGGGGTGTCTATGGCGAGGAGCCTTGTCGGGGCCTCGTGGGCATCCTCGACAAGGGGCCTTGTGATTGCCTTGTCGTCTGGTTCTCATCTCGTGAGCCATAGACCCTTGTCTTCACAAAGATTTTCATGCCATCACGTGGGCGCTTCCGAGCCTTGGTTCCAATGCTGTTGATGACACTGGATCTCCTAGGCTCAAGGGTGGCTGTGACAGAGGCGTTTGGGTGAATCGCCCCGGCAAGGGTTCTTGTCGGGGGCGCGCAGGCCGCCCCGGCAAGAGTCCTTGTCGGGGGAGAGCATGTATCCTTGCTTGGTCTTCTTTCGCCACTGTCTTGATGTTGTTCTGGTAACTTTGTGTCTCTGGCTTCCCTCCTCTGCTTTGTTATGTGTGACCACAGGCGTGGCTCTGACTGCCCATGCACAAGAAACGGGTAAAAAAGAGTGCCTTACTTTTGTACACCGATAGGAGCCCCCGTGCGGGGGCGCGGCTCATTTACTAGGCGGACTTGGGTCGCCCCACGATCACGGGGTGTGAAAAATGGTATTGCCACGTGCCACCCGAAACCCCGATCTGTTCGCCACGTGCCCCTCATGCATTGGGGAGGGCAGGCGGCGGATGCAGAGGGTGCGGGCTTTAATGCTGATGTAATGCCCAGTATGAGATTATACCTCCTACGTGTCGAGGCACGACTTAAAGGTATAAGCTCATACTAGAATGATCTCAGGTATGGTATCTTTGCACGACTCATGTAAAAGAGGGATGAAATAGCAAAAGAGTAGTTGGCTTACACTCGCCACATCACACAATACATTACATGAGCAATCATCATCCAAATAACATCACAGTCCGACTACGGACGAAGATCCAAATGAAAGATACCATAAATAAAGCCACAAGGTCCGAATCGCCCCTAGTAGAAGCCACTACTGATCCTCTGGGTAAGACACGTAGTATCGCCCACGTTCTTCATCAAACTTCCAGTACAACTCTGTGTCGTCACCTGTGTAGTTCACCATGGTACCTGCATCTGGTGTTGTGTAGAATCTGTGAGCCACGGAGGACTCAGCAATCCAGTTCCCAGGTAGCAAAACTATCTAAGCCTTGGGTGTGGAACAAGGCTGAAGAACAAAGGTTGCGGCTACACTAGCACTAGCTTACGTGTTTAGAGCGAGAACAGAAGTGCCAACGAGCGTCAAAGTGATCATGAAGTGATCCTATCTAAGCAAGTCAAACATAACCCCACCGTGTTCACTTCCCGAACCCCTTCAGAAAATGACCGTCACGCTTACTCACGCTGGTAGTGTATTCTGAACATGGTGTCAAGTTATCTACAACCGGATATTAACAAATTCCCATCTGCCACATAACCGCGGGCACGGCTTTCGAAAGATCAAACCCTGCAGGGGTGTCCCAACTTAGCCCATCACAAGCTCACGATATGTGGAGTAGCAACTCCAAGGTGGGAAAACCCGAGTATTCTCGGAATCCCGTCCTCAAGATATTCCGACTAAGGTAAAACTAATCCAGCAAGTCATCCCGGTGTGCCGACACCCTGATAGTAGCCGCGTATATCTCGTCTCAGGCCACGACCGGATGACTCATCCTACAGGTTTTTACCAGCCCTCAAGTTTCCTCGAGGTGGCCCTGTAGTCTGCTCAGTTTGGACCAACACACATGTGGAGCACTGGCCCGGGTTGTTAATTAAGAAAAGGGTTTATAACTCCCTATGCATGGTTTAGTTATTTGGCAAATAGAACCAAAGATGGGACTTGCTGGAAAAGCTTTAGCGCTAAGCGGGTTATCAAGGGGGGCCCATAAACCCCAACCGTGTTAGGGACGCATAATCAAGGAACATAACACCGGTTTAAACGGTTCCTAGGGTGGCATGAGTGGAACAAAACACCAAGCAAGAGGCTTTGCCTTCCACCCATTGCCAAGTATATAGATGATTTGGTTTAACAGATTATATATATATTGTGATATCCCAATAATAACTTCAACATGAAGCAAGAATCTTCAAATCTTCTCTTGCAACTAACAATGCTATAAGAGGGGCTGAGCGAAGCTTACGTAACCAATCAAAGGTTTGCTAGGTTGGGTGGTTAGAGAGATTCATGGCTACAATAGGAGGCTGACAAACAAACATGGGCATCGAGGCAATAAGCTAAAGAGCGAGAAATCTAGCAATAGGCAAAGATAGTAATGATATCTGGGTCAGTTCATCTTGCCTTTCGAGTCGTCGATGGGATCGTAAGACGGCTCCTCGCACTCAACCTCGGTAGGACCCTCGTTCTCGGTCTCGGCTCCCGGCTCTACTCAACACAAGAACACAACATGGCACAATATCAAACACGGTGCAATGCACAATAAACGTGATGCAAGACAAGTCTATATGATGCATTTCATGGCAAGGGATGAAGCACACAAGAACAACACAAAACAACAAGTTTAAATGAGGCCGGAATCAACATATAGCAAATCCGGTAAGTCCTCATATGCATATTTTGAAATTGTTCCAGATCTGGACAAACCTTAAGTTAAAGTTGGTAAACAGCAAGTTAACATGCACCATGATGATCTACACGAAATTCTAGTCAAGTTTCATATAAAGTTTGTTTAATTCGGAGCTACGGTCTAGAAGATATGAGCAAAACAAGAAAAGCAAGGCAACGGTGCAAGATGCATCCAAACATCAAGCAAACACACTTCAAACATGTAACCAACATGCTATTATGATTCTACATGAAAAATCACACAAGTTTCATATAGGGCACGCTCAAAACGGAGCAACGGTTCAACACATACACACGAAACAAGATACAATGCAAAGCTGAAGTTAACAGCCACATAGCAACTTTGTAGCAAGAGATATATACGCTACAACACCCAAACATGATGACAAGAAGCATGGATGTGAATTAGACATGTTACTTAACAAGCATGAACTGAGAACACACCCAAAAACCTACTGGAACACAATTAACCAAGCATGGCAAGTTGCAATAGAATTATCCAGACTTTGCCAAAATCTGGGAAGGCAAAAACATCATCACGATGCTGCCTTCGGAGGCACAAAATAACATGCATATCAACTCCACTAAGCATATAAATATCATGGTCATGTAGTAGACATAGCATACAGCAAAACAACTCCATTGGAGCAACTCCATAGGAGGCATGGATCAATAGCAACAAGATACACCAAATTGATCATGCTGATAAAAACCTGACAGTTATAATTTATAGCAACTTGGGAGCAAGAAATAAATAAGCTACATCAGGCCATATGTGCAAGTAAGGGAATGGATGGATATAGCATAACATGGACAACAAGGTATGACCATTGGCCACTCCAAAACAAGCATGGATTTGAGTGAGGCATCATGCAAACATAGCATCAGGTTAACACAGATTCCAGACTTAGCAGTTTTTTCACTAAGTATAAAACAGTAACATTGGCATGGCATTTTTACAAGCTTGTTTAAGTCACCTCACGGCATATCATGGAAAGTGAAATGCACCACAGCAAAGACCATATGATGGTGCTTCTAAAACATATTGACATGTCACATGGGGACAATAACATCAATCGCAAAGAGCATGTCAAAACAGCATCTCATAACAAGTTTCGGCACTTAACAGCCACATGCACTTTTGCAACAGAGATTAACATGGCAATATGGCACCTAACATGAATGCTACAGCAACCATCATGTAGATCACTTCACAATGAACATTTTGACATATCATATGCTCCATTTGAATAAACATGCACCAAGTTATCATATCTCAAACATGGCATCAAATTAACAAGTAACAACATTTTGAAACTTATAGCACTCTTGCAACAGAGATTAGGGCATCTAGATGGACTCAAACAAGCATGCCACAGTGGAACAAAATGAAGAGCACATCACCACGATCATTTTGACATATCATATGCACAAATTGGATAAGCACACAAAAAGTTACAACCATGCAAAGATGCCAACATATTGTGCAATTTCTGGGACTTAGCCATTTGAGGAAAAAACTGACGAGCGCAATATAGCTATACTACGCACAGGCACTGGATAGGGGGGCTAGGCCGAGGCTCACCTAGCAGGCCACGGCCCAAAGAAGCAGAGGTGGCGGCTGGGCCTAATGTGGCCGGGCCGCCAGGGAGGAGGAAGGCTGGCTGGGCCCCAGGCCCACGACCGGAGGGCGAGGAGACGACACCCTCGAGCTCCCGAGAGAGTGCGCCGGCGTCGAGGGTCCTTGCGGCGGCGCTCGGGCGACAGGAAGGGCCGGCAACGGCGGGATCCGCCGCGGAGGACTCGATCCGGTGGATCCTGGCGCTGGGAGAGGGAGACGGCGGCGGATCTCACCACGGTGGTGGTGACACGGCCCGGCGGTGGCGCGCGGTCACTGGAGGCAATGGCTACGGCGGTGGCTGGAACGCGCTGGCGGGAGGCGGTGGCGGGGACGCGCCGGCAGGAGGCGGCGAGGATCCGGCGCGGATCTGGGGGCGGCGGCGGTGGAACGTGCTGCGGGGGCCGGCGCCGGGCCTAGCGGGCCCGCGGCGACGCAGTGGCTGGTGGGCGGCGGAGATGACACGTGGCGGCTGCGGATTGGCCGGGCGCGCCTGGCGGACGTGTCCGGCGTGGAGGAGGAGCTCGGGCTAGGGTTTTTACGTGAAAAAATGGAGGGGGTGACGTTTTTATAGGCATAGGGAGCTAGGAGACTCCAAATTGGGTGAGGTTTTCGGCCACACTTTCATGATCCGAAGACCGAGATGATGGGAGTGGTTGTGCTGAGCTAGTGGGCTGTTGTGGAGGGGGTCTTGGGACAAAAGGAAGGGGTACTTTTAGCCCACTAGGTTAACCGTTGGAGTACCAAACGAACTCCAAACGCGACGAAACTTGACAGGCGGCCTACGCGTACCAAAACAACAACGCACGACAAGTCTCACCTCATTCCGGGAACGTTACACGGCCACACACGAAAGAAGGACTCGGGGGTACCACGGGCACGTGTGTGAGTGTCGGAACTCGAAACGGACAACGGGAAGAGGCGAGTGGAACCAGGTGCAAGTGACAACACGAATGCAATGCAATGCACACGATAACATGACATGGATGAAATGCACACACGCACACGACAAAACGAATAAACCCGAAATGAAAGAAGAGCCCAGAATGGAATTGATGAAGTCAAAGTTTCATATATTGCCATAAATGGAAAGTGTTACATCTGGGGCATTACAAACTCTCCTCTACTACAAAAAGTGCTTTCGTCAAGGGTGACTAACACGAGGCATCCACCGTAACGGAACGCCGTTAAGCTATCGGGTCCGGTTTTGGATCCGATAACCCGTTAACAGCCCCGACCAATGGTGATTTTCCATGTGTAAAATCATCATTTCCTGGAGGAAACACGTGTTGGCTCGCCGTTGGAACAGATGTCATCCACTCATTGGACGCAAAGCACCTATGATACGCCGACACATGGCACAGCCCAACAGAGGCTAATTCCTGTGAAAAGGGCGGCCCGTTTGACTTGGTCAAAAGTTGGCGGGCCGGCCCACGGCAAGCCTGTTAAAGGCTTGTTCGCATATAGCCCATTTACAACCCGCTAACCCAGGGCCCATTTACGGCCTATCCGAATTAGGCCCAGTAACGTCATCTGAGCCGTCCAATATAAATCCAGCCCGTTTTAACTTCCGGCCCATGTATGGCCCATGATGTCTTTCGGCCCATATGAGGCCCTTATTACTCTCGTCCCATTAACGGCCCGTGGTAAAACTGGCCCGTAATGAACAGAGTATCACTTTATACCCATTAACGGCACCTGGTGAAACTGGCCTGTAATGAACAATGTATCACTTTATACCCATTAACGACCCATTATTCCGTTGGGCCGATTCCAGCCCATGTTATCTTTCGGCCTTCTCGGGGCCCATTTATTCTTGGGCTCATTTCCACATTCGTTTACTTACGGACCGTTAATGTCATTTTCTGCTTGTGGACCGTTTGTGGCCCGTTAGTACGTTGGGCCGTTTTCATAGCGTCATCGAAATACGGTCGATTAATGACGGCCCATTATGGTCGGCCCATGAACGGACGATTTCAACTCTAGCCCATTACGCCCTAATGTGGTCTGTTATTGGCCCATGTTTGGCCAACCGATCATACGGCCCGTAGAAGTTGTCACATCCCTAGTTAGCATTTGCCTTAGGACTAGCTAGAGTGTGCATCATGTTTACTTATCAAAGAAACTTGAAATGGGAATGACAGAAACCCCAGCACCCCTCTTCTAACAACTAGGGTTTGATAAAATCTTTTCCAATGTACCCAAAATGCCCTTCAAAAATGTCCATCATTTCTGCCTTGGTCTTAAACCTCTGCCAAAAATGGTGCACAATTTTCTAGGACATCCAAGGTCTCTGGATTAAATCATATGGTATTTGTATTTGGGCATTTAAATGCTATAAAATATTTTAAATGCTCAAATAATCATAAACTATAATGTTCCATGTTGTTCATATTATATACAGTGGGCATGACAAGTTTTATGAGTTATAAAAATGTTCTGGCATTTTTATTAATTAAACAAAGTTGCAAAAGAAATGAAACAAAAAAGAAATAGAAAAAGGAGAGAGAAAAGGAGTTACCTGGCGCCCCACCCGGCCCACCTGCCGGCCCAGCCCAGCTGCCGCTCCAGCGAGCTGCTTGGCTGGGCCAGGCAGGCAGGCAGGTGCTCAACGGCGGCCGCAGCGCGCGCCACGTAGCTGTCCGCCGCCCTGCTTCCTCCCCTCGCCGCCCTGGAGGGTTGGATCGGTCGTCCACCTCGCCCCCGACCTCGCAGACACACCCCACTCTCCCCATCTCCTCTCCTTCGCCCTCCCCGCACCATGGCCGACGCCATCGTGCTCGCACCGTCGTAGTAGCCGCGCCCACCGTCGTCCCTGAGCCCCGTCGCCGTGTCCGTCGTCTCCGCCGTCCTCGACTACTTCGAACAGGCCGAGCCCCGAGCGCTCGCCCGCCCTGGAGACGCCCCGACCCCTTCCTCCCCAACTCCGGCCGCGGAGATCCCCCTCGCCGTCCCGCTCAGCTCCGACCACCCCCAAGCTCGCTCCGGCGTCTGCTGCAACTCCTGTGAGCCCAGCTTCGTCCTCCCCCTCTCCGTTGGCTCTCTACTAACCTAGAACGCACCGCACGAAGCTCACCTGCACGCACCGCCGCGGAGCTCGTGGCCGACGAGGCTCCGACCATCCAATGGTCCGGCCACCGTGCCTATCAGCTTCACCGTCACGCGTAGGTGCTGTAGGACCACTCCACGCTCCTCCACGAGCACCGCACCGTCGTTTTCGACTTCGCCGAACTCCGGCAGCCGCTGGACTCGTCACCGGCGTCATCTCCGGCGACCCCGAGGCCAGCCACCACCTCCACTCGATGCAGTTTGCCTCCAGCTACCCGTAGGTGTGCTCCGCCGTCGTTTTGGCAGCCGGAGCACGAGACCGGCACCTCACCGCCGTGTTTGGCCTCGCCGGCGGCTAAACACCAGCGAGTTGGGCCTGTTTGACCACGGGTTTGACCCCCCTCGGTCACTGACATGTGGGCCCTGCCTGCTAGTCAAACCTAGTTTAGGTGTTAATTTAATTCTAATTAGTTAATTAGTTAACTGTGAAACTGACCAGTGGGTCCCACTGGTCAGGTTTGACCTGGGCCGCCCCGTTGACTGACTGACGTCAGCATGATGTCATGCTGACGCAGTAAAGGATTTTCTTGGATTTTTAGATTTAAAAATAATTCAGGAAATTCCAGAAAATGCCTAAACATCAAAAAATCATATAAATTCAACAGTAGCTCAGATGGAAAAGATTTATATATGAAAAATGATCAGAAAAATCCAATCTTTCCAATCGCACTGTTTTCATGCATGTTTGAGCAAGTTAACCTTGCTGTATACATTAAAACATGATAATGCACTTAATTAAATAATAGCTAAAGTGCCAATTTGAACCTTTGATTCAAATAGGCTCAAACCCTTCTGTTATAGTTGCATTAGCCCAACACACATGCATCTTGCCATGTCATGAGCATGCATCATATTGTTGCATTTGTTTGTTTAATGATTGTATCGCCGGTATTCTCTGTGTTAGGTCCTGCTCCCGAGGATACTGCTGCGTATCCAGTTGAAGAGCAGTACCCGACAACCACTTTATCAGGCAAGCAATCATTGATCATTCCGATACAAACCCAATCTTCTCGCTCCTGCTCTCTTTTACTGCATTAAGGCAACATCGTGTGAACTGCTACTTGCTGCGGTAGTTGAACCCTATTCCCTTGCATGACCTGTCAGTGCCATAGTAAATAGTTGAAACCCACTAGCATGTGTAGGAGTTGACTGAGCCATGTGATGTGTGATCCACCATGCTATTTGTTTATGTTGCCTGCTATGCTTAGACTTGTGTCAGGTCTGGTTCATCTGGGTGATGGATCAGAGTGAAACAATCTTTCGATAAAGAGAAGGAAGTGTGGAATACGCTTGGTAAAGGTATCGATGAAAGGACATGTAGGAGTATGTGGTGGGTTGTTTCACTGGAACCGTACATAGGACCCGAGATCTGTATGTGTGGTTCAAGTTCCAGTTACTACCATGCATTGGGCACGAAACCAATGGACCCTCTCGGCTTATTAATTACCCTCGATCTCTGTCCAGGAGTTGCAACTAGTTTCTGGTGTTTATAGTTTACTGGAGGTCGTGCACAGCGCTGACCCTCGGGGTGGGTTATGATGCGACAGGTACGTGGCACGGTGTATCGGTTGCCCGTTGGGTGACTCGGGAACCCTGTACACATCGTTTGGATCCGTGAGCGACACCCCGGCCGGATCTCCCCACGGATGGAACCCAAATAGGCGATAAACCTGGACGAGAGACTTGAGTAGTTAGTCAGGTCGTGGCCGACACCCTCGCTGGGCTTCCGCTTGAAGGTTGCCGAGTACATGTCGAGTAAACGGCGATAAGTGGTGAAAGCGTTTGTGAAGAGGTACACCCCTGCAGGGTTATCAATCTATTCGAATTGCCGTTGTTCGCGGTACGGACTACTTGGTTACTCTTACAGTTCATAGACAATTTGATGGATACTACTAAAAGCCTCAAGATAAGTGTGAGTGCCATGGATGGCCCTTCCGTAGGATGACGGAAGAGGATCCTCGGTAGTGTATTGTTGTGGTGAGTAGAGGACTTGTGTTCGTAGTAACATCTTGCAATCTGTTGAGAGTTGTAGTATAGGTTAGCCAAGAGTCAAAGCTGGCTTTCTGCTATAAACTCCACTGCCCCCTGTTGATAATGTTGCATGTATGATAGGTTCTGTGGTAAGACTTGCTGAGTACCTTTGTACTCATGTTTGCTTAATAACTATTGCAGAGGAGAACCCTGCCCCTGCTGATGGGTTCTACATAGACGTTGACGTCGACGAGTAGCTTGACACCCAGACGGAGATCTGGAGCTTGTGAAGGGCCTTGTAGATAGTCAGGCTACACCAAGCCTATTTTATTTTCTAAGTTGTCTGTACTCAGACATGTAGCTTCCGCTTGTGCTTGTATGACTGTATGACTTGAGTGTTGGGTCATGTGACCCCTACCTGTATGGATATGTTATGTATGGCTCTTGGAGCCTCTTAAATAAAGTACTTTGAGTCATAGAGTTCTGTTGTGATGCAATGTTGTATTTGCACATATTGAGCATATTGTGTGTATGTTTGAAATGCTTGGTATGTGTGGGATCCGACACCTAGTTGTTTTCCTTTGGTAGCCTACCTTACAGGGAAATGCCTCCTAGTGATTCCAATGAGCCTTGGTAGCTTACTACTTCTCGGAACACGTAGGCTGGCCGGCATGTGTCCTTCTTCGTTCCTGTGTCTGTCCCTTAGGGGAAATGTCACGCGTTGTTCCTTTAAGTCCATTTAGCTTGCTACGACTTGGGTTCATACGTTGATGACCGACACGTTCGGTGCTGGGTCATGGATGCCTGTCTCTGTAATCTAGTGCCACTTTTGGTTTATAACTAGCCATGTCGGCCCGGGTTCTCTGTCATATGGATGCTAGCGACACTGTCATATACGTGTGCCAAAATGCGCAAACGGTCACGTGCCAGGTAAGGTGGCACCCATGGGGTTACCGTGCGTGAGGCCGCAAAGTGATATGACGTGTTACAGCTAGATCGGTGTGACTTAGGATCGGGGTCCTGACAGAAGTCCCATTGATGATACGGCCCATAGAAGGCACATTGTGTCTACAGCCCGTATAAGGCCCATTGTTTCTACGCCATGTAGAAGGCCCATTGTTTTTTTTGAAACAAAGAGGGCCCACTGTTTCTACAGCCCTTAGAAGGCCCATTGTTTCTACGGCCCGTAGGAGGCCCATGTTGACTACAGCCGGTAGGCATCAAAGTTCGCCACCAATGCAAATATAGGGAACACCCTACACTATACAAAAATGGCTTGCTGTTTTCTTCAGCCGGTGGATGCACGTTAAGAACAATTTTTTTATCGCACCAAAACAAATTACAACTATAGAACAAAAGTAAGGTTGGCATAAAAGTTAACAGTCTAGCAGATAAATGCACCACCAGAAGTTTAGAAGCTCAGTTCATTTGACCTGACTGTTACGTTTTCATGCTGTATTGTCCTATGGAGCACCATAACTTTCTCCTTCAGTTCTCTTTGGCTCCTAAACTATATAGCAAATGTCTGATAGTCTGGTTTCAAAACCATGCATATCCTGACACCATCTAACAATGTCTCTCCTTGTTTGACAAAGGATCTCTGTTAGGGAATGGACTTGTGTATGGAGCGCAGATACAACATTGTTTTGAGCTTGCATATCTTGATCATGAGGCAGTTTGGACGAGATTGCCTTAACAACCAAGCCAGTATTACGCAGGAACGTGATTTTGGCACTGTTAGTGGACAGGTACTGACCCACTGTAGGAAGAGCTGACATTGTGGTTATAGTTGCTTCGCCACCTTCAGAAGGTGGCGGTTCCACCATTTTTTCCATAGCTCGCTGAAAAGTTGAGGTTTTACATTAGTAGTACCGGAATAGAAGATATTAAGGAGGCAGCAAAACCAAACAAAATAGCTTTGGTCTATATACAGAACTTATTCTGCTGAACCCATGTAAAATAATAGTTGTATTTTATTGCAAAGTACGTAATAAAACCAGGTTCCAAACATATGACCATGTACAATCACTAATGTATTGTCTATTTCTTCACATTGTATTAAGGGCTAAGGATAAAGATAGGAAGTTTATAATACGTTAAGTATAGTATGACATCATTCATATCACAAAACAACTGAGAACAGACAAACATGCAATTGTAACGTTGTGTGGGCAAGTCCAGCACTTTACTAGATTACAAGTCAAGATCAAAGGAACATCACTCCTCTGTTTTAAACCTTGTAAGGTGCAATGATACGCTAAGACAATTGTGTATAAAATTGAAAAGAGTAATATACATTGGCTGCAAACCATGCAGTTCAAGGCACAAGTCAGAGTTAGTAGTAGTTAAAAGGCATGAGGATTAAGGACTTACAACAGCGGCTTTGACTGGTGTAGTCATGCCCTTCTTCTTGCTGGTGTGACAGTCCTTGAAGATTTCCACATCATTTGGTTTAGGTACTTTTTGGTCCTTGCGTGCTTCCCTCTACATTTCAAACAAGTCAATATAGATCTGATAATATGGTACAGCGAAAAGAGTGAAACAACAGCTAATTACAAGAGCCTTGCACTGTGCAATATAGCTACGAGATCCTATCGTCTGTTGGAATTTCACTTTCGTACGGTTGGCCTTGTTCTTTGAATAGTTCACCTACAAGAAGATAGATTTGTGTGGCACATGCCTAAATAGGACTTCAACATGTGATCTGATCACATATATATAATGTACCTGATACTTCGGATCAGACCAGTATTTAACAAGGCCTCTCCAGTCTTCATCAGATATATTTTCCACTAGAGATGTTTGGAAAGTTCACTGTTAGCCTTGCCTTCAACGTGAGTTTTCCTCAAGTTATACCGATACTGTCGCAGAGCAGACTTGAAAACATGGGTGCAAGATTGTCTGGTTGCATCATCTTTGGCTATCCAACTTGAACCTCTTATGTTCAAAATTATGGGGGTCTCTTTATCAGCAACCTAGAAAGTATTGGATAGAGCATGACGATATTACTAGTTTCCATACATAACCATACTTACAGATAAATGGTCGAGGACGGTGTTGAACTCGGCTTCGTCTTTGCCATTCCTGTACTGAATTCATGTCAGGAGGATACGTACATGACACCTAACAGCAACCGCTGCCTCCGATACTAACTTGGCTGACTCTGTAGCATCACGTAGCATTTTTAAACCTGCCTCAAAACGGATCTCCATTCTTCCTCCTCTAGATTTAGTTAACCTATCGAGAATTATCCCTGCTGTTTGTTTCCTATTGTGCCTAGGTGCTAGTCCAACAACAAACATAGAAAGTGTTAGTGTACATCAGACTGCGAGACTACATATAAAGAAGCATGCAACTGTAACTTGACACCAGCAACTACTTTCTTGTTTTTGAAGCTCACAAAGTTTAACTGATCTTGCCAACTCATCTTGTGTCAAGAGTGCTTCAAAAGTAGTGTCAGGTGGCAAGGGAGCATGGGAACGTGCTGCTAGCTGAGTTGACCTACGAGTAAATCGTGCAGCTGGTGGTACTGTGGAAGGTGTTGCAACAACTAGGGTTGTCTCTGCTTGTTTGGTGGCAGCTATTTGTTTCTGTTTGGCTTGTTCTGCAGCTTGTGTAGCACGGGATACCCTGTCAGTACAATTTTCCACTGGACTTTGACCTGCTATTGCACCATCAGTACCAGCAGAATCTGCAGGATTGTTCTGCTTCCATTTCCCTGTCGTTCTGTCTTGCTTCCTCTTGCTCTGTGCCATGTTAAGTCGGGCTGACAAGAAAAATGAATATCAATTTAGTTCTTCAAAACAAATGTACCTTGATGTAAGGACATGGTGTGATAGACAGATATTATATGTTCTCGAAACAGGAACACGTGTCTTAGCCAAAAGTATAATGTGTAAAGTAAGCAGATGAAATTCAATAAAATTAGAAGCAATACAAGCTAGACATCATACATAACATGCAACCACATATATTAGTGCCAAGTTAGAGGGAGCACCTGTGATGATGCACTAGGGGAGACATGCTCATCACCAACACAGCTAAGTTGAGTGTCTATGCATGTGTTGTCTTGGAAATCATCTTGGGGGGGGGGGGGGGGGGGGG
>LR738711.1:374206818-374362051 GCA_902687465.1 Secale cereale
CATGTGTTGTCTTGGAAATCATCTTGGGGGGGGGGGGGGTGGAGGAGTAGAATCTGTAGAGGCCCTCCATTTGGAAGGAGCACCTTCATCTGTTGCCTTGCTAACTTCCTTCCACTTTATTGATTTTGAATTGTCAAGTAAAACCGACAAGAAAAAGCAATAAAATTCACTCTTGAGAACTCATTCATGCATGATACTAACAATCACTACTTTGATGTAAGGCAAACACATGATTCCAGGATGGAATAATACGAAAAATGGGATGGCATGGCATATTCACAACTATTTGTGTAAACTAAGCAGAAACCATTTCACCAAATAAGAAGCAATGCAAGCTAGACACCACGTGAAAGAAGCAACCAATATGACTCCGCCAAGTTAAAAGTGTCCCATCATAAATGGTATTTCAACAAATTAAAAGCAGCGCATGCTATAAATCATATCAAAGATGCAACTAATATCACACTGCATATACTGAAGGTGTCTCGTCATATTGATTTATGCGTGATACAAAAAAACAATAGTTTTATGTGAGGACATGCTTAGTAGACACATGTACTATGTACTAAATATAGGAAGGCATGTCACATTAACAGGTATAATGTATGAGCTAAGCAAAATAGCACATGCAGTTTAACCAGATTGGAAAAATTACAATCTAGAGACCATATGCAACATGCAACCACATATCACGCTGCCAAGTTAGAGTAAGCACCTGCGATGCTAGTGTAGGGGAAATGCGGTAATCAACTACAGAGCTACGTTCACTATCTTCATCTAGCCTTGTTGTTTCTTAAGAATCATGTCGGGAGGCTGACGCTGCATTCTTTAAATGAGGAGTAATCGACTTGCCTAACTGCCTCATCATAAGTGATTGATGAGGGATACACATGAATATTAGTTTGATGTAAGAACATGGTTAATACACAGATGTACTAGTATGTACCAAAAACAGAAAGGCTTGTCATATTTAAAGGTATAATGTGTAAGCTAAGCAGATACAATTTAACCAAATTGGAAGCAATACAAGCTAGACATCCAGCTGGAGTGGTGAGCATGATCATGTAGGACCTGAGAGCCTGGTGGGAGGCGGGCTGCTTCGCCTCCATCGCGGCTTTTTAGTTGGCTTCCAGGTGATGCCTCTGTTTGATAGGCTTATCACAGTCTCGGCCAATGCCCTGACTAGCTATTTGTCTTCTGGTGCTAATGGGATGGTGGTTCATGTAAAAATATATCTTTCCTTATCTTAATAAAGACCGACTTCGGCCTTTCGAATACAAGCTAGACACCATATGGAACATGCAACCACATATGACACCGCGAAGTTAAAGCAAGGACCTGGGATGGTGGTTCATTGCGAGCGAGGTCATCAACTTCAGAGCTACGTTTACCGTCTCCATCTGCTGACACTTCACCCATTATAAGGCTGAAACGTGCATGGCATATCTGGCTAGCATGCTGGAGCGACTTCTCTGTTTTCTTTTTTGCTTCTCTCATAGCAGCAAAGTCTGAAACACCCTTGCATAAAAACACAATAGTGAGAGTATGGGTGAAGTGTGTGCAGAACTAGTGCACTGTAAAAGTAGCAGATAGCAGGTGGCTGAAAAATAAATGACAGGAGACATATGATAGCTCTACAACATTGCATGGAAAACAATATTAGATTCTACTCCGTATGATTTTGTAATATATGAGCACGGGAAATGCAGGTACTCCTCCAGCACACCACCACATGTGGTCATATCAAGATAACAGTCGACTGAAAATAAATAGGTCAGTCAATTTTTTTAATGAACCGTACGATCTATAAGGAACAGGTAGATGGCCTTCGTCTACCTCCCGTCAGTCACTGTTGACGATCTTTCTTGAACTGCCAGCGGCCACCGGCCCAGACCCTTGCCTCCGCCGCCCCGCCCTCCCCTCGACCTCAAACCACCGCCGTGCTTGGCAGCGCCCCTAGGCCATCCCTTTAATCCCGGCCGACCTCCAGATCGGGCGCCAGTAGCTCTAGGCCCCACACGCCCCTAAGATAAACATCGAGGCATTGCTTCCCCAGCGTAATAGGCGGACTAGCGCCTGTTACGCCAGGGAATGCTTCCGTTAATTTGGAATCAACTGACCAAGAATTGAAATTCAGGGGGGTGACGGACCTCTAGCTAAGGTGAAATAGTATATGAGGAGAAACCTTGTGCATCGCGAGTTACTAGGAACATCTAGTATCAAGAAGAAGCGGTCAACTAGTGTCTTCTGTGGGATGAATACCGTGCAAGCAGACACGTAAGATTTGCACGAATAAGTTAAGAGGAGTACCATTTTTGGTTGCCGGTGTGGTCGTCTCCACATGTCGCGCCGATCTTCTTCTTTCTGCCGAGGAAACCGACGTTCTGGAGGAGGGTGCAGGCTTGGACGAACCCATGGACAAATTGTTGACTGTGTTGCTATGGCTGTATGTCGGCAGAGGGGAAGCAGATCCGAGGTGGCGAAGGACGGCGTAGAAGGAACAGCTCCGGTGCGGTGGAGGGTGGTGAAGTTGGAGCGGAAGTGGTGAGGCGCAGGACGGCGTGGTTGAACTGGCTCGGGTACGGACGGCTCGGCCTCGGCTTCAACTACTAGCCGTGGAGGGCATTGCGGTTGAGGTTGTGGTGGACGACGACATCAGGGTATCGGCTCCGGCGTGATGGAGGAGGGTGGCGGTTGATGGGTGGAATGGGGTGGCGGAAGGAGGACGCTGGGGTTTCGTGGCTGGTGGAGAGGTACTTTTCGCGCCCACGGAGTACGAATGGGGAATCGGACGGTGGGCAGGGGGGAGGGGGGAGAAGCATGTTTCAGGTCTGGGACGTGCTTGTTTTTTACTTTTTTGAACAAAAGATGGGACGCGCTTGATTGAAATTTGGGGAAAGTACAAACTTTGACCCCCTCTTAAATTTCGGACCTACTGCGGGTTGGGGGTAGGATGGTAATCCCAGGTGTCCCAAATAGTGGGCGGGAGCGATTTCGGGCGCTCGCATGTGTGCTTAGGCGGCCATTTTGTATGAATGTTTTTCGGAGGTGGTTGCGTGGCGTCTAGATGAAGCTACGAACCTACCCCGGTTTAGACCTTTGGACGTCGGGCCTGTAGGTTTCACGGGTCGTAGTTATTAGAAAAGTAATTTCCTTGTACTACCAAACATTGGTTTCACGCGGATTCGAGCGAGTAGAGGCTCTTTTGGCGCTTCGTTCGAAATTTTGAAACACAAGCTTTCACGTTTAGAGTTCTCTTGAACTTTGAGGATTGACCTAAATAGACAACGTTAAATTTGACCTTTTATGTTTGAAAACCTCATTAAATTATCCGCTTCTTTTTGAAATTTTGACACTTGAAAATCCTATAACTACGATTATTTTGGAATGGAGGAGCTAAATTAGAATCTATTTTGTACACGACTACATATGCTATTATGTAAAAAAATCAGAGCAAAGATTGGTGCCCCCATAATTTAGGTATGATTTACAAATGCCATGATATCAAATTCAAATAATTGAATGGACTTCATGTTGAATTCGATTTTTTAAGCCACCTGAAGTTGAATTCAAATGTATGCTAGTCCATAGGTATCAATTTATAATGTTCATTGTGTAACTTTCGTATGTATAATGTGCTTTACACACACAACATGAACTATACTCACGTTTATATTCGATTGCTAAAGCGATGCATTGTCTGGAGTTCAAAATAGTAACTATGTGGATCAATTGTGTCGAAGAGTAACATAGACGTGCTCAAATTCGATAGAATCTAGATGTCTGATGGATCCATGACCGTTCCTTATGCGCATTGCAAATATCATGATCCCATCCTCATATTTGGATACAATTTATATCTTTAGTCAATGTGTACAGCAGTCTTGTACGTGTAGTTTCACTCTCCATCGGTGGTCTCTCACACATGCTCACACACTCTCTCTCGAGGTGTATTTCTCACACACATGCTCTCGATATAACCCTCCCTCCCTCTCGCAAGCATAAACACGCACAATCCCCATCGACCCTTTCTATATACATAGACCTGCCTATGTGTCTCCTATACGCACATTATCTTTAGGCATGTCTCTCACTCATTGTCTCACACCTCTCTTCCTAATCGACGAGTATGATTCTAGCAGAGCATTCTGTAGGATGCCCCTTAAAGTTAGGTTGGATGAATAGTAATATCAAAGATAAAGGGGTTACCTTAGTCCGAGAACCTAGGGTTACAAAACCTAGCCGGCTTTGTCAGTGGACATAGAGTCTATCACAAATATGCTATCTTTATCTTATACGACTAGTTATCCATGGGTCTCCCTAAATGCGTCACGGGCCGACCAATGTGGCGCGGGATGGAACCAAACGAAGGGCCTCACCTCGACCCACCGGACCTCACGCGGTGACACACCCTCTGCCCCCACTTCTCGTTATCTTCTCAAACCCACACATACCAACACAGACACCACACACACAAAAATATGCTCCAGGTGCATCTATCCACTCCCCTCTTGCATATACACACTCAAGAGAATCTCTCGCCGTGACGTCATATTCATCTCTCTCTCTAGACCACTCTCATTGCTTGTGCTATCTCTCCCACGCCCCCTATTGGCTCCTCTATCTATTCCTCTCTCGAATACGTAATACACACACATACCACTCTAGGCCTTGCCAAATGCATCAACTAAAAATTCACACATATTACGTCATGTACCCCGTTGATCTAAAAAGCCCTTTCTTCACGTCTATTTGGAGTACAGCATTCCTTTTGAATAAAGTGTGCCCAATTTTTTTTAGAATTTCTACATATATACAACATTACAAAGTTGTATGGAGGAGTATGAACGCTTGCATTGCATGGTGCCCACAACGATATTTATTTCGCACTGGGAATTTTTATATTTTTATACTATATATAAAGTTAGTCATATTAAAGAGAAACAAAGAGCATCTCTCTCTCCATCGCAGACCCCCCTCTACGCCCCTTTCACGTACGCACACAAACTATCTCCAGGTCCTCTAAATGTAAGCCCCCAGCACATTCATGCATGTTTCATCTTTCTCTCGCGATATATACAATGACGATCATTGTATTTGAAGTGAAAGCACGATACGTACATTGGACTTCAGAATCCACTCATTAGGGTCACCATTTACGTTTTGTGGTTATTATACAGTCACGGGCTCACCATACAACTCTGTATTTGCTTAAGACACGACTAGTTGACCAGTTAAACGCTCCACGTGGCACCTCTAGTGTTGCATCACATTATCTCACTACCATCGGGCCCACCTGTCGGCTTGTATCTACTCTACATATACACTCTTATAAAATACTAGCAAGATGCCCATGCGTTGCACGGAACATCAAGATGCATTTGTATGAGTAGTTTAACTTGTGGGAGAAAATGATGAATAAGGGAAGGCCTTATTTGCAAGTGTGGAGAGGGGTGTGGGTATCTTTTTGCAAAATTTCCATAGTTTCCTTCCAATCCGTCAGATATAGATCGGACGGCCTATATTGCAGGATGGCAGGCACACGATCATCACCGACTATGCTTTTTATAAGAGTAGGGATACAATACACTCTTATAAAAAACAGAGTTGGTGATGATGGTGTGCTTGCCATCCTGCAATATAGGCCGTCCTATTTATATGTGACAGATAGGAAAGAAACTATGACAATTTTGCAAAAAGGTACCCACACACCTCTCCACATTTGCAAATAAGGCCTTCCCTCGTTCATCCTTTTCTCTCACAAGATAAACTAGTCATACAAATGCATCTTGATGTTACGTGCAACGCACGGGCATCTTTCAAGTAAGAATGAAAACAAACGACAACAAAATATTGGACGGTGGTTCGATGTCATGACCGCGGGCACATCGGTCAAGGTGGCCTTGTATTGGTATGTTGAGCCGTCTGTTTTAACACACAGGAGCTGGTGTGGTGATTATACACACACGCACACATGCACACGAACTGCATGCACGCAACACTCACACAAACAGATGCACCCACGCACGCAGGCAACACTCACACGTACACACGCAACCACGCACGCACGCAACACTCACACGCACACACGCACGCATGCATGCACACACCAGTACATCACACGACCAACACACACTCTCACGCTGAAGTGCTTAACCTACACGTGCATGCGCACACATCACGCCGTGAGAGATACATACACAACCAGGTGATTCCCGCGCACGGGGTGGAGTCCTGTCGCGCCTGTGTAAATTTCTGTTTATCTGACCTTTTCCCTATGCGAACTGATAGGTGGGATCCCCTAGGAACGTGTTCAATTTAACTAGTCAACATGGTGCCGCGCAGACTATTTGGCCGGTCAACAGATTGCAATCCGATGCCGAACAGCGAGCAAGTGATCGTATAATCACCGCAAAACGTATATAGTGACCATAATCAGCTTATTCTGAAGTTCAGTGAACATATTACGCTTTTCTCTCTGTAGGCCCTCCAAAACTACATCTCTACACGTTCTCGCATGTTACATCTAACAACTATGAAATACATCACCACTACTACACTCTAACACAATAAATCATATGTGTTTTTAGTTCTACTAGATATCATATTGTTACTTAATTATTCAGTTTGCATACGTTAAAATTGCCTTTGTAATGTATGGCCAGTATCATATACCCTGCGGGAAAAATCCCGCCCTTTCTTGTTTAATCGGGTTTGTAACGATGGATCGTGCGAAACAACAAAACTATAGTACTATATATAGTACAAGTGATAGTTCACTAGATCGTCATGTCGTGTACTCCTCCATCGTAAGAGTGGAGCGCTCGCTTTCATAAATTTTCTAGTCCCTTTCACCGACATGTGGGGCATCAAGCTACCGGGTCCACGTGCCATACCGAAATACAGTGCAGAGCAGTCAGGGTGAAGCACCCAGTCATGGCGCCGACGTAGTAATGAGCAATGAGGCGTCAAATCACAAAGCTGCACCTTTCCCGCAGTTAAGTTGGAGGTACGCAAGTAATAATGCTAAAAAGGAGAAGTCGGAGGGACGAAGCAGCCATAATTTCATTCGTTAGTGAATCCGCTTCTCCCTCATCTTCTTCAAGTTAACCACGTGTTGCTTCTGCCATTGTTCTGCCTCATGTGGGAAGCGGATCGACTTGGTGAAGTACTGACACGTGGGACCGCATGTTAGCAAACCGCCAGGACAACGTCCTTTAAAAATAAGAAACCTCCCCCGCCATCCACGCGGCAAAATCACCTTATTTTTAGTAATCTTGATTCTATAATTTTTTAGATCAATAAATTGAGATTTGTATAGATAGCACACATGAGAAAAACCAAGTGGTACGGCTAAGGGCATCCACAATGTGTAGCCAAATGTGAAAATAGCTTTTGGCATCGTGGGAACCATTATGGAGGGTGTTATCCAAGCCAAAAGGATGGAACCAAAGCTCCCTGATTGATTGATTGAAGGAATAGAAAAATGCAACGTCTCTCCTCTTTCTCCCGTGCTAGGATGCATGTACAATATAGAGGACGGAGTCTACTCCCCTTTCCCTTCTATCACAAATCACAAAGAAGTGAGGCATCAAATCACAAAGCACGGACGAAGGAACCATCAGTTCACTCTTCGCTGACTCCGCTTCTCCATCGTCTTCTTCGAGAAACCATCTCACCGCACTAAGATGGACGGACGACGCTATTGTGTATTAGTAGTACTAGTACATTTACGCGTGATTTGGTTCAACGGACTTCTTGGACGCAAATATGGCGGTTATCTCGGCTAGCAGGCGGCACTTGCGAACGAATTACCGTGGTCTCCCTCAATGGTGTTCTCCGTCGAACACACTTCGCCAAACCACAACGTTCAAGATATCGTCGACGTCACCGCAATGGGGAAGGAAGTCAAATATAGTTAAGACCTCCATTATTTTGTACACAAGGCCAGTATATCAAAATTACAATTTACAAAAGGCCACTAACACTAATCGAGGCAAAATTGATGGGGTTTGCCTCGTACTAGCAACCAAGGACATTAATATCCCCTGCATGCATGCGGAACTGAAAAGGTTGGTTTGCATGGGGCTACATTAATCAAACGATGAGTGAGATGGTTAGCTCTTTGGGCTTTGGAGAAAAATATATATGCATTAATTGACACGTGAAACGAGGATTTGAATCGATTAATCCCGCGAAGGCAAACCCCACCTTTCTTTTTTAACACTAGTACTCCTAGTACATAGTACTACCTCCGTCCTGGTTTATTGGTCCTCATCGTATTTCGTGCCAAATTTTGACCATAAATTTATCTAACAAAATGTTCATGCATATCACAAAAAAAATTCATTGGAAACTATGTTCAAATACAAATCTAACGATACAATTTTTGTTAACATGCATTAATATTTTGTTAGTTAAATATTTAGTCAAATTTGGGCACAAATTTCAAGGAGGACCAATAAACCAGGATGGAGGTAGTACTACGTACTTATCCTATTTGGGTCTAGGCCTTGCATTGCCATACTTCGCCACACATTTTTTGCCAAGCTTGCCTAAAGTTTTCAAAATGAAAAGGAGGTACACTTGCGCACGGCTGTCGCGGTCGCACCGCACCCTCACACGGTCCCTCCTGCACTCCGCGGTCGCACCGCACGCTCACATGCACAGTCTCTCCTGCACGCCGCAAACCCATCCAAGGGAACGCACCTTCACTGACACTTGCTGTCACATGTGAACAAACCAAACTCGGCCATCCTACCGCTGACACATAATTTTCGGCCATAGAGTACGTTTATCCAACCGCATGTTGGGGAGTATCCATACAGCCCGTGCGGTGGACTGTCGGGGAAGAAGAAGAGGTGAGGAAAAAGGGTTAGGAGACGTAGGATATTCATCCAACCGCCTGAAATGGTAGACTGTCCCAAGTTAGGCGACTTGCATAACAATATATGTTTTTACACAGCAAAAGATCCATAAAACAACAACATACAGAAAAACTATCAATGCTCTTGGAACGAGACGACCTCATCATATTTGGTTGCTGGCACAAACCAGCCGTTGTTGCCGACGTGTGTCTCCGCACCATGGTTGTCCTCGGCCTCCAGCTACTCATTCATGCGGAGTGTGCGGGCGCTCTGCACAGACGAGAGCACCGCCCGGTTCAAGTTGAGGACGTCTGGTTCCGCCTGTAGGAGGGCCTTGATGGCAGGGGCATCCGCGCGCTCCGCATCGAGTCGAGCCTCCGCCAGCCGATTCAAGTCTTGGACGTCTGGTTCCGCCTGCAGGAGGGCCTCGATTTGAGCGACATCCGCGCGCTCCGCATCGAGTTGAGCCTCTGCCGCCCGATTCAAGTCCAGGACGTCCGGTTCCTCCTGCAGGAGGGCCTCGATGGCAGCGGCATCCGCGCACTCCGCCTCAAGTTGAGCCTTCGCCACCCGGTTCACATGCACGACATCCGGTTCCACCTGCAGGAGAGCATCGATGGCAGCGGCATGCGCGCGCTCTGCGTCGAGTTGAGCCTCTGCCTCCCCGTCCTCCTTTAGTTTTGCTAGGTTGAACCGCTGGTCCGCCTGCACCATGGGGGACTCGGACACTGGCACGAAGTCGACGTCCATCGTATCATACCCTTCGGGGTCCTTCTGCGCCGTGACCTCCGCCGTGAACATTGGATCGGCTTCCTCCTCCTCGTAGCTTGGCTCCAGAGAATTCGGGGATTGGCCCGCCGCGAAGAGAGCTTGGGAACGGAGGTCTCTGGCGCCGACCGCCGCCGCGATTTCTGCGCGGCGCTCCGGTGTCATCATCTTGTAGTACGTGATCTTGCGGCGCACCATGGCTTTCCGGCTAACTAGGGGACACTTGATGCGGGCTAGGGGATTGAAAGGTGGGGGAAGGGGCTGGAGTGGGCCGATCAGCGAAGGTTCTAGTGTGAATAGTGGTTCCGGTGACGACCGGTCAATCGGTTTTGACTATACATCGCTCTTGTCGCGTTCGCCTTGTAGCCCGGCACGCTGGACCCTCCACATCGCTCACCGAATGGAACACGCTTCATCTTGTGTTTTCACTCGCTTGTGGGACCGCAGTTGAGAGCAAACCCCCTCCCCCGCCCGCGTCATTTTATGTGGAGTAAATAAAAACAGAGGGAGTATACTACGGATGAGTATCCCCTGACGTGGCTGAACCCATTGAGTAACTGACATGTGGGGCCTAGCAAGCATGGGGTCTGCCAGTAAGTGACGGAAAGGGAGGGTAAGGCAGGGATACGTATGTGGAAGGAGCTTCCAATGGTATAATTTTCACATTATACATCTCACGTACTATTAATCTTGTCAATAGTCAAATGCGGTTTTGCAAAATGCATTAGAGCATGGTTAATAATATAGCCAGTCGATGGCTATAAGGAACTGCCATGTCATCTATCGATCTCGTCAACATGAATCGAATGGGATGTCAAAACTAAGACGCGAAGCGACACGTAGTGGAGGCAAAGTGAAACTTCAAATGAACCGTTTGTTTGTATGCATGTCGGACAAATTACAAATAAACATTGGAAATACAAGCATGGTCTAGGGCCACATGCAAATGATACTCAGCGGAATGTTCAAATGAGGCATGCGGGAGGATGGACTCAACCGGAGGGCGGCATGATCGATGGAGAGGAATGAGAAATAAGCAAACACCACATGATTATACTTGAATGGCTCAAATAAACAATAAGTTGCCTCGCTTGGTGATAGGTCTCCAACGTATCTATAATTTTTGATTGTTCCGTTCTCTTATTTATGATGTTGTGGATGTTTAATGGGCTTTGTCATACACTTTTATATCATTTTTGGGACTAACCTACTAACCCAAAGGCCCAGTCCAGATTCTTGTTTTTTGCCTGTTTCAGGGTTTTGCAGAAAAGGAATATCAAACGGAGTCCAAACAGAATGAAACCTTCAGGAGAGTTATTTTTGGAGAAAATCACGCAAGGGAGACTTGAGAACCACGGAAGGGGAGCCACGAGGGTGGGGGGCACTCCCCTGCCTCGTGGGCCCCTCAAGCGTCCCCCGGTGTCCTCCTTCCTCCTATATAAGTCTACGTACCCCGAAACCATCAGCAATAGAGAGAAAACCCGAATTCCACCGCCATAACCTTCTGTTCCCGTGAGATCCCATCTTGGAGCCTATTCCAGAGCTCCGCCGGAGGGGGGGTCCATCACGCAGTGCTTCTACATCATCATCATTGCTCTCACCATGAGTTTTGAGTAGTTTACCACTGACCTTCGGGTCCATAGCTAGTATCTAGATGGCTTTTTCTCTCTTTCTGGATCTCAATACAAAGTTCTCATCGGTCTTTGACGAGATCTATTCGATGTAATCTCTCTTGCGGTGTGTTTGTCGAGATCTGAAGAATTGTGATTTATGATCAAGATTATCTATGAGAAATATTTGGTTCTTTTCTGAACTCTTTATGTGTGCTCATAATATCCATGCAAGTCTCTTCGAATTATTGGTTTGGTTTGGCTTACTAGATCTATAGTTCTTGTAATGGGAGAAGTGCTTGGCTTTCGGTTCAATCTTGCGGTGTCCTTTCCCAGTGACAGTAGGGGCAGCAAGGCACGCATTGTATTGTTGCCATCGAGGATAAAAAGATGGGGTTTATATCATATTGCTTGAGTTTATCCCTCTACATCATGCCATCTTGCTTAAGGCGTTACTCTGTTGTTATGAACTCACTACACTAGATGCATGCTGGATAGCGGTCGATGTATGGAGTAATAGTAGTTGATGCAGGCAGGAGTCGGTCTACTTGTTACGGACGTGATGCCTATATACAATGATCATGCCTAGATAGTCTCATAATTATTCGCTTTTGTATCAATTGCTCGACAGTAATTCGTTTACCCGCCGTAGAGTATCGATATCATGAGAGAAGTCACTAGAGAACACTATGGCCCCCGGGTCTATTCGCAACATATCAATCTAGATATACTTTACCTTTTTCGCTTTTACTTTCTGTTCTTATAAACAAAAATACCAAAAATATAAACTATCATCTCTATCAGATCTCACTTTCGTAAGTGACCATAAAGGGATTGACAACCCCTTATCGCGTTGGCTGCGAAGGTCTTATTTGTTTGTGCAGGTGCGAGGGACTCGCGCGTGGTCTTCTACTGGATTGATACCTTTGTTCTCAAAAACTGAGGGAAATACTTATGCTACTGTGCTGCATCTCCCTTTCCTCTTCGAGGGAATACAACGCAAGCTCGAGAAGTAGCACTTGTCCTACATAGTGAAAGGCCTAATGCACAACGCGGAGCACTGACGCTCGAATATGGCCGGGAAAATAGGGAAACCGACATGTGGGGCACACCTGTCGGGACGATGTAGCGCAAACTAGTCCAATGGAGGAGGTGGCCCACGACCTCCTCGCCACCGGCAACCGTTCATGTGGGTCATGGGGGCCAACAACGTGGCGCACCTCTAGCACCGCCTCTAGACACGGCGACCGCGGTGAGCGACACGCTCATCGTTGCTAGACACGGTCGGTTTCAGTGTGCTGAGGGTGGCATTAGTGCCGTGGCACGACCAACAGTATGTTTGGTTTGTGCCCAAGGTTGCCCCATCAAAGCATTGGATAGCCAAAATTTTGGTTGTGGTTTTGGTTTGCCATGACTTGGCTAACATCGGCAAGAAAAATGAACTAGAGTTGGCTAGATTTCATTGGCATGCCAAAAAAAGGCAACCATCCAAACAAAGACCAATCTTTGGGTCATGACCAAAATTTTGGTAAGGTGCACTTTGGCCACAATCCAGACACACGCCAACACCCAGCTCATCGAGGATGCACGGGGCGCCGGGACGCGTCCACGGGTTGGTGTAACGCGGCCAACTGCATATTCAGGACCTGAGACCATGCCGGGTCATCTTGCTTTTTCAATGACATGCATCGATCGCATTTGAGCAAAGGGCATCTCCAACGTCGCCACGACCGCAGCTGACTACCCTGGCACACCAAAAACCCTCGTCCCTCGCGCCGTCGCACGGTGCGTTCCCAGCCGGCGCCAGGTGCCCGCATTCATGTCGTCCGTCCGTATACCGTCGTTAAGAGGCTCGGTTCCCGAGGAACCAACTTCGGTGACTTAATGACGCACCAGGACGCTTGGCCTCACCGGAATGCGCTACTTAAAGCGGCAATGCCCAGCTAACCTCCACAGCATAGCACATCGTCCTCCTACGTGGCACCATATCCGCCATGACCGCAAGCGCGAACGCTCTCCGGGAGAGCTTGTCTTCGGGGATGGAGCTCGAGGTCGCCGCCCTTGCTCATGTCGCCGCACAAGCAGTGGCCACGCTGGCGGCCGACGACGGGAGCATCGTCAGCCACGCGTCCTACTTGCCACCGTCCAATGTCCGGCACCGCCGAGGTTGGGGACTCCTCCGAGGATGAGTAGGGCATGGGAGGCGGTAGGGCATGGTTTGCTAACTAGCCGTTCTGACTCCCGTGTTCTACTTTTCCTCGCCGAAGACCGCGCCTTCACTTCACGGGTCTTGAACCCCGCCCCCGTACATGGAGATCGCAGATGAAGGACGTCGATCGCCGTCGTAGAATAGGTTTAGGGTCGGGTTTCTTTTATTTTTCTGTCCTATAAAAGTTCGAAATGTTATGAAAATCTGTCGTGTTTGCATTAATCTCGGCTGGTGTATATGAGCTTTCACAATAATATAGTATATTGTAGGATTACCAGCAAGATGCCCGTGCGTTGCACGGAAGATCAAGATCTTGTAGGAGAAAAGGATGAACGAGGGAAGGCCTTATCTTCAAATGCACATTCACGCATTTCACATCTATGGGAACCTACGAAAGGGTTAACGTAAATTACCTCTCTCTCTCCTGACCTGCTTTTCATGGTCGTGGGCCCCTCCCTCCCGCCAATCTACAATCAACAGCTCACAGGTTTCACAGTATGTTAATTACGTAACTGGGACTACGTAGGTGTAGCATTACTCGTCCTAATAAACCCAACTAGGCCAACCTCCCAGCATATCACGCGAGAAAAGACCCAGCCGCACCATTTTAGTCGGGATTACCAGATTACTTGTAGTAGTATCGATGGATCGCTTGAAGCAACATGTTTTTTTTGAGGGGGCGAAGCACCTAGTTTAAAAGGACAAAAAGCGGTACACTCACAACACCCCTGTCGCAGTCGCATTGCACCCCACACACGTTCGGTCCAGCACACGGCTCACGCAAACGGAATGCACTTCGGCTTGCCTCTTCACTGACACGTGGGACTGCACTTGGAGAAACCGACCATGCGCCAAATTCCCCCCGCCCACCACGCGAAAATCATCCCCCACCCAAAAATTCCCCCCCAAATCCTAGATTCAAACGCCCTTTGGCCAACTAGCCAATTATATTCCCCGAACCCCCCTCCTCCCGTTCCCTCCACTCCATTCGCTCCGCCAAAGCTGCCCTCCCCGCCACGTCGATACATCAGCGCCGCGGTTCGTTGAGGGGACGCGGCGATCCTCTCGCCACCCACGGTATACTCTCGTAGACTGCCGTCCTCTAGCCGCGCCGCCACCGCTTGGGACGTTCTTGTGGAGGCGCACAACGGTCAGCGCCGCCACCGCCGGCGACGTTCGTGTGGACACGCACGGCGGTCAGCTTCTCCCATGGTACTCACATTCTAGACTGAGGCCACGTGCATGTCGGTGTACCGTTGAATGTTAGCTGATAGACGATGTTAATCTCACTGTTTGCCGAAGTAGTTTACAGTCAATATGCTCTACTTAAGAAGCTTCCTTGCCCTGTTCTGCACTCAATCTGCTTAGCTGAGATGGCATGCCAAGGCCGATGAGTTGCTAAAATATCCTTCCATATATTGATTGTGATGTAGATTGCCATGGTCTAGTAGCCAATCTGTTAGGTGAAATAGCTCTACACCGTTTTATACTCGATCTTTGTTGCTGCGATGGCCTTTGATAGTTCGATGGTTGTGTGCTCTGTTGGAAACAAATAATCCATCATGCTCGGCCTCATTGACTGCTAAAACAACCTACCATAATTTAGCACTCAAATTTGTTTGCTGAATTAGCTTTAAATATATTTTGTTACTTAGATCTGATCGTCCAAATATCTTGCCATAGATTTAGACATCAACCTAGGTATTTTCTTCTGGACTTCATAAAAAAGCATATATGTTTTTCCTGTAATATCTAGTAGAAGAAACTAATTTGTGCGTCTAATAGATGGACAGGACTTGGATAACTTCTGCTCGAAGATTCTCCGCTGCATATGCCGAGGGGGTTGAAAACTTCACGAACTTTATCAGAGCTGAGTACGGTGGTCCAAAATTAGATGTGCTCTGCCCGTGTAGCAGTTGTATGAATTCAGTTACAAGACCTCAGTCAACTGTGCAAAATCATCTACACTTGTATGGGATGTCGGTCACATATACTAGGTGGGTTCATCATGGTGAAGCTGTGAACGACAATGTTATTGACTAGGTGGAAGCAGCAGATCACCATCTTGATCTGCCTGATGCTCATGTAGAAGAGGAGGAGGAGGTGGTGGTGGCGGAGCCAGTGAGTTTGACCAACATTGAAACAATGCTACGAAATGCTCGTGCATTCCGTGAACTTTCACCTGCAGAAGAAAAATGGTGGGCCCGCATGTTGGAACAATGCAACGTGGCTGTCACCCCAGGAAATAAGCTGTCAGTATTCTCAGCTATGGTCACCTTTCTTCAGGTGAAGACATTTGAGAGGATAACCAACAAATCATTCGATGCGATGTTGGCTGCTTTCCGCAAAGCTTTCCCAGATGCGTCTAAGCTGCCACACACCTACAGTAAAATGAAGAATTTCCATCGTGTAGTTGGAATTGGATATGATATCATCCATGTTTATAATAATAATTGTGTCATGTTCCGAAAGGATTATGCCAACTTAAGTGAATGCCCGAAATGCAAATCATGAAGATGGAAAGATGGCGATGCTGTGAAGAGGATTCCTTAGAATGTTCTGAGACATTTTCCAATTACACCAAGATTGCAGAGGTTGTTTCATGATGCTGAAACAAGAGAGGATGTACTATGGCATTCTAGGAACCAGGAGTACAGAGATCAGAATGTAATGAGCCATCCATCACATGGTAGTGAGTGGAAAAGCTTCAATCAGAAGCACGAAAAGTTTGTTTCTCACTCGAGAAACAATAGACTTGGCTTAGCTTCAGATGGATTTAACCCATTTGGCCACCAGAGCGCCACATATAACATGTGTCCAGTGCTTGTTATCCCTTACAACATGCCTCCAAATGTTTGCACCAAAGAATCAAACTACATGATGGCCTTGCTAATCCCAGGTCCAAAAAGTCCTGGAAAGGATTTTGATTTGTTCATGGACCTCTTGTGGAGGAACTTCAACAGCTTTGGAGGGGTGTTCTCACTCGAGACCTATATAGCAGCCCACCAGCTGATTTCTTTCTGCGTGATGTTATAATTTGGTGCATCCATGATTATCCGGCATTGGGCACTATGCCAGGGCGAACGACACATGGTTAAAATGCATGCGTTCGCTGTGACCGGAATCCGCTGTCATACGCAATACTTAGCAAGATCTGTTACATTGGATACCACCATTTCCTTGCCAAGAACAGGCCATATCCTAGAAAATACCGAAGACATGTGTTCAATGCAAAGCATGAAAACCGTGACGCACCAAAGAGGCTAACCGCCGATGAGTTGCAATTGGAATTAGAGAAGGTCAGGCATATTACACCAGGAAACCATCCTGATAATGGTAGCGGGAAAATGAAGTGTGGCAGGGCAAAAGAGAGATTATTGTTTACCCGCATGTCCACTTTGTGGGACATGGAGTATTGGAAAGATTTGGATCTGCGGCATAATCTTGATGTGATCCACATCGAGAAAAATATATGTGACAGCATTATCATCACACTTCTTAATATTGAAGGCAAGACGAAAGATACCTTAAAATCTAGGATTGATTTGACACACCTGGGTATCAGAGAAGATTTGCAGGTGCAAGATGAAGGTAAACCACGGGATATGGCACCAGCTGTGTACGTCTTGGACAAGGTAAAAGGAAATGAATTTTGCAAGGTCCTGTCACGTGTGAGATTCCCACATGGATTTGCTTCCAACCCTGAAAGGATAGTCAGTGCAGATGGAAACAACGTACAAGGGATGAAAACTCATGACTGCCACGTCCTACTTCAAAGGGTTTTACCTGTTATCCTTAGAGGATTGGGCCACCCTGACTTATACAGAGTAGTTGTAGAGTTGGGACAATTCTTCAGGGAACTCTGCAGTAGAAATATCAGGATAGATGCTTTGGAGCATCTTAGAGACAAGATACGAACTATCCTATGCGACCTTGAGAAGATATATCCTCCAGCCTTCTTTGAAGTGATGGTCCATTTGGCTGTTCATCTACCTGACGAGGTACTACTTAGAGGTCCGGTACAGTATGGCTGGATGTACCCTATTGAAAGGCGGCTAGGCACTTTCAAGGGCTATGTTAGGAACAGAGCTAGACCCGAGGGTTCCATTGCAGAGGCCTACATTGCTACAGAAGCATTGACATTCTGCTCAAAATACATTGAAACAGCTAATCAGCTTAGCAAACAGGTGGATGAAGACAATCCCGGGCTCAATGTTGTCGATTATTCTATTTGAGTTGCAGGGAAGAGTCGACAAGAGGACAAACATAAACATTTGGACAAAATGGTTTGGTATGTGTTGAATAATTGTCCTGAGATACTACCTTATATCAAGTAAGTGCTAAGTACTGCAGCTTATACATCGTAATCTACTAAACTTGCGGCACATTCTTATATATTTAGATGTTTGACGCGATCACTATGTTGTGCAGCATCTACAAAAAGGAGTTACTGTCGCAAAATCCTTGAAAATTTGACAAACTGGTTATGGCAGGATTTGCGAAATGGTTCAAGAGCCATATAAGCTTTTGAATTGCACTGTCAGTTTTTTAATATATTGAGTACATAAGATGATCAACTTGTCTATTTTCTAACCATATGTTAAGAAGATGTGGGAGGATGGGAAGGAAGTTGATGATGCCCTTTACTCACTAGCAATGGGTCCTGATACTTGGGTAAGACATTATGAATCTTGCGTTGTTGGAGATGTGCGCTACAACACCCTTGCACGAGACGAAGGCAGGAAGACACAAAACAGTTCCACCATGAGCATGGATACGTATGAAAAAGAGACAACTGAAATGTATGCTAACATAACAGACATTGTTCAGTTGCAGTATATCTCCAGTTTCGAGGATCATCGGTGTGTGGTTCTGTTGTGCTGTCGTTGGTATAACTTGTTTTCCAGGATCACAAAACCCAGAGCTGATGATTATTTCTAATCCATCAATGTCAAGGCTGCGTACCAGACCAATGAGCCTTTTATTTTGGCAAATCAAGCAACACAGATATTTTTCTTGGAAGACACATTTGCACGTAGCGATGACTGGAGAGTACTGCAAAAGTTTGAGTAGAGGAATTCATTTAATGAAGTTGCACAACAAGATGATGCTTACACTGCTCTTGATGTACAAGATAACACAGATGTTCCTAATATCTTTGAGAACCATCACGTCAATGACGCCGGCGAAAAGGTTGCCTGTTGTGCCGTGGACATACAAGAGTAGATCAAGAAGAAGCCAACATTCGAGGACGAAGAAGAAGGATGACACCGCGGGGAATTACGATTCAGACTGATACACATGGCGAAGATGTTGACGCTGCTGCTGCGGATGATGGTTACATTGCTTTTGTCCTATTTGCCTGTCATAAGTCATTTTTTATCTACTATGTGAAATTGTGTTTTCTATGACAACTGAAACCTGATGAACATGTTGTTTAGTATCTTCCTGTGAGAACATCACTTGTTATGTATGCTGATTTGTGTTTGGTAATTCTATGATGACTAAAACATGATGACATTGTTGTTTAGTTGTACTCATATTTGGCTGTGAAGCTTGAATTTGATGACATAGTTTGATGTTGGACTGCAATTTTCTCGACGTCTTCGAATGTGAACAAAGCTGACCCGATAGGGCCTCTGCTAATTTATTTATTTATTACCAAAAGGGCCTCTGCTATTTATTTATTTATGAGCAAAAGGGGATACCCCCTTATTTCCGTTAATAGAAATCATTAGATGTTCACAACACTACGCCCAGCCTGCTACACAGGTTTCATTCATTACTAGTTTCAGCAAAGTGCTCATGTCATAGCCACTGAATACATCACGAGTGCTACATACACTTCAAATAAAGAGACAATCATCCTACAGAGCACATCGATTTTTCCCATTATCTTCACAAGCTCTTTCATCTCCTCGTTGCTGTCAAGGCCATTCAACAGCTGTTGCTTGGCCATGATCAGAGGAACTGCATCTTCAACCTACTGCTTTGCATCTTCCTCTTTTGCTGTTCCTTCAGTTACTTGTCCAACACCCCAACCTATTGGTATTAGGCTTCTTCGGCTAACCAAATAATCAGCGTAGTTGCACTCCCCCACATCAGCAACTTCCCAGAAATACAAATCACACGAATCTTCCCTTTTCTGCATGAATCAAGTTGGAAGATCATCAACCAAACTATTAAAAAATCAGCAACTGAAAGCAGCAGAACAACACTTAAACATATTATTACCCCATGATTCGGGCATTTGTAGAAGACTCGACCAGGGTTGAGGCTTCTGGTTGAGACGCGACGTATGACTTTAGGTGATTTGCAGCAGTGGCACCACACCAACAGCAGCGGTTTGCGATGAGCAACTGTCTGCGGTGCACGTGCCGGCGGGGGTGTGATGAGACCCATAGGTGATGGTCCGGGTGGCGACTTGGTGCATATTTGGTTGTTGCCTGCTAAAGAGCAGGTGGACGAGCAGCGAGCGGACATGGTTGCTGCGGCCAGAGTTTCTGATGCTAGGCAGAGTAAGTAGAGAAGAGGATAAGCGAACATTGGATATGTCAGTTTCATTACTTGCAGAGTCGCATAGCACCATATATAGTCATAGTCTAGGTTTGGATTCGAACCAGCTACAGGTGCACGTATCTATTTTTTTTTCTAAAACTCAGCAACGTCTCTTTACTTGTACACTAGCTTGTTCTGTACGCCTTCTCAAGTCTCTGATTCCTCCAACTGGCATCTAGGACCCATTGGAAGGGCCCCCCGTTGACACGTCGGACCACCAGCTATCTTCGCACGCAAGGAAGTGCCTCCTTATTACGCACAAAAAAATGAATACTCCCCCTGGCAGTTGGAACCCAGCATCGTGGGAGGCTGACTTGTGGGCCTACCAAGTTGACGGAGACAGAGGGCTTTTTCAACTTATTCAATATGAAAGATTCTAGCTCCAATTACCGTACGATGTTCATCCAACGCTAGTAGTGCTTCTTCAACCTCTGGTCTTCTTGCTCCAGCTGCCCAAACAAACGCCGGTCGTGTCGCGTGCTCTTGTATCCCGTGGCCGGCTGTGATGCCGCTGAGGCCTCACCGCCCCTACTACTCCCGCTGCTGGCCAGGGCATCCCTCTCCTCACCCACACCCCCTATTATTCTACGGCGATGGCAGCCTCACAACGCAGCCGAATCAGTGAACCCTTGTACTCCTCTCCGCATGGGCATCCACTACCGTGTCTTCCCCTTCCTAGGCCTCGTCGTCGTCCACCACCTTGGTGCTCTCGGCGCGACGTGGTCAATCTAGTCAACGTCCGACTTCCATCAGAAGAGTACTATACGTGGAGAGGCTGACGGCTGGGTCCACGGCCAGAGCCCAGTTTTTTTCTGATTTGCCAAATAAGTCGCTTTGTCGGGCCTATTGACTGCAAATCTTTCAAGATGAGGAGAGCTTCATTCGGCTGGCCGAGAAAATGGCCTATCAGTAATGAGAAATGGGTTGTACATTTTTAAAACACATCAAACCGGCAATTAGTTTTAGATATATATTTTTCATTTCAAGATTTTAAATTGCATTGATTTTTATGCGTGGACAATTTGTTGGATTTTATATTGATATGCATTTATTTTTAAAATCAGTTTGAATGTGACTCTAAATTTTGGGATTAAAAACAGTTCGGACGACGACGAAATATGCAAAATTTTGTATAATTTCGTAACCGTGGCCACAATATGGGCTGTAATGCTATCAAAAAGAATATGGGCTTAAAAAACCTTAAGAATTATCAAATGGGTTGTAAATTATTAGAAATAATGGCAGATGGGCTATATGATGTTTTCCATAGATTTGAGGCCTTCCTAAAAAATGGTTGACACACAAGCAGTGAATGTTGGATGTCCATCCAACGGCCGTCGTGCTTCCTCAATCTCTGCTCTTCCTGCTCCAGCCACTCAAACAAGCGCCGGTGGGACTGCCTGCTCCATCGTCCCCGCGGCCGGTTGTGCTGCCGCGCAGGCCTCACCGCCCAACCGTACTCCCATCGCTGGCCTAGCCATCCCTCTACTCACCCACACATGCTGTTATTCGCCGGCGATGGCAGACGAACCAGTAAAACCTCGTACAGTCGTACTCCCCTCCGCGTGGGAAACAACTGCCGAGTCTTCCCTGCCTCCGTGTCGTTCCCTTCCTAGGCCTCGCCGTCATCCACCGCCCTGGTGCTCTCGGAGCAGCGTGGTCAATCTCGTCAACGACCGACTTCCGTCGGAAGAGTACTGTACATGGAGAGGCTGACAGCTGGCTCCACAACAGCCGCAAGGAAGTGCCTCCTTATTATGTGAAAAATAATTATACCTCCACCTGACAGCGGGGACCCACCGGACGGGCCACGGTATTTGGAGAAAAAACTTTTCCCCCCTGACTGCTGGGACCCACCGGACGGGCCACCGTATTTTGCAAAAAAACGTTCCCCCCCGATGTCAGCTCGGACCCACCAGAAGTGCCTCGTTATTACGCACAAGTAAATGAATACCCCCCCTGCTAATTGGGACCCAGTATAGTGGGAGGCTGACTTGTGGGCCTACTAAGTTGACGGGGACGGAGGTCTTGGTCAACTTAGTCAATATGTACGATTCTAGCTCCATTGACCATACGATGTCCATCCAACGGCCGTAGTGCTTCTTCAACCTCTGGTCTTCTTGCTCCAGCCGCCCAAACCAGGGCCAGTCGTGCCTCGTGCTCCTGCCTCCCGTGGCCGGCTACGATGCCACAGAGGCCTCGCCGCCCCCAACTACTCCCACCACTGGCCAGGCCCTGCGGCGACGGCAGCCTCACACCGCAGCCAAACCAGTGAACCCTCGTACTCCTCTCCGCGCGGGCTTCCACTGCCGCGTCTTCCCCTGCTCCGCGTCGTCCCCTTCCTAGGCCTCGCCATCGTCCCCCGCCCTGGTGCTCTCGACGCGGCATGGTCAACGTGGTCAAGGAACGACTTCCTTCGGAAGAGTACTGTACGTGGAGAGGCTGACAGCTGGGTCCATGGCAACCGCAAGGAAGTGCCTCCTTATAATGTGGAAAATAATTATTCCTCCACCTGACAGCAGGGACCCACCGGACGGGCCACCATATTTGGCGAAAAAATGTTTCCCCCCTGACTGCTGGGACCCACCGGACGGGCCACCGTATTGCATGAAAAAAGATGTTCCCCTCGCTGTCAGCTCGGACCCACCGGAAGTGCCTCGTTATTGCGCACAAGAAAATGAATACTCCCCCTACTGGTTGGGACCCACCTTGGTGGGAGGCTGACTAGTGGGCCTACTAAGTTGACGGGGACGGTGAGCTTTGTCAACTTAGTCAATATGAACGATTCTAGCTCCAGTGACTGTACAATGTCCATCCAACAACCATAGTGCTTCTTCAACCTCTGGTCTTGTTGCTCCAGCCGCCGAAAGCAGCGCCGGTCGTGCCGCATGCTCCTGCCTCCCGTGGCCTCCTGTGCTGCCGTGGAGGCCTCACCGCCCCCTTCTATTCCCACCGCTGTCCAGGCCATCCCTCTACTCACCCACACCCCCTGTTATTCTGCGGCGACGGCAGCCTCACACCGCAGCGAACAAGTGAACCCTCGTACTCCTATACGCGTGGGCATCCGATGACCCACAAGTGTAGGTGATCTATCGTAGTCCTTTCGATAAGTAAGAGTGTCGAACCCAACGAGGAGCAGAAGGAAATGATAGGCTGTTTTCAGTAAGGTATTTTCTGCAAGCACTGAAATTATAGGTAACAGATAGTTTTATGATAAAGATAATTGGTAGCAAGTGACAAACGGTAAAAGTAAATAAGATGCAACAAGGTGGCCCAATCCTTTGTGTAGCAAAGGACAAGCCTGGACAAAATCTTATGCAAGGTAAAGCGCTCCCGAGGACATATGGGAATTATCGTCGAGCTAGTTTTCATCACGATCGTTTGATTCGTGTTCGGTAGTTTGATAATTTGGTATGTGGGTGGACCGGTGCTTGGGTGCTGCCCTTACTTCGACAAGCCTCCCACTTATGATTAACCTCTAATGCAAGAATCCGCAACTACAAAAGAAGTATTAAGGTAAACCTAACCATAGCCTGAAACATATGGATCCAAATCAGCCCCTTACGAAGCAACGCATAAACTAGGGTTTAAGCTTCTGTCACTCTAGCAACCCATCATCTACTTATTACTTCCCAATGCCTTCCTCTAGGCCCAAATAATGTTGAAGTTCATGTAGTCGACGTTCACATGACACCACTAGAGGAGAGACAACATACATCTCATCAAAATATCGAACGAAGACTAAATTCACATGACTACTAATAGCAAGACTTTTCCGATGTCCCTGGAACAAAAGAAACTACTCACAAGACATAATATTGTTCATGATCAGAGGGGTATTAATATGCATAATGGATCTGAACATATGATCTTCCACCAAATAAACCAACTAGCTTCAACTACAAGGAGTAATCAACACTACTAGCAACCCACAGGTACCAATCTGAGGTTTTGATACAAAGATTGGATATAAGAGATGAACTAGGGTTTGAGAGGAGATGGTGCTGGTGAAGATGTTGATGAACATAGCTCTCCCCAAGATGGGAGAGTTGTTGGTGATGACGGTGGTGACGATTTCCCCCTCCCGGAGGGAAGTATCCCCGGCAGAACAGCTTTGCCGGAGCCCTAGATTGGTTTCCGCCTTGGTTCCGCCTCGAGACGGCATCGTCTGGTCCCGAAAGCCCCCCTCTGATTTTTTCCAGGTCAAAACGCTTCATATAGGAGAAGATGGTCACCTGGGGCCCACCGGCTGGCCCTCGAGGTAGGGGCGCGCCCTAGGAAGGGGGACGCGCCCCCCACCCTCGAGGCCAGCCAGTGGCCCCCGTCGTGGGTTTCTTCCGCCAGGTATTTTTTATATTTTCCGAAAAAATGTTTTGTGGAGTTTTGGGGCTTTTGGAGTTGTGCAGAATAGGTTTCCAGAGTTTGCTCCTTTTCCAGCTCAGAATTCCAGCTGCCGGCATTCCCCCTTCTTCATGTAAACCTTTCAAAATAAGAGGGAAAAGGCATAAGTATTGTGACAAAACATGTATGAACAGCCCATAATGCAATAAATATCAACTTATAAGCATGATGCAAAATGGACGTATCAACTCCCCGAAGCTTAGACCTCGCTTGTCCTCAAGCGAAAGCCGATATCGAAAAATATGCCCACATGTTTAGAGGTAGAGGTGTCGATAAAAACAGAATACGGACATGAGGGCATCATGATCATTCTCATAACAGAAACTTATATAAATATAAGCATATGATCATTATTAAAAAGCAACAATTCATCCACAATACCAAGTATGCATCATAAACTTCATTGGAAACTAACAAACTTTGATCTCGGTCATTGAAGCAATTGCAATATATCATAACATCGGAAAGAGTTAATATAAGAGCTTTTCAGCAAGGTTACATACACAACTATCATATAATCTTTTATAATTGCTCACACTCACGAAATACTTATGTTTATGGAGTTTTAATAGGACACAAAGAAAGATAGGGGCTTATGGTGTTGCCTCCCAACCTTTTACGTCAAGGGTAATGTCACCAATAATAGATCATGAAAACTTACATCCAAGTGGGTATATATATCAGGATCTTTCCTACACAATGTGCTTGCCAAAGCATAATATGAAAAAGGAAAGGTGGATCTCACCTTGACACTTATAAGACAAGAATAAAAGATAGGCCCTTCGCAAAGGGAAGCAGAGGTTGTCATGTGTTTTTATGGTTGGATGCACAAAGTCTTAGCATAGAAGAACTTCACTTTATTTTGCCACTTGTGATAAGGACCTTTATTATGCAGTCCGTCGCTTTTATTACTTCCATATCACACGCTCGTATAAAGCTAATTTCTCCCACACTAATAAATCATACATATTTAGCGGGTTTACAACATGACAACTTACTTGGAAGGATCTTTCTCAATCCATAGGTAGGTATGGTGGACTCGCATGGCAAAACTGGGTTTAAAGATGTATGGAAGCACAAGTAGTATTTCTACTTAGTGCAAGGAGGTTTGGCTAGCATGAGAGGGAAAGGCAAGCTCAACATGTTGGAAGATCCATGACAATATACTTTATTTCGGATATAAACAGACATAACCCATTATGTTTTCTTCCTTGTCGAACATCAAATCTTTTGCATGTCATACTTTAATGAGTGCTCACAATCATAAAAGATGTCCAAGATAGTATATTTGTATGTGAAGCCTCTCTTCTTTTATTACTTCCTATTAATTGCAACTATGACCAAAACTATGTTTGTCACCTCCCAATAACTTCTATTTATCATACTCTTATATGTGAAGTCATTACTTCCCATAAGATCGATATGATCTCTATGATTCTCTTTTTTCTTCTTTCTTTTATCATGACCCAAGTGAGAAAACCAAGCCCTTGACTCAACGTTAATCTTTATTATATAGCTCACGTACTCGATTACAAAGGATAAAGCTCACAAAGCAAAAGCTCACGACTAGATCATGATAACTTCATTCTAATAGATCAAGATACTACCAAAAGGATCAAACTAAGTAAAACGGTAAAGATAGGAGTGATGGTGATACGATACCGGGGTCACTCCCCCAAGCTTGGCAGTTGCCAAGGGGAGTGCCCATACCCATATGATTATGTCTCCTTCTTCGGGGTCGGTGATGTAATATTCTTGGTGATGGTACCCCTCAGGATACGATTCTCCTCCTCGAGCTTGGTAACTTGTTGTTTAAGGTCCATAATTTCCTTGCGGAGCTTGCCCGTAATGGCTAAAGCCCCTTTCACCCAAGAATGCTGCATAGCTGCGGGAGAACAAGTAACACTCTTTTCATATTTTCATAAGAAAGAAACCTGACATTGGTAGGGAGGACTGAGTTTGGAATAGCTGAGCTCTATAATTCCCCTATTGTGAATCCAGCTTGAAATCGAGAGGTAACTTCTTGATCTTCCTCCATGGCATCTATCCTCTTCAAATCAGCCTCCATCTCTTCCTCCGTTGATGGACCAAAGTGGTTGGCATCGCTGTTTGCTCTTGGGTCAAGTGTTGGATAAGACACCCGACTCTCTCCTTAAGACTCATGAAAAGACATCTTGATCTTATCTGCGACAGAAACAGCTCTAAACGAAAACAGAGGATTTCTACGTGATACAAAGGTCAAAACCTTCGGGAGTATATATAACGAATTTTTACCGAACAAAATGAGTAATCCACAAGAACACGGAGTCCAGGGGACACACGGGGTGCCCTCGAGGCAGGGGGCGCGCCCCCTACCCTCGAGGCCACCTCGTGTCTCCTCTGGATTGCGGTTTATTTTTCTATTTTTCTAAATATTCCAAAACGGAGAAAAATTGCCTTTAGTACTATTTTGGAGTCAATTTACTTACCATATCACGTACCTCTTCCTTCCCGGAGGCTGAATCATTCTGGAAAGTTTCCCTTATGTATTCCTCCGGGGTTATGGTTTCAATAATATTAGTTTCAACATTTATAGGATTACCTGAGATATAATGTTTGATCCTTTGACCATTCACCACCTTCGGATTATTGCCTTCGAAGTTGTTGATCTTTATAGCACCTGAACGATAGACCTCCTCGATAACGTAAGGTCCTTCCCACTTGGAGAGAAGTTTTCCTGCAAAAAATCTTAAACGAGAGTTGAATAGCAAAACATAATCACCTACGTTGTACTCACGCTTTTGTATCTTTGTCATGCCATCTTTTAACCTTTTCTTTAAATAACTTGGCATTCTCGTAGGCCTGGGTTCTCCATTCATCAAGACAGCTAATATCAAATAGCCTCTTTTCACCGGCAAGTTTGAAATCATAATTGAGCTCTTTAATAGCCCAATATGCCTTATGTTCTAGCTCAAGAGGTAAGTGACAATCTTTTCCATATACCATCTTATATGGAGACATACCCATAGGATTTTTGTATGCAGTTCTATAGGCCCATAATCCATCATCTAGTTTCTTGGACCAATTCTTTCTAGACCTATTAACTGTCTTTTGCAAGATTAATTTCAACTCCCTATTACTTAGTTCTACCTGACCACTAGTCTGTGGGTGATACGGTGATGCAATTCTATGGTTGACATCATACTTAGCAAGCATCTTACGGAAATCACCATGAATAAAGTGTGAACCACCATCAGTCATTAGATATCTAGGGACTCCAAACCTTGGAAATATAACTTCTTTAAGCATCTTAATAGAGGTGTTATGATTAGCACTACTAGTTGGAATATCTTGTACCCACTTAGTAACGTAATCAACAACAACTAGGATATGTGTGTACCCATTAGAGGCAGGAAAGGGTCCCATATAATCAAAGCCCCAAACGTCAAATGGTTCAACAACAAGTGAATAATTCATAGGCATTTCTTGACGTCTACTAATATTACCGATTCTTTGACATTCATCACATGATAAGACAAACTTACGGGCATCCTTGATCTGCCTAGGTGCTTTAATCTGCTCGATGGCCTTGATCTTGTCTAGATTTGCCTCAATTCCACGCTGTGACACGAAGAAACCGAGAAGCTTGCCGGACGGGACACCAAAGACACACTTCTCAGGATTCAGCTTAAGGATGATCTTGGGTAGATTCGCAAACGTCTCTTCTAAATCTTGTACGAGCGTTGCTTTGTCCTTGGTTTTGACCACTATATCATCCATATAGGCTTCCATATTTCTATGTAGCTGAGGCTCAAAACTAATCTGGACAGCTCTTGCAAATGTCGAGCCAGCACTCTTCAAGCCGAATGGCATCCGTATGAAACAATACGAACCACATGGGGTGATGAATGTTGTCTTCTCTTCATCTTCTCTCTTCATGAAGATCTGATGGTAGCCTGAGTAAGCGTCGAGCAATGATAACAAGTCACATCCGGCCGTTGAGTCCACAATCTGGTCGATGCGCTGCAATGGAAAAGGGTCTTTTGGACAAGCCTTATTAATGTCTGTGTAATCAATACACATTCTCCACTTCCCATTTGCCTTACGCACCTCCACCGGATTGCCAGCCACATTGGATGGAGCACTCATCTCACTAAGCCTGTCGCCTCTAACTTCCTGGTTTCCTTTCTGATAAATTCTTGCCGCTCCAGAGCCTGCTTCCTAACCTTCTGCTTGACGGGTCGTGCATGAGGGCAGACAGCAAGATGGTGCTCAATCACCTCCCTGGGAATGCCGGGGATGTCAGACGCTTTCCATGCAAACACGTCAACATTCTCCTGCAGGAAGGTGACAAGCGCGTCTTCCTATTTGTTGGTGAGGGTGGAGCTTATGGTGAAAGCCCCTCCCGTGCCATCCTCCTTGACGGACACCTACTTGGTTTCTGGTGGAGCAGATTTGGATTTCTTGCTCTTGCCCGTGGAGCTCTCTGTCGTGTTCTCGATGGGAGCACTGCACTTCTAAGAGGAGCGCTTGAAGGAGTAGGAGCGAGAGGTCTTATCGGTCTTCTTTCCTCCCGGGGCTTCAGTGGCAGGAGCATGTGCCTTGGCAGCAGTTGCTCCAACTACCTCTCAGTAAAGGTGATCAGCGCAGAACAGTGCATCCTTCTTGTCGGAGGGGACGGTGATGATGGACATCGGCCCAGGCATCTTCAGTGTGTTGTAGGCGTAATGTGACACCGCCATGAATTTGGCCAATGCTGGGTGGCCGAGGATCCCGTTGTAAGGCAAGGGGATCTCGGCAACATAAAAAAATCCTCTCCGTCCTGTAGCTCAGCTCGCCCCAGAATGTCACGGGCAGTGTGACTTTACCCTTGGGCCGACTCCTTCCTGGGTCGACCCCTTGAAACGTGACCGTCTCCTGGAGGTCTCCATCAGGGATTTGCAACCTTTTGATCACGATGGGCGAGATCAAGTTTAGGCCGGCCCCGCCATCAACCAGCATCTTCGTCACCTTGAGGTTGCGTATTGTTGATGAGACCAACACTCGCAAACACCCGACCACAGTTGTGCGATCAGGATGGTCCTCGGCGTCAAAGATGACAGGAGTGTTGGACCACCTCAGCGGCTTCTACGCATCGAACGATGGCTCCGCTGCAGTGATCTCACGCGCCCACTGTTAGAGTTGGCAGTGAGAGGTGTGCAGGGAGGCACCGCCACCGATGCACATGACTCTTGCTCTTGCTCGCCGGACTCGTCGTCCTCATCACGATCATTATCTTCTCGCTTCTTGTCATGGCCACGGCTCGGCCGTTCTTGTTGGTTATCTTTGCCGCCACGTTTCTTGCTGGATCCCTCAGCACCATCTTGGCCTTTCTCCTTGTCCCGCCTTTCATATTCGGCCTTTTGCTTCTCTGCGAGCTGCTCAACTTGTCAGCAGTTCTGGAGGTCATGGCCTTTGGTGTGGTGGATCTTGCAGTACTGCTTATCGGAGCTTACTGGCTTGTCGGCGGCCGCCAAGGCCCGGCATGCGACACACCCGGCAATTTCTTTGCCGGGGTCGTCTGCCTTGGTTTTCTTGGCGGCGCCGGCGTTGTCGGATCCCTCGACGCCAAGCACAGCCTTGCCCTTACGTTTCCTGTTGCGGCATCAACCATTTTTCGTCTGGGCTGCGGCGTCTTTGTCCGAGGAACCGGTTTCCACACCGGTGTCTTCCCTGGGGTACTTCCTTCCCTCTTCAGCCCGAGCGCATCTGTCGGCTAGAACATAGAGTTCGGCCACATCCTTGACTTTATTCCATGCCATCTCCTCACACATCTTGCAATTGCGCACATTCTGATGGAACACGCTGATGATGGTGGCGGGATGAACGTCTGGGATGTTGTACTACACTCGGCTGAACCTCTGTATGTACTTGCGCAGGGTTTCACCTTCCTTCTGGGGGATGACATGCAAATTGCTTGCTTGGCCATGAGCCTAGTGGCCTCCCGTAAATGCGCCAACAAACTCATGGCACAAATCCGACCAGGAAGAAATAGAATCCGCTGGCAAGTGCATCAACCATGACATGACATTGGGATTAAGTGCCAATGGGAAATAATTGGCAACCACCTTGTTGTCGCGCGCCCTAGCAGCCTGCATCGTGATGGTGTAGATGCTAAGGAACTCTGACGGGTGAGTCTTGCCATTGTACTTCTCACCGACGTCAGGCTTGAAGGTGCGGTGGGTGGGCCATTGGAAACGCCGTAGATCGTGTGTAAAGGCTGGACAACCTACCTCGTAAGGTAAGCCTCTAGAGCCTCCCGGTGTTCGGTCGTCCGTAGTGGGCCCTGTCCGCCTATCCGACTGGTGGCGTGCCTCGCGCCGGCGCTCGATGGTGGTTCAAGCGTCCTCGTGGGCACGCTCTTGAAGAACTTGGCGCTGATCACGGTGGGTCCGCGGGTCGGACGATGCAATGGATATGTTATCACAAGCGTCGCCCCAACAGACCGGTAATCGTGGTAGCTAGCGAGGAGGAGGAGAATGCACCGTGGCTGTGGCACCTCCGGTCCTTCCACCGCTGGTGTGCGGTGGCTCGATACTGCGTCGGCCTGAGGGCCCTGCCAGCCGAGGTTCGTCTTTGTTGGCGATGGCAAACGAGTCTCCGAATGGTAGGTCTCCACTCGTCGAGCTTCTCCGCAGCAGGAGGGAAGTCGAGGAGCAACTGCGCTCGTGCTAAGGCCTCCGCCGGCATGGGTGGCGGTGAGAGCTTTGTGGACCGTGACGCACCGCGACTTCTAACCATGTCAGAAGGAGCTCTATCATGGTCCTGCAGCTGCACGCCATTCTCGCCAGCGCCTCGGCGAGCATGCTGATCCTCTACATCCCACGACCGATGCGCAGGGCTCTTTCCGCTGCGGTGATACGTCCAAAACGTATCTATAATTTATGCTTGCTCCATGCCACTCTAGGGTGATATTGCTATGATATTCATACACTTCCATACACTTTTGATCATATTTGGACTAACCTACTAATCCAGTGCACCCCGGTGCCAGTTTCTGTTTTCGGCTATTTTTGCATTCCAGGTTTTCACATTACGAGAACTGCCAGGAAAAATCCAGAAAAAATATATAAAAAATCAGCGTTCCAGGAGCTCCCGGATTCCGATCTCCGATCTCCGCAGCTATCTCCATCAAGCTTCGGGGGACCAGAATTCCTGCGCCGGCACCCTGCCGGGACGGGGAAGTGCCCCCGGATCCATCTCCATCGACGTTGCTTCCTCCCTCCATGATGCGGGAGTAGTTCCTCCTCGGGGATGAGGTTCTTACCAATAGCTATGTGGTCAATTCTCTCTCCCATGATGTGATCTTCGTTGTGATCACATGCTATATTAATCTAAGATATTTCCCCTTCCTCTATGTATTGGATAGATGTACTCACTTATCTTTATCTAGTATAATCCCCGAGACCAAGGTGACAGCGGTCTATTGGACATGGATTAGAACAATATTTTCATGAGTGATTTCCTCTCTTGTGTGTTGATTGAAGATTGAGAGTCTCTTGGTGCTTGTCTTTGACTATCCTTTAGATATGTTATGGTGATTGTGGGACTCTCTTTGGATGGCCGCGGTGACATTGGGAAATCCTTAGATTAAGAACTACGAACTTTGAGGTGTGCTTTTGTAGCCCTACATAATTCTCGTCCTCTCTTGACCACGAAGGAATGATCTCCGAGTGTGTCCCCTTTGCATGTTTTATGGGAAATATCATGTGATTTGATTATGTTAATGTTGTTGAGAGTTGCCACTAGTGAAAGTATGAACCTTAGGCCTTGTTTCCACCATTGCAATACCGTTTGTGCTCACGTTTACTACTTGTTTGCTTGCTGCACTTTTTATTACATATTTATATTACCTTGTTTTGCCATCCATATCACTTGCCATTTAACATCTCTTCGCCGAACTAGTGCACCTATACATCTGACAAGTGTATTAGGTGTGTTGGGGACACAAGAGACTTCTTGTATCTTAGTTGCAGGGTTGCTTGAGAGAGACCATCTTCAACCTCTACTTCCCTGAGTTCGATAAACCTTAGGTCATCCACTTGAGGGAAATTGCTACTGTCCTACAAACCTCTGCGCTTGGAGGCCCAACATAGTCTACAAGAGTAGAAGCTTGTGTAGACATCATGCGGCGCCCACGGTCCTCCGCTTGGTGACGCTGCTGATCGCGCACGACCTGGGAGCAGCGCGCTATGGGTGCCGCCCCGGGCGTCTTGGAAGTCGCCGCGTCGCCCGTATGCGGTACGACGGCGCTCTTGGAGGGCCCCATGCCGCCTGCGGGGGCCCCCGGCTCCGCCCTTGGGCTTGGTGGCATGTGGCTCGTCGTCTCATGCATGAACAACGCCGCTCGCTAGGCTTCGGCCCCTGGAACAAGGCGGGTGTTCGCGGGTCGCGCCTCGGCTTCCATTCGCGACCACCCCTTCGCCAGCCCGCGCAGGCACGGGCCGTTTAGCTCTAGACGAACCGATCGCCACGACCGTCTTGTACTTGGGAGCCATTGCGATGAAGAACTGTAACGCTAACTGCTAGACCGGATTTTCGCAACTACGCCCCCTACCTGGCGCGCCAAATATGTCGGTGCGAAACGACACCTATGGGATCACTGGAATCCCTTCTACGGTTGGCGGGTGCGAGGTTGTGCAAAGAGCGGGTTTAAGAGTTAGTACAACAATCATTTACCTAGGTTCGGGCCGCGAGGATGCGTAATACACTAGTCCTGCTTTGGTGTATATTCGAGTGTTCTTGAGTTCTTGAGCTAACTACGGTGCCTGTCTAGCTATCCAGGGTCCGAATCCTTCTCTAGTATGCCGCGGGCCTCCTTTTATAGTCCAGAGGGTTTTCCACGATGGCACACAGGAGGTGGGAAGGTGTATAGTGCATAGGCTTGTCCCGTGCCATTACGGGACAAGACGCATTAAATGCGCTGCTTAGGTGTCTATTTGATTTATCGGGGATGGAAAAGAAGCCTGTCCTGTCCATGGCCGCTCTATCTGGTCGCAATGCGTGTCCAGGCTAGCGGGGCAGGTAGCTGAGGTGGCGTGGTGGTAGGGTCTTTACGAAGATCTGCATGCCACCAGGCAGGTGCTTGACAAGCTGGACCAGGAACCACGTACCGCCACGTTGGTACCTGCCTAGGCTAGTGGGTCGGCCGCTGAGCCGGGGTGACGACGTGGCGACAAGGGCTTGCCGCGACCCTATGTCTGTTCCCGGCAAGGTTCTTGCCGGGGCCTCTGTGAGCTTCCTCGGCAAGAGGCTTGCCGGGGCTTTGGGGTGTCTTTGGCGAGGAGCCTTGTCGGTGCCTCGTGGGTATCCTCGGCAAGGGGCCTTGTGATTTCCTTGTCGTCTGGTTCTCATCTCATGAGCCATAGACCCTTGTCTTCACAAAGATATGCAAGCCATCACGTGGGCGCTTCCCGACCCTTGGTTCCAATGCTGTTGATGACGTTGGAGCTCCTAGGCTCAAGGGTGGTTGCGACGGAGGCGTGTGGGTGAATCGCCCCGGCAAGGGTTCTTGTCGGGGGCGCGCAGGCCACCCCGCCAAGAGTCCTTGTCGAGGAGAGCCTGTCTCCTTGCTTGGTCTTCTTGTGCCACCGTCTTGGCGTTGTTCTGGTAACTTTGTGTCTCTGGATTCCCTCCTCTGCTTTGTTATGTGTGACCACAGGCGTGGCTCTGACTGCCCGGGCACAAGAAAGGGGTAAAAAAGAACGCCCCTACTTTTGTACACCGACATAGCTGCCTTGATCTCTGTCCATGAGTTGCAACTAGTTTCTGGTGTTTGTAGGATATGTGTTGGAGGCCGTGCATAGCGCTGACCCTAGGGGTGGGCTATGATGCTGTAGATACACCGTGGCACGATGTACCTAGTCGCCTGGTTGGTATCTTGGGAACCCTGTACACATCGTTTGGGGCTTTAAGTGACACCCCTGTCGGATCTCCTTATGGATGGAACCCGAATAGGCGATAAACCTGGACTAGAGACTTGCGTGGTTAGTCAGGTCATGGCCAACTCCCATGAAAGGCTTCCGCTTGAAGGTTGCCGAGGTACACGACGTGTACATGGTGGTAAGTGGCGAGAGCATGTGTGAATAAGTACACCCATGCAGGGTTAAGATGATCTATTCGAATAGCCGCGTCCGCGGTAATGGACTACTGGGTTGCTTGTGCAGTTCATAGACAAGTGAAAGTGGATACTTTAAAATGCACAAGATATGTGTGAGTAATATGGATGGCCTTCTCGTAGGGATATGAGAGCGGATCCATAGTGGTGTATTGATATGGTGAATATGTGGACTCGTGTGCGCCACCTCAAAAGAGTTACTTGCAGTCGTAGTTCAGGATAGCCACCCATTGAAAGCTGGCTTGCTGCAGTTGAAACCGACAACCCCCTTTGTTGATAATGATGCATATGTAGCTAGTTCCGATGTAAGTCTTGCTGAGTACCTTTGTACTCACGTTTGCTTAATTTATGTTTTGCAGAGAGACTTCAGTCTCACTAGTAGTTCCGCGTGGACTTCGACGTTTAGCTTGTTACCTCAGCCACGATCTTGTACCCTTGGGAGGGTCTTGTAGATAGTCAGGCTTGATGGCCTTCTTCCTTTTTCAGATGTCTGTACTCAGACATGTTATGCTTCCGTTGCTTGTATGCTCTGTATGTTGGGTCATGAGACCCATGTTTGTAATATTTGGCTCCTCGGAGCGTAATGAATAAATACTTTGATTCATAGAGTTTTGTTGTGATGCCATGTTGTATTTGCACATATCGAGCATATTGTGTGTATGTTATTGAAATGCTTGGTATGTGTGGGATCCGACACCTAGTTGTTTACCCTTGGTAGCCTATCTTATGGGGAAATTCCTCCTAGTGCTTCCACTAAGCTTTGGTAACTTGCTACTACTCCGGAACATATGGATTGACCGGCATGTGTCCTTCCTTGCTCCTGTGTCTGTCTCCTATGGAGAAATGTCATGCGGTGTATACCGGAGTCCTATTAGCTTGCTATAGCCAGACAACACTCGCTGCTGACCGACACTTGCATTGTTGGGTCATGTATGCATTGCCCAATAATTTAGCGCCACTTTTGATTTATAACTAGTCATGTCGGCCCAAGTTCTCTGTCATATGGATGCTAGCGACTCTATCATATATGTGAGCCAAAATGCGCAAACGGTCCTCGGCCAGGTAAGGTGGCACCTGTGGGGATACCGTGCGTGAGGTCGCAAAGTGACATGATGTGTTACATGCTAGATCGGTGTGACTTAGGATCGGGGTCCTGACAATTTAACTTCTAGCCTTATGGAGTTTAATTAGTTTGATGCAAGAATTTCGAGGGCTTCTTAATTCCTTTCACTCACTATACATGCTTGACGATTTGCCTCTTTCTGTGGAAATAAGTTCATTGCACATCAAAGCAAGGGCAGGCATTAAACCCATGTTTCCTCAATAATAATGTTAGTATGTAACTCACAGTTCTAGAACATAATTATTGATGAAAAAACATATTATATTCCATGGGCCTCTGTTTTGATTACATCATTTTTACGACAGTTTGATGAGAGCAAAATTCTACTTCATATCATACATATCTGCCATATCTAGCTCGGTATGCTCCACCCTTTTGGTTATTGAACTTCTATTTCCACTTTTCCAGTTATTACAATGCTCCTACTTCTTTTGGTTGATTTTGTTTACATAAATTCAAAGTAATATTGTGAATGATTCTTTTAGAATGTAAGTTATATGTTTGCCAATTGGTGGCTTCAAGTATGGCTTTCAAAGAAATCCTTATATTAACACAAGCGATGTAAAATTGTATATTTGCAATTGATTTACATAATGATGCGTAGACTTTAACTTTTGGGAAATGGGACTCTTTTAATTTTGTGTACCGTATAAAGGTGACACAACAACCAAAATGTGCAGTCCATAAAATTGCCTTATCATTCACATTTCTGCATAGCAGAGTGGTAAATGCTTTGTTTTCATAAAATCCATGAAGGACACTAATATTTATGCTGCTATTATTGCTTCATTTTTGTTTTATGAAATTTGCCGATGCCATGTAAATATTAATTAATAAAAGCCATATGGTTTCATACTCCCAAGTCATCTCCGTAACGTGTATATTTTCTCTGTCATGCATATTCCCTTCAGATATGTAACAGTATAGCCTATATTCACATGATATACTTCGAGATTTTTAAATGTACATTGGTTGTTCCCTCAAATGGTCGATACATTATAGTTTACAGGTTCCTTATGGTGTTGGTGTTTTTTTATCTGAATGCCACCCTCAGTTTGCATTCATGTCTCATTTATATTGTTTCTCCAATGTTGTGTTGGTTTAATATAGCTGCAAGAATAGTAATTGATGTTCAATATTCAAGCATGCATGTGTAATAACAATCAAACAATCTTCGGTAAGGCTAAGCACTTGGATATTTTTCTCTAAACATATATATTCACTTTACAAATGTATGAATTACACTTTCCTATGGTCAGAATTATACTACATGATTTTTAGGGTGTTGATAACAATCCTAAGCCTAAAAGGTTTGCCCTTGCTGAGAGGATCAAGTATAGCCTGTTCTCATCATCCTATGGTCTAATTGGTCCATGTTGGCTAGCAACCTATTGATAATGTGTAGTAAAATAGACTATATTTTTTCCTACTCATGAGCCATGCCATTTTGCAGACCTTTAGTTATTATAATCATGGTTGACGATCCAAGATAATACCTGTTTGGGCCTATTAACACTAAAATGCTCATGGTTTAGCTTCAAATTTCTTTGTTTCTTTACAATGAAGCACTTCTAATAAACAAACAAATTGTATTATATTGTATTATACCGAATTTTTATCGAACTATATGTTTCTTCTTTTTGTGTTGCCGATGTGCTCTAATTAAGAAAATATGGAGACGCCCTACAATATACTAATTTTGCTAACTTTTCATCGTACCATCAAAGGTTCAAAAATATATATATATATATTGGTGTTTCATTTTCATGGTTTTGTTATTTCCCACACATTAAACCTTCTTGCAATACTATGAATTCTCGCAACAACGCGCGAGGTATCATCTAGTTCCTCTAATAATTATGATAATTCTTACAATAACACTTATGGAAATTATAATACGATGCCTCTAATCTTGAGAACAATATTTAATATTTTATCAACTCTCAAAAGATTTTCAATGCTATGTTAGAAGAAAAATTACTTAAGTTTTATGATGTGGCTAGGGATGTTGATAAAATTGCTCATGAGTTTGATTCCCTTAATATTGAATCTATGCCACCCAAGCTTGATATTAATGAGTCTCTGAAATCTATTCGATTTCTATTAATGAAAGTAGGGAGATAACCTCAAGAATGCGAGCTAAGAGAGAATGGCTAGAAAAGGTGTGTTCTTCTTGATTTTGTGATAATCATGATGACAATCTTAAACTAATTGGCGTGACTCCTATTGAATCTTTGTTTGATAATATAAAACCTAATGCAAAAGGGACTGGAGAGGAGTCAACTTTAGCAAGAAGGTGTCCCAATAATTTGGAGGGTGATGATCTTAATGAAAAATTTGATGAAAGTGGACTTGGCGAGGTAAAAAATTTAAATAGTGATGTGGTCACTCTTTTAGATTACAAGGACTTTAATTATGATAATTGTTCTTTGATTGATTAAATTTCCTTGTTACAATCCATGCTTAATTCAGTTCACGCTTATGATCAAAATAAGGCTTTTACCAAGCATATCGTGGATGCTATGACGAAATCTTTTGAAGAAAAACTCGAGTTGGAAGTTTCAATCCCTAGAAAATTAGATGATGAATGGGAACTTACTATTAAGATTAATATTAAAGATTATGAGTATAGCACTTTATGTTAATTGGGTGCTAGCGTTTCCACTATTCCAAAATATTTATGTCATGTGCTACGCTTCCATAAATTGGATGAATGTTCTAAATTTGCACTTAGCGGATTCCACTATTAAGAAAACTATAGGAAGAATTTATGATGTTATTATTCTTGCAAATGGGAAGTATGTGCCCGTAGATTTTGTTGTGCTTGATATTGATTGTAATCCTACATGCCCCATTATTCTTGTTGGACCTTTCCTTAGGACGATTGGTGCAATTATTGATATGAAAGAAGGAAACATTTGATTTCAATTTCCATACAGGAGGGGCATGGAAAACTTTACAAGAAATTAACTAATTTATCATATGAACCTATTATGAGGGCCACTTATGGATTAAAACAATAGCTCTTGTCGGGAGGTAACCCAATTTTTTTTCTTGTTTTATTTTTAGAAAACATATACCATTATGCCTCTTTTATGATGGTGTTCAGGTGTTTAAATTAGTTTGTGTGCCAAGTAAGACCTTTGGGTTGATTCGGGTAATAGGTGACTTCATTCTGTGAGAAAATAGAAACTTTTGCTTCCGGTAGCAGAATTCTCTGCAATTGCTAGAGCGTGAACAATTTCTGTAAGTTTTATAGATAATTGACATACAAAATTCCCACGTTGTCCTAATTTGTCAAACTTTTCAGAGTTACTGAAGTATGACTATAAATTACATCTTTAGAAACTGTTCTATTTTTGATGGATTTTATTTTCAATGTCTTGTTTACTTGTTTTGATGAATCTATGGATTGTATCGGGGGTATAAGCCATGGTGAAGTTATAATATAGTAGATAGAATAAACATATAAATTTTTAATGGGATTAAAACAATATCAAAAGTAAAGATTTGTTTTGTTATACTAATGGATCTTACGAGTTTTCTGTTGAGTTTCGTGTTGTGAAGTTTTCAAGCTTTGAGTGAAGTTTCGATGGGTTAAGGAATAAGGGGTGGCGAGAGCCTAAGCTTGGGGATTCCCAAGGCACACCAAGGTAATATTAAAGGACAACCAAGCATCTAATCTTGGTGATGCCCTGGATGGCATCCCCTCTTTCATCTACAATCCAGCGGTAAATTACTTGAGGCTATATTTTATTCACCACATGATAGGTGTGTTGCTTGGAGAGTCGTGTATTATATGAGTCTTTGTTTTTTTACTTTTTAGTTTTCCACAATCATACTTGATGGACACACCTTTTTGAGAGGGACACACATTAATCGTGGATTTTTTAGAATACTCTTTGAGCTTCACTTATATCTTTTGAGCTAGGCAATTGCTCTAGTGCTTCACTTATATCTTTTAGAGCACAACGGTGGTTGTATTTTAAAGAAATTCATGAAATCTCATGCTTCACTTATAATATTTTGAGATTCTTATAAGTAGTACGACGACTTTCTTGGGTTATGAATTTAGTCCTAATATGGTGGGTATTCAAGAGGGATATAATAAGAAAATTCATGAAGATCATTGAATATATGAGAAGTGGAATTCCATGCAATAGGTTTGAGATATAAAGATGATAATATTAGAGTGATGTTAGTAATTAAATTTTTGATTAGTAAGAATATTTGCGCTAAGGTTTGTGATTCCTGTAGCATGCATGTATGGTCTTCCTGTTATGTGATGAAGTTGGAGCACAATTTATTCTTGATTGTCTACCTTAGCGTGAAAGTCAGGGGCGCGCGATGGTTAACTCCTACCAAACTCCCCCCGAGGAACAAGCATAGTAGTACTTTCTTCGAGGGATAATAAACTTTTGCAATAAGTATGTGAGTTCTTTATGACTAATGTTGAGTTCATGGATAATACGCACTCTCACCGTGCTTAGTTAGGGCTGCGACATGTTGATCTTCCGAGGCCGAGCATGACCCAGGAAAGTGTATCCGGCCAAATAGGATCGAGCGTGCCGGGTAATGTGGTGCCCCCCTACGGGGAAGTTAAGCTATTCGAATCGTCGTGTCCCTCGGTGAAAGGACGACCCAGAGTTGTACTCCGACCTCATGACAACTAGAACCGGATACTTAATAAAACACACCCTTACCAGTGCCAGATACGACCCTGTGATCGCTTTCCCACAGGGCAACAACGGGAGGATCACCGGGTAAGATTATGCTATACGATGTTACTTGGTGAACTTACCATCTATTCTATTCTACTACTGCAAGACGGAGGCTGCGAGAAGCGAGTATACTAGTTACTTTCCAGCTACTCTCTTCTACTGCTGCAAGATGGAGGCTGACAGAAGCGAAGTCTTCGATTGGATTATCTATCCCCGTCTTATTCTGGCATTCTGCAGTTTAGCCCACATATATTACCCCTTTACACAAATACCATTGCATATGTAGTGTAGATCCTTGCTCGTGAGTACTTTGGATGAGTACTCACGGTTGCTTTGCTCCCCCTTTTCCCCCTTCTTCCTCTTTTCTTGGATGATGCAACCATATCGATGGAGTCAAGGAGCCAGAGGATCCCGAGGATGTTTGTACGTGGAGTTCGGCTTCGAGAAGTAGATAGGAGGTCCCCGGCAGGAGGCCTTGCCTTTTCGATCATTGTTATATTTGTGCTAGCCTTCTTAAATCAACTTGTTTAACTTACGTCTGTACTCAGATAATATTGCTTTCGCTGACTCTTGTGTTTTCGAGCTTATGTATTCGAGCCCTCGAGGCCCGTGGCTTGTAATATAAAGCTTGCATTATTTTGATTTGTGTCTAGAGTTGTGTTGTGATATCTTCCAGTGAGTCCCTGATCTTGGTCGTACACATTTGCGTGCATGATTAGTGTTCGGTCAAATCAGGGGCGGCACAACGCATGGAGTTTTAGTTATGTCGACCGCAGAAATGAAGACTATGACATGCCCAATCTTTGACGGTCATGATTATCCCAAGTGGAAGGCCATGATGAAGAAGCGCCTCATGGTGATGAACAGTGAGTTGTGGACCGTCACTGAGATTGGTCTTACTGATCTATACAAGATGGCAGATGCTGATGATATTTGCAATTACACTCTACTCAACCTCACCGTGAAGGACATCATCTGTTCCTGTCTGTCCCAAAATCAGTTCGGGAACGTCATGCATCTCAGCCATGTGAAGCTTATCTGGGACCAAATCTCTGAGGTTTATGAAGGTCATCAAACTCATCACGATCCCTGGTTTGAGGATTTCAAGGAATCTCTGAAGGCGATGACTTTTGAGCCGGAATCATCATCCTCTACACCCTGCCTTATGGCAAAAGGTGCCAAGGTAAGTGAATTATATCTATCTGAGTCTAGTGATAATGAATCTGCTAATGAATTTGGACCTAGCTATACCAAACTTGCTTGCCTTTCCACTAAATAACAAAGAGCTTTGGAAAAAGCTCATAATATGCTTAATGAGAGCGATGATATGTTGGGTTAAGAAATGGATCGATCTAAAATCTTGACTGAAAATCTTCAGAGACTTCAGACCAGGTATGATAACCTTCAGGATAATCATAACACTCTTTTATCTGATCATGAGAAGCTTTCCTATGAATTTCTTCAAAGAAAGCAAGATCTTGAGAAGCTAAGGAGAGTTATGAAGATCTTTTGAAGGAACGCGGTTCATTGCTTGCTCAACAGATCAGCGCTGCTCAAGAGGAATTCATTCCCCCATGCCTTAAATGCATTGAACGTGAAACTGCTAATTCTTCACCTGAAAGTCCAAATGCTTCTACTGTTACAAATTCTTCAACTGTTTCTATGGTGACAATTTCCTCAACTGAGGAAAACACCGATGCTACTGACAAAATTGCAGGGTTGAAGGAATTGTATATGAAAGGCATGTACGAAAGCCTCAAAGGTCATCAGACTCTTTCTGATGTGCTTAAAAATCATATTCTGTACAGGAACCCTAGGAAAGAGGGTATTGCCTTTGAGAGGAAACTCAATGTTGATGGGACATACTGGAAACCTGAGAAGTATCCCAAAACCTCATGGTTTGCTGCAAAAGGACCTCTAGTAGATCCATCTACCTTATCTGGCTTTACTTGTGAAACTTCACTTTCTTCTGATGAGTCATTTGACTCCAACTATAAACTGTTCAAAAATCAAAATGGTGAATTATTTGCTAGATATGTTGGAACTAGCTGCAGGAATGGTCCCCCCTATGAAGAAAATCTGGGTCCCTAAGAGGCATCTTGAAAATCTTCAAGTGAATTTCCTCATGACACCTCGTGTGAGGAACGGGAACCCAGATCAAATTCTTCGTATGGATCCAAATCCTCATATGGACCAAATTCCTCAAGTGGATCAAATTACTCATATGATCATCATCGTGCTAACACATCTGTTTCACAGGGAAAGAAGGATTATGAATATCTGCATTATTCTTCAAATCATTATGTTCATAAGTCCTCGTAGAATTTCTCTGCTTACTCATATTCATACTCTAACCCCTCACCTATGGAACGAAGTGCACTTGCTTCAATGCCACCATTCTCAATTGATGTTCGTTGAATGATGAACTCTTTACCACCCCTCTAGATGTGAGTGGTGAAGAAAAATAACTAATCTCTTACGCAGGATTAGGTCTCTAGATGAACTTAAACGTCTGAAGAATTTGCTGGAGACCTGAAAATTGCTTCAAAGGACGCAAGCTAATCATACAGAAATGATTCATCCATTTCTCACGTCATCATTCTTCATATATTGCTCTTACTGATGAAATTCATACTGATGAAATTGATGGCATATTCTTCATAATGAAGCATATGAGTTGTAAGATGTACTAATTCTTCTATAGGGTGACTCTTTCAAAGCTACTGAGTGGGTCCTCGACAGTGGATGCACAAATCACATGACCAGTGACAAGAACCTAATGATGGACTCTGCTTTATCTCCATCTCACCTGAAGCATATCACCTACACTGACAAAGGAAAAAGGAATGTATTGGGTCTAGGTAAGTTTGCAATCTCAAAAGATCGACACATGGACTAAGTCATGCTTGTCGAGTCTCTTGGATTCAGCCTCATGTCTGTCTCAATGCTTTGTGACCTTGATATGGTGGTTGTCTTTGGCATATATCGTTGTGTTGTAGTTTTAGAATCTGACAATTCCAAAGTCTTCGAAGGCTTTAGGGGAGGAGACTTGTATATTGTTGATTTCTCTACAGGACCACAACCTGCCACATGCCTACTTGCAAAAGCTTCCGAAGGATGGCTATGGCATCGATGACTCGGTCATGCTGGCATGAGGAACTTGCACACGCTTGTGAAGAAGAAGCATATCCTTGAAATTGAGGGCGTGAAATTCCTCAAAGATCATCTTTGTGGGGCTTGCGAAGCTGGGAAGATGACGAAATCCAAGCATCTCTCAAAGACTATCATGTCTACCACTCGTCTATTTGAATTGATTCACATGGATCTCTTCGGCCCTACACATTATTCTGCATTCACAAATGCAGCATCTCTTTTTGGCTTTGTCATTGTTGATGACTATTCTCATTATACATGGGTGCATATCATCACATTTAAGCATGAAGTGCAGGAAATCTTCAAGCGATTTTCCTCAAGGGCCTCGACGAATTTCGGTGTGAAGATCAAGTATATTCGGAGTGACAATGGACCGAGTTCAAGAACACTGGTCTTGATGACTATGTCGATGAACTTGGTCTTACTCATGAGCTATCAGCCCCATACACTCCACAGCAGAACGGCGTTGTGGAGCGCAAGAACAGGACTCTTGTTGAGATGGCACGCACCATGCTTGATGCATACAAGATTCCTCTTAGGTTCTCGCCTGAGGCTATCAACACTCCGTGCCACATCATCAACAGGGTATATCTTCACAAATTCATCAAGAAAACCTCATATGAACTACTCACCGACAAGAAACCCAATGTGAGTTATCTCAAAGTCTTTGGTGCTAAATGCTAGGTTAGAGATCCTCATCACAATTCCAAATTTGCACCGAAATCACATGAAGGTTTTATGCTTGGTTACGGAAAGGACTCGCACACCTACAGAATCTACATCAATCATCTTCACAAGATTGCTGAGACTATAGATGTGCGGTTCGATGAAACTAATGGCTCGCAAAGAGAGCACGTGCCTTCTGTGTTAGGTGAATACCTCCTGAGGAATCCACCAAGTTCAAAGCTACTGAAGATTTTATCCCCATTGAAGAATTAGCTGAAGAAGTCATTCCTGACAATAAAGAAAATCATTCTAGTGCTCCTGAAGAAACTACTGCTGAAGAAAATGCTCAGCCAGACCAAAGTCGTCAGCCAACTCATACTCGTGTCGCAAAAGAAGTGCAAATTGAGAAAATCATCAACGACATCAATGCACCAGGTCCTCTCACACGCTCAAGAGCTTCACACTTATCTAACTTTTGTGGGCACTTTTCTTTTGTCTCTATCACAGAGCCCACCAAAGTTGATGAGGCATTTCTGGAACCTGAGTGGATTCAAGCTATGCAAGAGGAATTGTATCAGTTCAAGCTCGACCATGTGTGGGAACTCGTCAAGCGACCAGATCCTCGGAAGCACAATATCATCGGCACCAAGTGGATCTATTGAAACAAGCAAGATGAAAATGGCCTTATGGTGAGGAATAAGGCTCGTCGCGTAGCTCAAGGCTACACACAGGTTGAAGGAATTGACTTTGATGAAACTTTTGCTCGTGTTTCTAGAATTGAAGCTATTCATGTACTACTTGTTACGCTAAACATCATAATATCTTCTTATGTCAAATGTATGTGAAAACTGCATTCCTCAACGGTAAGCTTGAGGAAGAAGTATATGTTGCCCAACCCCCAGGTTTTGAAGATCCTAAACATCCTGACAAAGTCTTCAAACTCAACAAGGCCCTCTATGGCCTCAAGCAGGCCCCTCGGGCGTGGTATGATACATTTATGGAATTCCTCACGAAGAAAGGCTTCAAACCCGGTTTGCTTGACCCAACTCTTTTCACTAAGTCATATGATGATGAATTATTCTTGTGTCAAATCTATGTGGATGATATTATCTTTGGATGTACTGATGAACCTTACAGTGATGAATTTGGTTACATGATGCGGGAAGAATATCAAATGTCCATGATGGGGGAGCTGAAATTCTTCCTAGGCCTTCAAATTCATCAACAACGCAATGGCATCTTCATATCTCAAGAGAAATACCTCAAGGATGTTCTGAGGAAATTCGGCATGCAAGATTGCAAAGGCGTCAAAATCCCTATGCCCACAAATGGCCAACTGTGCACCGATGAAACTGGTAAAGACTTCGATCAAAAGGTATACCACTCCATGATCGGGTCTTTCTTGTATCTATGTGCATCTAGGCCAGATATTATGCTTAGTATTTGCATGTGTGCCCGGTTTCAAGCTACACCGAAGGAATCACACCACAAGGCTGTGAAGCATATTCTTCGATATCTAGCTCACACTCCAACACTTGGATTATGGTATCCCAAGGACCCTGATTTTGATCTCACTGGATATTCTGACTCTGACTATGCTGGTGATCGAGTGTATCGCAAGTCAACATCCTGCACATGCCATTTCCTCGGACAATCCTTAGTATGTCGGTCCTTGAAGAAGCAAAACATTGTATCACTCTCCACTTCTGAAGCTGAGTACATAGCTGCTGGGTCATGTTGTGCTCACTTACTATGGATGAAGCAAACCCTCAAGGACTATGGCTTCAACATGAAGAATGTGCCACTCTACTATGATAATGAGAGTGCCATCAAGATTGCTGACAACCTAGTTCAACACTCAAGGAAAAAGCACATCCAGATCCGTCATCATTTTTCTTCATGATCATGTATTCTAGGGCGACATTTCCATCTACCATGTGAAGACTGAAGACCAGCTGGCAGATATCTTCACTAAGCCCTTGGATGAGAAGATATTTTACAAGTTGTGGTGTGAGCTAAATATCGTAGAATCTTCGAATGTTCTTTGAAAAGGACACACATCCGAAGACTTATGCAAAATTGATGACTTTGATGCGCAACACACGAAGTAACGTTTTTCTTCAATCAATGAAGACTATCCCTCTAAGTGTGAAGAAATTGATGAAGAAACCGATTCTCAGAGCCCTACGACAATTGTACGTGGTGTTTGAAATCATCATTCTTATAAGGTGGGTCACGCCACCAACAAAAGTTGAAAATCTTCAATTTGAGTTTTTCTTCAGTTCTTTGAAGTTCCTCATTTTTCAATTTCTTCAACTTTACAATGTCGTCATTCTTTCCGTTGTTGTTCTTCATTGACTATATATATATGTGTGTGTGTGTCTATATATATATATATATATATATATATATATATATATATATATATATATATATATATGAGTTTATGTCCTCTATATCATTCACTTATTGTTATTCCTTCAAGTTGTTTTTCTGCTAAGTGAATGTGATCATGTGATCAGACCCTTCCCCCTCTATGCTATACTCAACCTAATGTATTCACAATTTCTTCATATGCGCTCTATTTCAAACTTTTTCAAAATCTTCACTGTGTCCTTGACAGCTGAAAAATTTCTCAATGCTATGTTAAAATATGTCCTATCTGAATTTTCGGATTTGCCGCGCAAACCGTTCCACATTCCACTGTACGACTTATCCATTCACCCACGATCTCACACGATCTCCACCTCTCTATACATGGGTGACACTTGTCGCACGGATGAGAAGGGTCAGGGGCACGTTCTTTCATTTTCCTCGGGTGAACGGTTTTTCACCTCGGCTATAAATAACCCCTCACCCTCCTCACTTTGTTTTTACCCCGCTCCCTCGATCGAGCTCTCGAAACCTAGCGTCGCCACTACTCCCATCGCCGCTGGTGAGGAAGAGCTTCGCTGCCTCGACCTTGTCGCCGTAGTACTCATGCCGGACGCGGATTTCTTCACTCCGCTGCCGCCGTAGCCGTCTTCCTCTGCCAAGTTTGGGCGTGGAAGATCTGAACCGATGAGCTTCAAATCTTCTATTCACAGTTCGTCGTGTTCTTCATCAAGGGTTATTAAAAGCTACTTTGAATGCCCTTGTCAATTCCAGTGATTCCTACAAATCTTCAAAAAGGTGTTTATTCTTCATTCTCCACACTCTAAGCACCTCACACAAACATTTGTTCTTGATCTGTTTCTCTAAGCAACGTTTTTTTCAAGATTCCTCAATTGTGTGGATTTTCAATCTGTACAACTCTGGAACCTAAGTCAAAGAACGTTTAGTGAAATTCTTCAACAGACAACTGGTCAAATTCCTCAAACTTGTTCCCTTTTGCAAAAACTGCTGAGAACGCATATGACCTCTCCAAATTCTTCGCACCTATATTGTGTTCACAGGTACAAATGTCTGTAGCTGAATCTCTAGGTTCTCATCAACTTAACTCATTTGCAGTGTTCCTCGAAGAAAAATTGCACACTTCCTTAGAGAACTCAATTGTTCAAATCCTCAGCTGAAGAAAATGGCTGATGGCAAGAAACCTCAGAAAGGAGGGAAGAAATTGGAAGTCAACACTACTTTTTGAATTCCTAATGATATCTGTGAAGAATACTGCACTCCTGATGAGGCCAAGTATGGCAAGGAGACCAAGAATCAATGCAAGGTGCGTATACAGAGGATTGAGAGAAGATGGGTCAGAGAATGGATATCGCTATGTAACAGCCAAGTACATGAAGAAATTCGATGTACACCCTCCATGCCCAAGACCTCCATTGGCACCTGGCCAAATTGCTGATCCCTCTAGCATCAGAAGAGGTGAAGAATTTCCCAAGGAATGGCCCAAGAGCCAAGCCAAGTTGGCCGGGATGGCCAAAGATGAAGTGAGGAAATTTAATGAAGATTCTGCTGCTGCTGCTGCTAAAGCCTCTGCTAGCAAGCCTAAAAAGGCCATGCCCAAGAAACCTGCTCGCAAGACAAGCTCCTAAACAATGCCCTCATAACCCAGCTTTGTAAATCCCTCATGACCAATTCCTCAAGCTGCTCCAGCTCCTCCAAAGTCCTCAACATGTGCATCTCGCTATGCATCTCGCCACGTGCCAAAGGACAACTGACATCTCTATTGCCTTAGGAGCCTCTGCAAATTCATCAGCTTCTCCAAATTCCTCAACTGGCCCCACTCTACTAAAGTCTAAGGCCACTGCGCGACGTGGCGCTAGACCAAGTCCTCAGAAGAAGCAAGTCGCCTTCCATGTGCCGTCAAATGATGACGAAGCCGATGATGAGGTACTCGCCAAAATCATCAGAGACAGACAGGAAAGGGCTGCTAGAGCCAAAGGCAACACTGTGCCATTAATGCTCGATCCCAAGTTGATCCTTGATTTCATTGACCTATGGCATAAGGACCCCAACACTCCTTTGCCTGATATGAACCTCACTCCTGGTCAAAATTATATGTTGGCTGCCTTCATTGGTGAGGAAAAATGGAAATTTGAATAGGCCAGAAAGGCAAAGAAGGATCAATACAAGAAGGAAAGATTCCCGAAGAATAATATAGTGAATATGTCTCCTAAGGAGTTTGTGAAGCTGCAAGCTGAGATCAAAACCCTCAATAATGAATTTGAACACTACCGTGCTGATTGGCTGGGAGACAAAGTCAGATTCCTCAATCTGGCCAAGGAATTCACCTCAAACGTTGCAGCACCAATGCAACATGCAACTCCTCAGGCTAAAGCATCTGCTCAGCCCACTGAAGAACATGCCAGCACCACTTACGAAAATCAGGTTGTTGAAGAAAGTGAAGTTACCAGGACTGATGACTCTATTCCAGCCGTTAAACAAATTGCCAGGGCAACCACTAGTGTTGTGCCTGAGGAACAAGCCATGCCAGCTGAGATTTCAACTGCTTTGCCTAAAGAAACTAACCAAGCCAGGCAAATTGAAGCAGTTGTGCCTGAGGTAGCTGCACCAATTTCCTCCGCTCCTCCTGCACCAACACGAAGTTCAGTTCTTCCTTCTGCATCAGAAGTGAGGAAAACAAAGGCTGTTGAACGAGCAGCAGTGAAGAAAAGGAAATCATATGCTTTTTCAGAGTCTGTTGCATCTAAGAAGATGAAGAAATTTACTAGTTCGATCAACAATCCCATTGATGCTACTCCTCTCTCAAACATGCCATCAAAGGAAATCATACCTTTTGGCAAAGAATATGTGATCCCAAGCGTATCTGATCAAAATATTCCTTCTGCTGCTTCCTCAAAGCAGTTGGACGAAGAAATTGAAGTGGATAACATCCCTTCAACCCAGTGATCTCATCCCCTATGCCTCAGTTCACAGGCGAAGAGGCAGGCGTTGAAGAATTGACTAACAATGATGAATACATGGACATTCGGAGCACAACTCCTGTGATGGATGATGCCTTTTGGGATAGTCAGCAACCCCAACTCTCCATTGTTCATGCCTTTCCTGCAAATTCCTCAGTCCCTAGAGCACACTGGAGTTCAAACGGGCTTTGACGAACCTCGCACCACTCCTTCCATACAAGAAGAAATTCCAGCCACTAGTGCCGATGAAAATGCTGCTGAAGAATTGAAGTCTCAGGCTAAAACTGAAGCAGAAAGTAAAATTCCTCAGCCTGAGATTCCTGCGGCTGTGATGAAATTAACTGATAATCCTCAGCCCAAGCCAAAGGATCCCTTCTCTAAGAAGAAAAACTTCAAGGCTGATGACTTCTTCCACGAGCATGTGTTCTTCACAGACTTCAACCCATATGACTCTGCTCGTCTTAGAAGGAAGCGCTTTTGGACTGCCAGCCAAGCAAACTTCTATTCTTCACTGCTTTTTTGGTAAGGACAAAGTCTTCGACCATGCACATATTCCTCATGTGGATATGGAATCACTGCCTTGCTTCACGCCAGTCCTCAGCGTTTTCTACGACGCTGGACTTCTCGCTCTCTACACACACATATGTGATTGGAATGAAGAGCTCATTCCTCAGTTCTATGCAACACTGCACATCACCGGAACTGCTGAAGTAGTGAACTCTTGGGTGTTGGATTGGATGGCAGAAACACTCACTTCAAGGCACCGGCCTTTGAGTTTCTTTAGGCCCTGCCTCTCAGTCCTCCCCTTGAAGGTGCACGGTGTGTATATCATGAACCTGAACTCATTAATCATTATATGCAAATATTGATGAAACTGCTGAAGCCTGGCCAAGCACCAAGAACCAAATTCCTCGTGAAGGAATTGCTATATGTGCCTCAGACTGTCTATCACATTCTGACGAAAACCTTGAGTCCAATCAAAGGCCATGAATCAAAAAATGAAGAAATCGTTGGCATCATGAAGAATCTGTTGTTCTATATCATGCATGGGATTCCCATCAACTATCATGATTTCTTCATGAGGACACTGGCAATTATTGCACTGTCTCCTTTTAACTTGAAGCCTTATGCTCCCTGGATCATGAGATTCATCAGAACAAGTTCTTCAATAGCTTACAAGGCTGACTTTCAGAATCATCTTATCTATCTGCGGCCACTTGAAGTCCTCAAACGGACACATTCCTCAGTTGACGGAAAAGGCAAAGTTGCAATCATTGATGAAGGAATTTTTCCATTGGATGGTCAATTCCACAAAGCTGCATCCTACTCCACCAATGATGGCTCTGCCACTCTTGACTCTTCTGCCAATGCCTCAAGGAAAAATCCTCAAGGCACAGCTTCAAGGGTGATGACTGATCATGAGCTTCTCCTCAGTCTTCATCAGAAGGTCGATCGCAACCATAAATGGGTCAAGAGGCAGTTTGGTTCAATTATTCACAACATGACTGCTACATACAATCCAGTGAAGAAAAACCACTACTAGCTCCATGAAGTTTTCAATCGCACTAGGGCCGTTATGTCTCATCTCTACAGTGAAGAAGATCTGAAGGAAATGGGCTTCAAGGAAGACTTTGACTGGTCCCAGCCTCCGGCGAAGAAATTCAAGAAAGTTAAAGTTCCTTCCTTGGTGGCCAGCTCATATTATTCATCACATGGGACTGATGAGTATGAAGATTTGGACGACACTGCGGCAAGCCCTCCTCCAACAACACTGGCGCTCCTCCATCGTCTTCGTGATATTCTTCAGGGTTGTTAGTCCTCATTTTTCGTCCCTTTTGGTCATTCGATGGCAAAGGGGGAGAAATTTGAGTTAGTCTTCAAGCGGGTCTTTATATATGGGTGTTTTTTCCTAAGTTACAACTCCCGTTCTTTTGAAGACTTTGTTGGATCGAGTTGTAAACTTAAACCCGATGGTGGTCTGATACTTCCGCTCTGTTCTTCTGCTTGCTATTTCCTCATATATGTTAATGCACGCATGCTGAATTACATCAGTCACCATATTTCTTCATGCATTTCAAATTCTTCATATCATATGTTAAATGCTTGTATGAATTCCAAGATATAGGGGGAGATCTCCATGATACTACTCTTCCAATGTGCATTGCTTCAAAAGCAAATTCCTCACTATGCACATCTTCAGGGGGAGTTCTTCTATATCTTGCAATTAAATTCCTCAATATCAGTATTTACACTTCATATGTTTATCCCCGTTGAAAACTTAACCTATATTGTCATCAATCACCAAAAAGGGGGAGATTGTAAGTGCATCTAGTGCCCCTTGGTGATTTTGGTGTATTGAAGACTTATAGGTTAAGGGACTAATGCGTTTATGAGTATACACAGGTCTATAAGTCTATGAGGAGTTTGATATTTACAGAGAAAGTCGACCCCTAAAAATGAATGTCTTCAACTGAAGACTTTGGATTTCTGAAGACTTTCTGAAGATTTTGAAAGTGAAGAAATTGTTGTAACCTGAAGACTTGATATACATGCGAGGAACATGAAGCATGAAGACTTTTGTTTTCGTAGTTTCATTTTCTCTTTCTTGAGTGATAGGAAACACCATATTGTTAAAGGGGGTCGAGGAAAAACTAAGGAAACATATTTCCAAGTGATGCTCAACTCAAATCCTACATCTACTAATCCTTTCGAGTGAAGCCATTGCAAATCTCATACAGTTCAGTCAATTTCTTCAGTGACAGAGACGAAGTTCTTCTGGTCTCTGAGGAAATTGTTCTGACTGAGGAGTTAGGAGTTCGCCGGTGCAGATTGCCTACAAGTGAGGAACATGATAGCCCTGAGGAATTTGGTACTCAAAATTCCGACCGTTGCTGTTCTATGCGCCAGCTGTCCCAAAATATCTATCCAGCTAACGGTCATATCATTAAATGGCATTTATGTCTTATCATGTTGGGCTGTTCCCTAGACTATAAACAGCCGTCCCCTATAACCACTAGCTCGTTGGCTGCTCCGAGAGAAACCGACACTTGTCATTAGAGCAACCCATCCTCCGAGGATTTTGAGAGAAAATCATCAAATGAGGAAAAACCCAAAACCCAAACATCTAAAACCACAAAGTGATTGAGCATCACTGAAGAGATTGTTCTTGTGTGGAACTGACACTTGTTACCGTTGACGACTGTGATCTTCGAGACGGTTAGGCGTCAATGGTCTAGAGCATCCAAGTGGAATTGTGGATCGTCGGGTGACCGAGTTTGTGAAGGTTTGGATGTCACATGGGAAGACTTACCATGATTGATTGGGCGAGGTCTGTGTGACCTTAGCTCAAGGACAATACGGTGAGGACTTGGTGTCTTGGACTATGTGTCCAGGACTGGGTGTCCGGGACTGTGTGTCCTCAGGTTTAAATACTTAGCCGCTCCAACCAGACGTACAACTGTCACAACAGTTGGAACTGGTTTATCAAATCACTGTCTTCATCAACCCTACTGATTGTATTTCCTTAACTCTTCGATTTACTCATTCATGTGTTGTTGAGCTTGATCTATACTGTTTGAAGACTTTGACTGAAGACTTTCTCAATTTCCTCAACCCTGTTTATTCCGTCCTAAGTCCTCAGCCTGCTTATCCTATTTACTTGCTACTTGTACTCGGTGCTTGTTTTCATTTCATCATGATTACCATGCTATTGTCTTGTTATGCTTGCACATGAGTATCTATTCCGCTGCTAAGTAGTTCGTTGCCATGGTGTTCGATCCCACCTTCTGCACTGACAGGCGGACTTGCCGCTTCTCTCGAGTGCTGATAGACTGCGACAGGAGCATCAACATCTCTACCGCGACAACATGGAAAAGCTGGGCATCAAGGAGAAGCAGCTCCTGCCCAGCCGGACCGTGTTACATAGCATTGTCCCTGGGCTTTCCAACTCACCACTCGGCAAGATCAAGATCGACGTCCTGTTCGGCAACAAAAATCACTTCGACCCTGAGCCCATTTGGTTCGAGGTGGCTAACTCGGACATACCCTACCACACACTCCTAGGCCGGCCTGCCATGCCCAAGTTCATGATGGTTCCACACTATGCATACCTGAAGACAAAGATTCCAGGTCCCAAGGGCATCATCACCATCATCGACGACTACAATAAGTCTGCGAGTGTGCGTCAGCAGGCTCTCGGCTGGCTGAGTCCCTCGTCATCGCCCAAGAGCAGCGCCTCATTAACCAGGTGGTGGCCATGGCCGGCGTGCAGTTGGCCGTGCCGACTGACCCTGAGGAGGCAGGCAGCAGGGCTTCCTTTAAGCCGGTGAAAGAGACCAAGAAGATAGTCTTGGATCCGGCCCACCCAGAGCTATTGTCTGTCATAGGTTCCAATCTTGACAGCAAATAGGAAAGCGAGCTCGTCTATTTCCTCCGTGAGAACCGGGATATCTTTGCATGGTCCTCAAGTACATGTCGGGTGTTCCGAGGGATTTCGCCGAGAACAAACTAAATGTGAGGATGGATGCCAAGTCGGTCAAGCAACCCCTACGCCGCCTATCAGAAGAGAAGAGAAGGATCATTGGTGAAGAAGTCACCCGGCTCATGGCAGCCGGCTTCATCATGGAAGTGTGATACGTCCATTTTGCATCATGCTTATATGTTGATATTTATTGCATTATGGGCTGTTCTTACACATTATGTCACAATAATTATGCCTTTTCTCTCTTATTTTACAAGGTTTACACGAAGAGGGAGAATGCCAGCAGCTGGAATTCTGGGCTGGAAAAGAAGCAAACGCTGGAAACCTATTTTGCACAACTCCAAAAGCCCCGAAACTCCACAGGACACCGTTTCGGAAAATATAAAAAATATCTGCCGAAAGAAGATCACCAGGGGGGCCACCAGCTGTCCACGAGGGCGGGGGGCGCGCCTCCCCTCTCTCGGTGCGCCCCCTGCCTTGTGGGCCCCTCGATGGCCCCCCGATGCCCATCTTCTCCTATATGAGGTGTTTTGGCCTGGAAAAAATTATAAGGAGGCTTTCGGGACCAGACGCCGCCGTCTCGAGGCGGAAACCAATTTAGGGCTCCAGCAAAGCTGTTCTGCCGGGGACACATCCCTCCAGGAGGGGGAAATCGTCACCGCCGTCATCACCAACAACTCTCCCATCTTGGGGAGGGCTATCTTCATCAACATCTTCACCAACACCATCTCCTCTCAAACCCTAGTTCATCTCTTGTATCCAATCTTTGTACTCAAACCTCAGATTGGTACCTGTGGGTTGCTAGTAGTGTTGATTACTCCTTGTAGTTGATTCTAGTTGGTTTATTTGGTGGAAGATCATATGTTCAGATCCATTATGCACATTAATACCCCTCTGATCATGAACAATATTATGTCTTGTGAGTAGTTACTTTTGATCCTGAGGACATGGGAGAAGTCTTGCTATAAGTAGTCATGTGAATTTGGTATTTGTTCGATATTTTGATGAGATGTATGTTGTCTCTCCTCAAGTGGTGTCATGTGAACGTCGACTACATGACACTTCACCATTATTTGCGCCTAGAGGAAGGCATTGGGAAGTAATAAGTAGATGATGGGTTGCTAGAGTGACAGAAGCTTAAACCCTAGTTTATGCGTTGCTTCGTAAGGGGCTGATTTGGATCCACTTGTTTCATGCTATGGTTAGGTTTACCTTAATACTTCTTTTGTAGTTGCGAATGCTTGCATTAGAGGTTAATCGTAAGTGGGAGGCTTGTCCAAGTAAGAACAACACCCAAGCACCGGTCCACCCACATACCAAATTATCAAAGTACCGAACGCGAATCTGATGATCGTGATGAAAACTAGCTTGACGATATTTCCCATGTGTCCTCGGGAGCGCTTTCCTTCATATAAGAGTTTGTCCAGGCTTGTCCTTTGCTAAAAAAAGGATAGGGACACCTTGCTGCACCTTATTTACTTTTACCTTCTGTCACTTGTTACCAATTACCCTATCACAAAACTATTTGTTACCTATAATTTCTGTGCTTGCAGAAAATACCTTACTGAAAACTGCCTATCATTTCCTTTTGCTCCTCGTTGGGTTCAACACTCTTACTTATCGAAAGGACTAAGATAGATCCCTTACAGTTGTGGGTCATCAAGACTCTATTCTGGCGCTATTGCCGGGGAGTGAAGCGCCTTTGGTAAGTGGATTTTGGTAAGGAAAAATTTATATAGTGTGCTGAAATTTATTGTCACTTGTTACTATGGCTCATAATCCTTTGAGGGGCTTGTTCGGGGTATCTTCACCCTGAACAGAAGAGCAAAGAGTTTCTCCTCAACCTACTGCACCTACTAAAAATTTTTGCTTTGAAATTCCTCTGGGTATGATAGAGAAACTGCTTGATAATCCTTTTACAGGAGACGGAACATTGCATCCCGATTTACACCTAATCTATGTGGATGAAGTTTGTGGATTATTTAAGCTTGCAGGTATGCCTGAGGATGTTATCAAGAAGAAGGTCTTCCCTTTATCTTTGAAGGGAGATGCATTGACATGGTTTAGGCTATGTGATGATATTGGATCATGGAACTATAATCGTCTGAAGTTGGAATTTCATCAGAAGTTCTACCCTATGCACTAGGTTCACCGTGATCGTAATTATATCTATCATTTTTGGCCTCGTGAAGGAGAAAGCATCTCTCAAGCATGGGGGAGGCTTAAGTCAATGTTATATTCATTCCCCAATCATGAGCTCTCAAGAGAAATGATCATTCAAAATTTCAATGCTTGGCTTTCTCTAAATAATCACTCCATGCTCGATACTTCTTGTTCTGGTTCTTTTATGATGAATACTATTGAATTCAAATGGTATCTATTGGAAATAATTAAATGCAACTCTGAAGATTGGGATCTCGACGAAGGTAAGGAGTCAGGTATGACCCCTAAGTTTGATTATGTTAAAGCTTTTATGGATACCGATGTTTTCCGTGAGTTTAGCACCAAATATGGACTTGACTCTGAGATAGTAGCCTCTTTCTGTGAATCGTTTGCTACTCATGTTGATCTTCCCAAGGAGAAGTGGTTTAAATACCATCCTCCCATTGAAGTAAAAGTAGTTGAACCAATTAAAGTTGAAGAAAAGACTATCATTTATAATGCTGATCCTATTGTTCCTATTGCTTATATTGAGAAACCATGTTCTCCCTCTCGGCCCAATTCGAGCGCTGAGTAACGAACTCGAACTTGAGGAGCTCCTTCCCGTCCCGCAGCTCCTGTACCTTCACCTTGTGCTTCGCGAGCTCCTTAGCAATGCGATCATGCTCGGCGGCTGCCTCGCTGCGTTCCTTCTCTTTGTCCAGGAGCTCCGTCTCGAGCTCGTGCACGCGGTCCCATATATTAGCGGCTGCCTCTGTAGAAGACAAAAAAGAAACATCAACAAAAATACAAGAAGTTGCTAGAAGATCCAGCCCTACTGCTCAGCAGTCGGCCCGAATCTCGGGGGCTACAACCAGTGGGTACACTGCTGCCGCCCCGCTGACGGACGATGCACGTACCAAGGCTCTGAGTGACGTCGGAGGTTTGCTTGGTGAGCCGCTCACATTATGGTAGTCCTGCAGCAAGCACGACATCCCGATAATTAATACACACCTGGTAAGTTCTAACTCTCCTGCTCAGCAGTCGGCTTGGAACTCGGGAGCTGCACACAGCGAGTGCGCTAGCGCGCCCCCGATGAAGCCGGCAAGAAGAAAAGAAGAATAAAAAAGCAGAAGACAGAAGACTTACCCGGACGGCCGTCCACGACATCATCATGTCCAACTTGGCCTTCAGGAGCATGGCGACAAGGTTGTTGAATTAATCCAAGACATCCTGAACCGTGTGGTTCAGGACGGCCGGGCTGGCTCCTAACGCCCAACCAGATGGAGCGACGCTCGTGGCCTCCGCTCCGGCCACTCGCGAGCTCGTAGCATCCGCACTAGCCGGCCTCGGCGTAGAAATCACCCATGCCAGGCGCTGATGCATGGAGGTATGGGGCACCACGTCTTGGCTCGGCACCACTAGTCCTTCTGGCTGGCTGCCTCCTTGCCTACCAACATCCGGGGCACGCGGAACAGCTTGTGCTTCGAGGACAAGGGGCCCAACCCCCTCCCGCTCCAGGGCCACCTGGTCAGCTCCGGTTGGCCCAGTCGACGCCCGGTCCTCCACCACCATCGGCTCGGGCCGCAGCCCATCGGTGGCCTCCGAGACCCTGCTGCGCGTCGGGTCCTCCGTGATCTTGGTGCTCACCTCCGCCTACGCCTTGGCCACTGCGTCGGCTTCCACCTGCGCCTCGGTCGCCGCATCAGCCTCCGCCCGTGTTGCGGCTTCCCGCTCCTGCCGCGCCTCCCGCGCATTCCTCTCCATCGCCTCCCGGAGGTCAAGTGCCGGATCCACATGGCAGGTTCCTGCGGAGCCGTCAACTGAACTAATCAGCGAGGCAGACAGCGCTCTCCGCATGGAGAGGGGAGCCCTGCTCAGCAAGAAATGCAAAGATGAGTAGATTGGCAAAGAAAGCCAAGAGACACATAGCCAAGCAAACTGCGACAAGAGCAATCAAAACTTAAGCGAATACCACGGGCCGCTGCTTCGGGCCCTTCCGGATGGCGGCCACCTTGGCGGCCTCTTGCTGCTTGGTCGCGGCCACCGATGGCTCGTCCTTGTTGGGCTATCGGCTGCCGAAAATCCCGCCTTCATCGAAGCTCTTAGGAGCGCCGGCTGCCCCTACCGGCCCCTTGCCAAAGGGCCGCGTCGTTGAAGGGCCAGCCCCCGCCTTGTCGGCTCCTCCTTGGTGAGGCGGCTCGTCACCGTCCTCATTGTCGTCCGGCCAGTCGCGGATGTCAGCCTCCGCACCGCCTCCTGCACCCCGGCCGGCGTCACCACCTCCACCTCCGGTGGCGTCATCCTCTTCCATCATGGCCGCCCCCAGCTTAGGGTCGCCCTCTTCGCCCACCTCCCGGTCCGGCATCCACTGATGGCCGGGAGCTGGCGCGGCGATAGCCTCTTGGCCAATGGAGCGTTGCAGCATGGGCCGAGTGACCAAGGCAGACGAAAGTATACGACGTGAGAACGGAAAAGAGGCCAGATACTTAGCACAGGTGGGGGGTTGGCGTGGCTGTATGGTGGCTTGCCGAAGGCCCACTTCACCTCATCGAGATGATTGTTAGAGAAGTGGTTGACATGCCGGACCACCTCAACAGTCGGCAGGACCTTTTTCGACATCCGACAAGGGTCCCGGCGATTGCTGATGTCGCAAATCTGGTGTGGCCGGCACTAGAGCGGTGATCCTCGGAGGTGGACGAAAGCCGCCAGTAGATCCGCCGGTTTGAGCCTCTCCGACTCCATCATCTCCTGGAGACGACTGAGGGCGGTTTCGACAGCAGCCGGCACTGGCTTACCCGGCTGCTGGCCCCAGTTGCTCCGTGCCCCGGCAAGCTGCCCAGATGCGAACGCTAGGAGGTTGATGTAGTCTCGGGTCGTGTGGGTGTTGCATACATAGAAGTACGACTTTTGCCACAGCGTCACCGACTCGTGGATAATGATAGGCAGAAACCGCATCCCGAAGGGGGTGCGCCGCACTGCGATGAAAGCGCCGCACTGCGCCGGCTCGCCCTTGGCCGCAGTGCTAAGTTTGAGATAGAAGAATCTTCCCCACAACTCGAGTGTGGGCAAGACACATAAATAAGCCCCACACAAAGTGATGAAGGCAGGGAGAAGCACCACCGTATTGGGAGTAAGGTGGTGGGGTTGGAGACGGTAGAATTCGAGGAACTCCCGGAAGAAGCCACTCACCGGCAGGCCAAAGCCACGCATGAAGTGTCTACAGAAGACGACGAACTTGCATGCCTCCGGCGCTGGCGAGATCTCCTCCTTGTTCGGAATGCGTGCCGCAATGCAGGCCTCGTTGGGTATCCTCCGCATCGCGCGGAGGAACTATACGTGGTCCCGTCCCACTTTCCGCGCGCCATGTCCCGAGGTCGGTGGCAGTGAGGATGGGGTGGCTCAGCAGAGAAGAGCAACAGCTAGCTACGGCAGCCCTTTGGTGGATGGGTGGCACAACGGCGTGGCAACAGCGAGAGGCAATAGGCGAGAGGCAGGAGGCAAGAAGAATGGAGAGTAGGGGGGCACGAGTGCCTTCTGCCGTGCCCCCTCTCCCCTCTTTATGAGGAGCCGGCGGCGGAGGTGAAGATGCGAGGTGTGGGGATGTGGGGAGGGCAACAGTCCACCTCAGCTGCAGCAGATCCGCACACGCACCGAGTCCCTGTAGTGGTGGGACCAGGCATGCAGCGATGCCCGAACGCGCGTGTGGGCTAGCAGGCCAGCTTGTCCTGCTGGTGAAGCGTGGCGGGCGTCCAATGGGGGGCAACCACACCACCCGACGAAGCACTAGGTGGAACCCATCTCAACTGTTCGAATTCACAAGGCGATCGGCCTAACCCTGGCCGGCTCTTGACAGGCGGACAAACAAAAATGGCAGATCTCCCGGAGAGGAAGCTGTTGACGCACCTTGGCGAGAAGCCACGGCCCCTCACCAGCTTCGGGGACTACTGTCAGGGTAATATATCCCAGGTAGTCTTATCTGCGCCCAAGAACCTTTTAAGAGTTTGGGGTTGGCTCAGTCATCCAGGCCGATTGGACCATACGGCTAGTGCCTTGGCCGCGTTCTAGGAGGCGGCATGCCCGAGACAGGTGGCCTCAGGAGTGGGCCGGCATCCAGCCGCCGGCCGTCTCCCCCTTGAAGTCTATGTCAACCGACTGAGATCAAGGCCAAGCATGGCAACAGTACCATATGTACCTCCCGGGATACGCGGAGGAGTGGCAATAGTATGCTTTGACCAGGCGGACACCGTCCGCCACGGTGCCACACTTTACCCACGTGCGTCGTGACACCGCCCTCGTCATCAAGGAAGGTGCTACAGAAAAAAGAAACCAGTGTGGCCCGAAGCGGGCGGGCCCTACCTGTCGGCCGGATTCTCGGCAGCCGGCGGGGTCGACTGAAGGCGGACCCTAGCAGTCGGTGAAGAACCCGACAACCGAAGATACTAACGTCCGGGTGCTACCAACCGGCGTATTACCATTGTAGCCCCGGGGCGTAGGCCTATTTAAAACCCCCAGGGTCACCTATGTAAGGGGTTGAGCTCTAGTAGAACCCAACAAACCATCCATCCACCCATAGCTAGGAGAAGGAGAGCTAATCCTTGCCCTTCTTCCTCCTCTAGCGATACTGCTCTAAGAGCATCATTGTACACTTGTGATTCATAGAGATCATGGGGAGACCCCGCAGAGCAGGAGTAGGGGTGTTATCTCCGCGAAGAGCCCTGAACCTGGGTAAGACTCATGCACGATCGAGATCTCGCCCAATCCCGCTTCTAGATCCCGACGACATACTCCTCTCCCACACCATGATAAGCCACCCCCTGGCATCTGTCTCGAGAATCCTTCGATATCCATGGCATCTATGGCGGCGGAGGGGTGGGAGCCCCTCCGAGATTGGATCAGTCTCTCCGTCTCCTTCTGTTTCTGCGCTCCCCGATTCTGTCCTTTCAGCGTTTCTTAAATTCCGAGAGATCCGTAACTCGGATTGGGCTGCATTTGTACATGATTTTTATCCGGATATTGGCTTTCTTGCGGCGAAAGAAGGGGACCAACCGCCTTACGGGGTGGCCACAAGGGTCCAGGGCACACCCTACCCCCTGGGGCACCCCCTACCTTGTGCCCTTTCGGGCATCGTCTCGTGTTGATTCTTCTTCCCCAAAATCACATATATTCCGAAAAAATCTCCGTAAATTTTATCCCGTTCGGACTCCGTTTCATATTGATTTTCTTCAAAACAAAAAACATGCAACAAAGAGGAACTCGCACTGGTTACTGGATCAATATGTTAGTCCCAAAAATACTATAAAAAGTTGCCAAAAGTATGTAAAAGTTGTAGAATATTGGCATGGAACAATAAGAAATTATAGATACGATGAAGACGTATCAGCATCCCCAAGCTTAATTCATGCTTGTCCTCGAGTAGGTAAATGATAAAAAAGATAATTTTTGATGTGGAATGCTACCTATCATAATCTTGACCATGTAATGTAATCATGGCATTAATATTAAAACACGAGTGATTCAAAGCAATAGTCTATCATTTGACATAAAAGAATTTAATACTCGGGCATCCCAACAAACAATCATGGTTTTCAAAATATCAATGCTAAAGAACGTTATCCCTACAAAATCATATTGTCTTTTATGCTCCCTTTTCTTAATGCAAGGTACCCCTCATGCCCATCGCGGTATCAGCCAAGCAATTGTTTTCATACTTTACTTTTTCAATCTTTTTCAGCTCTTCACGCAATACATGAGCGTGAGCCATGGACAGAGCACTATGGGTGGAATAGAACATGGTGATAGACAAAAGGATGGAGAAAGTCTCACATTAACTAGGAAAATCAACGGACTATGGAGATGTCCATCGATTGATATCAATGTGAGTGAGTAAGGATTCCCATTTAACGGATGCACTAGAGCTATATGTGTATGAAAGTTCAAAAGAAAACTAGTGGGTGTGCATCTAACTTGCTTGCTCACGAAGACCTAGGGCATTTGAGGAAGCCCATCGTTGGAATATACAAGCCAAGTTCTATAATGAAAATTTCCCACTAGTATATAAAAGTGACAATATAGGAGACTCTCTATATGAAGAACATGGTGCTACTCTGAAGCATAAGTGTTATAAAAGCATAGTAACATTTCCCCTTCTCTCTTTTTCTCTCATTTTTTCTCTTTTTTTGGAGGGCTTCTTTGGGCCCCCTTTTTTCATTTAGGCTTCATTGGCATCTCTTTTTTCTCACATGAGGCAATCCTCTAATAATGATGATCATCACACTTTTATTTAATTACAACTCGACACTAGAACAAAAATGTGACCCCATATGAATGCCTCCGGCGGTGCACCAGGATGTGCAAATGATCTAGCATAGCAATGACATCCTAAAAAAGGACAAGCCATGAAAACATCATGCTAGTTGTCTTACAATCATGCAATGTAATACGACAATGATGGTGCATGTCATAACAAACGGAACGGTGGAGTTACATGGAAATATATCTTGGAATGGCTATGGAAATGCTATAACAGGTAGGTATGGAGGCTGTTTTTAGGAAGGGTATAAGTTGGTTTGATGCACCGGCGAAAGTTGCGTGGTACTAGAGTGGTAGCAAGGTGGAAGGGTGAGAGTGCGTATAATCCATGGACTTAACATTAGTCATAAAGAACTCACATACTTATTGCGAAAAATATATTTGCACTCGAAGAAAAATACTATGACTCATGCTGCTAGGGGGAGGTTGGTAGGAGTTAACCATCGCGCGCCTCCGACCTTCACACAAAGATAAACAATCAAATACAATGCGCGCCAATTTGGTTACATAGTTAGGAGACCATACGTGCATGCTTCGGGAATCACAAACCCTAACACCAATATTTTTACTAAACCACAATAATTCACTAGTACCTCCCACATATTAGCATCTCTATATCGCAAAACTATTGCAAGGAATCAAACATATCATATTCAGCGATCTTCAACTTTTATGCAGGATTTTATGACTAACCATGTGAATGACCAATTCCTATCAACTCTCTAAATTGATATAAGTGAAGGAAGAGAGTTTTAATTCTTTCTATAAAAGATATGCCCACGCTCTAACAAATATAAGTGAAGCAAAAGAGCATTCTACAAATGGTGGTTTTCTATGTGAGGACAAACAGGCAATCCAAACTTCAAATGATATAAGTGAAGCACGTGAAGCATTCTATAAAGCCATACTCAAAAGATATAAGTGAAGTGCAAAGAGCATTCTATACATCAACCAAGGACTATCTCATACCAGCACGGTGCATTATTAAAAGTAAAAGTAAAAGTACATGACACTCCAAGATTTACGCATATCATGTGAACAAAACAAAAAGCGAAACATGTCGATAATTGTCGAATAAAGACGGGATGTCTTCCGGGGCATCCCCAAGCTTAGACCATTGAGTCTCCTTGAATATTTACTTGGGGTTCCTCAAGCATCCCCAAGCTTGAGCTCTTGCCTCTCCTCATTTTTCTCATATCAATACCTCCTCGATCTTCGAACACTTCATCCACACAAAACTTGACAAAACTTTTTTAATAGAGGGGCTAGTACATATAACATCAAATCCCTTTATGTACTGCTCTAACATTATTGTATAATTATTATCAAACATTACCAACTGTATGCTATCACAATTCTATGGCCCCAAGTCAAAGGAAGCTCAACAAGATTTCAAACATAAGAAAATAATGAAACTATAACAACAATCTGTGAAAACAAGACACTCTGTGTTAATCTGAACATTAACCATACTTCTGTAATTCTAAAATTTCTAAAAAATTAGTAAAAAATATACAATTTGTATAGAAGTACTGTCCAAAACGTTTCAGAAGCGTTTGACTTTCCAGCAAAAAATATAAAATCACACACTACAACAAAAGTTTATGTTTTTACACCGCACAAACCAAACAAGCAATCTAATTATCCTAAAGGCAAATCTTGGCACATTATTTTTTATAATAGAATGGACTTATACAAGGGGATAATTATTTTTGTTGAAAAGTTTATATAATCTAGATTCACAAAGTTTCCATAGGCATGAACAAAGTTCAAGGCTAGCTCCCACTTTTACAATGCTCTTCTTTCTCACTTTCATTTTTCTTTTTGGTAGAGTTTTAGGTTCCCCTCTTTCTTTCTTTTTTGTTTTTAAACATTACAAAAGTACTCAACGGAAATAGATGACTCTCTAAAACTTCTGGGTTATCTCTAGGCATATATTGCTCAAGTAATGGATCCACCCGGATCCCAAGGTATATCAATGCCAATTTTAATTAACAATGACATGTGATTTAGTAGTTTTCACAAAGTAACATACATCATGCAACAAGGAAGTCTAACTCTCTTCCTATGCATCGACGTGTCATAAAAGAACAATTCATGCACAAATAGTAAAGTCTGATACATAGCATAAACAGTTTCTTGCAGTTTTATCGTATTGGAAACATAGAGAGGCAGAGATGTAGTTCCTACCTCATAGTAATTGCAAGTAGGAGCAGGAATCACATGCATATTATATTTATCAAAATCATCACGTGTCGTAGTAAGATGCAACACATCGATATAATCCTTAATAAGAGCAAACTTCGCGGATATAGTGTAGTTGGGAGAATTCAAAAAGATAATTGGACTATCATGTGTGGGTGCAATAGAAACAATTTCATTCTTAACATAAGGAACTATAGCAAGTTCATCTCCATAAGCATAATTCATATTGGCATCATGGCCATAAGCATCAAGTTCGTCAAAACGGGATATTTCAAATGAATTCAAGGGATCATTGCAATCATCATAGCATCCATCCTTCGGTAAGAACGAAGGGAAATTAAGCAATGTATGAGTTGAAGAGTTACTCTCATTAGAAGGTGGGCACAGGTAGCTAATCCGCTCTTCCTTCTTTTGTTCTTCACTCTCCTCGTCATCTTTTTCATCTAATGAGCTCACGGTCTCATCAATTTCTTCTTCCGTAGTTTCCTGCAAAATATTACTCTCTTCTTGGACATCGGAGATTTTATCAATAGACGCATCAATATCTGAATTATATTCATAATTATCATAGCAATATTTAAATATAGCAAAATATTCATACCTACAAACATCATCATCAAAAGCTTCATACTTTTCAAACAAAGATTCTATTTTATAAGCACCCTTAAAAGCAACAAATTCTTCAATTTTTTCAACATCATAGTAATCATATATACCATTAGCTTAAGAAGCTAAGGTTTCATTATCATTAAATTTGCATGAAAAGGGAAGGTGTGGAGCCTCATCCTAGAGCAACAACTATAATCATATCTCAAGCATAGTTGCCGAGCATACCAATGCAAAATATAAATTTGATCCCATAATAGTTTCCCTTTTTGAGTCAAGCGATAATCCCTAAAGTATTCACATTGATCCAACGTTACTCCCATTATATAGTTGAATGGGGTTTTCTCAGGATTATCAAAGTAGTACATAATATCTTTCACATAGTGAGCATCGAGGGTTTTAGGAGGTTCCCCATCTCCATGAGTAACAAGTACACCTATTTTTTTGTATTTTGTGTTCCATATCCATAACTAAAGATAGAGAAGAACTTAGAATAGCAAATAAAATCTACTTAGTGATAAAGCAAACAAGCACACATGAGAATATTCACCCACACTATTGCTCCCCGACAATGGCGCCAGAAAAAGGTCTTGGTAACCCACAAGTATAGGGGATCAATTGTAGCCTCTTTCTATAAGTAAGAATGTCGAACCCTACGAGGAGTTGAAGGCAGAAGAAATATTCCCTCAAGTTCTATCAACCACCAATACAACTCTATGTACGCTTGACGTTCGCTTTCCGTAGTACAAGTATGAAACTAGAAGTACTTTGTAGGTGCAACGGGGATATGTTTGCAAGAGTATAAAGAGCACGTAAATAAAAACTAGGGACTGATTAGGTAAAGAATCAATAAAGTTAATATAGCGAGTGTGGAAAAGTGGTGGCAGGAGTTGCGAAATTGTCCCTAAGCAATTGACATGGAATTATGTGCACATATGATTGGAACTATTAGCAAGCATCCACAACTACAAACGTTCATTAAGGTAAAACCCAACCATAGCATTAAGATATATTGGTCCCCCTTCAATCCCGTATGCATCAATTTCTATGCTAGGTTGAAGCTTCTGTCACTCTCACCCTCCAATATATAGTCCTATCAACATACAACTAAACCTATGATGTGATCCACGTGCGTGCTCATATGATGGGTACCAAAGGACAACAACATAACCACAAGCAAATTGAACCAATCATAGCAATTCACCAATTACCAATAGGAAAACGAAAATCTACTCAGACATTATAGGATGGCAACACATCATTGGATAATAATATGAAGCATAAAGCACCACGTTCAAGTAGAGGGTACAACGGGTTGCGGGAGAGTGTACTGATGTAGATAAATGGGGGTAGGTGATAAAGATGTTGGGAAAGATGACAAAGGTGTTGGTGTAGATCGCCGTCAAATGATGATGGCCCAGACAGTGTTTCAGTGCACTGGGAGAGAGTGGGAGAGAGCTACCCTCCATATTCTCCTTCTTCTTTGATCTCCCCCTAAATGGGAGAAGGGTTTCCCCTCTGGTCCATGGCCTGCACGGCGGCGGAGGGGTGCGAGCTGATACGTCTCCAACGTATCTAATTTTCCAAGCACTTTTGTCCTTGTTTTGGACTATAACTTGTGTGATTTGAATGGAACTAACCCGGACTGACGCTGTTTTCAGCAGAATTGCCATGGTGTTATTCTTGTGCAGAAATAAAAGTTCTCGGAATGACCTGAAAATCCATGGAGAATACTTTTGGAATATATAAAAAATATTGGCGAAAGAATCAAGACCAGGGGGTCCACAGCCTGTCCAGGAGGGTGGGGGCGCGCCTGCCCCCTGGGCATACCCCCCTATCTCGTGGGCCCCCTGAGGCTCCAACAACCTGGACTCCAACTCCATATATTCACTTTCGGGGAGAAAAAAATCAGACAGAAGGATTCATCGTGTTTTACGATACGGAGCCGCCGCCACACCCTAATATCTCTCGTGGGGGCTTATCTAGAGTCCGTTCGGGGCTCCGGAGAGGGGAATCTGTCGCCATCGTCATCATCAACCTTCCTCCATCACCAATTTTGTGATGCTCACCGCCGTGCGTCAGTAATTCCATCGTAGGCTTGCTGGACGGTGATGGGTTGGGTGAGATTTACCATGTAATCGAGTTAGTTTTGTTAGCGTTTGATTCCTAGTATCCATTATGTTCTAAGATTGATTTGTTTCAAACTATAAACCTCGAAATGAAATTCTGTTTTGTATGCAGGAACAGCTCAGTATCAACTAGGGCTGTCTATATCTTCCATGCTAGGTGGGTTATTCTCACGATGAGTGGACTCCACTCATCATTCACGAGAAAATGGCGGGTAAGTGGGATGCCCAGTCCCATGCTCAAATCAAATCCAAATAATTAAACAAAAATCCCCCAGGATTGTTGTTGGTATGGACGGTACCCGTTGTTCGGGCCAGCCATGGAGTACGCTTGTTGGTGGTGGGGGACTATAAACTTTACAATTCTGTTTGGGAACCACCTATAATGTGTGTAGCATGGAAGATATCGAGATCTCTTGGTTGTTATATTGACAATGAAAGTATACCACTCAAAATATTGTTTATCTCTATTTCAAAACTCGAGCTATGGCACCTCTACAAATCCCTGCTTCCCTCTGTGAAGGGCCTATTTATTTACTTTTATGTTGAGTCATCGTCCTCGTATTAAAAAGCACCACTTGGAGAGCACCGCTGTCATTTGCATGCATTGCTTTTAATTTACATAGACTATGACTGTGACTGGATCTCCTTTACCCTGAATTACAATGTCTAGTCAGTCCTTGATCTTCAGAGGTGCTCTGCATTTATGTTTTGTGGTCTCAGAAAGGGATAGCGAGATACCATCTTGTTATATCATATTATGATTGTTTTGAGAACGTCCTGTCATCCGAGTATTATTATTATTGCTCGCTAGTTGAATATGCCATTGATATGAGTAAACATGTGTCCTAAAAGTTACTGTGAATGTGGTTAGTTCATAATCTTTGTTGAAAACTTGAATGTTGGCTTTACATATTTGCAGCAACAAGAGCAAACAGAGTTTGTAAAAGTTTTTCTTTATCACATTCAGTTTGTCAACTGAATTGCTTGAGGACAAGCAAATGTTTAATCTTGGGGGAGTTTATACGTCTCCAACGTATCTACTTTTCCAAACACTTTTGCCCTTGTTTTAACCTCTAACTTGCATGATTTGAATGGAACTAACCCAGACTGATGCTGTTTTCAGCAGAATTGCCACGGTGTTATTTTTGTGCAGAAATAAAAGTTATCGGAATGACTTGAAAATCGACAGAGAATATTTTGGGAATATAAAGAAAAATACTGGCGAAAGAATCAAGACAAGGGGGCCCACACCCTACCCACGAGGGTGGGGGCGCGTCTGCCCCCCTGTGTGCGCCCCCTCTCTTGTGGGCCCCTTGAGGCTCCACCGACGTGGACTCCAACTGTCGGTGTACTAAGATGGGGGTACCTTAGTACCCCAACTTGTGCACGGGCAGTAGCAGCTTCCCGCGGCAGGGTTTACCACGTGCTCGCCGGAAACCTTTTCGGTCCCTATGAAGCCATTCAAAAACAAAGTATACAAGGCAGAAGATCAAGACCCCGGCAAGTGGAGCTTGCCGGGAAGGCCGTACCAGCCTCAAGGATATCACTCTAACACAAGACCCTGGCAAGAGGAGCTTGTCAGGAAGGCCAAGGTTCACATACCTCAAGAAACGCCTCGGCGCATCTCGCGCCCCGGCAGGGCCCGGGGAGCGACAAGCTTCCGGGCCCGGCAAGATCATGGCCCCGGCAAGGTGCTTGCCGGGGAAAACTATGATGTGTGCCTGCGCTCTAGCTCATCGGTCCACGCGTCGTCCTGGGGCCCCTCCAGGGACGCGTGGCGGATGGCTGTGCAGCCTGGGGGACACGGTGGCAAGCCACGGTGACGAGGCTACCGCCGTGGCGAACGGAGAAGCCTGGACGGGCGCTTTTGGGGTCGACGGTGACGGGCATTTAATGCCCTTGTCCCCCACTGTCAAAATTAGGTGAAGACCACTGTTCATCCATTGTTCATGCACTGTTCCCGCACTGTTCCAACTACCACCAAAATTACATTTTTACCCTCCTCTACGTTGACACCTCTCGGTGACCCCTTGAGCTATAAAAGGAGGCCCATGCACAACGTAGAGGGGGTTCGGAACCTAGACAGCTCTCTTGCTCGGTGTAGCTAGCTCTTCAAGCTCCCGAGCTCAAGAACACAATACAATCCAAGCAAGAGTAGGGTTTTACGCGTCCGCGCGGCCCGAACCTGGGTAAACTGCCCGCGTGTGCTCCTCTATCTGCTCTTCGTGCTCCCTCCGCTCCTTTACCGCAACGTAGAAGGGGCTCCGATCCCATAGGTGCTCGTGGGAGGACAGTTTCCCCCGACATCTTTGGCGCGCCAGGTAGGGGCGTCGAGGTTGTGCGAACCTGATCCGGCGCTCACGCGGGCGCATTCTTCATCAACTTCTCCAGCTTCATCAATTTCACCAACTGCAACAACATGGCCCCGAAGAAGAAGGCTTCGGAGGTCGCAGGCCCGTCTGCGTCGATCCCACCACCACCAGAACCAACGGTTGGTGGAGGAGATGCCGGCGGAAGGGTGGTCGCCGGCGAGGAAACTCACGGCGCCACCAAGTCCAAGGACAAGACGGACGACTGGGCAAATTCCAAAGCCTCGGTGTCCGTGGACGCACCGCGTCTCTCTCAGCAGACGCCGGGCCAGGAGCGTCGTGGTACAAGAGGTACCATTCGCTTGCTGGGGCAAGGACAAACCGGAGGATCGCGGGACGCTCAAGGCCACCGTCCTGGTACGAGCAAGGCGCGGTCGCCGGGGCGGGAAACTGCTCCTTCTAACCCTGTTAGAAGTCCGAGCATATCTCGCTCCTCGCACCGCTCGCCGCCGCTCCCCTCCTCTCCAGCAGAAGCTCTAGCAAGAGCACAACTACTCCTCGATTTCCCTCCAGCGGCAGATAAAGCCGAGGACTGGAGGGCGACGATCCAAAGCCTCATCGCCTTCGCCAACAACGACACGCCGCAGCAGCCTGCGACATCGCGGCCACGACAAGTCGACCAGACGAAGGCCGATGGCGACAAGACCGTCGGGGGTGCGACCACCGTGCACTCCCCGCCGCGGAAGCAGAAGACGCCACCCCGCCGGATCAACGTCGATGACGACTCAACGGCGTCGTCGGATCCGCGGGCTCGTCGGGACCAGCGCCAAGTCCTCGACGATCGGCGGCAAGAAGATGCTCGGACGCGCATCGAGCGCCGACGAGAAGCCCGGCGACGATCGGACCAGCGCGCTGGGACCGCTGTCGACACGTACGCGCCCGGTGAGCCAGGCGACTTGCCGTACACGGCAGGTTGCCCTGCGTCCAGTGGCCCAGCATGAACAACTTCAAGCCCGACGTACCCGAGAAGTACGACGGCAAGACGCACCCCTCGGAGTTCCTCAGCATCTACACCATCGCGGTGCAGGCTGCCGGGGGACGCGACGAGAAGATACTAGCCAACTACTTCCCGCTGGTACTTAAGCCAAACGTCCGCTCTTGGCTTATGCACTTGCCGGAAGGCTCCATTTCTTCGTGGGCAGGTCTGTGCCACCAGTTTGTTGGCGCCTTCACGGGCGGCCACAAACCCCACGGCCAGGAGAGTGATCTCCACATCTTGGCCCAGAAGGAAGGAGAATCCCTGCGCAAGTACATCCAGAGATTCAGCCGCGTGCAACACAACATTCCCGACGTCCACCCCGCCGCGGTTATCAGCGCGTTCCACCAGAACGTGCGTAACCGCCGCATGCGGGAAGAGATGGCCATGACCAAAATTCGGGATGTCAGTGAGCTCTACGCTCTGGCCGACAAGTGCGCGCGCGCCGAAGAGGGGAGGAGACTCCCCGGAGAAGATACTGGCGCAGGAGGAAGCGACAGTGAGGACGCTGCCCCGGCAAAGAAGAGCCGGCGGCGGAACAACAGGAGAAAGAAGAGCAAGGAAGTGCTGGTCGTCGAGCAGTCCGGCAAGGAGGCTCCCGCCAAGAAGGCACAGGCTGGCGGCTCCGGCAAGGAGCCTGCCCCTATGGCGGCAGCCGACAAGCAGGACGGCTCCGACAAGCAATACTGCAAGATCCACCGCACCAAGGGCCACGATCTTCAGAATTGCAAGCGAGTCGAGTACCTCGTAGAGCAGCAGAAGGCTGAATACGAGCGTCGCGACAAGGAGAAGGCCCAAGGTGGCGGAGGAGAGCCAAGCAAGAAGCGGCCATTCAATGGCCGGGGAGGACGCCGTGGCAAGGCCAAGCAGCGGCAAGGTGATCGACCTCCCCGGGGCCGCGACAAGGAGGAGGAAGAAGACGACGACGACGACATGGAGGAAGGAGATAACAGCGAGCAGGAGTTCCAGAAGGCCACAGAAGTTCTGTGTGTCGATGGAGGCGCCTCTCTGCATACTTCCCACCGCCAACTCAAGAAGTGGGTGCGGGAAGTAAACGCAGCTGAGCCGCCCGTCGAGTCACGCAGGCTGCTGAAATGGTCCAGCACGCCCATCATTTTTGATCTTGAGGATCACCCTGACCGCACAACGGCGGTCGGGTGCTTGCCGATGTTGGTCTCACCAACCATCCGCAAACTCAATGTCACCAAAATGTTGGTTGACGGCGGGGCCGGCCTGAACTTGATCTCCTCGGCTGTGATCAAGAAACTCCAGATCCCAGACGGCGAGCTCGAAGAAACCGGGTCATTCCAAGGAATAAACCCGGGGAGGAGCAAGCCGAAGGGGAAGATTACTCTGCCAGTGACCTTTGGCGGGGAACTCAACTTCAGGACGGAGAGGATAACCTTCGACGTTGCCGATATCCCATTGCCATACAATGGGATACTTGGACGTCCTGCCCTCGCCAAGTTCATGGCAGCTTCCCACTATGCCTACAACGTACTTAAGATGCCGGGGCCGATAAGCGTCATCTCTGTCCCTGGCGACAAGAAGGACGCGCTTATCTGCGCCGACATGATCTACCGGGACGCAGCAGCCGCAGCGGAAAGCAACACACTTGCTGCTGAAGCTCCTGGGGGGAAGACCAAGACCAAGTCCGGCAAGAGCTCTGGGGCCCACTCCGGCAAACGCACCTCTTCGGAGTGCTGCGCTGCCGTCGAGGACGTTCCATCGAGCTCCACCGGCAAGTGCAAGAAAGGGATGGCAGCTCCACCGGCAACCAAGAAGGTGTCCGCCATGGAGGACGGCACTGGTGGTACCTTCACCATCAGTGCTACACTCGAAAAGAAATAGGAAAGCGCGCTCGTTGCCTTCCTACGAGCGAATGTCAATGTGTTTGCTTGGCAACCATCTGACATCCCCGGCGTTCCCAGGAAGGTAATTGAGCACAAGCTTGCTGTTTGTCCTCATGCGTGGCCCGTCAAGCAGAAGGTCAGGAAGCAAGCCGTGGAGCGCCAAGAATTCATAGCCGAAGAGATAAAGAAGCTAGAAGCAGCAGGCCTGGTTAGAGGCGTGATCCATCCCACGTGGTTGGCCAATCTAGTTGTCGTACGCAAGGCCAATGGGAAGTGGAGACTCTGTATAGACTTCACTGATGTGAATAAAGCATGTCCCAAAGATCCATTTCCCTTGCCGCGTATTGACCAGATTGTTGACTCCACCGCTGGATGTGAGCTGCTTTCCTTCCTTGATGCATATTCAGGTTACCACCAGATATTCATGGCCAAGGAAGACGAAGAGAAGACTGCGTTCATTACTCCATGCGGCACATATTGCTTCATACGCATGCCCTTTGGATTGAAGAATGCAGGCTCGACATTTGCAAGGGTGGTGCACACTACTTTTGAGCCACAGATACACATGAATGTAGAAGCTTACATGGATGACATAGTGGTCAAGAGTAAGAGCAAGGATACCCTGATCCAAGACTTGGAAGAAACATTTGCAAATCTGCGCAAGATCCAGCTCAAGTTGAACCCCGAGAAGTGCGTCTTCGGAGTCCCCTCCGGCAAGCTTCTCGGGTTCTTTTTGTCCTAGAGGGGGATTGAAGCCAATCCCGACAAGATAAAAGCCATCGAGCAGATCGAAGCCCCGAAGCGCGTCAAGGACGTAAGGAGACTTGCTGGTTGTGTAGCTGCCCTCAGCAAGTTCATTTCAAAGTCTGCAGAACGCGCCTTGCCTTTCTTTAAAATTTTGAAGAAGGCAGGTCCTATGAAATGGACTCCGGAAGCGGAGGCAGCGCTGCAAGACTTGAAAGGGTACCTGTCCTCCACTCCAATACTTGCCGCACCTAGGCCACAAGAGAAGTTGCTGCTGTACTTAGCGGCAACCAATCAAGTGGTTAGTGCTGCGTTAGTAGCAGAAAGGGAGGCAGAGGAAGAGCCCACACCTCCGGCAAGCGAATCCGGCGACAAGCAGGGGGCTCCACCGGCAAGCTCTGGCCCCGACAAGGACAACTCTGCACAGGAGCAAGGAGAAGTGCGAAGAAGGGTGGTGCAGAACCCAGTGTATTTTGTAAGTTCCCTCTTGCAGGGGGCTAGATCAAGATACTCTGGAGTGCAGAAGTTGCTTTTCGGCCTCCTCATGGCCTCAAGAAAGCTGCGCCATTACTTCCAAGCACACGAGATAACAGTGGTCACTCGCTTTCCGTTGAAGAGGATATTGCAGAATCCAGAAGCAACAGGCAGGATCGTCGAGTGGGCACTGGAACTGTCAAGCTTTGGTCTTAAGTTTGAGAGTACTTCAACCATACAGAGCAGAGCTTTGGCAGAATTTATAGCGGAATGGACCCCAACACCAGATGTAGAAGTCCAAGAGACAAGCGTCCCCGTACAAGAAGCGACCAGCGAATGGGTAATGTACTTTGATGGTGCTTTCTCGCTGCAAGGCGCCGGTGCCGGCGTGGTACTCATAGCACCCACCGGAGAGCACCTCAAGTACGTTGTCCAGATGCACTTTCCCAAGGAACAAGTGACAAACAATACTGCTGAGTATGAGGGTTTGCTTGCCGGCCTCCGAACTGCAGCCGAACTTAGCATCAGGAAGTTGATTGTGCGGGGAGATTCACAGTTGGTGGTCCGACAAGTGAATAAGAGTTATCAGAGCCCTTTGATGGAAGCTTATGTCGATGAAGTGAGGAAGCTTGAAGAACACTTTGAAGGTCTGCAAATGGAGCACGTCCCAAGAGCTCAAAATGATATCGCAGATGGCCTCTCAAAGTGTGCTACAATGAAGTTACCTGTGGAACCAAGGACCTTCCTGCTCAAGCTAACTCAACCATCCGTTACACCATCAGTTGGGCAGAACAAGAAGAGAAAGTTGGTCTCCGGCGACTACTTACCGGCGGATCTTCCTGAAGCCGCCGCCAAGGTCCCCAAGATCAACAACCAAAACGCTGAGGAACAGTTTGCTCCTGCAGACCCAAGGGTCTGTACAGTTGAAGCAAGCGTTCCCGACAAGCCTTGCCCCGGCAGGCTTGCCGGGGGACCATCAGCTCCGGCAGAACCGGAGGTTCTTGTCGTAGAAGCTGGGGTTTCCGCAGCAGCCCTCATGCCTTTAGTCCTTGCCGTTGAGCCTCGGGCTCCGGCATGGGCACAGCAGATCGTCCGTTTTCTGCAAACTGGAGAACTTCCCGACGAGCCAGAAGAGATAGAGAAAATAACCAGACAGTCAAGTATGTACCAGTTTGTTGACAATGAATTGTACAGAAGAAGACTCAATGGTGTCAGGTTGAAGTGTATTTCCAGAGAAGATGGGCAGAAGCTGTTGGCAGAGATACACTGAGGCATATGTGGCCACCACGTTGGCGCAAGGGCGCTTGCCGGGAAGGCGTTCCGGCAAGGGTTCTTTTGGCCAGAAGCCCTCCAAGATGCAAATGCACAAGTAACCAAGTGTGAAGCGTGCCAGTTCCATGCCAAGCAAATTCATCAGCCAGCTCAAGCTCTCCAGACGATTCCTTTGTCCTGGCCCTTCTCGGTCTAGGGGCTCGATATCCTCGGCCCCTTTCCCCGCGCTGTCGGGGGCTTTGAATACTTGTACGTTGCAATCGATAAGTTTACAAAGTGGCCAGAAGTGGAACCAGTGAGAAAGGTGACAGCACAGTCAGCAGTCAGGTTCTTCAGGTCAATTGTTTGCCGTTTCAGAATCCCTAACAGGATCATCACCGACAACGGCACACAGTTCACAAGCCGCACCTTCATGCAGTACGTCCAAGACCTTGGCGCCAAGGTCTGTTTCGCTTCTGTTGCTCACCCGAGGAGCAATGGTCAAGCGGAGAGGGCCAATGCTGAAGTGCTGCGCGGACTCAAGACAAGAACTTTCGACAGGCTGCACAAGTGCGGAAGAAACTGGATAGAGGAGTTGCCGGCGGCTCTTTGGTCAATCAGAACGACACCAAGTCGAGCCACCGGACAGACACCCTTCGCTCTTGTCTATGGAGAAAAGGCAGTTCTCCCCACGGAACTCGTATACGGATCTCCTCGAGTGCTCGCTTATGATGAGCTCGAGCAAGAGCAACTACGACAAGATGATGCATTGCTCCTTGAGGAGGAACGTCTCCAGGCTACTGTACGAGGTGCTCGATACCAGCAAGCCTTGCGTCGCTACCATAGCCGCAAGGTCAAGGCCAGGAGTCTCGAGGAAGGCGACCTTGTTCTTCGGCGAGTTCAGTCCGCCAAGAATTCCAACAAGTTGACGCCAAAGTGGGAAGGCCCTTATCGGGTGAGACAAGTCACAAGGCCCGGCGCTGTCCGCCTTGAGACCGAAGAAGGCTTACCGGTGAGCAACTCCTGGAACATAGAGCATCTTCGCAAGTTTCCTTATATCGCTACTTAGAAACAAAAGATCATCAAGGCTTGACAGACATTCTTTACAGTCTTGAATATGCGTGAGCATACGCCAAGTCAATCAAAATAAATTCTCGAAGGAAGATATTACTAAACCATACCATATCATAGGCAAACAAACCAAGTTTGTACTCCAATAACACATTGGGAACCCCCCAGCTATTTGAGATTAACCATAAGAAAACCTGAACTACTAAGCACCATCATGAAAGTAGCATCTTTATCATAGACACATTAACCCATGCAATCGGAAGCAAACTCTCTTAATAAGGTGAGCATGGTAATGAAAGAGAGTTCAAGCAACCAACTAAGTAAAAGCTCTTGAAAAGATAAGCATGAATACTAAGAGCAGAGTATGATAGTAGCTATTAAAAGACAAAGAACACACACAGCATAGATAGACATGAAAATTCTATGTTATGTTCTAGGTTGAGGTGGAGCGTGTTTCTCTCCCACATAAAGGAATGCTGGGTTCCGATTCGTTATGAAAAACTAAAAAGAAAACTAAAAGCAAGACGCTCCAAGCATAGCACATAACATATGAAGTGATAAAAATATAGCGAAACGAAAGACGAACTGATAATGTTGATTGAGAACGGGATGCACGGGGGCATCCCCAAGCTTAGACGCTTGAGTGTCCTTGAATACTTCTTGGGGGTGCACGGGGGCATCCCCAAGCTTGAGCGCTTGACACTCCTGAATCTTTTTATCATCTTCCCTCGCACACTTGAAAACTCCCTTCATACACAACTCATCATAATCTGATTAGCGAGGTTAGTACCCTTAATAAAATAATTATACCTTGCTGGAAATAAGGATATTCTTGAAGTTTTACTGTTTCTCAAGATTGCCAAAAGGTTTTTGCAAAGAAAAAGCAAGTTCTTAATTTGCAAAGTGAAGGTAAGGCAAAACAGGACAAAATCTGTGAAAAACAGAACAGCAGGCAGTAATTGACATGTTCGGGATACTTCTGCAACTCAAATAAAAAAACTCAGAACTGACGCACGAAAGACAATTATATAGAGAACGCTGTCGAAAAACTTCAGACCAAAAATATGATCTGGTGATTTTATACGAGATTTTCTATCCAAGGACAGAATCTGTTTCCTGGACTGCACCTCACAACTTTTGAACTTTCTAGCAATCAGAGGCTATACTTGGCACAAATATGAAAAGCAAAGATACAATGATGATGCTACAGCAGTAAACAACATCAAGACACAACAAAAGCAAAAAATTTATTCATGTGGGCTGCCTCCCAAAAGCGCTTTCTTTTATGCCTTTAAGCTAGGCATAATGCATAGATCAAGTTGTATCAATTGAACCATTATCAAGATCATCAAAAAGCTCTTCAATAATACAACTAGTCTTAAGAGGACTCTCAAACAAAGGCCTCATAGAGATACTTCTAGGTAGAAGACCAAAAGGATAAAAGTCAAGGGAAGATTCATTTATAAATTCATCAACGATATGTGTTTCTTCCAAAGTCTTTACAGTTTCAACCCCTTTGGCAATAGGTGGATTGCTTTTAGAACGGGGAGCCTTTGGAACGTGAACGAACTTAGGCTCCTTCTTTGCCGGAGTTTCTACCTTTTCGGTTTTCATCGAGGAGAAAGTAGTTCCTAAGGTGTCAAATATTTCCTCAATCTTGTCCATCCTAGAAGAGTCAGAATCATGGAATTTGACGGTCTCCAAAATTTTGAAAATTTTATGCCTGGAGCTATCAAGTCTATTCAAATTCCCTTGGATCTTTCGATCCAACTCATTCATCTTATTAGTGCTTGGCATATCTAGCTCTATTTTTTCAAGTTTTTTCATAATGAGAGCTAGGGTGATGTCCTCTCGAATGCTAACGACAGGGGGACTCCCAACAAGATTTTCAATAATACTAAGAGACTCCCAAACTGGGGCCTCTAGGAAATTTCCATTGATAGCAGTATCTAGAATAAACCTATTCCAAAAAGTAATTCCAACATAAAAATTTCTAAGTAAGATAGTAGTAGGTTGCTTCTTGGTGGCTCTTTTTTGTGAATCATTAATTCTATACCAAGCATCTTTCAAACTTTCCCCACCTCTTTGTTTAAAGGTGAGAACTTCTGCCTCGTCAAAGACAAAAGGACCCGACATAATTACAACTTAAGGAATAAGATAACTATTTTTGTGCTTTTCGATAAAAGGAACTAAAGCAAAAATGAAAAGTAAACTAACAAGACTAAAAAGCAAAGGTAAAAGATAGCATGCAACTCCCCTATCCTGAAGAGTGGAGTCCCCGGCAACGGCGCCAGAAAATACTCCTTGATGGGCCTCGAACCCCTCGTTGGTTACCCCAAGTGGAAGGTGTAAGATGCAGTAAGTAGAAGTGTTTTCCCCTAGCAAAGATGCCAAGGATCGAATCCCCAGAGACTCCTAGGTTCAACAAGTAGGTGTCAACTGCTAACGGCGCAATTAGCAATCAACGTGGACCTGCACACAGATACAAATAACTTTGCTCCCAACGAGTACAGAGAGGTTGTCAATCTCTCCGGCCTTGTAGTTCACAAAGGGTTAAAAGCAATATGATAGTAGTGATAGATAGTGTTTTGCAATAGTAAGTAAATAGTGAAAAGTAAATAGTGGATGTGATCAATGATGGTAATATGGACCGGAGTCTCATGATGTTCACTAGTGATGTCTCTCTCCCAAAAGACGATAAAACAGCTATGTGAGGTAAACAAATTACAGCTGGGCAATTGACAGGACCACGAACGCAAACCAATGCTGACTACATTGCAAGAAAGGTTGAGGTTCAAAGCATGGGCGGTACGCCAAATTAAGTAGACCGAAATCCATCTATATCTACTACTAATCATCCACCTTGAGATATCTATCCAGAACATCTCGCTGATATTAAGTTGCGAGTCCCACCCATAGTGTAAACTCAATGCAACAGACAACTGCATTAAAAGAACTTTGCGTAAAGTAAACAATCCTTGCACCCGCGGGCACAAGCACCGTTGTTTTCCCCCTTGTGGCAACAGCACATCCCCTAGACTCATGTTTCTGTCACTCAAGCTAGTCATCGAGGGGCATGAACCCACAATCGAGCATAACGTTCCCTCTTGGAGTCACTACCTATTACTCGTCCAAAGCAATAAATAACAACGGAGAACATGCAAGAATTACTTATGAACTAAAATATAAAAGAGGTGAATCAAATATATTACTCAAGATCAATCTGAACATAATCTCATAATCCATCGGATCCCAGCAAACTCAACATAGCAACAGCATAAGGATTACATAGATGCCTCGATCATGTAGGGCAGCTCACGAGGACTAATTAGTGAAGCACAAGAACGGGAGGAGAACATCACATAGCTACTGGTCATGGACTCATGGTCCAAGGGAGACTACTCATGAGTCATCCGGGAGGCGTCCATGGTGGTGGAGAAGCTCCCGGTGGTGATCCTCCCCTCCGACAGGGTGACGGGAAGAGTTCTCCTGGTGCTCCCGATCTTGGAAGCGGCGGCGGCGGCGGAACAGAGATGGGATCGCGAAAAAAAGTCCTCTTCTGAGGGTTACGGAGGACCCTTTAAATATATGCCAAAGTAGGGCACCGGGGGAGCCTCGGGGGGCCCAGGCGCCCCCCCGGCGCGGCCCAGGGGGGGGGGCGCCCACAGGGCGCCTGGAGCCCCTGTGCCCCCCCCAGGCTGCCCTTCGGACGCAGTGTTGTTTCCGGATCGCTGATTTTTTATATAATTTTTCTGGATTTTTCTGGGCAGTTCTCGAAACGTGAAAACCTAAAATACAAAAACAGCCGAAAACAGAAACTGGCACCACACCAAAATGATGCCAACCAAGATACCATCAAGACTCAGAGGGAGGTGACACCTTCAACATTACTCCAAAATAATGCAACCTTAACCTACAAGGACCAGGGCACATGATATGAAACATCACGACATACATCGCTAATAGAGTAACCCTGTCACTACCATTGTTGTACCGGCAATAACCGGTGGATGGGAACCTCGCCATTAGGTCCGCCTCACTATAGTGAGCAGGCAAACGGTTCACTTCATCCCCGGCTCTTGGTGAGAATGTCTTCATCAACGAAACCGACAGGTTGGACCTCTACTATGCCTTCTTAATATCGTTGCACATAGGGTTGCCTACCTGGTACCGTTTACGCCTTAGAAGGCAAAAGGGGTCGTCATGATTATGAAGACAACAGAAGGATGAGTCAATGCCAGCTACGAGGAGCCACCTTCACCCCATCACTTCAGCATGCGAGAAGTTGTTGAAGACTCTTTAGGCTCAATCCGGATTGTTTCATCAAACAACTACAAGGGACGTAGCAATACCCGAGGAAAATCCAGAAGACTTCACGAGGCATGAGCAAGGCACGATTACTGAGTCCGAGAACCCATAGGGTAGGAGGAGTCGTGTAGCCCTATGCGCACTCGAGTCCGTATGATGGTTCGAATAGAACCATGATTGTGTGTTGCTTGTTTTTATTTGTTTGTGTTTTGATATAAGTCGCAATTTTCCCTAGGCAACAAGTACGCGACTATATCACCTTGCTTCTTTTCGTTTGTTTGGCCCTTTTTGCGCCTAATTGTTTGCACTTGCACAGTGGAACCCCCTTTAGGTATTCCCCTCCTCTATGCTCCTTTTCCCTCACATCTCTCTCCTCAACGGAAGACCAAGGATTCTACTTTGACAACCAACTAGCACTGAAGACTTTTGCTAGCCTCCTAGACCAAGTGCAACCCCGTGGAGTTATGGTTTCCCCTCAAGATAAGAAACCCATCCCAAGACCCTTCGGGACTACACGAGATACCCTAGCTCGAATCCTTAACCATGTGCTTAACCGGCAGAATTGCAAGAGAACCAGTTAAGCCTCCGTAACCCTGCATAACACTGGGTTCATTATGGAACTAGTGGACATAGTGAATGAGCACATTATCATCCTAATATAGCACAAGAACTAACGATGCCATAGGGAAGACTAGTTTAAGGATATAGTAACAGAGGACATATGACTTGATGAGTTTATATCAGTGACCTTATGGAATTATTAGAGACTGGTGGATTATGTGACTTTCATATTGGTAGATGAACTTGGTGGGATCATCTTAATAAAGTAGCATAGCTTTCATTACCCCTGGAAAAATTGGATTTTCGCAGGACAATTATGATCGCAAGATGAAATTCTTGGAAGTGTAAGGATTTGACTTCATTAGAGGATATTGATGGAGAGAGTTGATATTACAATATTGACTTGGGGGGAGTGTAGAAATTCTCATTGGACATGAGATTTGGATTTAAATAGGTTATTCTAGTTGAGTATAGATGTTGAGTATGTCTACATGGTTCAGAGTAAATTGAATTTAGACTGATGATCTCGATCATGATACCCCGTTTCTTGGTGGACAATAAACTAGGAGATTCGATTAATTCTCGGAGTTGATTTAGGGATCTATATAAGCATGACCTTGAAGTTTACTTGACCATGATGATTGAAAATGGTAGACTTACTATTGCCATGGCTAACCCTTTTAAGTATTTGGAGATTATAGAGACATTAGGAGATCATGTGGAACACCATAAACATTGGATTAGTAGAATTAATGGATTGTCTAATTATTGATGGGAGATAATGGGCTATTGGAGTTGATTCATAGGAAGGAAACAAGATCTCGGAGTGGCTTATGACCCGTTTCCCTACGATAGAGATGAATTATCTTAAACCTTGGAAGAATAGGCAGAGCACTTGGATTGTCGTGTTTAATTCAAGCTTAGCAGCTTGTATGCCCTACCCATGGATTCTTAGGGGTAGCCATACATATGATTTTTGGGGATCGTAGACATGTATAATTCTGTTAAACCTCCTCTCGGGCATCGTGAGGATAATAATAGCATGAGTGATGATAGGAGTTGACCTATATGAGATGATTCTTTCGGTAATATGATGTGATAGAACTATTGGCATCTCAGAAATCATAATTAAGGATAAGATAATAAACCTTCACTCGCACACTAGAATCCTTGAAACCATTAAGTCCCACCAAGCCCCAACGTGGTCAGACTATAACCACTGCCATTGACTCTAGGTCGAGAAGACCTTTGCAAATAACCAACCGAGAACACCACCAATACCCCAGCCTACTTTGCGTACCCCATAGACTTGATGGAGTACGTGGACAAGTTAGTTGTCATCTTTATTTGGCGACATACTTTTCTACCCCAAGAAGGAAGAAGAGCCGTTCAGCTGGTTAGAAGCCATTTGAGGACTGCCATGTCAAGAAGGAAGAACTACAGCAACCACCATCATCATGAAATAAACTTCCGTGTCGAAGACCAGGCGTATCTGCAAACAACTCCTCTCGAAGGAACCAAGCATTTCCATGTCGAAGGGATGCTCACAACAAGATTTATCGCCCCCTCCAATGCCACTTCAAGACGAGGAGTAGACGGTTACCAGCTGGAGTTACCACCCGAGTTACCCACCGTGCACAACGTTGTCCACACGTCACAACTTCGGAAGTGTTTACAACTTCCTAACTAGCCCGATCTCTACAAGGGCATCGATCACCGAGCCATCGACCTCCAGTCCATTATGACCTACGTAAGAGAACCCACTATCTACCTGGACTAAGAAGAATGTTATACACGAAGCCATACCATCAAGTACTTCAAGGTTTAATGGAGCACTACTCGGAAGTAGAAGCAACATGAAGAAGTGAAGACTACCCCAGATCCAATTTTTCGTATTCCTTTCCATGCCTAGTTTGGGAATCTCGGGGACGAGATTCTTGTAAGGGGGGTAGGTCTGTCACACCCTGATTTTCATGCCACAACACTTAAGTCGATAAAGCATGCTAAAATGTGGTTTGACAAAAACTTTTGAGTGTTATGGACTTTGCTTGATTTGCTTTTTTATTTTATTGTTTGCAAGTGCTCTGAAAATCAAATAAATCCTCCAACTCTTATACTCCTTCTCCTTGGTCCAAAACTTTCCCCAATGATCATGCCATGTGTATAGGACATAATAGTATTTTCTTACAATTTTTTTTGGCCAAAAGGTATTTTCTAAATCAGGCTTTTAAAAACCCCCTGAATTGTGACTTGAACTACAAGTACTTAATTAAGGGTGTGAAAAATCTTCGAAAAATTATATTTCACACTTATTAGGTATAGAACTCCCATGAACCACAAAATATAATATTAAAAGTGATTTACTATTTTATTTAAAGAATTTTTCTTTAGGATAGAAATGGTCTTTAAAAGGTTAAAATTATTTAACTATTTCAAAAATATTTAAGAAAATTTAGGGAAACTCATAGGGCATATATTGTCCATATATAAGAGTTTCAACATATGGTCATGTTCAAAATATTGCTAAAATACCTCAAAAACCCTTTCTAGATATTTCAAGCTTTAAAATATTTACAAAGGAAATATTCTCTCAAAATTCCAATAAAATTCTAGCATGTCACATATGACATATTTGACAATCTTGTCAAGCTTCATTCCTTGAATATCAAGATAACTTCATCAAAGACCCTCCAAACCATTTCTGTCCATTCTAGAGTTTGAGCAACTTTACATTGCCAAACATGTTGAAATGCTATCAAACTTGGTGCACATGCTCAAATGGTCTAGTTATGCATCTAGGCCAAATGGCACAAGTTGGAGAGAAGGATATGATGATCAAAGTGTTATAAAACCCTCTTTGTCCAGATCTAAGTTTGAAAACCTCTACATTGCCAACTTTTTAATTGCGACCTAAAAATTTGTCGACATGCTCACAACCCCAAATGATGACACTACACCAAGTGGCGCATCAAAAAGGAATGATTTACATGACTAAATCTTGGAAAAGCCATTTGTGTTGATTTCTTGAGTTTACCAAGGTTACATTAGAAACATTGCCCAAATGAGCTCAAACTTGGTGGAACACCCTATTTTCATGTGCCATTTCATCCTCGTAAGTCTCATGTTATTTGGACTTCATTTACTTGCCCAAACTTACATCAAACACCTTCTGTCATTTTGCAAAAATCACCATTTTGGCCATTTACACTATTCTCCATGGGCTCAACTTTTTACCACAGACCCCCTATTCATCTTCTACCTCCAGTAAGACCCATGCATCCAGGGCTCATTGATTGAGGGGTGAAAACCCTCAATTTACCCCTCTGGACATCACTGCTCTCTCTCTCTACCCCTCTCTCACTAGAGTGCCCCTCCAGAGCATCCGATGCTCCTCCCCACTCATTATACTCTTCCTATATCTCCTAGACAGAAAGGGACATGACCATGGCACATAAAGAATGCCATGGCATGCAGAGCTCGTGCTCTGGAGCATGCTACATTGCTCTCATGCACTATAGGTCGGCCCTCCCGAGGCAACCAGGCGGCCTTGGGTATAGCAAGCATGTCCGTTGAGAACGCCTCCACATCCGGGACTTGGCACACTGCCAGCCCTTCCTCCCTCTGCCTCCTCACTCCTTTGCAGCTCGCGTCCGTCGATGCCCCGTTCGGCCAGTGTCGCGCCCGCGTGTGTAGCCCACCACGAGCATAATCCGCTCCCCCTCTCGACTCCCCTTGACCTAGACCACGGCCACACGCACCCCATGCATGCACCAGATCACTCGTTTGGCCTCTGGCAACGGCCCAGGCCGTGGCCGTGCACCCCTGGCCGCGCCCATATAAGGCCACGCCCAAGCCTCCTGACGGCCCCGCTGGCTCTCTCTCCCTCCCATTCATCCCAGGGCCAAGCCATTCTTCTCCTCGTGCCATCCATTCCCCTCCATGGCCGAAGCCGAGCCACCGGCCTCCTCTAAAATTCCCTCGAATGAGGCCTCCTCCTCCCCTCATTTCTCCACTAGGCAAACCCCCTGACCATGATGGAAGCCCACACCACTTCTCCCTCTGCTCCGGTGCCCCATAGGACCAATGTCGCCATCAACGTTGGCCTCGCTGCCACGACCGATGCCCTACTCAACTCGGCGGTCCTAGGCGACCATGCCACCCACAGCTGGAAGCGGCCGGGTCCTCTGAGCACGCCGGTGGGCGGAGCATCGCCGGAGATGCCCTACAGTGCCGGCAATCCTCTGTCGACACCGCCCCTGCCCTGCTCTGTTTGAGCGGGGGGTTGGGGATGAACCTGAAAGGAAGGGCCCACCTGTAAGTGACCTGGCAGCCGGGTCCACGCGTAAGTAGAGGCGGCTTCTCCTTCATGCGCCTCCCTGCAGCGGATACGCCGAGCTAGAATATGTCTTCAACATTGCCCGTGCGCCCGCGCAGCACAGCCACCGGGCCGGCCCATCTGCTATCTCACGCCCAATGCGCATTGCGGCCGCTGGATTTTTGGCCAGTTAGGTATTTTCCTTTTTATCTTTTTCAGCACATTCAAACATCCAGTGACTTCATAAATCAGTGTCTATTTAATAAGCAATAGTGAACATTTTTACTCTACCTAGTTTCCCCTGGATCTAATAAATAGATCATTTACGCTCCTAAACCAGCTTCAAAAATCCATTGAATATTCATTTTTACTCAAAATATGGTGAAAAAAATTTATAATTTTTTCTAAAATCATGCCTAATTGAATGGTTACTTTTACTCATTTTTATAAAAGGGCATTCTGTAGACAACTTGCAGATCCATTAAATCGCTTAAATCCTTCATATTGAAATGTTCCAAAGTATCCACTTATAAAATTCCATTGAAACCACTTTGGTCATTCCTCATATAACCAGAGGTATCTTAGAAAAGTCCAACTCCTATTTTTAGAGCACTTTTATTCTTGCCTTGGTGTGTTGCTTATTGTGATTGTTTCCGACATTAGTTGATGAAGTAGGCGGAGTACTTGGAGATGGACGTAAAGCTTTGAAGACTCTGATGAACCAGGTAAGTAGCCCTTTGACCATGTTCAAGAAACCCTTTTTATGCACGTCATATAGCACCTTATTATCGATGCATCTGAGTCATGTTGAGATAGGTGACCACTTTGGTTGGTTGCCTTTGTTACTTTCCTACTGAAACTTGCATCAAGCATGAACCTACCTTCATACGAGGGTTATGCGGGTGGGAGTAGGTTGGATGCTATAGTAGTGGCTACCCAAATGGGACAGGGATATGCATGGTGATGGAGGCAGAGTACTTTCAAAAGACTTTTCGAAAACCCTGTCGGGTGCCTCTTATGCCCGAGGGAGATGATGAGTTGGGTAGCCACTTCATGACGAAGTGGTGTACCGAGGCAAGTTGTGTGTTGTTTTCAAAACGGATTGGTTTAAGTTACGACCATTAATCCAACCTTACATGTACAACCACTCTACCCTTATATGGGAAAGGGCATTATTGATTACCTAGTCCGATACTAGCATGGTGCACACATTACTAGTGACGGGGGTGACACGAGGTCACTCTCGAGATAGGGTTGTGCTTGGATACACGGCCATGACTGTTTTCGCAGGGCACCGGACACACCATTGGTACCCCATGCTTGTGGTATGTGATGAATATGGGAGCGTTGCTGCACAATTTTAAGATGTGAAAAGTTGGGCACAGAGGTTGCTACTAATCGATAGGACTCTACGTTAGTGTCGTCTAGGGAAAGATAGTGATTGGGTGGTTACCCCGGGTACTGGAGGTACCGCGGGTCATGGATGATACGAAAGTTCCCTGGATCTTGTGGGTAAAGTGTGCAACCTCTACAAAGTGTAAAACTATTCGAATAGCCGTGTCCACAGTCAAGGATGGTTGGGTAACCTCTCTTGGGCTACGTCCAATGTTTGCGAAACCTTGTGTGTGTGTGTGTGGAAAGAGTTGGTTGAGTCAAGTCAAATAACACGATGTGGTGACTATGTTGGAGATGAATCTAAACTTGGTTTATGATGCTATCTGTAACTTGTTCACATGAAAAAATGGATGCTTGTGATGCATGCTTGGCAAATAGGTAGTACATAACTTTGCACTCGAAACTAGCTTTCTGCAAAAATTCCTATTTAGTGCTATATCATGCCTTGTCATACTTGTTCCAAAACGTGAGTTGCTTGCGAGTACATTCAAACGTACTCACAGGCTTGTCCCTGGTTATTTACCTGGCCAGGCTTGAAAGAGCAGGTATACGAAGAAGAGTTATTTGGTGAAGATCATGCGAGCTAGGACACTTCCCAGTCAGAATGCCTGTAGGATTAAGGCAGATGGCATGGGTCCAAGTTATCAACGAAGAATTCCGCTCTAATGATATATACTAAAGACTTGACCATGATGGTCACAATTTGTGTAATACGGTATGTATGGATGTAAGACTCTTGTTATTCAGCTTCTGTGTGTTCAGTGAGCATTGATCTCTGGGATCACTGGACACGTGCATTCGGTGATCACGACTTATGAGTCGGCGTCCCCACAATATCCCTTCCACCGTTGGGACGACCAGAAACCAGGACAAGACCACGTGGCGAGGGGTTATGCGGGTGGTGGTATAGTGGTCACGGTAGGAACTGTCGAGGTGCTCCATGCCTGCTGAGTGGGGTCGCTGCCCCGCGTATACCCCTGCCACCATTGGGGCGACCGGAAACCAAGACAAGACCAAGGGGCAAGAGGTTATGCGGGCGGTGATGACCTGCTTTCGGACGGCGCCACATGCCTCACGACGTGCGGGAGTCCCTGGTGCCGTGCTTCCTCACCTTACAAGGTTAGCGAGACATGTCCCAAGGATACCGGACATAACCAGTGCCCGTCATTGTCCAAGATGTCGGTTGGGCATTGGCGCGGCTCGGCAACCCGACGAAGCAAGGCGTCATGACTTCCTTTCACCAGCCAGCATCGCAATAACTCGCGTGCCATGAGGAGTGGAGTTCGCTTGCTCGCCTTCTCTCGGTGAGCGTGCAAGAATGACGCCATAGCATAGTTGGAGGACCGTGCGGTGGCACCATTGCGGTGCTTTGTGGGGGAGGGCAGGAACGGGTTGTGCCGCGAGCAGTTGGCATCACCACGTGCGGTGCGTCGGTGTTGGGGAAACAACACCTATGGGATCCCGGGGACCCCTTTTGCTATGTTTGCGGGGCAAAGAGCTTTGCAAATAGCAGGTCTAGACGTTCAACGCGTGGGAATTTTTTCCCAGGTTCGGGCCACAAGATGATGCGTAAAACCCTAGTCATGATTGTTTGTGTATATTTGGTGTTCTTGAGCTCCTGAACTGGCCTCTATGTGTGCCTCTCCAAAAAGTCTGAATCCTTTCTATCTATGCCTTGGGCCTTATTTTATATGTCAAAGGGGTTGCCACAGCGACACACAGGAGGTGTAAAGCTACTATAGTGTACAAGGTTACCTCCTGACATCTGAGGACAAACACATTTAATGCACCGCCTATGTGTCCACTAGGTTTATCGGGGGCGGGAAGGAAGCTTGTCCTGCCCGCCTCACCTTGCTCCGACACACGTCCAGGCTGACGAGGCATGCGGTGCTATGCTGGCTGCTGTGGTGGCAGGGTCTTCACGAATATCTGCATGCCACCACGCAGGTGCTTGTAGTTGGCATAGGAGCCGCATGCTGCCATGCATGTGCTTGTCCATTTGGCGAGTCTGTCATCGCGTAGGAGTGGCCGCGGGCCGGCGAAACCTTGGCGGGCGCGGGTTCGGCTGTGGCCCCGCAGATGCCCTCGGCAAGGGGTATTGCCGGGGTCTTGTGGTCGGCCCCAGCAAGGATCTTGCCGGGGGTCCTCGGTCGTCCCCACCAAGGCTCTTGCCGGGGGTCTTCGTCTTCTGGTCCCTTGTCTAGGTTTTTAGGCCCCTTGGACCTACAAGAATCCACATGCCACTGCGCAAGCTGCACCATGAATCTTCGCCTTGACATTGTCGATGGTGTCAGAGCTCTCAAACCCGAGGGTGGTGGCTTTGTCGGTGTTTGGGCGAGCTGCCCCGACAAGGATCTTGCCGAGTTCACGTAGGCCACCCCGACAAGGACGTTTCCAGGGGAGGAGTCCACCTTGCCCCTTTGTCCTTCATGTCTCTGGCTTGAGAGTTTCCTTGGCAGCCTTGTGCTTTCCTTCTCCTTCTCCGCCAAGCATGGCCATAGGCGCGGCTTCAATTGTCTGTGGAAAAGTAAAGGGGTGCAAAAGGACCCCTACTTTTGCACACCGACAGAAGCCCCCGGGCCTGGGCCACACATAAGCGTGGAGCATTGTTGGGCCAGGCTCGGAATGGTGCGCGGGCACGCGTGGTAGGGTTTTAACTGCGGTGATTCCTTCACCGGTTGCCCTTCCCCATGACTCCTATTGGGTGCGTGACGTGGGGGTCGTGCGCAGAGCGGTTGCAGCGTGCGTGCATCACGTCACGGTGATCAGAAAAGAGGCGGCCCACGCCTTCCACATAATAGAGGAAACCGTACGGGCACTGCTCATTTACCCTCCGCGTCTTTTCCAATCTCGGAACCGCCATTCCCCTTTTCTTCTCCAAGTGCAAACCAGAGTTCTTTCCCCTTCTTGCCGCTGCAGCACCTTCACTACCCTTGATCCTCTGCTCCCTCTCAGCCGTCATGGCGCCCAAGATAGGCAAGGGCAAAGGGACGGCGAAGGAAGGGACGACAAATGATGCTAGGGGGAAAGAGTCGTCGGAGAGTGCGTTGGTGGAGCAGCGGACGCAGTTCCCACTCTTCTAGCCGACGGTCGAGGCGCTCACCCTCAAGGATAAGTTCAAGTGCCTGTGCGGGAGGGAGACGACAGGGCATCCCACCACGCGCGTCGTCCCTGCCTCCTACTTCGCCAAGGGCTGTCCAAATTGGTACCCTTTGTTCGTCGATTCGTTCTCCTGAGGGGTCTGCCCCCTTTCTCGGATTTCTTTAGCGATGTCATGTACACCTACGGCTTACGCCTTCTGGACCTCACGCGGAATACCATGGCGTGCCTAGCCTACTTCGCCCATCTCTGCGAAGGCTTTGCCGGAGTGCACCCCAGCACGGCGCTCTTTCGCCACTACTTCACTCCTCGCATCCAGCAGAGGGGCGCTATCTTGGGCTGCATTGCTTGTATTCCGAGGCAGCAGACCAAGGGCGCGTACCCGGAGGGCGCCACGAAGGAGTGGTGGGAGGAGTTGCGAAGCCGGTGGTGCTGTATCAAGGAGACGGACATGCCGGAGTTCTGCCAGGTATGTTCGAAGCCGCCGGTCCGTCGCAAGGACTGGACCGATCTCAACGCTAAGGACAAGAAACTCATGATGGCCACCACCAAAATCCATCACCTTTCCGCGGCCGGGCTCACCCTTGAAATGATCGGGCTGATTTTATCCGCCGTCGGATCGCCCCATTGTACAACAAGGGGAGGCTGGCCTAGGATTTCAGGAACGTGGCTGATACCATGAGGCTCCGCCCTGGTTTAAACCATAACTTCACGGTGTTGCAGCACGCCCATCTTTGCTAGAGGCTCTTCCAGCTCATGGTTAACGAGGTCGGCCGGGTCGAGAGGACCGAAAAGACTGAGAAGGACGGCAAGGCCGGCAAGGCTGAGAAGGCCGACAAGGCCACCGGGGCCACCAATCCTGACAACCTATTCAGGTTGCCAGCGGGGGTTGTCCCGCTGAGCAACAACTCTCGCCAGAGCACCGTCATTTCCATGATGTCGGTCTTCGACGCGCACGGCCTAGATCCGACCTGGGTCGAGCCAAAGGCGGAAGTGGTATAGACATTCTTCGACAACTTGTGGGAGAGGTACGTCCGCGAGGAGCCACGGCTTATCCGCGACACCACCATGGCGGAACTCATTTACATCGCCGCCAGGGTGGAGGAGGCAGCTCTCGCCGAGGAGGCCGGCAGCTTCGGCACCATGGTGGATGAGGACGATGCGGCCGCGGAGGAGAGAGAGTTCGCCGAGTGGGCAGGGCCCGTCGGGGAGGCCAGTGGCGCTGGCACTGGAGCTCCCTCTATGGAGGAAGCGGTCGAGGAGTCGGCTGCGGAAGAGACCGATACGGATGACCACCTGGTCCCGGGGAAGAGGCGCGTCTTCGGGCGGGCGGGCTCCGGCGGGCTAGTCCGGCCCGACAAGTCCACGCCGCGGCAGCAGACCCAAGCGCCGCCCGTACGCCAGACGAGGGCTGCGAAGAAGGTCGCGGTTGCCGCTTCTTCTTCATATAGGCATCCCTGGACGCCATCCCCTTCTCCTCCACCTGTCGATGTCGCCCCGGAGGTTGATTTCGACCTCGGGTCATTCAGCCCAAAGAGGAAGAGGAGGCCAGAGGAGGAGGAGGAGGACGAGTAAGCTTTTTGTCCTCCGCCATCTGTTAACTCTCTGCCTGCATTGCTCTTCCTTAACTTGTTTTAATTTTTGCAGCGACCTGGAGACGCTGGCCCAGAGGGTGGAGAAGAGGACCAAAGCCTCAACGGGCGATGAGCCCCCGGTGAGTGCTCCGCGCACACCAGCGTTGGCGGTGATCAGCCCGGAGAATAGCCATTAGCGCGGCTCCCACTCCAGCCCCCAGCGTGAGTCCATTCTCCACTCCCCGCTGGTGGGCGTTGGGGTGTGTTCTCTTGATGTTGACCTCACTGGGTTTGCAGGAGGAGAGCGGCAACCGAAGGAGTCGTCGAGCCCTGCCCCGAACACACCGTCCCCGGCAACTATGCCACCCAGAGGGGCGTCGCAGGCAAGGGCATCCACTGCGGAGTCCATGCACACGGAGGAAGATTGGGCGAGAACTGGCGCTGGTGGCTCTGCCCCGGCAACGGATGTTGGCGGGGAAGGAACCACCTCTCCTCGGCCCGGCATGGGTAAGTAACCAGCTTCCGGTCCCCTATCATCTCCGCCATGTGATGCTCTTGCTTTTCTCTATTATGAACCCTTGGTCTTGGCGTCGCCTCATCTTCTCTTCTGGTTTCTAGGCCCTCCCTTGGCGGACCGAATGGACGTCGACACCGTCATCGAGGAGGTTGCCAAGGATGCTGAAGCCGAGGCCACAGAGAGCGCGGCTGGGGAGGCCTCTGCGTCCGCCACCGAGGAGGCCACAGAGGGGCCTGCCGAGGAGACCGGCGATGTGCCTGCCGTGGAGGCCGAGAAGACTACTGCCGAGGAGGCCGCCAAGGGTCCTACCGAGGACCCCAGGAAGGCTGTTGCTGAGGAGGCCGCCAAGGGGCCCGCCGGGGAGGAGGTGGCCAATGACCAACCCTCCTCTTCCGCAGCTCCCGCCGCAGGCAAATATTTGAAAGTGGGCCACGATCTTTTCATCCTCCTCCCAGGGACAGTAAGCACCAGAGCACCAACCGAGGGGGAGATCTTTGACAACAAGGTCCTCGCCACCGCTGGGCTTCAGGTGGTTGATGAACCGAGCGCCAGCGGCGGCGGTTCCCAAGAGGAGCAGCTCCTTCGGGCCATGACGGCCAATTTTCAAAAGCTTCAGGCGCTCTACCGCGCCCACCAAGACAAGGTGAACTCCTGGATGGCTGCCATGGATAAAGCGGAAGCGTATTTTGAGTACCGTGTCGCCCAGACACAAGTCTGGTTCAACAAGGCCCGGGACAAGCTGGGCGCCATCCAGATCCAGCTGGACCAGCGCAAGCGAGAGCTCGCCCTGCAGCTGGCTGACATCGTGAAGGCCCATGAGCTGGCGAAGGAGCAGGCTGCTAAGGACGTGGTTGCCCAGATGCAGCAGAAAGATCTTATGAACACCCAAGATGAGGACCTCGAGGCCCCTGAGCGGCCGCTTGCCGTCGCGCTTCGCGACAATGACGAGGATATCGCGAAGCTCGTCGCACAGCGGACCTATGCGCTGGATCAGAAGAACAAGGATGCTCTTGACTCTCTGGCCCTGGCCCAGGCCGGCACGATGGAGGAGCTGAAGCTGGAGTGGGAGGGGTTGTAGGAGGAGATCTTGAAGCTGAAGGCAGAGAGGGACATGAGCAACCGCGCACTAGCGGATTTGCAGGTCACCGTCTCTGGTAAGACCAAACTGCTCTCCGACGTTAATGTCTCCATCAAGGATCTGAAGCTGAAGCTGGACCCCTCATAAGAGAAGCTCTCGGAGGTCAGTGCTAGTGACGAGACCCTGACCAAAGCCCTTGAGAGCGAGAAGCAGCAGCGGCAGGACGACGCCACCGCCCACAATGACTATGTGGACAGGGTATAGCTCTGGCCTCATCGATTTGGCAGAGAAGCTCAGTGGGCAGCTATCCGTCATGGGTATGTCGGGCTTCAAGTACTCTCAGGAGGCGAGCGTGACCCCAGCGCCAGGCTGACCTCGTTCTTCAGGCACGTTCTCGAGGCCATCGAGCAGCTCTGCTCCAATCGAGCAACTTATCTGGCTGGCAAGGCTCGGAAGCTCTACCGGGGCGCCCTGACAAAGGTGCTTACCAAGGTGGCATTTTGGAACCCCGATGTCAACTTCGCCAACACGCTTGAGAGCTTGCCAGAGGATGCGTACCTCGCGGCGCTTGAGGAGAGTATCGAGCCCGTCATCAGCTGTGTCGACACGGTCAAGAGGGTGGAAGGCCAGCGCCGGGACTAGCCACCCCGCTTCTTATTGCCGCTGTGAGTTCATGCCCAAGACAAATTTATCTTAAGTTAGAACCGTGGCAACCAATGATGTAATAGAACTCTGCAGTATTTTGAAACAGTGCATGTTATCACCCTATTTGATCTTCCTTTGTATGTATGCACCCTACGCTTAGTTGGATAGGCTTGCCGACGCGTAAACCCGTGCTGCGGCGCTGTGAGGACGGATCCTTAGCAGCCTGCTGGGGGCGCTTCCTGTCGGGCAAGCCACCTTGCTGTTCTCGGCGTAGCCGCTTCAACTGTTGAGCAGACTCGAAACAGTTAAAGGGCGTTGCCAATAGATACACGGCTCCTTTGCGTGTAGGTTCTCCACACAAGGAGCGGGATCTTTCGAGAAAAAACCCTATAAAATAAAATTCTAGAGTTTCTACGTGACTTAGCTTTTTTGTCGCCATGTAGATGGTGGTTGCGGCTGCAGACAACACCGCCCGCCTGGCCGTCGGCACCAAAACAATGGGGATGATGCTGACCTCCCCCACCGCCTTCTTCTTTGCGGCCATCGCGATGGAGGAGGTGGCGCGCTCACTCCCAGACATGATTTTCACAACCTAGCGCCCCCTACCTGGTGCGCCAAAGATGTCAGGGAAACGACACCTATGGGATCCCAAGGACCCCTTTTGGTACGGTTGCGGGGCGTAGAGCTGTGCAAAGAGCAGGTCTAGACGATCAACGCGTGGGAATTTTACCCAGGTTAGGGCCGCAAGATAACGCGTAAAACCCTAGTCCTGCTTGTTTGTGTATATTTGGTGTTCTTGAGCTCCTGAACTGGCCTCTATGCGTGCCTATCCAAAAAGTCCGAATCCTCTCTCTATATGCATCGAGCCTCCTTTTATATGTCAAAGGGGTTGCCACATGAGGTGTAAAGCTACTACAGTGTACAAGCTTATCGCCTAACATATTAGGACAAACGCATTTAATGCGCCACCTATGTGTCCCCTAGCTTTATCGGGGACGGCAAGGAAGCTTCTCCCACCCATTACCGCCTCACCTTGCTACGACACGCATCCAGGCTGACGAGGCATGCGGCTCTACACTGGCCGCTGGCTGCTGCGGTGGCAAGGTCTTCACACAGATCTGCATGCCACCACGCAGGTGATAACCCACAAGTGTAGGTGATCGCAACAGTTTTCGAGGGTAGAGTATTCAACCCAAATTTCTTGATTCGACACAAGGGGAGCCAAAGAATCTCTCAAGTATTAGCAGTTGAGTTGTCAATTCATCCACACCTGGAATACTTAGTATCTGCACCAAAGTATTTAGTAGCAAAGTAATATAAAAGCAACGGTAACGGTGGCAAAAGTAACAGTAGTAGTTTTGTAGTGATTGTAACAGTGGCAGCGGAAAAGTAAATAAGAACCAAGCAATATGTGAAAAGCTCATAGGCATTGGATCAGTGATGGATAATTATGTCGGATGCAATTCCTCATGTAATAGTTATAACATAGGGTGACACGGAGCTAGCTCCAGTTCATCAATGTAATGTAGGCATGTATTCCGAATATAGTCATACGTGCTTATGGAAAAGAACTTGCATGACATCTTTTGTCCAACCCTCCCGTGGCAGCGGGGTCCTATTGGAAATTATTGGATATTAAGGCCTTCTTTTAATAGAGTACCGGACCAAAGCATTAGCACATAGTGAACACATGATCTCCTCAAACTACGGTCATCACCAGGAGTGGTCCCGATTATTGTCACTTCGGGGTTGCCGGGTCATAACACATAGTAGGTGACTATTGACTTGCAAGATAGGATCAAGAACACACATATATTCACGAAAACATAATAGGTTCAGATCTGAAATCATGGCACTCGGGCCCTAGTGACAAGCATTAAAGCATAGCAAAATCATAGCAACATCAATCTTAAAACATAGTGGATACTAGGGATCGAACCCTAACAAAACTAACTCAATTGCATAATAAATCTCATCCAACTCATCACCGTCCAGCAAGCTTACGATGGGATTACTCATGCACGGTGATGAGCATCATGGAATTGGTGATGGAGGAAGGTTGATGATGACGACGGCGACGATCTGCACTCTCCGGAGCCCCGAACGGACTCCAGATCAGCCCTCCCGAGAGAGATTAGGGCTTGGTGGCGGCTCCGTTTCGTAAAACGCGAGGAATCCTTCTCTCTAATTTGTTTTCTCCCCGAAAGTGAATATATGGAGTCGGAGCTGAGGTTGGTGGAGCCTCAAGGGGCCCACGAGGCAGGGGGCACGCCCATGGGGGGCTCCACCCGCCCTCGTGGACAGGGTGTGGGCCCCCTGGTCACGTTCTTTCCGCAGGTATTTTTTATATATTCCAAAAATAAATCTCCGTTGATTTTCAGGTCATTCCGAGAACTTTTATTTCTGCACGAAAATAACACCATGGCAGTTCTCCTTCAAACAGCATTAGTGCGGGTTAGTTCCATTCAAATCATGCAAGTTAGAGTCCAAAACAACGGCAAAAGTGTTTGGAAAAGTAGGTACGTTGGAGACGTATCAACTCCCCCAAGCTTATACATTTGCTTGTCCTCAAGCAATTCAGTTGATAAACTGAAAGTGATAAAGAAAAATTAGGACAAACTCTTTTTGCTCTTGTTGTTGCAAATATGTAAAGCCAACAATCAAGTTTTCAGCAAAGATCATGAACTAACCACATTCACAATAACTTTCAGGTCTCATGTCTACTCATATCAATGGCATAATCAGCTAGCGAGCAATAATAATAAACCTCGGATGACAACACTTTCTCAAAACAATCATAATATGATATGACAAGATGGTATCTCGCTAGCCCTTTCTGAGATCGCAAAACATAAATGCAGAGCACCTTTGAAGATCAAGTTCTGACTAGACATAACAATCAAGAGATCTCGATATATTCCATGCTACACACATTATAGGCGGTTCCCAAACAGAACGGTAAAGTTTATACTCCCCCAACCACCAACAAGCACACTCCACGGTTGACCCGAAACAACGGGTACTGTTCAAACCGACAACAGCCCTGGGGGAGTTTTGTTTAATTATTATGATTTGAGCATGGGACTGGGCATCCCGGTTACCAGCCATTTTCTCATGAATGAAGAGTAGATTCCACTCATCGTGAGAATAACCCACCTAGGATGGAAGATATAGACAGCCCTAGTTGATACATGAGCTATTCGAGCATACAAAATAGAATTTCATTTGAAGGTATGGATTTTGGCACATACAAATTTACTTCGAACGGCAGGTATATACCGCATATAGGAAGGTATGGTCTACTCATATGGAATAACTTTGGGGTTTATGGAAGTGAATGCACAAGCAGTATTCCCGCTTAGTACAAGTGAAGGCTAGAAAGAGAGTAGGAAGTGACCAGCTAGAGAGCGACAACAGTCATGAATCATGCATTAAAATTAATCAACAATGAATGCAAGCATGAGTAGGATACAAATCACCATGTACATAAATATCGTCGAGGCTATGTTGATTTTGTTTCAACTACATGCGTGAACATGTGCCAAGTCAGACCACTTGAATCATTCAAAGGAGGAACCACCCTATAATACCACATCACAACTATTTTAATATCATGTTGGCATGCAAGGTAAACCATTATAAACTCCTAGCTAATTTAGCATGGCATGAGCATCTATGATATCTAATTGTCATTGCAAGCATGTTTCATTCATAATAGGCCGAATCAGGAACGATGAACTATCATATTTACAAAAACAAGGGAGGTCGAGTTCATACCAACTTTTCTCATCTCAATCAATTCATCATATATCGTCATTATTGCCTTTCACTCACACGGCTGAACGGTGTGGATAATAATAATAGTGCATGTGCATTGGACTAAGCTGGAATCTGCAAGCATTTAATACAAGGGAGAAGGCAAAGTAACATGGCTCATGGTTAAATCAACAATAATTCATACAAGAACCACTAAGCATTTTCATCATGGTCTTCTCCTCTTGACCCCCAAAGAAAAGAAAAGAAACTATTTACACGGGAAAGCTCCCAACAAGCAAAAGAAGAACGATAAATATTTGTGGGTCTTCTTTTAATTACTACTACTAAAGGCATGGGAAGTAAACTAGCTAATAAGCTACAACTATTTTTTTTGTTTTTCTTAAGGTTTTTCTAACACAAAAGAGAAGGACTAAGAAAAGAAATGAAACTAGCATGGATAGTACAAATAAAAAGTATGAGCACAGACTACCAGAATAAGTGTTTGAACATCAATGTAATGTCGGTGGGAAATATGTACTCCCCAAGCTTAGGCTTTTGGCCTAAGTTGGTCTAATGCCACAGATCAAAGCGACTCTCTCCGGTGTACGAAGGAGCGTCCTCTAGCTGCCACTGGTTGGCAATCTCATCCGGATCCCACCGATAAACCAACTTCCAATAAGGGTCAAGTGGTGGTTCCGACTCCGGCAAAACGAGGTACGTGCCTGAAAGTAAATCAAACAAAGATGGTGCAGGCAAGGTAATAATCTCACAATATTTTTCATCAAACATCAATATATACTTAAGCAATTTCTTCTTATCTTTAACAATAAAATCAAGTGCTATCATACTCTTATAATTTAGAAAATCCGGGGCCAGCAACTGTTCTTCCTTCTCATGATGCCTAATAGGTATTCTAAAGTGTTCATCAAGGCGTGAAGCAAAGATGCCTCCGAAGATGGGACCCTTTGTACGGTTCATACTTAATCGTTTAGCAACAACAGCACCCAAGCTAAAAGTTGTATCTCGAAACAAAGCATGGCTCAAAATAACAATATCAGGGGCACTAAGATTCCCACTGTTCTCGCGACCAATTAAGCATCCACAAGCAAATATCGCAAAGTAGCGTAAAATAGGAAAATGTATACTGGTAATTCTTGCCCTGAAACTTGCCTCGTTTCCCCTACAGCTATCATATCGATAAACCCCTCAACATCCTTACGTTGTGGTTCCTCAAGAATACCAGCAAAGGGTATCTTACAAACTTGACAAAATTCATAGAACGACATCTCCTTAACCTGATCATATAAATGAAACTCCACTGAAGGTGGTGATTTCTTAGCATGAAAATGAAAGTTTTGCATGAAAATATTAGTGAGCAAGAGATACTCTCCACGCTAGTCGTGGAGGAAGTAGGTGAGGCCTGCATTCTCCACCAAATAATAAAAGTCTTTATAAATCCCGGCCGCTTCCAAGAACTCATTGCAAGGCCATTCACACGGCCGAACTTCCGCGATGTGAGGAAGATTGTATTCGGGCTTCTTATTCTCCTCCTTCTACTTATCCTTTGAGCTTTGACTAGAATAGCCTCTCAACAATCACCTAATCATTTTCTTCCTCTGAAAATATCTGAAATTTTTAGTGACTCAAAATAAAATTGAACCAAACTCAACAAGATTGATAGCCACTACTCCGACAAGTTCCTAGAGACTATATCATGCATTAGAACTACTTGGAACCACATAAATTTGGCATGCAAGCTCAATAATAGGGTCACCTAAGCAGCAATTTTTTTCAATATATAAAGCACTAGAACAAAAACTAATTGGACCATTGGAGGAGTCACATACTGTGGGGACCCCGACTCGTAAGTCGTGATCACCGAATGCACGTGTACAGTGATCCCAGAGATCAATGCTCACTGAACACACAGAAGCTGAATAACAAGAGTCTTACATCCTTACATACCGTATTACACAAATAGGACCATTATGGTCAAGCCTTGAGTATATCATCGCAGCGGAAATCTTCAAAGACAACTGGGACCCATGCCATCTGCCTTAACCCTACATGCATTCTGACTGGGAAGCGTCCTAGCTCGCATGCTCGTCACCGAGAAATCTTCATCATAACCTGTTCTCTCCTGCCTGGCCAATAAAATAACCAGTGGCAAGCCAATGAGTACATTGAATGTACTCGCAAGCAACCCAAGTGTGGTAACAGAATAATTATGCAAGGCTCTACTACTAAGTTGGTTGTTTTGCGGAAAGCTAGTTTTTCATGTGCAATTATGATCAACATATAACAAGGATATGCATGTGTCTGTAACAAGTATCAGGAGGTCACAGACATCAATGTCGAGGAAGAGTTGTAATCAACACATGCACAACCTCGTTGTGACTTCCTCACAATCACATCAACGATATCACTGAACCATGTTGACTTCATCAATATCTCTGAATCGTGTTGTTTCCCAGAAACTTAAGGACATAGTCTAAGTAGCACCACCCAACTTTCCATGACCGTGGACACGGCTATTCGAATAGTTTTACACTCTGCAGAGGTTGCGCACTTTACCCACAAGATCCGGGGAACTTCCGTGTCATCCACGACCCGCGGTACCTCAAGTACCCGGGGTAAGCACCCGGTCATTACCTTTCCTTAGACGACACTAACGTAGAGTCCACTCGTTGGTACACGGCCTTTGGGTACAACAATAGATCACGGGACTTGCCCTAATTCAATGTTACGCGTACCCGCAGGGACCAACGGTGTGTCCGGTGCCCTGTGAAAACAGTCATGGTCGCCTATCCAAGCACGACCCCGTCCCGGGAAAGACCTCAAGTCTTCCCGTCACTAGTAATGCGGGCACCATGCTAGTATCGACCTAAGTAATCAATAAAGCCCCGTCCCATAAGGGGTAGTGTGGTTGCACATGTTTGGTTGGGACGGTAGTCATACATAAATCTAATCCATCTCTGTTAACAACACTTTCGTCAAGCCTCGGCACACTACTTCTTCACCAAGTAGTGCCCTAGCTCCTCATCAACTCCCAGGGGCATTAGTGGCACCCACTGGGTCGTTTGCAAGTATGTCAGACCACACTTGTTTCACCCAATGCATATCCCCGACCGATTTTGCGTAGCCAACTACTATAGCATACATCTTTCTACTCCCACCCACATAACCCTCATAGGAAGGTAGGGTCATGTTGATGCAAGTTTCAACAGTAAAGTAACAGGGGTAGTAACCAAAGTGGTTTCCACCTCAACATGATTCCGATGCATTGAATAATAAAGGTGCTATGAGACATGCATAAAAAGGTTTCTCGAACATGGTCAAAGGGCTGCTTGCCTTATTCTTCAGAGTCTTCAAATCTTCTGGTCCATCTCCGAATACTCCGTTTATTACGTCAACTAACGATGGAAACAATCACAATAAGCAACACAATCAAAGCAACAATAAAAGTGCTCTAAAAACAGGAGTTGGACTTTTCTAGGATTCCTCTGGTCATATTAGAAATGACCAAGGTGGTTTCATATGTATTGGATCAATGGGTAGTTTGGAACATTCCAATATGATGGAACCAAAAGGGTTTATGGAGTTGGAAGAAGTATACAGAAATGATTCCTTGAATGATGAGCAAAGGTACCCATCATCAAGTCATGATTTTAGAAGCATTTAGGAGTTGGTTTCACTGGATTTGGAATTCAAATGAATTTCCTAGGATTTTCCAAAGCTGATAAATAGGAAGAAATGGCTCATTATTTGGTGGGGTGCAGAAACTATTATTAAAAATGTTCCAAAACTAAGTTTGGACATGACAAGCATCTAGGAATTTGAATCACTGTATTTGGATCAAGATTGGGTTCTCTGTGATTTTCTAAAGTTAATCACAGAAAGTGGAAAATGGGCATTTGATAAATATTTGTATAGGAAAAGTTTCTGGAATAATGTGCATGTAGCACCAACAGATAGAGCATGATTTTAGAAGCTACCGGAAATTTGAATCAAGCAATTTGGAGTTCATATGAATATTTGGGAAATATTTGAAGTTGACAGAATAAAGAAAAAGAAAAAGAGAAGGGGTTATACCCTATCTTGCGCTCTGGGCGAAAGATAGCTTGCGGGCCGGCCCATTGGCACCAGCCGTGCAGGCAGGGTGGTGACGCCGAAGGCGTATTCTCCGTAGTGCGCTTTCGCGCGGGGGAGGCAGAACTTGCGGGGGGGCGCCTCCACTTAAACAGTGCGGGCCCGACAGCCGGGTCACCGCCAGGTGGGCCCTGCCCGCAGGGTCGTCCTCCTCCTCCCGCTCCCGCAACAGAGGAGAGGGGAGGCTCGGCCGCTCGACGCCGGCGCCCGTCCCCGGCGGCTCAGGCCATCCCCGGCCAGGGCGCGGCCGCCGGAGGGGCCCCCAAGGTGTGGCGCGTCGCGGAGGCCCTCTTGGGCGGCAGGGGAGGGGCCGGAGCTCCTCCCGCATCGGACCACGGCGGCGGCCTCGGCGGTTGACGGCGGAGCGGGCACCTCGGGGCACCAGAGCGGAAGATAGAGGGTGGGGATGCTCCATAGGTCTGCTGCGGTCCTCCTGGTGGCCTAGGAAGAGGAGGACAGGCTCTGGTTCATCCGCGCCGGTCAGAGGCCGACGGCGGCCATGGCGGTCATGGCGAGGGAAACAGAGCACTAGGGGAGGAGGGAAGATGTCCGGGAGGTACACGGTAGAGAAGAGGGTCCAGCAGAAGCAACGGGCGCTCGAGGGGAAGGCTTAAATAGCTGCAGCCACGGTGCACCGTGAGCACGGTCCAGGGCGCGCACGGCGAGCTCGTGGAGAGAGAGGAGGAGGGCCGGGGAGGATAGGACCGACAGCCCGGCAGGTCGTGGACGTCGAGGGGGCCTCGGGAGACACGCTCCCTCTGCCCAAGGTGGTCGGAGGCAGCCGATTGGGGGCGGCTACAGTGCGGGAGCGCACTGTAGCGCGCTCCAGAGCACGTCTATGGCCGGCATGGTCGTGCCTGTGCTGTCCTGGCCGTGTCCTGTTGTGTCCAACCGTGTCCAGGGGGTAGAGGGGGTAGTAAACAATGGCTCTGTAGTCTTGGATGCCCTGGGGAACCACTGGGATGAGGAGGGAGGTGAAGGAGGAGAAGAAAGTGGCTGTCCACAAGGGTAAAGATGGGGTTTTTACCCTCCAATAATTGAGATAAGGCAGAGGAGAGTTACTGGAGGTAGAATAGGACTAGGGGAGGCTGTGGTAAGAACTTGAGGCCATGGAGAAAAGTAAAAAGGGTTCAACCACTTGTTTTAGTAAATGAACAGAAGGTGTTTGATCAGTGTTTGATCAAGCAAATGGTATCCACTTGGCATGGGACTTAACAGGATCAAATGTCACATATAATTAGGCCCCTATACCAAATTTGAGCTCATTTGGGCAAAGTGGCCAATGTAACTTTGGTGAACCCTAGAAATGAACAGAAATGGTTTCACCATGTTTGGGTCAAGCAATTCATCTCCCCTTGATGCACCACTTGGTGTAGCATCATCATTTGGGGTTATGAACATGCCCACAAAGTTTGAGGCTCCAGATAAAAAGTTGACAATGTAAAGTTGTTCAAATTTGAATTTGAACAGAAGTGGTTTTGGGGTGATCTGATCAAGTTTCTCTATTCCAAATCTTGTGCCATTTGGTCTAGATGCCTTATTAGGCCATTCTAGCATGTGCACCAAGTTTGAGAGCATTTGGACAAGTTTGGCAATGTAGAGTTGCTCAAACTTCAAATATGGACAGAATGGTTTTGAAGGGGTTTGAGGATGTTTCTTTGATCTCCAATGCATGAGGCTTTGCAAGATCATCAAATATGTCATATGTGACATGATATAATTTCCCTGGAATTTTTGGAGAATATTTCCTTTGTAAATATTTCAAAAGCTTGAAATATCCAGAAAGGGTTTTGGAAGGATTTGTCCAATATTTTGAACATGACCATGTGTTGAAACTCTTATATATAGACAATATATGTCCTATGAGTCTCCCTGAATTTTGGCAAATATTTTTGAAATGATTAAATAATTTTCCCCTATTAAAGACCATTTCTGGCCTTAAGAAAAAGCTTTTAAATAAAATATAAAAATAACTTTTAAAATTATACTTTTGTGGTTTCTGGGAGTCCTATATCTAATAGGATTCAAATAAACTTTTTGAAATATTTTTCACACCCTAAATAAGGTACTTGCAGTGCAAACCTCAATTCAAGGGTTTTTGGAAAACTAATTTTAGAAAATACCATTTGGCCAAAATATTTTTATAAGAAAATTCTATACTGGTCTATACACATGGCATGATCATTGGGAAAAGGTTTTGGGTCAAGGAGATGAAGTATAAGAGTTGGAGGATTTATTTGATTTTTAGAGCACTAGCAATTAGCAAACAAAAGTCAAATCAAGCAAAGTCAAAAACACTCAAAAGTTTCTGCAAATCCACATTTTTGACATGAAAACAAGCTTAAGCAATGTGACATGAAAATCAGGGTGTGACAGACCTACCCCCCTTACAAGAATCTCGTCCCCGAGATTCCCAGACTAGGCGTGGAAAGAAAGACGGAGTCTTGGATACGGGGTAGTCTTCACTTCTTCTTGTTGGTTCTGCTCCCGAGCGGTGCTCCTTGGAATCTTGAAGTGCTTGATGGTATGGCTTCTTGCTTGATGTCGTCCTCGTTGGAGGTTGCTGAGGGGTCTCTTGCATATGTTAGGTTGGGTTAGCTGCCAAAGGCTCGGTGATCGATGTCCTTGCGGGCATCGGGCTAGCTAGGAGGTAAGAAGTACTTCCAGAGTGGGGGCTCGTGGAAGATTTGGTGCACGGAGGGTATCTCAGGTGGTAGATCTAGCTGGGGAGCCGTCTACCACATGACTTGCAGTGATTACAAAGGGTCCAATGAACCTTAGTGCGAGCTTCCTCTTGACGTGGAAACGCTTGTTTCCCTTCGGAGGGGTTACCTGCAGGTACACGCGGTCCCCGACATGGAAACTCATGTTTCGACAGTGAGTGTCAGCATAGCTCTATTGCCTTGACTTGGCTGCCTTCAAACGTTCTCCGACTAGTTGGACTTGCTCCTCCGCTGCGCGGAGAATATCCGGTCCAAAGACTAGTCCTTTTCCAGTCTCTGACCAGTTGAGGGGTGTGCGACATCAGCGTCCGTACAACACCTCAAATGGTGCCGTCTGAAGGCTCGACTGGTAACTTGTTGGTATAGGAGAACTCGGCAAAAAGGAGACAATCCCCCCACTTGGCTCCATATGCCAAGACACAGGCTCGGAGTCATGACTTCGAGAATCTGATTGACTTGCTCGGTCTGACCTCCGGTCTGTGGGTGGAAGGCCGTGCTGAAAGATACTTGGTTCCCAAGGCTTCTCGGAACTCCCTCCAGAACCTCGGGGTGAACTGGGTTCCTCGACCTGACACAATCTCCTTGGGAAAAGCCGTGAAGACTTACGATTTGGTCGATGTAGAGAGCTGCCAGCCGGTTGCCATCATAAGTGGTCTTGACAGGAATGAAATAGAACACCTTGGTCAAATGATCGACTATGACCTAGATGGAGTCATGTCCTCTATTCGACCTTGGTAATCCAGTGACGAAGTCCATTCCGGCTTTATCCCACTTCCACTCAGGAACTTTGAGTGGTTGAAGCAATCCAGCGGGTCGCTGATATTCAGCTTAACCCTTTGGCACACATCACACTTTGCAACGTAGGTTGCAAGTCTCTCTTTTCATCATGTGCCACCAGAATCGTGCCTTCAAGTCTTGGTACATCTTGGTTCCTCCGGGGTGGATGGAATACGGGGTGTCGTGGGCTTCTTGCAGAATTAGCGTCTTCAGCTCGGTGTTGTTTGGTACGCAGAGGTGGCCTTTGTACCAAACAATCCCGTGCTCGTCTTCGGAGAATCCTGGGGCCTTGCCCATCTTCATCTTCCTCTTGACACCTTCGATGCTTGCGTGTCCATCTTGAGCCTTCTTGACGTCGTCCATCAGGTGTTGCCAGAACTGGGGCGGTGGTCAATCTCTTCTTGAGCTCTTGGAAGCTCTCTTCGCATTTTGGCGTCCACTCGAACTTCTTGTCCTTCTTGAGGAGCTGAGTCATTGGTCGTGCAATGCTAGAGAATCCTTCCACGAACTTGCGGTAATAGCCCGCTAATCCGAGGAAGCTTCTGAGTTCCTTGACGGTCGTTGGAGATTGCCATTGGGTCACAGCTTCGATTATCGCAGGATCAACAGATAATCCTTCCTCGGTCAAGACATGACCTGAGAATCCAACTTTATGCAGCCAGAACTCACACTTGCTGAATTTGGCATACAGTTGGTGCTCACGAAGCTTGTCTAGGACCATCCTCAGATGTTGCTCATGTTCTTCCTCCGACTTCGAGAACACAAGGATGTCATCAATGAAGACAACAACGAACTTGTCCAAATATTCCATGAAGACTTTATTCATGAGATACATGAAGTAAGCTGGGGCATTGGTGGTGGTCTCGGTTGAGTATTTGCAGAGGCCTTCCTGACTCTGAGTCAAGGTCCTGCGGTCGGAATCTGACCAGGTTGTGGCTCGGTGGGGCTTAAGGGTTTCAAGGATTCTAGTGAGTGAATGAACTTATATCATCTTATCCTTAAGCACAGTTTCTGAGATGCCAATAGCTCTATCTAGTACTCCGAACGGAAAAGCATCTTCTCGCAGAGACCAACTTCAATCACCTCTCGTTGCCATACATATCCTCATGACTCTCAAGAGACGGTCTAACAAAATTATACTTGTCTAAGATCCCCAAATCCATACGTATGCCTACCTCTAAAATCCAAAGGTAGATCATACATGCTGCTGAGCCTAAATTAATCTCCACAATCCAAGCACTCAACCTAGTCTTGCAAGGCTCAAGATAATGCATCTCTAATCTAAGGAAACACGTCATATGCCACTCCAAGATTTTGTTTCCTTCCTAGAGATCAACTCCGATAGCCCGGTAATTCCATCAATCACCACATAATCCGACAATCCTACAAATCCGATGTCTACGGTGATCCACAAGATCTCAAGTCCTTATAATCCCCAAATACTCGGAAGGACTATGCATCACGATAGTTAATCCACCAAATTCCCATCATCCGGGTCAAGTAAACTCCAAGATCACGACTATATAGATCCCTAAATCAACTCCGACAAATAATCCAATCTCCTAGGGTATTGTCCACCGAGAAGCATGATATCATAATCAGGATCATAGGCCTAAATCCAATCTTACTCCGAAACATGCAGACATATCCAGCATTATACCAACCAGAATTACCTACATAAATCCAAATCTCATGCCCATCGGGCACTCCTACATGCTTCCCAAAGTCATGATCTCACCAATATGAAAACCTCACAATCCATCAAGGTCTCGGATAGTTCCTTGAAGTCACTGATATAAACCACCAAGTCATCTGTCCAACATCCTCGAACTGGTCTATCTATGGCATCGTCAGACCTCGTGCTATATCAGGATGAAAATGCGCTCACTCATCGTGTCCACTAGCTCCTTTACGAACCCAGTGTTGTGCAAGGTTACAAAGGCTTAACAGGTTCTCTCGCTTTACCATGGGTTAGGCGCATGGTTAAGGATTCGTGCTGGAGTGTCTCGGGAAGTCTCAAAGGGTCTAGGAATGGGGTTACTGGTCTGGAGGGTTAGACATAACACTACGGGGTTGCACTTGGTCACGGGGTTGTAGCAGAAGTCTTCAGTGCCAGTTGGTTGTCGAGGTAGGATCCTTGGTGCATCTTGTCTTGCGGGTCTTCAATTGGGGAAAGAGAATAGAGAGGAGAAGCAGCATAAAGGAGGGAAATGCCTAAAGGGGGTTCTATAGTGCAGGTGCAACAAACAGGTGCAAAAAGGCAGAAACAAAAGAAGCAAGGCAAGGGAGGTGATCTAGCCATGCACTTGTTGCCTGGGGCAAAAGTGCGACTTATATCAAAACACAAACGAGTAAAAGCAAACAACACACAATCATGGTTCTATTCGAACCATCATATGGACTCGACTGCGCATAGGGGGTACACGACTCATCCTACCCTAGGGGTTCTCGGACTCAATGTCGTGACTTGTGCCTCGTGCAGTCTTCTGAGCTTCCTCGGATGTTGCTATGCCCCTTGTAGTTGCTCGATGAATGATCCGGGTTGATCCTAAAGAATCTTCGACAACTTCTCGCCTGATGAGGTGATGTGGTGAAGGTGCCTCCTTGTAGCTGGCGTTGACCTGGTCTTCTCTTGTCTCTTTAACCATGACGATCCCTTGTGCCTTCTGGGGCGTCGAGGGTACCAGGTAGGCAATCCATATGTGATGACAATAACAAGGCATAATAGAGGTCCACCATGTCGGGTTCGTTGATGAAAACATCGACACCAAGAGCGGGGAATGAAGAGAACCGTTTTCCTGCTCACTATAGTGAGGCGGACCAAATGGCAAGTTTCTCAATTCACCGGTGGTTGCCGATACAACAACGGTAGTGACATGATTACTCTATTAGCGATGTATATCATGATTTTACATAACCTATACCCTGGTCATGGTAGGCCAACGTTGCATCTTCTTGGGGGCTCTCGTCAAGGGTGTCCCCCATCTTCTGGGTCTTCATGTCCTTATCCATCGAGGATGTAGCTTCTGTTGGTACCGTCTTGTTGTGGTGTCACCAATCTTGTGTGCAAAAGTGGTGGGTGAGTGTTTGGCAGGGTGCACTCCACGAGATTTACAGAAAATCCAGTGGTCATGGGCATAAAGGTTTTAGCGACCAAGGTTTTGAAGGGGAAGAGATCAAGTATAACCTAGTTTTCGAAAATCTGAGAAGGGAAGAGAAGTATAGATAGTTTTGAAAACTACTAATAGTTTTGGAAATAGTTTTACCCTAACTAACGACCATGCTAACTAAGGCTTCCTACAGTCAGGATGGCTCTGATACCAGCTCTGTGGGGACCCCGACTCGTAAGTCGTGATCACCGAATGCACGTGTACAGTGATCCCAGAGATCAATGCTCACTGAACACACAGAAGCTGAATAACAAGAGTCTTACATCCTTACATACCGTATTACACAAATAGGACCATTATGGTCAAGCCTTGAGTATATCATCGCAGCGGAAATCTTCAAAGACAACTGGGACCCATGCCATCTGCCTTAACCCTACAGGCATTCTGACTGGGAAGCGTCCTAGCTCGCATGCTCGTCACCGAGAAATCTTCATCATAACCTGTTCTCTCCTGCCTGGCCAATAAAATAACCAGTGGCAAGCCAATGAGTACATTGAATGTACTCGCAAGCAACCTAAGTGTGGTAACAGAATAATTATGCAAGGCTCTACTACTAAGTTGGTAGTTTTGCGGAAAGCTAGTTTTTCATGTGCAATTATGATCAACATATAACAAGGATATGCATGTGTCTGTAACAAGTATCAGGAGGTCACAGACATCAATGTCGAGGAAGAGTTGTAATCAACACATGCACAAGCTCGTTGTGACTTCCTCACAATCACATCAACGATATCACTGAACCATGTTGACTTCATCAATATCTCTGAATCGTGTTGTTTCCCAGAAACTTAAGGACATAGTCTAAGTAGCACCACCCAACTGTCCATGACCGTGGACACGGCTATTCAAATAGTTTTACACTCTGCAGAGGTTGCGCACTTTACCCACAAGATCCGGGGAACTTCCGTGTCATCCACGACCCGCGGTACCTCAAGTACCCGGGGTAAGCACCCGGTCATTACCTTTCCTTAGACGACACTAACATAGAGTCCACTCGTTGGTACACGGCCTTTGGGTACAACAATAGATCACGGGACTTGCCCTAATTCAATGTTACGCGTACCCGCAGGGACCAACGGTGTGTCCGGTGCCCTGTGAAAACAGTCATGGTCGCCTATCCAAGCACGACCCCGTCCCGGGAAAGACCTCAAGTCTTCCCGTCACTAGTAATGCGGGCACCATGCTAGTATCGACCTAAGTAATCAATAAAGCCCCGTCCCATAAGGGGTAGTGTGGTTGCACATGTTTGGTTGGGACGGTAGTCATACATAAATCTAATCCATCTCTGTTAACAACACTTTCGTCAAGCCTCGGCACACTACTTCTTCACCAAGTAGTGCCCTAGCTCCTCATCATCTCCCAGGGGCATTAGTGGCACCCACTGGGTCGTTTGCAAGTATGTCAGACCACACTTGTTTCACTCAATGCATATCCCCGACCCATTTTGCGTAGCCAACTACTATAGCATACATCTTTCTACTCCCACCCACATAACCCTCATAGGAAGGTAGGGTCATGTTGATGCAAGTTTCAACAGTAAAGTAACAGGGGTAGTAACCAAAGTGGTTTCCACCTCAACATGATTCCGATGCATTGAATAATAAAGGTGCTATGAGACATGCATAAAAAGGTTTCTCGAACATGGTCAAAGGGCTGCTTGCCTTATTCTTCAAAGTCTTCAAATCTTCTGGTCCATCTCCGAATACTCCGTTTATTACGTCAACTAACGATGGAAACAATCACAATAAGCAACACAATCAAAGCAACAATAAAAGTGCTCTAAAAACAGGAGTTGGACTTTTCTAGGATTCCTCTGGTCATATTAGAAATGACCAAGGTGGTTTCATAGGTATTGGATCAATGGGTAGTTTGGAACATTCCAATATGATGGAACCAAAAGGGTTTATGGAGTTGGAAGAAGTATACAGAAATGATTCCTTGAATGATGAGCAAAGGTACCCATCATCAAGTCATGATTTTAGAAGCATTTAGGAGTTGGTTTCACTAGATTTGGAATTCAAATGAATTTCCTAGGATTTTCCAAAGCTGATAAATAGGAAGAAATGGCTCATTATTTGGTGGGGTGCAGAAACTATTATTAAAAATGTTCCAAAACTAAGTTTGGACATGACAAGCATCTAGGAATTTGAATCACTGTATTTGGATCAAGATTGGGTTCTCTATGATTTTCTAAAGTTAATCACAGAAAGTGGAAAATGGGCATTTGATAAATATTTGTATAGGAAAAGTTTCTGGAATAATGTGCATGTAGCACCAACAGATAGAGCATGATTTTAGAAGCTACCAGAAATTTGAATCAAGCAATTTGGAGTTCATATGAATATTTGGGAAATATTTGAAGTTGACAGAATAAAGAAAAAGAAAAAGAGAAGGGGTTATACCCTATCTTGCGCTCTGGGCGAAAGATAGCTTGCGGGCCGGCCCATTGGCACCAGCCGTGCAGGCGGGGTGGTGACGCCGAAGGCGTATTCTCCGTAGTGCGCTTTCGCGCGGGGGAGGCAGAACTTGCGGGGGGGCGCCTCCACTTAAACAGTGCGGGCCCGGCGGCCGGGTCACCGCCAGGTGGGCCCTGCCCGCAGGGTCGTCCTCCTCCTCCCGCTCCCGCAACAGAGGGGAGGGGAGGGGAGGCCGCTCGACGTCGGCGCCCGTCCCCGGCGGCTCAGGCCATCGCCGGCCAGGGCGCGACCGCCGGAGGGGCCCCCAAGGTGTGGCGCGTCGCGGAGGCCCTCTTGGGCGGCAGGGGAGGGGTCGGAGCTCCTCCCGCATCGGACCACGGCGGCGGCCTCGGCGGTTGACGGCGGAGCGGGCACCTCGGGGCACCAGAGCGGAAGATAGAGGGTGGGGATGCTCCATAGGTCTGCTGCGGTCCTCCTTGTGGCCTAGGAAGAGGAGGAGAGGCTTTGGTTCATCCGCACCGGTCAGAGGCCGACGGCGGCCATGGCGGTCATGGCGAGGGAAACAGAGCACTAGGGGAGGAGGGAAGATGTCCGGGAGGTACACGGGAGAGAAGAGGGTCTAGCAGAAGCAACGGGCGCTCGAGGGGAAGGCTTAAATAGCTGCAGCCACGGTGCACCGTGAGCACGGTCCAGGGCGCGCACGGCGAGCTCGTGGAGAGAGAGGAGGAGGGCCGGGGAGGATAGGACCGACAGCCCGGCAGGTCGTGGACGTCGAGGGGGCCTCGGGAGACACGCTCCCTCTGCCCAAGGTGGTCGGAGGCAGCCGATTAGGGGCGGCTACAGTGCGGGAGCGCACTGTAGCGCGCTCCAGAGCACGTCTATGGCCGGCATGGTCGTGCCTGTGCTGTCCTGGCCGTGTCCTGTTGTGTCCAACCGTGTCCAGGGGGTAGAGGGGGTAGTAAACAATGGCTCTGTAGTCTTGGATGCCCTGGGGAACCACTGGGATGAGGAGGGAGGTGAAGGAGGAGAAGAAAGTGGCTGTCCACAAGGGTAAAGATGGGGTTTTTACCCTCCAATAATTGAGATAAGGCAGAGGAGAGTTACTGGAGGTAGAATAGGACTAGGGGAGGCTGTGGTAAGAACTTGAGGCCATGGAGAAAAGTAAAAAGGGTTCAACCACTTGTTTTAGTAAATGAACAGAAGGTGTTTGATCAGTGTTTGATCAAGCAAATGGTATCCACTTGGCATGGGACTTAACAGGATCAAATGTCACATATAATTAGGCCCCTATACCAAATTTGAGCTCATTTGGGCAAAGTGGCCAATGTAACTTTGGTGAACCCTAGAAATGAACAGAAATGGTTTCACCATGTTTGGGTCAAGCAATTCATCTCCCCTTGATGCACCACTTGGTGTAGCATCATCATTTGGGGTTATGAACATGCCCACAAAGTTTGAGGCTCCAGATAAAAAGTTGACAATGTAAAGTTGTTCAAATTTGAATTTGAACAGAAGTGGTTTTGGGGTGATCTGATCAAGTTGCTCTATTACAAATCTTGTGCCATTTGGTCTAGATGCCTTATTAGGCCATTCTAGCATGTGCACCAAGTTTGAGAGCATTTGGACAAGTTTGGCAATGTAGAGTTGCTCAAACTTCAAATATGGACAGAATGGTTTTGAAGGGGTTTGAGGATGTTTCTTTGATCTCCAATGCATGAGGCTTTGCAAGATCATCAAATATGTCATATGTGACATGATAGAATTTCCCTGGAATTTTTGGAGAATATTTCCTTTGTAAATATTTCAAAAGCTTGAAATATCCAGAAAGGGTTTTGGAAGGATTTGTCCAATACTTTGAACATGACCATGTGTTGAAACTCTTATATATGGACAATATATGTCCTATGAGTCTCCCTGAATTTTGGCAAATATTTTTGAAATGATTAAATAATTTTCCCCTATTAAAGACCATTTCTGGCCTTAAGAAAAAGCTTTTAAATAAAATATAAAAATAACTTTTAAAATTATACTTTTGTGGTTTCTGGGAGTCCTATATCTAATAGGATTCAAATAAACTTTTTGAAATATTTTTCACACCCTAAATAAGGTACTTGCAGTGCAAACCTCAATTCAGGGGTTTTTGGAAAACTAATTTTAGAAAATACCATTTGGCCAAAATATTTTTATAAGAAAATTCTATACTGGTCTATACACATGGCATGATCATTGGGAAAAGGTTTTGGGTCAAGGAGATGAAGTATAAGAGTTGGAGGATTTATTTGATTTTTAGAGCACTAGCAATTAGCAAACAAAAGTCAAATCAAGCAAAGTCAAAAACACTCAAAAGTTTTTGCAAATCCACATTTTTGACATGAAAACAAGCTTAAGCAATGTGACATGAAAATCAGGGTGTGACACATACCGAAGAACAATCTCCCCGAACAGTTTTGTGAATGGAGCTTTGAGCAAGGAGATTGAAAATGGCAGCAAGGTGAGCTAGAACTCATGCTTGAGCTGGTTGGTGATTTTTTTGGGAGGAAGAAAGAGTGTGTGGCTGCTGGAGTAAGTGGAGGGGGGCAATGTGTGGCCTACGAGGCAGGGGGTTCGCCCAGGGGGGGTGGGCGCGCCATGTACCCTCGTGGCCAGGTGTTGGCTCCCCCTGCTGTGTTCTCAGTGCCCAATATTCTTAAATATTCTGGAAAAAAAATCATATTTCATTTTCAGGGCATTTGGAGAACTTTTATTTTGGGGGTATTTTTTATTGCACGGATAACTCTCAAAAAGACAAAAAATATATACTATTTTTGCTTTATTTAATCTAATTAACAGAAAGTAAAAGGATGGTACAGAAGGTTGTGCTATCTAAATTCAACCATCTCATCTCATCAAAAGGAATCCATTAACAAGGTTGATCAGGTCTTGTTAATAAACTCTTTCTGAATGTCATGAAACTGGAGAATTTTTGAATGACACTAGATTACCTCAATGGGGATATGTATATCTCCAACAATAAGATTATCATATTTCTTCTTGACAGTAGGAATAGGAAATTCAAAACCTCTAATAGTAATCATTGAAATTTTTCCAATAGAATTGATACTGTGGACCTGAGGTTGTTTCCTCGGGAAGTGTACCGTATGCTCATTACCATTGACATGAAAAGTGACATTGCCTTTGTTGCAATCCATAACAGCCCCTATAGTATTCAGAAAGGGTCTACCAAGGATAATAGACATACTATCGTTCTCGGGAATATCAAGGATAACAAAATCCGTTAGAATAATAACATTTGCAACCACAACAGGCACATCATCACGAATACCAACTGGTAAAGAAGTTGATTTACCAGCCATTTGAAAAGATATTTCAGTGGGTGTCAACTTATTCAAATCAAGACTACAATATAAAGAGAGAGGCATTACACTAACACCGGCTCCAAGATCACATAAAGGAGTTTTAACATTGTTTCTTTTAATGGAGCAGGGTATAGTTGGTACTGATGGGTCTCCTAGTTTCTTTGGTATTCCACCTTTAAAGTATAATTGGCAAGCATGATGGAAATTTCATCTTCAGGTATTTTTCTGTTATTTGTGATAATGTCTTTCATATACTTAGCATACGGATTTGTTTTGAGCATACCAGTCAAACGCATACGCAAAAGATAGTTCTAATCAATTCAGCAAAGTGCTCAAAATCCTCATCATCCTTTTTCTTGGATGGTTTAGGAGGAAAAGGCATGTGTTTCGGAACCTAGCAACAAAGTCTCTCTTATCATAACATTGATTCTTTGATTGTGGGTTATCAAGATCAACAGCAGGTTCAATCTCTACATCATTGTCATTGCTAGGTTGAGCATCATCATGAACATCATTATTAACATTATCACTAGGTTCATGTTCATTACCAGATTATGTTTCAGCATCAGAGATAGAGATATCATTGGGATTCTCAGGTGTGTAAGCAACAGGTTCACTAGAAGCATGCAAAGTCCTATCATTTTTATTTTTCTTCTTCTTAGAAGAACTAGATGCATCTATATTAGCTCTCTGAGAATCTTTCTCAATTCTCTTAGGGTAGCCCTCAGGATACAGAGGTTCCTGAGTCATTCTTCCACCTCTAGTCACAACTTGTGACGCCCCGAGACCGATGCGCCAGGTGTCAGCCAGTTATTCTTCGTCGTTGCCATGTCATTTACTTGCGTGTTGCACTTTGTCATGTCATCATGTGCATTTCATTAGCATGTTTTGAAAACTTGCATTCGTTCGGGCTCCCCAGTTCCCTCCGTTGTCCATTCTGAGTCCAGACACACTCGCACGCGCCCACGGCACATCCGAATATTTACTTTATAAGTGGCTGGAAAACGTTCTCGGAATGGGGCGAAACTTGGCGTGCAGTCTTATTATAACGTAGGTAGACCGCCTGTCAAATTCCGTCGCATTCGGAGTTCGTTTGATAGCCCAACCGATAAACATATAGCGGCACTATAGCCGGTTTATTCGTCGGACATTTCAGTGTTCTCAAACCTGTTGCCGGGCTGCCATCTCTCTCTCTCTCTTCTCAGCCTACACATTCTACACAGGCCATTTTTCCTGTCCTCGCAACTTGTCCGAAACCGCCCCGAACCCGACCCGGGATGTTGTTACCGATGGGTCCGGATCATCCCCAAACATCCCTAAAACATCACCGTTTTCTTATTTGGACTCCCTAGCTATTTATTTTCGAACACCCGATTACGATCGAAGGGACCAGATAGCCCCTACCCAAGTTCCACTTGTAGCTATATAATCAGTCCAACCCTAGAAATTAGGTCATCTGTCCCATCCTCCTCGTTGCCGCCGCCACCCACTGCCCTCGCACCTCGGGATCCATCCCGATCTACCGAGCCCCTTTTCCTCGTTTTCCAAATCGAACCATCTAGCCTCTCATCTTCTTCCTTGGGGTTTTCCCAGATCCACCGATGCAGCCACCTTCGTCCTCGATTTTCACCTCGACCAAATCAGTGCGCCGCCCCTGGTCTCCTCCTCGCCTTGCCCCGCTTTTGCCTCCCTATTCGAGTGCCACTGGAGCCGCGCCAAGCCACCGCCGCTGCCATGCTTCCTGACGAGCAGAGGCTGAGGCGCTCGCGTCTCGCGTTGACCGCGGCCGTCGCCCCTGCTTAACGACGAGGCTCGCGCCCGTCGTCGGCAAAGAGCAAGGCCAGGAACACCATGGACGTCCAACCTCTCGTCCGCGCCGCTGGAGCTCCATCCACGCGCCCAGTTTCAACGGATCCCGCCGTCCAAGTCCCGTTCCGACCGGTCCCCGCCGAGGCCGCCTCGCCGGAGCCGGAGCCTTCATCGGTTTTCACGCCATCGCCGGGCTCCCCTACTTCTGCACGCGAAGGCGGACGCGCCAGCACCCAGTCCTGCTCGATCCAGTCGGGCGCATTGACCGCACCCGTTAACTCTGCCTCGACCCGATCCAGGGAGCGACCCTGGCCTGGGCCACATCTTGTGCGGAGGCCCAGCAAGCAAGCCTCCCCTCCCTCTCAACAATTTGGGCTTGGCCCATGGGTGAGCCACCCCCAAGCGCCCTCCATTTTTTTTATTGGGCTAGATCCAGTTTCAGCCCGTAGAATTTTTTTTCCTTTTGCGAATTTAGCTATTAATCCAGTTGTTGTAGTTTTACATGAAAGCCCTCAAACATCATGCATTTAATAACTCTACAACCATGCATCGGATGAAAATGTTTTAAATATGAAATTTGCTTAGAATTCTGTGTAGTTTCATAATAACCAACTTTCATGCATGTTTAAAGTGTTTAAAATGATGTTTGTTTAAATTTGCTCAAATGTCATGTTAAAATGATTTAATTCATAACTAAATAACCGTAGCTCGGTTTTTAATAAACTTTATATGTAAATGGGGTGGAAAAATGTGTAGAATAACATGGTGCATTTACTTTTGTTGTTTAATAACTTTAAAATATGTAGGCAGAACAGTACCAAATTCAAATTATGCATATGGGTTTTTTCCGGAATTGTTGTTTGTTGTTTCCGCCCCCATTTAAATTGCCTAGATAGATAGTTTACTTTTGCTTTACCTCTTGCCATGTTAAAAACATTTAATCTTGTCTTGTAACTAAACGGGAGTCAACTAAATAAATAAAATGTGGTGTTTTGTCAATATGCAACTCGTTGCATACTGAGCTCCGCTTAACTTGTAGTTTTGCTTGTGCACCTTGCCATGCCATGCATATTTAAACCGGACATGCATCATACTTGGATGTGCATCGTATGCCATGTTTATGCTTGTGTGTTTACCGTGTTGTTTGCTTCTTTCCAGTATGCTTCTCTTGTTAGCTTCGTGTTCGTTCTAGAGTTGTGAGGATCCGTTCGACTACTTCTTGGACTCGTCCTTCTTCCTTGCGGAATCCCAGGCAAGATGACCATACCCTTGGATACCTTTACTATCAATGCCATGCTAGATGTCTCGATGCTATCATTATATGTCGCGCTACCCATCTTTATTGTCAGCCTCTCCTTGTTGCCATGAAACCTCTAAACTTTGACACCTTCCTAGCAAACCTTTTTTTGGCTATGTTACTCGCTTGCTCAGCCCCTCTTATAGCGTTGCTAGTTGCAGGTGAAGATGAAGATTGCTCCATGTTGGAACTTGTTGTTGGAATATCACAATATCTATTATTATTATTATTAACACACCTATATACTGGGCATGGGTGGAAGGCTTGGCCTTTTGCTCGGTGTTTTGTTCCACTCATGCCACCTTAGGAGCCGATAAACCGGCATTATGTTCCTTGATTTTGTGTTCCTTACACGGTTGGGTATATGGGGACCCCTTGACATTTCGTCTTTGAATAGAACTCCTCCAGCAAGGCCCAACATTGGTTTTAATTTGCCGCGTAATAAAAACTTAATTAATTAATTTGCATAGGGGGTCATGTCCCCGGGTTCTTAATTCTACATAACAGGGGGGGCCAGTGCTGATGGTGTTGGTCCCAAACTAGAGCCACTTGCGGTGCCACCTAGTTAGTTGGGGTCTTCGGTTGCTGTACGTATTGCTCATCCGGACGTGGCCTGAGACGAGATAGGCGCGGCTACTATCAGGGTGTCGGCACGCCGGGAGGACTTGCTGGACTTGTTTTACCATTGTCAAAATGTCTTGTGCACCGGGATTCCGAGTCTGATCGGGCTGTCCCTAAGATAAGGGGTAATATTATTATTACTTCTGCTGATCGTGAGAGCTTGTGATCGGCTAAGTTGGGACACCCCTGTAGGGTTATGATCTTTCGAAAGCCGTGCCCGCGGTTATGTGGCAGATTGGAATTTCTTAATGTCCGGTTGTAGAAAACTTGACAGAGGATCCGAGATAAAACACACAACTGTGTGAGTGACCATGACTGTCTCTTTTCACTTTGAGAAGAGAACACGGTGGGGTTATGTTTGACTCATAGGTAGTTCAGGATCTTTAGCGATCACTACTAGTTTGTGACCGTTTGCGTAGATGCTCATCTTATTCTTGTACTCGTAAGTTAGACACCATATTATGCTTAGCCGCTGCTGCAACCTCACCACTTTACCTCTTCCTACCCATAAAGCTTTGCTAGTCTTGATACCCATGGTTATGGGATTACTGAGTCCTCGTGGCTCACTGATACTACAACACCAGATGCAGGTACAGCTGAGTACGACGCAGGAGATGGATCAGAACTTCAGTGGGAGTTCGATGAAGAGCGTTGCCGTATGTATGTGACGTTTTCGACGATCAGTAGTGGTTCCTACTAGGGGCGATCGGGACCTTGTGTTGTTTACTTATTTGGTATCTTTCTTTTGGATCTTTGTCCGTAGTCGGACAGTGATGTTATTTGGATGATGATTTGCGTATGTAATGTATTGTGTGACGTGGTGAGTGTAAGCCAACTATCCTTTTGCAATTTCATCCCTATTTTTACATGAGTCGTGCAAAGATACCATACTTGAGATCATTCTAGTATGGGCTTATACCTTTAAGCCATGCCTCGACACGTAGGAGGTATAATCCCATACTGGGCATAACACAACTCTAATAGCATTATCATTTTTCTTACTATTTAATTCATTGAGCAAATCATTTTGTGCTTTAAGTACTTGTTCTACTTGAGTGGTAACCATAGAAGCATGTTTACTAATGAGTTTTAGTTCACCTTTAACTCTAGACATATAATAACTCAAGCGTTCAATCCTATGAGCATTACGTTGCTATTTTCTACCAACATAAGCATTGAAGTTTTCTTGTTTAACAATGAAGTTGTCAAACTTATCTAAACATTGGCTAGCACATTTATAACGAGGAATATCACCTTCATCAAATCTATAAAGAGAGTTTACCTATACCACCTGTGTCAGGTTATCAAGACCATGTATTTCTTCAATAGGTGGTAAAGTCTTAATATCTTCAGCTTTAATACCCTTTTCTTTCATAGATTTTCTTTGCCTCTTGCATATCTTCAGGGCTGAGAAACAGAACACCCGTTTTCTTCGGAGTTGCCTTAGGAGTTGGTTCAGGAAGTGTCCAATTGTTTTCATTGGTCAATATATTATCCAATAGCAATTCAGCTTGATCGACAGTTCTTTCTCTAAAAACACAACCAGCACAACTATCCAGGTGATCTCTGGAAGCATCGGTTAGTCCATTATAAAAGATATCAAGTATTTCATTTTTCTTGAGAGGATGATCAGGCAAATCATTAAGTAATCGGAGAAGCCTCCCCCAAGCTTGTGGGAGACACTCTTATTCAATTTGCAAAAAAAAAATATTTCCCGTAAGGCAGCTTGTTTCTTATGAGCGGGAAAATATTTAGTAGAGAAGTAATAAATCATATCCTGGGGACTACGCACACAACCAGGATCAAGAGAATTAAACCATGTCTTAGCATCACCCTTCAACGACAACGGAAATAACTTAAGGATATAGTAGTAACGAATTTTTTCCTCGCTGGTGAATAGGGTGGCTATATCATTCAACTTAGTAAGATGTGCCACAACACTTTCAGATTCATAGCATGGAAAGTGTCAGATTCAACCAAAGTAATTAACTCAGGATCGACAGAGGAATCATAATCCTTATCAAGAACACAGATAGGTGAAGTAGCAAAAGCAGGGTCATATTTCAATCTAGCATTCAAAGACTTTTCTTTCAGCTTAGCTAACAATTTCTTAAGATAATATCTATCATTGCAAGCAAGAAAGTCTCTAGCAGTTTCTTCATCCATAACATAACCCTCAGGAACAAAAGGCAATTCATATTAAGGGGGAGAATCTTCATCATCACTTTCATCAATATTATTAGTTTCAATAATTTCATTCTCTCTAACCTTAGCAATTTGTTCATTAAGAAATTCACCTAGTGGCACAATATTATCAAGCATAGAAGTAGTTTCATCATACATAGCAGAAGAAGTGGCATCATCAAGAATAAGCGACATATAATATTCAATAGCAGGAGTAGGTGTCGCAAATTTACTCATAACAGAGGGTGAATCAAGTGGAGAGCTAGATGGCAGTTCCTTACCTCCCCTCGTAGTTGAGAGAAAGATCTTGGTTTTTGAGTCTTTCAAGTTCTTCATTGTGATCAACACATATAAATCCCAAGTGACTTAAAGAGTATAGCTATGCTCCCTGACAACGGCGCCAGAAAATAGTCTTGATAACCCACAAGTGTAGGGGATCGCAACAGTTTTCGAGGGTAGAGTATTCAACCCAAATTTATTGATTCGACACAAGGGGAGCCAAAGAATACTCTCAAGTATTAGTAGTTGAGTTGTCAATTCAACCACACCTGGAAGACTTAGTATCTGTAGCAAAGTATTTAGTAGCAAATTAAATTGGAAGTAACGGTAACGGTGTCAAAATTAACAGTAGTAGTTTTGTAGTGATTGTAACTGTCGCGGCGGAAAAGTAAATAAGCAACAAGCAATATGTGAAAAGCTCGTAGGCATTGGATCAGTGATGCATAATTATGTCGAATGGGATTCCTCATGAAATAGTTATAACATAGGGTGACACAGAACTATCTCCAGTTCACCAATGTAATGTAGGCATGTATTCCGAATATAGTCACACGTGCTTATGGAAAAGAACATGCATGACATCTTTTGTCCTACCCTCCCGTGGCAGCGGGGTCCTATTGGAAATTAAGGGATATTAAAGCCTCCATTTAATAGAGTACCGGACCAAAGTATTAGCACATAGTGAACACATGAACTCCTCAAACTACGGTCATCAGCGGGAGTGGTCCCGATTATTGTCACTTCGGGGTTGCCGGATCATAACACATAGTAGGTGACTATTGACTTGCAACATAGGATCAAGAACACACATATATTCATGAAAACATAATAGGCTTAGATCTGAAATCATGGCACTCGGGCCCTAGTGACAAGCATTAAGCATAGCAAAGTCATAGCAACATCAATCTTAGAACATAGTGTATACTTGGGATCAAACCCTAATAAAACTAACTTGATTACATGGTAAATCTCATCCAACCCATCACCGTCCAGCAAGCCCATGATGGGATTACTCACGCATGGCGATGAGCATCATGGAATTGGTGATGGAGGAAGGTTGATGATGATGACGGCGATGATCTCCACTCTCCGGAGCCCCGAACCGACTCCAGGTCAGCCCTCCCGAGAGAGATTAGGGCTTGGTAGTGGCTCCGTATCGTAAAACGCGATGAATCCTTCTCTCTGATTTTTCTCTCCCCGAAAGTGAATATATGGACTCGGAGCAGAGGTTGGTAGAGCCTCAAGGGGCCCACGAGGTAGGGGGCACGCCCAGGGGGGATCCCCCCGCCCTCGTGGACATGGTGTGGGCCCCTTGGTCAGGTTCTTTCCACATGTATTTTTTATATATTCCAAAATAAATCTCGTTTGATTTTCAGGTCATTCCGAGAACTTTTATTTCTGCACGAAAATAACACCATGTTAGTTCTGCAGAAAACAATGTTAGTCCGGGTTAGTTCCATTCAAATCATGCAAGTTAGAGTCCAAAACAAGGGCAAAAGTGTTTGGAAATGTAGATACATTGGAGACATATCACCAGGTGCTTACAGTTGGCTTAGTAGCCACATGCTGCCATGCAGGTGCTTGTCCAGTTGGCGAGTCGGTCATCGCGTAGTAGTGGCCGCGGGGCGGCGAAACCTTGGCGGGCATGGGTCCGGCTATGGCCCCGTAGACGCCACCGGCAAGAGGTCTTGCAGGGGTCTCGTGGAAGTCCCCGGCAAGGATCTTGCCTGCAGTCTTCGGTCGTCCCAGGCAAGGCTCTTGCCGTGGGTCTTCGTCTTCTGGTCCCTTGTCTAGGTTTTCTGGCCCCTTGGCCCTAAAAGAATCTTCATGCCACTATGCAGGGTGCCCCTTGAATCTTGGCCTTGACGTTGTCGATGGTGTTAGAGCTCTCATACCCGAGGGTGGTGGCTTTGCCGGTGTTTTGGCGAGCTGCCCCGGCAAGGCTCTTGACGAGTTCACGTAGGCCGCCCCGGCAAGGCCATTACCGGGGGAGGAGTCCACCTTTCCCCTTTGTCCTTCTTGTCTCTGGCTTGAGAGTTGCCTTGGCAGCCTCATGCTTTCCTTCTCTTGCTCCGCCAAGCGTGGTCGTAGGCATGGCTTCAACTACCCGTGCACAAGTAAAGGGATGCAAAAGGACCCCTACTTTTGCACTCCGACAATCGGTCACCACGAGCTTGGGGTGCCCCAGCCATGGGTACGACTCGATGAAGGCCGAGCGCGTCGGTGAAGGATCAAGGACCTCGACACACCCCTACATGGCGTGCAAAATGTCGGATTCGGGGCTCCGTGGGCCAAAGAGAGGTTCAAACACTGGGACCTGTGCAATGAACTCAATCTCCTCATCTTACGAACTAGTCGCTCCATGGCCTAGCCCTACTCGTGCGAACAAGGAAGAAGATGAACAAAGTAGTTTATCCAGGTTCGGGTCACCTTGCGGTGTCATACCCTACTCCTACTTTGTGGTGGATTGACCTCACGAGGGGCTGAGGATGAGCTAGTACAAAGGATGAACAACCTCGCGAGGTCTATGGATGAGGTTGGAGTCAGTTTGATCTCATGTGGATCCGATGCCCTCTTATGGTGGTGGCTATCATATATTTATGGTGGCCTTGGTCCTCTTCCCCCAAAATGTAGGTGGGAACGGATCCAAACTGGCCAAGTTTGAAAGGGGACAAGTAGTACATCTTATCCTAACGAAAGGTGATCTTCGCTTGCAAAGCATCTGGTTGTGACGTTGCGGTGGGCACAACGATGACATACGCCCTACCATGCAGGTGGCCCTAGTTTTGTTGCACCGAAATGGAAACTTTTACTAGATTCCTTGGGAACCCACGCATGTCCACCACAGAGGTAACTGCCTTCTCTACGCCCGCTGGCGCCCACCTGCCTCAGTCACCATGGCTTGCATCATGGTAGCCTCGTGAGTCTGGGTACATGCATCGGAATCTCCATTCCTCGGGAGGCCGCTTGGGGAGGCCACTCCCTCGGGAGGTCTTGGCATCGTCCGCCTCCCGAGGCTTGGCCCCTCGCGAGGGTCTTGTTTTTGTGATCTTGTAGATGGGCCGTATGTAATGCCCCGGATGTAATACTTTCCCTTTTGGGCATATAATATATCTCCAGCTTCATCTATTCCATTTCGGGTTCTTTGTATTTTGGGTTTTCGTCGTTTTGTTGTGTGAGTGTGTGGCATTCATATCATGTAGTCTTATGCATCGCATTGCATTTGTGTTGTCGGTTGCATCCGGTTCCACGCGTTCCTTCCCGTTGTCCGTTTCGCGTTCCGGAGCTCCCTCACGTGTCCGTGGCGTCCCGTAGGCCTACTTTGGTGTTTGGCCGGGTAACGTTACCGGTGTGGCGCGAGACTTGTCGTGTGTTGTTGTTTTGTTGTGTGTAACCCGCCTGTCAAATCTCGTCGCGTTTCGAGTCCGTTTGCTCCTGCAACAGTTATTCCCGTGGGCTCAAAGTGCCTCCACTTTGTGGCCCAAGACACCCCTCCAACAGCCTACTTCCCTCCTCTTGGCCCATCCTAACTCCCCTCGCGAACGGATCCGTCGGATCGCGATCGGAGGGCTCCAAAACACCCCCAAATCCCTCAAACCCTAGCACCTACCATATATAAACATCCCCATACCAATTTTTGGCAGCCTACACCCCCTCCACCTACCTCTAGCCCCTTCTCCCCTCAATTTCCGTGCCATTCCACTTCTCAGCCGCCACTTGGCAGACCCCTTCCCATAGAAGGAAGCAGCAGCCGCCGGCTCGATCCCAGCATCGAGGGCGCCGCCGCCAGTTCTCACTGGATCAAAGGATCCAGCACCCCCGAGGCCTTCCGCTCGTGCGCCGCTGGACCACTTCGCCCGCGACGCCAGGTCGCCTCAACACCTCCATCAGCCCGAGCCGCCTCCGCGGGCCTTCCCGCGCCACCTCGCGGCCCGACCGCACCGCGCCAGGCGCCCCCTCCGACCAGGCCGCTTCCTTCCCTCCGGGCCCGAGATCCGCCGACCTCACCGCACCGCGCCAGGCACCCGGCCTCCCACCGCGGGCCGCAGCCACTCCCCACTCCCGGCCCAGGAGAGCCAGGCCTCCAGCCGTCCCGCCGGCTGGGCCGCCCCAGTCGGGCTCCCAGGTCGCCGATCCGCGGCCTCCCAGTCGCCGTTGACCGCCGGGCCAACTGCCGCGCCGGAGGCCCAGCCGCCTCCACCAGATCCGTTGGCCCAAGCCCGATTTCTCAGATCTGAGGTGGTTTGCATATCCCTAAGTCCCTGGTTTTGCTGTGTCTAATGCTTATTTCTAACTGCGATATCTTTTTGTGTGATGATCCGTTTTGCGCAAATGAGGTGTCCAGATGTTCGTGGTGACTAGCACTACGATTCATACCATTGTGCCATGCATTTTAGAGATCATCTAGATGCTTATTTTTCTGTTGCAAGAGTGCATCCCGATATAAACTGCTGCTATGTGATGTTTTTATGCCATCTTTGCATAGTGATATCTTTTAGCTCGTTTATCCGATTGATGCAAATGACATGTCCACGTGTTCGTCTTGCCATGCTCTACATGTTGCTTGTGTTAGGTTGCATGATAGATTTATTCTTGCCATGTATATCCTCGTCGCAAAGTGCCATGTGGCTGTGATGTTGTTTTCACTTGTTATGAAATGCCATCTTGTTGAGCTCATTGCTATCGTTGTGGTTATCTCCATGATGCATGCTTGTATGTTTCGGAATCACCATCATGTGTACTTTGATGTGGTGCTTACCACTTGCCATGTTTAGTTTCGAGGTGACTTAAACTTGCTCTTTTAGATGCCATGATGAAACTGCTGTTTTAACACTTAGTGGTTTTTCACTAAGTCTGAAATCTATAATGTTTCGATGCCATGTTTGCGTGCTGCTCTAGGACAAACCATGATAGTTTTGGGGTGGATCTTGATGGTTCCTTGTAGTATATATTGTTGGCTTTCCATTCATGTTCTCACATGCTTATTTGAGTGGTTGTAGCATGTTTAACTTTTGCTACAAAGTTTCAATAAAATTCAGCTGTCATTTTATTGTCAAGTTCAATATGTCCAAGCTTGTTGCTATTGATCCGTGGCTCCTTTGGGGGTGCAACTTTGGACTTATTTGCTGTAGGATATGTCTAGTTTATGTTCATGCTCTTTTCCATGGTGTTTGAGTGCTGTAGCTTATTTTTCTAGTGCTCCGAAGTTGCTATGTTGCTGTAATTTTCAGCTTTCGCTCGTTTCTTTTTTCGGGCATAACTTTTATCCCGTAGCTCCGTTTTCAGCGAGTCTTATATGAAACTTGATTGATTTTCTGTGTAGATTCATAATATCCTATTGTTTTCATGGTTTGAAGTGATTTGCTTGAGTGCTATTTTTCCGTGCTCCGTGTGCTCCCTTAGTGCATCCATCATGCATCCATCATTTTTGTGTGCGCATTGCATCTTGTTGAATCGTGCCTTGTGTGATTGTATTGTTTAGAGCCGTAAGCTGAGACCGAGTACGAGTACGAGCACGAGGTTACCAATGAGGTTGAGCACGAGGACCCTTCTTACGATCCGAACAACTACTCTTTAGGCAAGATGACCGAACCCCGATAACATTACTATCTTTGCCTATTGCTAGTAGTTCCGCTCTATAGTTTTGCCTCGATGCCCATGTCTTTCATGTCAGCCTCCTACTTGTAACCATGCACCTGTTTAACCATCCTACCTATGCAAACCGTTGCTTGGCTAAGTACGCTTCGCTCAGCCCCTCTTATAGCATTGCTAGTTGCAGGTGAAGATTGAAGATGCTTGCTTCATGTTGAAGTTTTGTTGGGTTATATCACACTATATAAATGCTTAAAATGAAATCATCTATATATTGGCAAGGGTGGAAGGCTAAGCCTTTTGCTTGGTGATTTGTTCCACTCATGCCGTTAGGAACCGTTTAAACCGGTGTTATGTTCCTTGATTATGCGTTCCTAACACGGTTGGGGTGTATGGGACCCCCTCGATAAACCGCTAAGTGATAAGTCTTTTCCAGCAAGTCCCAACATTGGTACTATTTGCCTAATAACTAAATAAACTTGCATAGGGAGTAATTAACCCTCTTTCTTAATTCAACCCCCGAGCCAGTGCTCCACATGAGTGTTGGTCCGAAATGAGCAGACTGCGGGGCCACCTCAAGGAAACTTGAGGTCTGGTTAAAACCCGTAGGATTTCTCATCCGGTCGTGGCCTGAGACGAGATACGCGCGGCTACTATCAGGGTGTCGGCACGCCGGGAGGATTTGCTGGATTAGCCTTATGTCGGTGTACTAAGGTAGGGGTACCTCAGTACCCCAACTTGTGCACGGGCAGTTGCAGCTTCCCGCGGCAGGGTTTACCGCGTGCTCGCCGGAGACCTTCCTGCTCCCTATCAAACCATTCAAAAACAAAGTATACAAGAAAGAAGACCGAGACCCCGGCAAGAGGAGCTTGCCGGGAAGGCCGTGCCAGGCTCAGGATTACATCATTTACACAAGGCCCTAGCAAGAGGAGCTTGCCAGGGAGACTAGAAGATTTCATCATAGAAGACCCGGCGAGGGCCCGGGTAGCGACAAGCTCCCGGGCCCGGCAAGATCAAGGCCCCGGCAAGGTACTTGCCGGGAAGGCTGCGCTGTGTGCCCGCGCTCCAGCTCATCGGCCCACGCGTCGCCCTGGGGCCTATCCAGGGACGCGTGGCGGATGGCTGTGCAGCCTGGGGGACACGGTGGCACTCCACGGTGGTGGATCCATCGCCGTGGCGGACGGAGACGCAAGGGCGGGAGCTTTTGGGGTCGACGGCGACGGGCATTAAATGCCCTTGTCCCCCACTGTCAAAGTAGGTATAGACCACTGTTCATGCACTGTAGCTCCACTGTTCCCGCACTGTTACAACTACCACCTCTTTTACGTTTTTACCCCTTTCTCCTACGTTGACACCTGTCGGTGACCCCTTGTACTATAAAAGGAGGCCCATGCACAACGTGGAGGGGGTTCGGAACCTAGATCACTCATACGCTCGGTGTAGCTGCTTCTTCAAGCTCCCGAGCACTCAAACTCAATACACAACTAAGCAGGAGTAGGGTTTTACGCGTCTACCGCGGCCCGAACCTGGGTAAAACTGCCCGCGTGCTCGCTACGATCTGCTCTTCGTGCTCCCTCCGCCCTCGTACCGCACAGACAAGGGGCTCCGGTCCCATAGGTGTTCGTGGCGGACAGTTTCCCCCGACATCTTTGGCGCGCCAGGTAGGGAGCGTCGAGGTTGTGCGAACCTGATCCGGCGTTCGCGCGGGCGCATTCTTCATCAACCTCTCCGAATTCGTCAACTTCACCAGCAACAGCTCCATGGCGCCAAAGAGGAAGGCTTCGGAGGTCGGAGGCCCGTCTGCGTCTCACCCGCCGCTACCAGAGCCAACGGTGGGCGGGGGAGACGCCGTCGGAAGGGTGGTCGCCGGCGAGGACACTCACGGCGCCACCAGATCCAAGAATAGGACGGACGACCGAACCTCGGTCTCCGTGGACGCACCGCGTCCCTCTCAGCACACAACGACCCAGCAGCGCCATGTCACAGGAGGTGGCATCCGTTTGCTGGGCCAAGGCCAAACAGGAGGCTCGCGGGACGCCCCGGACCCCCGCCCGGGCACAAGCAAAGCGAAGGCGCCGGCGCGGGACCCCGCTCCTTCTAACGCCGTTAGAAGTCCGAGCGTATCCCGCTCCTCGCACCGCTCGCCCGCGTTCCCCTCCACTCCGGCAGAAGCGCTCGCAAGAGCGCAACTGCTCCTCGACTTCCCTCCAGCGGCAGACAAGGCCGAAGACTGGAGGGCCACCATCCAGAGCCTGATAGCCTTCGCGAACAACGATTCTCCACAGCAGCCGTCGGCCTCGCGGCCGCGGCAAGCTGAGAAGACGAAGGCCGACGGCGACAAGACCGCCGGGGGTGCGACAAGCGTGCATTCCCCGCTGCAGAAGCAGAAGACGCCGCCCCGCCGGAACGACGCCGACGACGGCTCCACGGCCTCGTCGGACCCGCGGGCCCGTCGGGACCAGCGCCAGGCCCTCGACGACCGGCAACAAGAAGACGCTCGGACAAGAATCGGCGACAATCAGACCAGAGAGCTGGGAACGCTGTCGACGCGCACGCGCCCGGTGAACCAGGCGACTTGCCGTACGCGGCAGGCTGCCCTGCGTTCACCCGCGAGCTGCGGCGCGTCCAGTGGCCCAGCATGAAGAATTTCAAGCCCGACGTACCGGAGAAGTAAGACGGCAAGACACACCCCTCGGAATTCCTCAGCGTCTATACCATCGCAGTGCAAGCTGCCGGGGGGCGCGACGAGAAGATCTTGGCAAATTACTTCCCGCTCGTGCTTAAGCCGAACGTCCGTTCGTGGCTTATGCACTTGCCGGAAGGTTCCATCTCTTCTTGGGCCGACCTTTGCCACCAGTTTGTTGGCGCCTTCACCGGCGGCCACAAACCCCACGGCCAGGAGAGCGATCTCCACATTCTGGCCCAGAAGGAAGGCGAAACCCTGCGCAAGTACATCCAACGCTTCAGCCGTGTGCAGCACAACATCCCTGATGTCCACCCTGCCGCGGTTATCAGCGCGTTCCACCAGAACGTGCGTAACCGCCGCATGCGTGAAGAAATGGCGATGACCAAGATTCGGGATGTCAGCGAGCTCTATGCTCTGGCTGACAAGTGCGCACGCGCGGAAGAGGGGAGGAGACTCCCCGGGGAGGATGCTGGCGCAGGAGGAAGCGACAGCGACGACGCCGCCCCGGCAAAGAAGAGCCGGCGGCGGAATAACAGAAGGAAGGGCAAGAAAGAGGTGCTTGCCGTCGAGAAGTCCGGCAAGGAGGCTCCCGCCAAGCAAACGCAGGCTGGCGTCTCCGGCAAGGAGCCTGCCCCTGTAGCGGCGGCCGACAAGCCGGGCAGCTCCGACAAGCAATACTGTAAGATCCACCGCACCAAGGGTCACGATCTCTCCAACTGCAAGCGCGTCGAATACCTCGTCGAGCAGCAGAAAGCTGAGTACGAGAGGCGCGACAAGGAGAAGGCCCAAGGTGGCAGGGAAGAGACGAGCAAGAAGCGGCCGTTCAACGGCCGGGGAGGACGCCGCGGCAAGGCCAAGCAGCGGCAAGGAGGTCGACCTCCCCGGGGCCGCGACAAGGACGAAGAAGACGACGATGAAGACATGGAGGACGAAGATAACAGCGAGCAGGAGTTCCAGAAGGCCACGGAGGTCCTGTGCGTCGACGGTGGCGCCTCCCTGCACACCTCCCACCGCCAACTAAAGCAGTGGGTGCGTGAGGTAAACGCAGCGGAGCCGCCCGTGGAGTCGCGTAGGCTCCTCAAATGGTCCAGCACGCCCATCATTTTTGATCTTGAGGATCACCCTGAACGCACCACTGCGGTCGGGTGCTTGCCGATGCTGGTTTCTCCCACCATCCGCAACCTCAAGGTCACCAAAATGTTGGTTGACAGCGGGGCCGGGCTGAACTTGATCTCCTCTGCTTTGATCAAGAAACTCTAGATTCCAGATGGCGAGCTCGAAGAAACCGGTTCTTTCCAAGGAATCAACCCGGGAAGGAGCAAGCCCAAGGGAAAGATCACTCTGCCGGTGACCTTTGGCGGGGAGCTCAACTTCAGAACTGAGCGCATCACTTTCGACGTCGCCGATATTCCATTGCCCTACAATGGAATACTTGGCCGTCCCGCCCTCGCCAAGTTCATGGCAGCTTCCCACTATGCTTACAATGTACTCAAGATGCCGGGGCCGATAAGCGTCATCACTGTCCACGGCGACAAGAAGGATGCGCTTGTCTGCGCCGACAAGATCTACCGGGATGCGGCAGCTGCGGCCGAGAAGGATACTCTTGCCGCTGAAGCTCCCGGGGGGAAGAAGACGAAGACCAAGTCCGGCAAGTGCTCTGGGACCCACTCCGGCAACCGCACCTCTTCGGGGTGCTGCGCTGCCGTCGAGGACGTTCCATCGAGCTCCACCGGCAAGAGTAAGAAAGGAATGGCCGCTCCTCCGGCAACCAAGAAAGTGTCCGCCAAGGAGGACGGCACTGGTGGTACCTTCACCATCAGTGCCACCCTCGACAACAAATAGGAAAGCGCGCTCGTTGCCTTCCTGCGGGCGAATGTCGATGTGTTTGCCTGGCAACCATCTGACATCCCCGGTGTTCCCAGGAAGGTAATTGAGCACAAGCTTGCTGTTTGTCCTCGTGCGCGGCCCATCAAGCAGAAAGTGAGGAAGCAAGCCGTGGAGCGCCAAGAATTCATCAACGAAGAAATCAAGAAGCTAGAGGCAGCAGGCCTAGTTAGAGGTGTGATCCATCCGACGTGGTTGGCAAATCCAGTCGTCGTGCGCAAGGCCAATGGGAAATGGAGACTGTGTATCGACTTCACCGATGTGAATAAAGCATGTCCCAAGGATCCATTCCCTTTACCGCGCATTGACCAGATCGTTGACTCCACTGCCGGATGTGAGTTACTCTGCTTTCTTGATGCATACTCAGGCTATCATCAGATTTTCATGGCCAAAGAGGATGAAGAGAAGACTGCATTTATCACTCCATGTGGCACTTATTGCTTCATACGCATGCCATTTGGATTGAAGAATGCAGGCTCAACCTTTGCAAGGGTAGTATACACCGCTTTTGAGCCACAGATCCACAGAAATGTAGAGGCTTACATGGATGACATCGTGGTGAAGAGCAAGAGCAAGGAAACCCTGATCCAAGATTTGGAGGAGACGTTTCAGAACCTGCGCAGAATACAGCTCAAGTTGAACCCCGAGAAGTGCGTCTTTGGAGTCCCCTCCGGCATGCTTCTCGGGTTCTTTGTGTCACAGAGGGGGATTGAAGCCAACCCCGACAAGATTAAAGCCATTGAGCAGATAGAGGCCCCAAGGCGCGTCAAGGATATCAGGAGGCTTCCAGGTTGTGTGGCCGCCCTCAGTAGGTTCATTTCAAAGTCTGCAGAACGCGCCCTACCTTTCTTCAAAATCTTGAAGAAGGCAGGTCCCATGAAGTGGACTCCGGAAGCGGAGGCAGCGCTGCAGGATTTGAAACGGTACCTGTCCTCCACTCCAATACTTGTCGCACCTAGACCACAGGAAAAGTTGTTGCTATACCTAGCAGCAACCAACCAGGTGGTTAGTGCTGCGTTAGTAGCGGAGAGGGAGTCCGACGAGGAGTCAGCACCACCGGCAAGCGAATCCAGCGACAAGCAGGGGGCTGCTCCGGCAAGCTCTGGCCCCGACAAGGATAACTCTGCGCAGGAACAGGATGAGGTGCGGAAGAAGATGGTGCAGCGCCCAGTGTATTTTGTAAGTTCCCTCCTCCAGGGGGCTAGATCAAGATACTCTGGTGTGCAAAAATTGCTTTTCGGCCTCCTCATGGCCTCGAGAAAGCTGCGCCATTACTTCCAAGCCCATGAGATAACAGTAGTCACTCGCTTTCCGCTGAGGAGGATATTGCACAACCCAGAAGCAACAGGCAGGATCGTTGAGTGGGCACTGGAGCTGTCAAGCTTTGGACTCAAGTTTGAAAGTACATCAACTATACAGAGCCGAGCTTTGGCAGAATTCATAGCTGAGTGGACCCCAACGCCCGATGAAGAAGTTCAAGAAACAAGCACACCCGTACAAGAAGCGACAAGTGAATGGGTAATGTATTTTGACGGTGCCTTCTCGCTGCAAGGCGCCGGTGCTGGCGTGGTACTCATCGCACCCACCGGAGAGCACCTCAAATATGTTATCCAGATGCACTTTCCCAGGGAGCAAGCGACAAACAACACTGCTGAATATGAAGGCTTGCTTGCCGGCCTCAGGATTGCGGCCGAACTTGGGATCAGGAAGCTGATTGTGCGGGGAGATTCTCAGTTGGTGGTCCGACAAGTTAACAAGATCTATCAGAGCCCTTTGATGGAAGCTTATGTCGATGAAGTAAGGAAGCTTGAGGAGCACTTTGAAGGTCTGTAGATGGAGCACGTTCCGAGAGCTCAAAATGAAATTGCAGATGGCCTTTCAAAGTGTGCTTCGATGAAGTTACCTGTGGAACCAGGGACCTTCTTGCTCAAGCTGACTCAACCATCCGTTACACCATCAATTGGGCAGTCCAAGAAGAGAAAGTTGGTCTCCGACGACTACTTGCCGGCGGATCTTCCTGAAACCGCCGCCAAGGTCCCCAAGATCAACAACCACAACGCTGAGGAACAGTTTGCTCCTGCAGATCCTCGGGTCTGTACAGTTGAAGCAAGTGTTCCCGACAAGCCTCGCCCCGGCGAGCTTGCCGGGGGACCTTCAGCTCCGGCAGAACCAGAGGTCCCTGCCGTAGAAGCTGAGGTTCCCGCAGCGGCCCTCGAGCCTTTAGCCCTTGCTGTCGAGCCTCAGGCTCCGGCATGGGCGCAGCAGATCGTCCGTTTCCTTCAAACTGGAGAACTTCCCGACGACCCAGAAGAAATAGAGAAGATAACCAGGCAGTCAAGTATGTACCAGTTCGTGGATAACGAGCTGTACAGAAGAAGACTCAATGGTGTCAGACTGAAGTGCATCTCCAGGGAAGATGGACAGAAGCTGTTGGCGGAAATACACGGAGGCATATGCGGCCACCACATCGGCGCAAGGGCGCTTGCCGGGAAAGCTTTCCGGCAAGGGTTCTTTTGGCAAGAAGCCCTCCAAGATGCAACTGCACTAGTAACCAAGTGTGAAGCGTGCCAGTTCCATGCAAAGCAGATTCATCAGCCAGCTCAAGCTCTCCAAACAATCCCTTTATCCTGGCCCTTCTCGGTCTGGGGGCTCGACATCCTCGGCCCCTTCCCCCGAGCCGTCGGGGGCTTTGAGTACTTGTACGTTGCAATCGACAAGTTCACAAAGTGGCCAAAAGTGGAGCCAGTGAGAAAGGTGACAGCACAGTCAGCAGTCAGGTTCTTCAGGTCGATTGTTTGCCGTTTCGGGATCCCTAACAGGATCATCATCGACAACGGTACGCAATTCACTAGCCGCACCTTCATGCAGTACGTCCAAGACCTTGGCGCCAAGGTCTGTTTCGCTTCTGTTGCTCACCCGAGGAGCAACGGTCAAGCGGAGAGGGCCAATGCTGAAGTGCTGCGCGGACTCAAGACAAGGACCTTTGACAGGCTGCGCAAGTGCGGAAGAAATTGGATAGACGAGCTACCGGCGGCTCTTTGGTCAATCAGAACGACACCAAGTCGAGCCACCGGACAGACACCCTTTGCTCAAGTCTATGGAGCAGAGGCAGTTCTCCCCACGGAACTCGTATACGGATCTCCTCGAGTGCTCGCTTATGATGAGCTCGAGCAAGAGCAACTGCGGCAAGACGACGCGTTGCTCCTCGAGGAGGGACGTCTCCAGGCTGCTGTACGAGCTGCTCGATACCAGCAAGCCTTGCGGCGCTACCATAGCCGCAAGGTCAAGGCCAGGAGTCTCGAGGAAGGCGACCTTGTTCTTCGGCGTGTTCAGTCCGCCAAGAATTCCAACAAGTTGACGCCGAAGTGGGAAGGCCCTTATCGGGTGAGACAAGTCACGAGGCTAGGCGCTGTCCGCCTCGAGACCGAAGAAGGCTTACCGGTGAGCAACTCCTGGAACATAGAGCATCTTCGCAAGTTTCACCCATAAGGCGCGGTTGCCGTGATCCGCTCCGGCAACCACCTTTTGTACAAGCTTTGCCGCTGTTGCATGTAACCCTTTGTACAAAGCCGGGCGCAGACCCCGTGCATCAGTAAAGTTTCTTTTGTGTTTTTCGCACCGATTGCCTCTTGCATGCTTTTCTTTGCTATTTGCATGTTTTGTTTGGCATTTGGTGCAACACTCAAGTACCCGGTAAGCATGAGCACGCCGAAAGGCCATATACTTGTTTCCCTCTCCCTTTTCTTTCCTCTTAAGCAGAAGGAACGTTCCTCGCGCACAAGTTTGCCGGGGGGGAAGGAGGTGGAGGAGGAACCAAGTGCTGTTCAAGAAAGAGAAGCCTTACCGGAAAGCAAGCGATATATGAAAGCTAAGTTGTTGGAATTTGACCAGTTCAAATTTTAAATTTTAGTTGTCTTCCTTGAACAATCACACTTTGTATGGAAAACCTGTGCGCGGAGGAACCTACCCGTAGCTTGCCGCACCCTTATCTTGTTTCCGAGTCCGCTCAACGATTTAAGTGAGCTGCGACAAGTGTCGCGCCCTTGCTTCGTTTCCGAGTACGCTCAGCAAGCTAAGTGCGTTGCGACTAGCCACGGCAAAGTTGCTTGCCGGTAAGACCTTGGCCGGCAGGCTGCTCAGAGTCCAGCACTCAGCGCTCGCGGCAAAGGTCCCTTGCCGGCAAGCTCCCCGGGAGCGTAGGGTGAAAAACATACAAAGTCAAGGGTTAGAACAAGGAAGATAACATTGCACTGATTGATCAAAATAAGGTAAATATCTTACAAAGGATAACTTGTCACAATGGACTAATGAGTTCATGACATCATGTGCAGCAACAAAAAAAGATAAAGATAATGGAGGCCTAATCTACGCGGTCGCCCTCCTTCCTGGAGATCTTGGCCACCTTGGCAATGATGTGGGCGACCTGCTCCTTCAAAGCCTCCGTGTTCGCGTCGGCCGGCAAGCTGCGAAGAACGTTGGTGAGGTTGATGCCCGGATTGCGGTACACGATCTTCGTCAGCACGCGCTCCAGAGTTCCCGCGCAGAGCAGGCGCGTCTCCTCGGCCAGTTGCGCGGGGACCTTATTCCGCAGATCAGCAAGGGCCGGCGCGATTCCCCTGAAGAAGAGGCTGAGCTTGGCGCTGTGTGGGAGGTTTGGATCCGGGGAGTAGATGAGGTGCTCCAGCTTCAACGCCAGCAGCTCCTGGTCGATGTTGGACGCGCAAGACACTAAGTCCTCGGTCCATACCTCAACAGTTTTGCGGAAGAGCTCGGCCGCTTTGTTGGCGCTGTCCACTAGGGTCCGCTCCTTGCGGAGCTCCTCCTTCAACTTGGTCTCCCGGGCCCGGGCAGCGTCGAGTGAATCCTTTAGTGTAGATACCTTCAACTCCAAGTCCTCGATGGAGTCCTTGGCGGTCTTCAACTCGTCGCCCCTCTCAGAAAGACACACCTGGAGTTCTGAGTTGGTGTGGGCGTCCTTCTCGCGCTCCGTGATGAGCGCGGCAACCTTCTCCGCGCTCACCTTCAGCGCCTTCTCCAGCTGCACGACCTTGGCGGCGAGCTCCTTCTTGGCGGTTTCCGCGGCAACCGCGGCGGCTTTCGCCTCCTTCAGTTCCCCGCCAAGGGCTTCCTCCCGAGCGGCAAGGTCCTCCTCATGGGAGTCGAGCTGGACCTTCCGCTGGGCGAGTTCTCCTTCTCGCCGGGATAGCTCCACCCCGGCGAGCCGCTGCTGCTCTTCAGCCTCAGCCTTCTCCAGCACCCATTCCTGGTATTCGCCGGCAAGCCGCTCGCGCTCCTCCGCCACCTCGCGGAGGGCCGCCTGGTTGGCGGCGCTGAGCTCCGCCGCGCGTTTCTCCATCTCCGCGGCGGCCTTGGCGGCGAGGGCTTCCCGGGAAGCGAGCTTCGCCTGCCTGGCCCGGTAAAGGGCCAGGAGCTGGTGGAGCAGCTTCTCCTCCTCGGGCCCTTCACTCCCGCCGGGCGCCTCGACGATCTTCAGACCCGCGGAGGCGAGGACTTCTCCGTCAAACGCCTCGCCCTCCGCGGGAGCTCGCGACGACGAACCCCACGGCATCTGGATGAAGACGCCGTTGGGGGCCTCAAGGTAGTAGCCCTGCTCCTTGCTGGCGGAGGGGTCGGCGGCCGGTGCAGCATCTGATGCTCCCGCCGCCTCCGGGTCGGTGGTGCGGTCGCCGTCCCCCTCCCCGGCCGCTGCGTCCGCAGCCGGAGCGGTCTCCTGCGCGGCCGGCTCGGCGGCTCTCGCCGCGTCCTCGACGACAGGGACGTCGCCGGCGCTGCCCTGCGCGCCCTCCTCATCCTCGATGTTGATGACTTCCGTCTCCATCGGCTCGGGAGGAGGAGGATCTAAAAAGAAAAAGAAGAAAAAGAAGTTCAAGCAAATATCCAAAAAGAGACGAAGCCAAGAAGACAAACTACAAGACATACCTTGGTGGACGTCCTCAGCGGCGGGCTCCCTCGCCGGGGAGCTCTCCCTTGGCGGAGTGGCCGCCCTCGCCGGGCTGCTCGCCCTTGGCGGGGTACTCTGCCTTGGCGGAGTACCCGCGCTTGGCGGAGCACTCTCCCTTGCCGGAGAGTTCGGCCTTGGCGGGGACGGCGGGGCCTGCGGCTCCTCAAGGACGGTCTCCGGGCGCTCCTGCCACTGTGGCTCCACCTCTGCACAAGAAAAGACAAGAAACATCAAGATGTTGAAAGAAGACAAAATCCCTAAGCGCATCCCGACAAGCGGAAGGATGGACCCCAGACTTACGCTAGGGGCTGCGCTGGGGGCTGCTCCTCGGAGCAGCGCTTGGGTCCGGCAGGGTTGGCTCCGGCACGTCCCCTGTTGCCGCGGTGGCCGAGCCTTCCGCGACCTCGACCACAGGCGCCTTGGCTTTCTTCGCCGCGCGCTGAACCAAGGTCCTAAAATCAAAGCAACAAACAAAGTCAGCATCAACAATAATCAAGACAAAACTCGAGAAGGTGTAAGATCCTGTATCCTTACTCCTGATCCTCCTCGTCGTCCTCGCTCAAGGCGGAGAAGTCGTACTCCACCAGGGGCGCGTCGGCGCGAGGAGCGGAAGATGAAGATTCCCTCGGGCGCTTGGCGATCCCGGGGGCTGGGGGCTGCGAAGACCCAGCCCCTGTGGTAGCCGGAGCCCGGGGAGCAGGCGGAGCCGCTGCTCCGCTCCGAGAAGACCCCTGTCGGCTCGACGCCTGCTTGCGGGACGCCTCCGTCATGGCCCGCGCACGGGCCGCCTCCGCCGTGACTGGTGCGCCGGTCGCCCCCGGCGCAGCTTGGCTCCCCCGGGGAGCTGCCCGGCGAGCTGGTTGTTGCCGGGGCGCTTGCGCCCTCTCTCCCGTCGCCGTCTTGCGGAGACGCTTCGGTGGAGACTGCCTTGGGCTTGCCGGGGGCGGGGAGCTCTCCGACGAGGAGAGGTCGTCGGCGTAGAGCTCCGTAGATCCGCCGGAGTCCTCGGCCTCCTCCTCCTCCTCCTCCCCGGCCGGCTCACTGGGCCCAGCGCCCTGCGCTGCGGCCTCTTTTCCCTTGGCGCCTCCGCTCCCTCCAGCGCCTCCGCTCCTCGCGGCGCCTCTGTTCCCTCCGGCGGCACCCTCCATTGCCGCGGCCTCGGCCACGATTCCGTGGATCCCGGAGTGCCTCAGAGAGGGGACCCCGGCGAGCGCGTCGGGAGGGAGCTGCAGCAGTCTGCGGATCTCCGCCTCCTCCGCCTGGCTGGACGCATCCGCAGCCTCCGCCTCATCAGGCGTGTACCCAAAATCTCCTGCCGCTGCAGCCGCAGCGGCCTCTTCAGCCCGAGAAGCTATGTAGGCAAGCTCCTGCTCGGTGGTTTCCCGCGTGTGCTCCTTGAGGTCGTTCTTGTTCTTCGCCACCTCCACGAGGTTGTCGAAGAAGGTGAGGACGTCGATGGGCTTGGGCGCGATCCACGTGCGGTCCACGCCATGCGAATCGCATGCGGGCATCATGGCAAGGAGACGGTCCCGGACTGTGCTGTTGCAGAGCGGCACCACTCCCCGGGGAGGCCTGAACCACTCAGGGTGTACCGGGTCATACTTGAAGAGTTCCCGGACCATCCCCTTCAGCTCCAGCGTCGTGAAGTTGAAGTTGAGCCCGGGGCGCAGCCTCATTATATCCGCCGGGCCGCCGTACTCCCAGGCCGGCCTTTTCCTGTCTTGGAGAGGGGCGATGCGGCGGCGGAGGAAATCTGCGCCCACCTCTGCAACGGACAGCTTGGCGGTCCGAAGACGAAGAATCCGGACGAGGGCGACGTCAAGCTTGATGTCGTCCGAGTCCAGCTCGCTCCAATCCCTGCCGCGCACGATGGGTGTTGTGCGCGGCGCGGTGAAGGGCTGCGGCGCGTCCTCAACGATCCAGCACCACTCCGCACGCCACTCCTCCCACTTGCTGCGGAGCTCCCCCGGCAAGTAGGACCACTTCTTGTTCAGACGGAAAACCCAAGAAATTCCTCCGGAGAGGGGGGCGTCGGCCTCTGCTCTAGGAGTGAAAAAGTGTCTAAACAACGCTACGTTGGGCTGTACCCCTATGAAGTTTTCGCACATGTGTGCGAAAACCGCCATGGTGAGGATGGCGTTGGGGGTGAAGTCAAGGAGGTGGAGGCCGTAGGTGTGCATGACGTCGCAGAAGAAATTTGAGAAAGGAGGGCAAAGACCGCAGTGAAAGAAAGCTGCGAAGAAGTAGTACCCGCCGGGGTAGTTGTCCTTGGCGACGGCCGGATATGCTCGCGTGCGGGGATGCGCCTTGGTTTCCTTGGCCCAGAACAAGTAGTACTTGTTCCAGAGCTCCCGCGCGCCGAGCCTCGGCGGGAAGACGAGATTCTGCTTCCGATACGCGGCGAGCTTCGCCGCTTGCTCCGACTTCTCCCTCTTGGCCTTCTCCGCCTTCGCCTTGTCGGTCTTCGGGGCCATGGCGGACGCAGCGGAAGAAGAGGGACGAAGAACTCAGCGACGCCGGAGATGCAGACGGCGGCGGCGGAGGTGTGGAAGCGGAGCGCAAGAGGGATCTCTGGAGGAAGAAGAAGAAGCAATGAAAGCGCAAGGAGGGGAACCGCTCCTGCTTCCTCTGCTTTTATGGGGGAGTGGGGGGCGTTTCGCCCTTTTCATTGATGGAACGTGGGCACGTCCCATCCCACGACGCCGCAATCGACGCGTGCCGTTACGGGGGGATGCGGCGGATACGGAAGTGGATTCGGCGCGCCGCGGGCCGCGTGTGCCCGTGCACTGTTTTGGGCCTGGCCCAACAGCGCTCGGCACCGTGTGTGGCCCAGGCCCGGGGGCTCCTGTCGGTGTACTAAGGTAGGGGTACCTCAGTACCCCAACTTGTGCACGGGCAGTTGCAGCTTCCCGCGGCAGGGTTTACCGCGTGCTCGCCGGAGACCTTCCTGCTCCCTATCAAACCATTCAAAAACAAAGTATACAAGAAAGAAGACCGAGACCCCGGCAAGAGGAGCTTGCCGGGAAGGCCGTGCCAGGCTCAGTATTACATCATTTACACAAGGCCCTAGCAAGAGTAGCTTGCCAGGGAGACTAGAAGATTTCATCATAGAAGACCCGGCGAGGGCCCGGGGAGCGACAAGCTCCCGGGCCCGGCAAGATCAAGGCCCCGGCAAGGTACTTGCCGGGAAGGCTGCGCTGTGTGCCCGCGCTCCAGCTCATCGGCCCACGCGTCGCCCTGGGGCCTATCCAGGGACGCGTGGCGGATGGCTGTGCAGCCTGGGGGACACGGTGGCACTCCACGGTGGTGGATCCATCGCCGTGGCGGACGGAGACGCAAGGGCGGGAGCTTTTGGGGTCGACGGCGACGGGCATTAAATGCCCTTGTCCCCCACTGTCAAAGTAGGTATAGACCACTGTTCATGCACTGTAGCTCCACTGTTCCCGCACTGTTACAACTACCACCTCTTTTACGTTTTTACCCCTTTCTCCTACGTTGACACCTGTCTGTGACCCCTTGCACTATAAAAGGAGGCCCATGCACAACGTGGAGGGGGTTCGGAACCTAGATCACTCATACGCTCGGTGTAGCTGCTTCTTCAAGCTCCCGAGCACTCAAACTCAATACACAACTAAGCAGGAGTAGGGTTTTACGCGTCTACCGCGGCCCGAACCTGGGTAAAACTGCCCGCGTGCTCGCTACGATCTGCTCTTCGTGCTCCCTCCGCCCTCGTACCGCACAGACAAGGGGCTCCGGTCCCATAGGTGTTCGTGGCGGACAGTTTCCCCCGACACCTTACCGTAGTTCGGAGTATCTTGAGCACGGGATTCCGAGAATACTCGGGTCTTCCCACTTTGGAGTTGCGACTCCGCAGATCGTGGGCTTGTAATGGGTCAAGTTGGAACACCCCTGCAGGGTTATGAACTTTCGAAAGCCGTGCCCGTGGTTATGTGGCAGATGGGAGCTTGTTAATATCCGGTTGTAGATAACTTGACACAATGTTTCAATACACTACCAGCGTGTGTATCGTGACTGTCAATTTCCGAATAGGGATTCGGGAGTTGAACACGGTGGGGTTATGTTTGTTGAGCTATAGCTAGGATCACTTCGTGATCATCTCTCAACCGAGGCCTTCTCTTCTCGCACTCTTTCACGTAAGCTAGTTGTGGGTACCCCGACTTTAGAAGTCGAAATCACCGAATGCACGTGTACAGTGATCCCAGAGATCAATGCTCACTGAACACACAGAAGCTGAATAACAAGAGTCTTACATCCATACAAATAGTCTTACACGAATTAAGGCCATTAAGGCCAAGTCTTACATAGATAGAGCCTCACTGGCTGAATAGCAAATAACTCAAATAGCGGAAGTCTTCGATAACGGGTAGAACCCATGCCATCTGCCTTAACCCTACAGGCATTCTGACTGGGATAGCGTCCTAGTTCGCATGTTCATCTCCAAAGAACTCTTCCTCATATTCCTGTTCTTCCATGCCTGGCCAATTAAATAACCAGTGGCAAGCCAATGAGTACTTTGAATGTACTCGCAAGCAACCCATGATATGGTAACAATGCAGTGGAACAATAATGAACAATCTAGAAAAAGGGCTAGAATAAATATTCTACCATCAAGTTTATGCATCAATACCCTCGCGTAACCTCGATGACAGGTTACCGATATCAACATGAATATGATTCAACTCATCGAGTCAAGTCACCACCTTGACTCATCACACTCATACTATCACCGATGAAGTAAAATTCTGGACATAGTTTAAGTAGCACCACCCAACTGTCCATGACCGTGGACACGGCTATTCGAATAGTTTTACACTCTGCAGAGGTTGCACACTTTACCCACAAGAACCGGGGAACTTCAGTGTCATCCACGACCCGCGGTACCTCAAGTACCCGGGGTAAGCACCCGGTCATTACCTTTCCTTAGACGACACTAACATAGAGTCCACTCGTTGATTCACGGCCCTCGGGTACAAACAATAGATCACGGGACTTGCCCTAATTTCAATGTCACGCGTACCCGAAGGGACCAACGGTGTGTCCGGTGCCCTGTAAAAACAGTCATGGTCGTCTATCCAAGCACGACTCCGTCCCGGGAAAGACCTCAAGTCTTCCCTTAACTAGTAATGCGGGCACCATGCTAGTATCGACCTAAGTAATCAATAAAGCCCCGTCCCATAAGGGGTAGTGTGGTTGCACATGTTTGGTTGGGACGGTAGTCACACATAAATCTAATCCATCGTTTCACTATGCACATGATTTTACCGGCACATCACTTCTTTCTCAAGTGATGACCTAACACAACATCACCCTCGGGCATTAGGGGCACCCGATGGGTTCATGCAAAGATTTCAACCACGAAGGTTCATGTCACACATGCACCACTAATCATAACCACTAACCATATGAATGTCACCTAGCACATAGCAAGATCAAGATCATGGCATGCATCATATGGTGGAATCAACTAGGTCACTATCGTAACCCTAACATCATGCATCGGAAACATACGGGTTCCAAAGAACAAGTGTATCATGGTCAAAGGGCTGCTTGCCTGGATTGGCTTGGTCTTCAAAGTCTTCAAATCCTTCTCCTTCTCCTTCCACAGCAACTTCGTCAAATACGGGATCTATACGTCGCATAATAACCACGGGAAAATAAGAATACAAACAAAACATAAAAATCAAATTGCTCAGAAAAATGTCAACTCATTTTTGTAAAATACTAGAGGAATTTCTAAGATGGGGAAAATTCATAGTTGGAGTTTTGGAGTAACAGAATGGAAGATATTGATTTTAGAACAGGAGTTTTACTGCTCAAATTTGAATTTAAATTTGAACAGAACAGAAAAGTTTCATGGATTTGGGTGAAAGTGGTACCATTAAATAGGTTGGAATATTACAAGATTTTAGGAGTTGGAATTATTTTATTTGGACCATTATTCTTTTCTGTAGAAATGTTTAAAACAATCACAGAAAAGAAGAAGTAAAAAAGAAATGTGTCCTGTGCGCTGGGCCAGAGAAGGCCACAGTGCACGGCCCAGGCGGACCAGCCCAGCCGCACGGGTGCCTGCACGCGCACGTCAGGTTTTTGAACCTGACGGGCGGGGCCCGTGGGTCAGTGGCAGAGAGAAGGGGGAGAGAGGTGTGGGGATGACAGGCGGGGCCCGCCTGTCATATCAAACCTTGCGGCCACGGCGACGGCGAGCTCACCGGCGAGGTTTCCGGCCACGGCGATGGCAACGGAGGGTGGGAATGGGTCCAGCGTCGAGTGGCGGTTGTAGGGGTAGTGGTGCGGCACGCCGGGGAGGTCAGGTTCGCCGGCGCCGAGGTGGGACGGCGGAGGCTCGTCGGGAGGTTGTTGCTGTGGTCGTTTCCGACTGCAACAGGAGGGGGAAACAGAGGGGAAATGGTCAGTGGAGCACGGCGGTTCTAGATCGGGCGAAAGGAAGGGCAGGGGAGGCTCGTACTGAGGGATCACCGGCGGCCCGACGCGGTGGAGCTCCGGTCGATCCCGAGCACTGGGACCTCCTGGGGTCGAACTGATGGTGCTGGGGGGCTCAGTGGAGTGAGGTGAAGCTGCTGATGTTGCTGGAGAGGCTCGGGAGGGGCTATTTATAGGAGGTCGACGGAGGCCCGTGGTCCATTGCGCCGGCGAGCTCCGGCTCGAGGCTACAGCGCACGGGAGGCCAAGGGGATGAGTCCATGGAGTTCCTGGACGAGCTCCACGTCCAGTAGAGGTGAGAGGAGGAGCGGGGGAGCTTCTGGAGCATGCGCGCGTGCGAGGCAGAGGAGTGGCCGTTGCGGGCGGCCGGTGTGCATGCGACGACGACCACTGGAGGGCGCAGGAGGAGGGGGGACAGCGCCGGGGAGGTTGCGGACGTCGAGAGGCCTCGACTGGCGCGAAGGGGAGGCCCGAGGCTGTCGGGGGTGGTTGATTGGCTGGAGCCACCGTGCGGAGGTGCACTGTAGCGTGCTCCAGAGCGTGGGTATTGCTGGCATCATCGCGCTCTCCCCGTTCTGGTCAAAACCAATGTGTCCAAGAGTGTCTAGAAGGTTGAGGGAGGAGTACAGAAATGGCCTGCGGCCTTGGATGCCCTGGAGATGCTAAGAGAGAGGGAGGATGCTGGTGACTTGGTAAAAAACTTGCTGTCCAGCAAGGTAAAACAGGGTTCTTACCCCTCAATCATGGAGCTGGGGTGCTGGGGAAGTTACTGGGGGTAGCTAGTAACTCAATGATCATGTGGTAAAAAGTTGAGGCCATGGAAAAGAGAAAAAGTGATCAAGATGAGGGTTTTAGTAAAAAGCCAGAAGGTGTTTGATCAGTGTTTGGTCAAGCAAATGACCTCCACTTGACATGGCACTTAGCAGGATTGAATAACATGTGAAAATAGGGTGCTTCACCAAATTTGGGCTCATTTGAAGAAACTAGCCATTGTAATTTTGGTGAACCCTAGAAATCAACAGAAACAGCTTCATCTTGTTTGAGTCAAGCTAATCATCTCCCCTTGATGCACCACTTGTTGTAGCATCATCATTTGCGGTATTGATCATGCCCACAAAGTTTGAAGCTCCAGATAAAAAGTTGGTAATGTAAAGTTGTTCAAATTTGCATTTGAAAAGAAAGGGTTTTGGGGTGATCTGATCAAGTTGCTCTATTCCAAATCTTGTGCCATTTGGTCTAGGTGCCTTATTAGGCCATTCTAGCATGTGCACCAAGTTTGAGAGCATTTGGGCAAGTTTGGCAATGTAAAGTTGCTCAAACTTCAAATATGGACAAAATGGTTATGAAGGGGTTTGAGTATTTATTCTTGCTTCCCAAGGCATGGTACTTGGCAAGATCATCAGATATGTCATATATTACATGATAGAATTTCCCTGGAATTTTTGGAGAATATTTCCTTTGTAAATATTTCAAAAGCTTGAAATATCCAGAAAGGGTTATAGAGGGTTTAGCCCATTATTTTCAACATGACCAAGTGTTGAAACTCCTATATATGGACAATATATGTCCTCTGAGTCTCTCTGAATTTTGACAAATATTTTTGAAATAGTTAAATAATTTTCCCCTATTAAAGACCATTTCTGGCCTTAAGAAAAAGCTTTTAAATAAAATAGGAAAATAACTTTTAAAATTATACCTTTGTGGTTTCTGGAAGTCCTATGACTACTAGGTCTTAAGTAAACCTTTTGGAATAGTTTTCTCACCCTAAATCAAGCACTTGCAGTCCAAATCTCAATTCAGGGGTTTTTGGAAAACTAAATTTATAAAATACTTTTTGGCCAAATTAATTTTGTAAGAGAATTATATACTGTTATATAACACTTGGCATGATCATTGGGCAGAAGTTTTGAGTATGGAGATGAATTCTACAAGAGGTCATAGTTGACTTTAATGAGCACATGAAAAAGCACATGAAGAAAAACTCAAATCCAATTAAAAGCCAAATGATGCTAAAAAAATTTGCTGGTCCAAATTTTCATGCTTCAAAGATACAAATAACATGTTACAAATTGCAGGGTGTGACACTAGTGCTAGTTGCTGCTGCAGACACTTATTCTTTTCTTCAGCCTTATCCTCTCCCGAGGCTTAAATAGTCTTGTTACCCGGGAACGGGATTGCTGAGTCCTCTGTGGCTCATAGTTACTTCACCACACCAGATGCAGGTCCGATGGTGAGCTATCCAGGTGATGGCACCGAGCTAGACTGGGAGTATGACGAGGAGCGTAGTCGATACTATGTTCGTTATCCTAATGATCAGTAGTGGAGACTTCTACTAGGATTCGATCCGACCTGTGGATTTAATTTATGTTTGGTATCTTATCATTTGGATTTTACCCTTAGAGGGCTGTGATGTTTTATTGTATGATGCTTGAGACATGTATTGTATTTGTGTGACGTGGCGAGTGTAAGCCAACTATTTTATGTTTTCCATCCCCCTCTTTTACATGAGTTGTGCAAAGATACCAGACTTGCGATCATTCCAGCATGGGGTTAAGTCTCTAAGTCGTGCCTCGATACGTAGGAGATTTAGTCCCATCCTGGGCATTACACCGTACTAGGTCGTCGAATAATTGCAGGCATGCAAGTCTGGGTACCCTGGTTCCTAGAGCGCCAACGTGGGTCTTCCTTGAATATTATCTTGGGGTGACTTGGGCATCCCCAAGCTTAGGGTATTGCCACTCCTTATTCTGCTCATATCGATATTTCGCACCAAAACTTGAAAACCTCAATCGCACAAAACTTAACGGAACTTCATGAGATGTGTAGTATAATAAAGCAAATCATTTACTTGGGTACTACCAAAGACAAGATTAATAATTGTTCTCACACAATTCCTGCTGTACATTAAATTTATATCACCTATAAACTATGGAAACACTATAACAAGCAAACTACGCATTGAAAACATAATCTGTCAAAAGCAGAACATTTTGTAAAGATCTAAAAATTGACCATACTTCTGCAACTCAAAAATTCTGAAAATTTACGACAAGGTAGAAACTTTGTACATCAATAATGTGTAAAAATTTCAGAAAATTAACACGTACCAGTAATTTACTGAATTCTCTGAACTGGACGCAATACTTTCTGTTTTTCACAGAATCAAGTCAACTATCATCCACACTATCCCAAAGGATTTACTTGGCACTTTATTTAAACAAAAGTTATAAAACATGATTACTACAGTAGCTTAATCATGTTAACACACCAAAATAGCACACTATTTTGGTGTGTTAACATGATTAAGCTACTGTAGTAATCATGTTTTATAACTTTTGTTTAAATAAAGTGCCAAGTAAATCCTTTGGGATAGTGTGGATGATAGTTGACTTGATTCTGTTCATAATGTTAATAATGTTATCTCCCAACAAGCGCTATTCTTTAATGACTTTTTAGCTAGGCATGAAGATTTCAATAATGCTAACACAAGAATTGTGATTGAAAGATGCAAGAGAGCATCTTGAAACATATGACTAGAACATTTAAGTCTAACGCAATTCCTATGCATACGGACTTTGTGAGAAAACAATTTATGGGAACTTGAATCAACTAGCATAGGAAGGAAAAACAAGTATAACATCAAAACTTTCAACACATACAGAGGAAACTTCATATTATTGACATATGTAAAACTGAATGTTCCTCTCTCATTATAAGCATCATGAATGAATTCAAAAATATAGCTATCACATAAATGCATTCTTTTCATGATGCATAAGCATAGAAATTTTTCTACTCTCCACATAAGCAAATTTATTCTCAGGAATAGTGGTGACAACAAACTCAATAAAATAACAATCATGTGGCACTTGATTAGCATAATCAATTTGAGCATGAAAATCATGATGACAAGTTTCATGGTTATCATTATTCTCTATAACATACATCATCATAATCATCATAAATTGGAGGCATGCTACCATTATAACAAACTAGCAAAAATGCATGTGCGTTGCAACGGGAGATAAAAAGGAGCACACGCCAGTGCTGGTCAAGCATGCCGCTTAGCTTTGGCTTGACAAACTGTCGTGCTTGATCGAGCCACTACTAGTTCTAGCCCCGTGGTCTGATGCTACCACCCACTGCATTGTCGGCTACCGCTGGTTTGCCAAGCCCCTACCGGCAGATGTGCATCGCCCACTCTCGTGTGTCGACCTTCCCCATGTGTGTACTGACAGAAGCTTCACATCTATCAGCAGGAGTTGTCGCATCACTCCTAGTCGTCATCACCATGGTCCATTGCAGCTGCCAACAATGCGCTTGGCTTGGCATGTCGCGAGCATCGCGTCACACGAGCCACGCCAATTGGCCATCGCCGGGTAGCAGACCCACACCATCATTCCATCATGCCCCACCGCGAGCCGTAGTGTTGAAGACGTGCCTTGGCCGCCCTATGTTATAGGCTGTTGCTGGTGTGCCGATCCCCTATGCTGGGAGATGCGTGTCACTCACTCTCGTCCACTGGCCTTCATCATGTGTGCATTGTCGCGAGCTTCACGGCCATCAGCAGGAGTCGTTGCACCGCTCCTAGACATCGCTACCATGTCCTGCTAGCAACCGCACCCCGAGCGCCCACGCGCATTGGCCCGGCTGGCTAAGAGCATCACGTGTTAGCACCATGAGCCGTAGTGTTCCAGACGTGCATCGACTGCGCTGGATGCACGACCTGATCCACTCAGGCCAGCTAGAGACACTGCGAGCGTCCCTCTGCCGAGTGTCACAGTTTTAGTTGGGCTCGAGTTGGACTTAAGAGAAGAGTTCGATTGTCCCGACATATAGTGGCTAACGTTGATAAATTATTCTTTTTGACGGAGAAGAAAAAAAAACCAATAGTTTTTTCCTCACTTGTGAGTGGCATTGTTGGGTAATTTTCATCAACTATAGACATACTTTTAATCTCAGCTGTCATTTTTTATACTTAAAACAAAATCAACCGATACAAAACGATGACGGTGCAGAACTATGAAAGTGTCCGTCCTTTATTATTAGCTAAAGATTTGCACATCAAATCTTGGGGGACTAAAAATATCATCTTCATCAAACATAGCATCCCAAGCTTATGGCTTTGCATATCATTAGCATCATGGATATTCATAGAATTCATACTTACAACTTTTCAATCATGCCCATCTTTCAAATATTTCATGTCGGACATTTTATTGGATTCTTCTTCTATCAATTGAGCACAATTTTCTTTTCCATCATTTTTGCAAAAGACATTACAAAGAAGAAGAATAAGAGGCAACCTCAATTCCTTTTTTTGTAGTTTTATTATATAAACCAAACTAGTGATAAACAAGAAACTAAAAGATTCAATTGCAAGATTTAAAGATATACCTTCAAGCACTCACTAATAACCCACAAGTATAGGCGATCACTTGTAGCCCCTTTCGATAAGTGAGAGTGTCGAACCCAATGAGGAGCTAAAGGTTGAATTTATATTCCCTCAAGTTCCATCGACCACGATATAGCTCTACGCACGCTTGACATTCGCTTTACCTAGAACAAGTTTGAAACTAGAGGTACTTTGTAGGCATGGTAAGATAGGTTTGCAAGATAATAAAGAACACGTAAAAAAAGCTAGGGGCTGTTTAGATAAATAAACAATTAAGTAAGTCTAGTGAGTGTGGAAAAGTGGTTGTAGGAGTTGCGGCCTTGTCCCTAAGCTGTGGATTACGTTACTGGACCAGTAGCAAGTTTTATGTGGGAGAGGACACTTCTAGCATGTCATCCCTTACTTGGAATTCTATGCACTTATGATTGGAACTATTAGCAAGCATCCGCAAATATTAACGTTCATTATGGTAAAACCCAACCATAGCCTTTAGATATATTGGTTCCCCTTCAATCCCCTTGTCGGTGTACAAAAGTAGGTGTCCTTTTGCACCCCTTTACTTGTGCACGGGTAGTTGTAGCCATGCGCACGGCCATGCTTGGCGAAGCAGAAGACGGATAAGCACGAGACAACCAAGGCAACACCCAAGCCAGAGACATGAAGGATAGAGGGGGGAGGTGGACTCCTCCCCCCGCAGCGACCTTGTCGGGGCGACCTATGTAACCCCGGCAAGAGCCTTGCTGGGGCAACTTGCCCAAACACCAGCCAAGCCACCGCCTTTGGGTCCGAGAGCTCTGACACCATCGACAACGTCAAGACCAAGATTCAAGGGGCGCCTATGTAGTGGCAAGCAGATCCTAGTAGAAACAAGGGGCCTGCAACCCTAGACAAGGGACCAGAAGACAAAGAACCCCGACAAGAGCCTTGCCGGGGACGACCGAAGACCCCCGGCATGCTCCTTGTCGGGGACAGCCACAAGACCCCGGCAAGACCCCTTGCCGGGGGCATCGGCGAGGCCACAAGCAGGCCCGCGGCCGCCAAGGTTTCGCTGCCCCGCGGCCACTACTACATGATGACCGACTCGCCAACTGGACAAACACCTGCGTGACGACATGCACCCCCTAAGCCAACTACAAGCACCTGCATGGCGGCACGCAGATCTTCGTGAAGACCCTGCCACCACAGCAGCCAGCAGCCAGCATGGCGCCGCATGCCTCGTCAGCCTGGATGCGTGTCAGAGCAAGGTGAGGTGCCAGCGGGCGGGACAAGCTTCCTTGCCATCGCCGATAAAGCAAGAAGACACATAGGCGGTGCCTTAAATGCGTTATTCCAATGATGTCAGAAGATAACCTTATACACTGTAGTTACTTTCGATCTCCAGTGTGTCGCTGTGGCAACCCCTTTGTCATATAAAAGGAGGCACGAGGCGTACTGAGAGAGGATTCAGACTTTTTTGACAGGCACGCATAGTAGCCAGTTAAAGAGCTCAAGAACACCAGATATACACAGACAAGTAGGACTAGGGTTTTACACATCATATTGCGGCCCAAACCTGGGTAAAAATACCCATGCGTTGATCGTCTAGACCTGCTCTTTGCATAGCTCTACGCCTCGCAAACTGTAGTAGGGGTCCCCGGGATCCCATACGTGTCGTTTCCCTCGACATCTTTGGTGCGCCAGATAGGGTTTTAACTGCGGTGATTCCTTCATAGGTTGTGCTTCCCCATGACTTGCATTGGGCGCGTGACGTGGGGGTCGTGCATAGAGCGGTTGTAGCATGCTTGTGTCACGTCGTGGTGAATAGTAAAGAGGTGGCATGCGCCTTCCCCATAAAAGAGGAAACCACAAGGGCGCTGCACATTTACCCTCCACGTCTTTTCCAATCCCGTAACCGCCATTCCCCCCTTCTTCCCCAAGAGCAAACCGGAGTTCTTGCCCCTGCTTGTTGCCGCCACGCCTTCATTTCCCTTGATCCCCTGCCCTTTCTCAGTCGTCATGGCACCCAAGATAGGCAAGGGCAAGGGGACAGTGAAGGACGCCGGGGGGAAGGGTTCGCCGGAGAGCGCGTTGGTGGAGCTGCGGATGCAGTTCGCGCTCTTAGAGCCGACGGTCGACGTGCTGACCCTTAGGGACAGGTTCAGGTGCCTGTGGGGGAGGGAGACGATGGGGCATCCCTCCACGCGCGTTGCTCCTGCCCGCTACTTCGCCAAGGGCGGCCCAAATCGGTACCCTTTCTTCGTCGATTATATCTCCCGCGGGCTTTGCCCCCCTTTTTCGGATTTCTTTAGTGACGCCATGTACACCGACGGCTTCCGCCTTCTAGACCTCACGCCAAATGTCGTGGCGTGCATGGTCTACTTTTCCCATCTCTGCGACAGCTTTGCCCGAGTGCTCCCCAGCATGATGCTCTTCCTCCACTACTTCTCTCCTCGCATCCAGCCGGGGGGCTCTATCTCGGGCTGTATTGCTCGGATTCCGAGGCAGCAGATCAAGGGCGCGTACCCGGAGGGCGCCACGAAGGAGAGGTGGGAGGAGTGGCGAAGCCGGTGGTGCTGGATCAAAGAGACGGATCCGCCGGAGTTCTGCCGGGTTCGTTCGAAGCCGCCGATCCGTAGTGAGGACTGGAGCGATCTCGACGCCAACCACCAAAAGCTCACGATTGCCACCACCAGGATCCATCGCCTTGCCGCGGCCGGGCTCACCCTTGAAATGATGGGGGCTGATTTTATCCATCGCCAGACTGCACCACTTCACAACAAGGGGAGGCCGGCCTGGGATTTCAGGAACGTGGCCGACATCATGAGGCTCAGCCCTAGTTTAAACTACAACCTCACGGTGTTGCAGCACGCCCATCTTTGCGAGAGGTTATTCCAGCTCAGGGTTGATGAGGTCGGTAGGGTCGTGAGGACCAGCAAGGCCGAGAAGGCCGGCAAGGCCGAGAAGGGCGGAAGGCCACCGGGGCCGCCAAGCCTGACAACCTATTCGGGTTGCCATCGGGGGTGGTCCTGCTGAGCAACAACTCTCACCAGAGTGCCATCATCGCCGTGATGCCGGTCTTCAACGCGCATGGCCTCGATCCGACCTGGGTTGAGCCAAAGGCGGAAGTGGTACAGGCATTCTTCGACAACTTGTCAGAGAGGTACGTCCGCAATGAGCCGCAGCTTATCCGCGACACCACCGCGGAGGAGCTTGCTTACATTGCCGCCAGAGTGGAGGAGGCAGCTCCCGCTGAGGAGGCCGACAACTTCGGCACCATGGACGACGAGGACGATGCGGCTACAGAGGAGAAAGAGTTCGGCGCACCATCGGGGGGCTTTGAGTACTTGTACGTCGCGATCGACAAGTTCACAAGGTGGCCGGAAGTGGATCCAGTGAGGAAGGTGACAACACAATCATCCGTCAAGTTCTTCAAGGGACTAGTCTGCCATTTTGGTGTGCCAAACAATGTCATCACCGACAACGGCACATAGTTCACGAGCCACACTTTCATGCAGTACGTCCAAGACCTCGCCAGCAAGGTTTGTTTTGCTTCTGTTGCTCATCCAGAAGTAACAGCCAAGCTGAGAGGGGGAATGCAGAAGTGTTGCAAGGTCTCAAAACCAGGACTTTCGACAGGCTACACAAGTGCGGAAGATGCTGGGTTGATGAGTTTCCAGTGGTTCTTTCGTCAATCAGGACGACACCAAATCGAGCCACTGGCCAGAGACCCTTTGCCCTGGTATACGGGGCAGAAGCAGTTCTCCCCACGGAATACATATACTGGTCACGGCGAGTGCTCGCTTACGATCAGCTTGAGCAAGAGCAGCTGCGCGAAGATGACGCGACACTCCTTGAGGAAGATCGTCTTCAGGCTGCTCTGCGAGCCGCTCGCTACCACCAAGCCTTGCGCCGCTACCGTAGCCGCAAGGTTCACGCCACAAGCCTTGAGGAATGCGACCTTGTTCTTCAGCGGATCCAATCCGCCAAGAATTCAAACAAGTTGACGCCAAAGTGGGAAGGCCCTTATCGGGTAATACGAGTCACTAGGCCCGGCGCAGTCCGCCTGGAGACCAAAGATGGCATTCCGGTGAGCAATTCCTAGAATATCGAACAACTTCACAAGTTTTACCCCTAAGGGGCGGTTGCCGGGAGCCCCGGCAACCCCCGTTTTGTACTAGCCTTGCCGACAAGGCATGTAACCCTATGTACAAAGCCAGCCGCAGACCGTGTGCACAGTCATGAAAAAACCCTTTAGTATGTACAGTTTCCGGTTGATTTCCCTGTTTATATATATATATATATATATATATATATATATATATATATATATATAGGGTGGGTCTATTCTCATAACACCTAACCAACAGACCGAAAACAAAAACAGAAAAAAGAAACGACCGCCCCCACCCCACCACTCGACCACCTCTCTGTCTATCTTCCTCTCCCACCGACGCCTCATCCGATTCCCCTCGACCAACCACCTTCCTCTCCTACCCCGGCGCCGCTCGCCTCCAACTACCTTCTGCCGCGCGCCGGAGCCTGATAATCACCGGCAAACCACGCCCATAACCCACCCGAGCCCACTACCCGACTCGCCGCCCCACCCCACCCCGAGCACCCCCCGCCCCGCCCCTGACGGCCAGCCTCCACGGCCACGACCCTACTCCCACGACGGCCGCTCTTCACGGGCGGGGATCCATGGATCGAAGCTGCCCCATGGATCGAAGTTGCCCCGCCTCCCCCGTCATCAGACCCGTGTGGCCCCGGCCGCTCCGGGACGCCCCCTCCACGGATCCGGTGAGATCCACCATCTTTTCTTCTCCGGCGGGCAGTGCGGCATCATGCTGCCATCCCGTCGCTCATCTATGGTGAGCTCGACGACGCGTCACCGCCTACTTTGCTGGCTCCATGGCGCGGGATCCCCATCCCGTCCTCTCCTACACGTGGATTGGGTCGCGCCACCGATTTCTGACCTCCTCTCCTACACGTGTAGGTTCGTCGCGGGTCAGGGCCCCTCCTCCACATCCTCTCCTCTCTTCTCGATGGTCTCCACAAGACTGTGAAGCAGCATCGACAGTGGGGAGGTGATCTCCTCCATGGAAAATCCACCCTCAAATGGCGGCGACGGCGACCGATGGAAGAGCAGTAGCGGGCGTGCCGTCCACTTATTTTCTTTGCATTTTTTCTTCAGATTTTGGCTATGTGCAGTCCAGTTATTTCCAGAGTTTTCAGATTTTGCGAGTCGTGTCAGAGTTGATCAAAATTGCGTCCAGCGCTCCACGACCAAAAATGCAGTTAGCTGTGCGTGAGTGCAGTGTGGTGTCCATGACATTGCGGTAGCCCGAGCCCTTCTATAGCGTCCCAGCCCCCACGGTGCACGAGAAGTGCATGAGCAGATCACCTGATTGTATTTTTACGCAGGGCAAATTATCTTTTTTTAGTAGGTCATCTCGCCATCGCGTTTTTGTTCTCTAATTTTGATAGAGCGGCCCCGTTGTTGCCTTTGTATACATATATCAATCTTTTTCCATGTCCGACTCATGTAACTCTTGGAGGCAAACCACATCTATAATATAACAAAGGAATTTCATTTGGCGCTCATAGATGCAGCAAAACATTGGGGTTCACTCTGTTTTGTTTTGTCCATTGAAAAAGAACACTTTGCTTATGCAGCACACTTGTTATGTGGCCGGTTGCATTCTTTATGTGATCAGTGCCCCATTTTTACATATTCCCGACAAGTAACCTGAGAAGATGCAGCAAATAAACCCGGAGTTCTTCTATAATATCGAGTAGACGCAAAAAAGTAATGCGGTTCACTTGGTGATCAAAAAACAAAACACACATCGGGAAGCAGCTCACTTCTCAAACATGAAAATGCAAAAAAAAAATAGCGGAATCTCAAAAAAAAAATGTTACCAAAACAACACAAAAAAGTAATGTGGTTCACTTGGTGATCAAAAAACAAAACACACATCGGAAAGCAGCTCACTTCTTAAACACTTCTCAATGCGCGCAAAAAATTAATGAGGTTCACTTTTGGTAGTGTTCCGCTTCACTTTGGGGAGTGTTGCGGTCCACTTTCCTTCGAAAAAAAAAGTTGGAAAAAATACAACAAAACTCCTCTGAGAAAAATCTACGTCCAATAAAATAAATCATGATGTTCGGTTAACTGTCTGATGCAGTGCGTTCTTCAGTTTGAAGCAGTGCGCTTTTCGCGTTTTTGTAATTTCAAAACTGCTCTTAAACCGTAATGAATTAGAGGGCGTGTTCTACATGAGAAAGTAGCGTATCGACGATATCTTTCCAACGGTGTATCATTTGGATCATTTCGGCCAACTTTTTGTAAAAATTTCATGAAAAAACGGCTGCTGCCGTTCGTAGTCAGCCGCATGATTTTCAAATTTAACTAAAAACCGTAAGAAATCTCAAAAACATTTCAACATATGAAAGTTGCGCCTCATTCGTAACTTTCCAACGGTATATTACACGCCTTGTTTCGACAAACGGTTAAAAAACTGGAGTGAAAACAGTACCGAAAATTTGAAAAAATTCGAAAAACACAATTCCGCGATTTAGTAAATTCAAAACTGCTCTTAAACCGTAGCGAATTAGAAAAAATAATAGATACAAAAAAGATGTGCGCCGACGATACCTTTCCAACGGTGTATCATATGTTTCGTTCCGACGAGCGGTTTAGAAAAAAAACACCAAAAAACGCTCGCTGCCATTCGTTGTGAGCCGCACGATTTTCGAAACTGCTCTTAAACTATGATGATTTTGAAAAGTGTTCAACATGGCGAAGTTGCGTCTACTCCATAGCTTTTCAACGGTATATTACACGCATAATTCCGATAAACGGTTAAAAAACTAGAGCAAAAAAGGTACCGAAAAAACAACACGTACAATTTTTTCAAACATGAAGTTCGCTGGTCTCTGTGGTGCGCTGCGTATAGCTTTCCAATGCAGTTTTACAATGCAGTTCGGAAGTGTTATGAGAATATTATTCTCATAATGTTATGAGAATAGACCGGATGTATATATATATATATATATATATATATATATATAT